>BSBN01000925.1:1240299-2480598 GCA_027924645.1 Cunninghamia lanceolata | reverse complement strand
TTCTATTCCACAGAGTTGAGGGAGTCAATAATATTTCTTACTTCATCATATCATATGTTCTAAAAAAAATAGAAATAAAATAAGAGTCAAGAATATCCAATAATGATTGGACTGGAAAAATAAAAACACATAAACAAACATTTACAGTACACAGCTCACAACCCACTACAGAAATGGCAAAATTGGCACAGGATGTCATAAAAGAAATAGAAATAAAATAAGAGTCAATAATATTAATAATGATTGGACTGGAAAATACAGACACATAAACAAACTTTTACAGTACACAGCTCACAACCCACTACAGAGATGGCAAAATTGGCACAGGATGTCATAAAAACTTCAAGAGAAAGTAAATTATCTGATCACTTGTCCTAGACTAGCAAACAAGAACTACTCCAGAACTACCATATGAGCAATACCCTCATCCAAAACACTTCTCATAATCTATTAAACAAAAACTACCATACGAACAAATATTGAAATTAAAAACATAGTTAAACGTTACTTAGTTTTAAAAAACCCACATCAAAATCATAACCATATATTAATCACATCTCATCTCACAATCTAATAAACAGGAACTACCATATAAACAACAATA
Organism: Cunninghamia lanceolata; assembly: GCA_027924645.1. Lineage (NCBI taxonomy): Eukaryota > Viridiplantae > Streptophyta > Pinopsida > Cupressales > Cupressaceae > Cunninghamia > Cunninghamia lanceolata. The sequence continues at coordinate 2,479,994 of BSBN01000925.1, read as the reverse complement.
CTCCACACCCCCAAAAAAAAAAACACATAACTACAAGTTAATCACTTTTACAATCTAATAAATTATAAACAAGAACTACCATTATAAGCAATACCCTCACCAAAAAATCACATAACTACATGTTAGATCACTTTTACAATCTAAAAAAATTACAACAATATTGATCACTTTTCGAAAAGAAAAAGTGAAATCCTGTAAGAACTACCATGTGAACAAATACCCACATATATTTTTGTTTCCCTTTAAGAAAAAAACTAATACAAAAACTACCGGATGGGCAATACTCACAGCAGAAACATTGCTACATTTTACTCACTTCTCACAATGTAAGGTAACAATTACCATACAGTCAAGACACAAATCAGAAACACAACTTCATGTTGATCACTTCCCATAATGTAGCACCTATAAGAACAGGCATATGGGCAATACCCATATCAAAAATGTAACTGCAGAAGATCAATTTAAGGCACTTACATGAAGTATGTGAGCACCTGATGCCTTGAAGGATTCCAGAAGCTCAGCTTTAAGAGGATTTGAAGCTGTGGACTCTCTAACCAGAAGGTAAGTAGGATGGCCAAGAGCAATGCTGGCTTTCGCCACATGGCGACCAATGTACCCTGTTCCTCCAATTAACAGAATTCTGCTGCTTGCCATTTTACCCGAATCACCTCCTTTCCACCGAAAAATCAAGAAAACAGCTAGTAAAGAGATCAAAAGGGGGGCAATTATATGAACATAAATGCTCCCTCGAATCCTAGGATTCCTTGCACCTGGTCGATTTTCCCTCATCCTAGTTAAATAGTTCTACTTATAACGTACAGACAAAAATGAATTAATCCAAGGCCGGACATTCTTCATATTATGGGCATTCTATTAGATCTCTTAGATCTCAACGGTGATAAGATTGCTAAAATGTTTCAGAGAGTACTGAAACCGTTGGATGTGGATAATAGAAATGATATTTAGCAATAAACTATGCTTCCTAGTTCTAGTTGTAAGTAAATTACATAAGATTAAAGAGCCTAAAATATGATTGAAATTTGTAAAAAATCAATTACCTAAAATTCTAGAGGATTCTAATCCTACTTTATATCACATCTACCCCGAAAGGTACAGGTAATTACTCCAGAAATAAATAATAAACATATTGTACGTAGATTAGGATATGGTGGTACCAATAAGAGAAAAGTTGTTGACACCAAGTTAGGTGACCACAAGGGTACCTATTATGGTAGTTGGACCTCTTGCATACAAAAGCCAATCAAAACATTAAAAAAAAAATAAAAAATTATGGCAATGTCTATTGTATTTTAAATGTACATTTGACTATAATTTATTAATTAGTCATCATAGTTGAAGTGTAATGGGCACGTTGAGAGGTTTTGGTATTTAATGTATGTGTTTAAAGAAGCATGCAATTGGAAAGAAAACTGAACTTTTTCTTTGTTTTTGAATATAACACACTATACAAAGGGATAACAAGGCACTAAAGTATATGGTTCGCCGAAATGTAAGATAAGACCAGTTGCACTAAAGTGGCCACTACCTTCACTCAGGGTTTAAAAATGTCACCAATATCACAAGAATCCTCTCGAGCAAGTGCCTTTGTTACCACTTTCAAATTTTGCATACAAAACTCTAGCTCCATGGAAGAATTCCTTTTGAAAAACTCAAGTGTGCAACCTTTGGTTAATGTGCCTAAACGTGCCAAGAGAATCTATAGTACTAAGTGTTGTTTGAAAAGTCAAAGCCTCTATTACCTAAGCATGTCAAACCCACCACCACAACTAGTTGGAAACACATTGAACATTTGATTAGTCCTTGTATTTCTGGGCCCACAAAATAAATTCATATTGGTTTGGAGAATCGTTAAGAGATGATTAAGCATATGCCTCATGTATCCATATGTTCACATTAAAAAGTCGCATACATGTGGAGAACACAGAGTGGTGCCCACCAGTTATGTCATGCATGAGATGTGCTACACATAAATGAATGACCCACGCAAGTCGACCCCACCTAAGCTATCAACACCATCGAATGTGATCCAACAAGAAGATGTTGCATACCCCATACACTACTTGCACACACCAAAGTGATCGCTCACATATTGTATAAGGTAACTACCATGCAAACTATGAAGATCATATGGCTATCGATAAGGGCAAGCAAGATCTAATGGCCATCACTTAGTGGCCAAACTAAAATTGTGCAAAAATAATCATCCATTGGGGGCACTTGACCCACTAGCCAATGAGAGACAAACATATGGCCACGTGTAGGATTTTCCATACTACATTCACTCACACTTGTGGGCCCATCACTTGCCAAGGGACAACAATTGCCCACATGGACATCATGAACACACAGGGGAGCAACAAGAATATGACCTAAGCAAGTCAACTCCACCCCCAAACCAAGGGTCTAGGGTTTAAGCACACATGCTACCATGATCACAAAAATTGAGCTTGGTAGAAGCATATGCAAAGCACAAAGATATAGAGGACCATAATCATGGATACAAGAGCACAAAAATGTTTCAAGAGTACATGATAAAATCAATTCAGTGGGGCCCATTCAATTTGGTTGGAAATAGTTTCACACTTAGGTCACCCAAGCATAATAAAGTGACGAGCCTTGACTTTTAGAACCAAGTTGTCAACTTTGTCAACTGGGATAATTGGTTGCTATCTTCGTGCTCTTCTATAGTGAGATGAATTCTTTCTTGGGTTTCAAAATATAATCCGATGTGGATGCAAACACACCACAAGTAAAGGTCAACAATCCTCCAGTGATGTTTAAATAGGTTTCATGCCCTCCTTATTCTATAAGAATCAAGCCTTATCAAAGTTAGTTTTATTACATTTTTTCCTAAAGATTATCAAATTCATGGCACATTTTTCCTATTTCACAATAATAAATCCCTAGGTATGTAAGCTTTTAGTATGTTGAATTCATGGCATGTTTTTCTTTTTAAAATGAAACCCTAGGAATTTTTTCTTAAAGATTTGTCAAATTTAGGAATGCAAAGAAGTAAAAAACCAAAGAAAAACTTACTAGCTCAGGGGTACAACCCATTTACGCAATGTGAATAACTCATGCATGTGTCACATATACACAAGTTGACTAGCTCATGCATACCACATATGCATAGAGTGAATAACTCATGCATGTGTCACATACACCCAGAATGACTATCTCATGCATACAACACATATACACAGGGAGAATAATTCATGCATGTGTCACATACACACAAAGTGAGTAGATCATGCATACAACACATACATAGTGTGATTAGTTCACACCTATATCACATATACACAATGTGACTAATTCACATATGCATGATGTGATTAGCTCATACATGCATCATATATACACATTGTGACTAATTCAAATGTGAATAGCTTGTGTAGGCATCATATATACACAATGTGATGAGTTCATGCAAGCATCATATATACACAATGAGACTAATTCACATATACACAATGTGAATAGCTCATGCAAGCATCATATATACACAATGTGAATAGCTCGTGTAGACATCATATATACACAATATGACTAGATCATATGCACATCATAGGTACACATAGTGACCAAGTAGCAAAAGGAATGGTTGCAACCATATTGTAAGCATCTTCCCCTTTACCTTATTCATTGGCCTGTAAGTCCTCAAATATATCCCAGCCAGAAAAATGATTGTTGGTACATATCTAATGGTACATCATGGGTTCCATCCTTTTTTTCCTAATTTGCAACCAACTATGATAACAAACAAGCATCCCATGTACTACTTGTGGTCATCACTGGTAAGGGCTCAAGTGCAACAACACACAACACTTAAGGTCCTTAATATAGATGCACATAGGGATTGACTCACACATAGTGACCAACTACTAAAAGGAAGTGGATGCAACCTACTACATGCATCTTCCCATTACCTTGCTCACTAACACATAAGCTCATAAATATCCCCTGCGAGAAAAAGGAATGTTAGTGCATCTCATTCTACACCATGGATCCCATCCTTTCACCAATTCACAACCAACTGTGATGATAAGCAAGTATCCCATACTAGTTGTCATTGCTGGCTAAGGAGTAAGTATAACAACATACATCACATGTGGCCATTAATAAGATTTCCATTGTTGGCAACATAGTTAAGAGACACTGTTGATTGGGTAATGTTGTCATTGATGGCAACAAGGCAAATAGAGCATGATGGAGCTAAGGATGATTGGGAACTCAACTTGGAAACAGCCTGCACACAAGGATCTGGTCTGGACACAAAAGACTAAGCCAAAATGGCTAAGTACTGACTACACAAAGATTAGTAGCAGAGACTCAAGTGGTATTCCTCCACAATTGATGGTCAAGGTATGCGGTTCAGGTATGTTGTTCACAGTTGCTTGAAGGTGAAATGCCCAAGGTTGCAAGTTCTGAAGATCTCTGGAAGACATACCATGATTTAGCTAAGTCCGGGTGAACACAGTTAAGACAGGAATAGTGCACAGTGCCTGAGAAAAAGGGTCCGCATTCCTCCGCAGTTGCATACTTTGTCTTGCGGTTCTGAAGACATGTTAAGAGGTCAAAGATGAGTGTTGCATATGATTCTTAGAGTTGTATATGATCTGCAGTGAAAGTTGTGAAGTGACAGTTGAATTGGTTAAGTGTGCTCTTAAGAGATAGGCTGACAATCATGAAAAATTCATATGCATAGAAGATATATTGTTTAAGGAATAAATCTAAGTGGTTCTATGATTTGTGCTGACCTATAGGAAGATCATTATATGTTTGGCTTGGTCTGCATTGCAGAGTGTACACAAGTTCAAGCCGACAAGATGTAGTATTTGTGTACACGGTTTATGTTTTGCTTGCCAACCTGATTATTTGATAAATCTTCTAGCTAATATATATACTCAATGGAATTCAATGATTGTGTGATTGATTGAAGTATGTGATGTGCATATTCATGTGTGAAGGAATATGAGCAGAGTGTAGAGCAGATAAGTTGAACAAGGATAGAAAATAGAGTATATGTAGTTAAGTTGAGAAGCAGGGTAGAATAAATGAAGACCTTTGAATCTGTGTATTAATCCTTCAATGGAACTGTGATCCAGCATGTGGTAGATGCATTAATAGTAGTTCATCTTCTGGCAGTGAGCCAATTCTTCTTCTTTCTTCTTTTCTCTTGGCAGTGAGCACTTCTTCATAGGGTAGTGAGCCCTAAGGCAGTGAGCCTTTTTGTAATCCGATATTGAGCTATCATAATATATTGTGAGCTAACACTCACCGTGGTTTTTCCCTTTTTAGGTTTTCCACGTAAAAATCCTGGTGTTCATGTGTTATGTCTTTATGGTTGTTGTTCTTATGCTTATTTTTCTTTCATGTTATTGAGTTTGGAAATTGGATTAATAAACAAATTAAGAAGTGGTTTTGTGGAATACTGATTCACCCCCCCTCTCAATATTCCTTATATTCAACAATTGGTATCAGAGCAAGGTTCCTTGGAAGAAGCCTAATAGCTTGAGGAAGATCTAGGAGAGTTCACTCATGGCAGCTAGGAGATATGGAAACTTCTCATATGAAGACAATATTGAATTGGAAGCAGTTCTTGATGATCTTGAAAAGTCTAAAGCAGAAATCAGGGATCTAAAGGATAATATTCAAGAAGCTGATGAGTTCATTTTAAAGCTGAAAGAACAAGTCAAGAAATTCAAAGAAAAATACAGAGATGTTAGTGAACAATTGCTATCAGCAAATGAGAACCTGGATGGTTTAAAAGTAGAAGTCATTAAAAGAGCTAAAGCAAAAGAAGATCTAAATCTGATGGTAAACATCAAGATAGAAGAATGTGTCAAATTGGAAGAAGAAGTTGTGAGCCTGAAAATAAACTTGGAAAAAGCCAAAAGCTATGAAGAAAAGTTCAAGATAAGTTCTGCAAAACTTGATGAGATGGTTGCTGGTCAAAATAATTCAGATGATAAGCAAGGATTAGGATTTGAGAAAGGAGAAAGTTCAAAATTAGGCCAAAGAAACTTTCTGTTGAAGCAAAACAAAGGCAACCAGTTTAGGAATCAAAGAAGAAGACCTAGAAGACCTTTGGTCAGACAGCTAAATGCTCAAAGGTACCCATCTTTCAATGGCCATTGTTTTAATTACAAAAATTTTGGTCATAAATCTACTCAATGTAGGAGTAGAATAAATCAGAATGTTCCATCATTCTCCGGTCAATGTTTCAATTGCAAGAAAATTGGTCATAAATCCAATGAATGCAGAAGTCTGGTAAGAAATGGCTTTCACAATTCAAGAAATACTCAATCATTCAATGGAAGATGTTTTGCTTGCAATAGATTTGGACACATGGCTAATCAATGCAGATCAAGGATGAATTCATTTAGAGAAAGGAATCAAGGACAGGGAAACATTGTGTGCTAAAATTGCAACAAGGTCGGACATGTTGCAAGATTTTGCAAGAGCAAGAATGTTAAAATAAATTATATGCTGACGAAAGGAAAATAGAGCAAAGGAATAACAAGGGAAAATAAAAAGTTGACCCAGTTGAAACTAAGAAAGAAATGGACAAGATCTAGATCAAGAACTAAGTAATTGAAGTCAAGGATGGATCCGCACCAGCATTTGGTGTAGATATTTCCCCTGGGAAGTAAATTGGGAGCTCTGGCTCAGGGGGAGCTATGTTGAAAATCTAAAGCCCCAGCCAGAAAGTTAGTGCTGGAATCTGGCATTAAGGTATGTCATGAAGAACTCTATGACAAAGCCTTTGAAAGAAATTCTGGTAAAGAAAGATTTAATGTGGAGCAATTTGGATTGATTGTGAATGACAGAGAAGTGTTTGACAACTTTTTCAAAGATCGCATTTATGACAATTAAGTTAAGATTTCAAGGGGTTTAAAGGCTTGGATTTGTAAAAGATTAACCACTTTGCATTCAATCTTTCAAGTGTTCAAGGCGATCTAAAGCTAAAATCCAAGCAATTCAGATTTTTCCAAAATGATTCAAGTCAAATTTGACCTCAGGTGAAGGAAACCCTAATTCGACGGAAAAGGTATTTACAACTTGAAAACCCTTTTATGTAGTCTAAAAAATTTTCAGAAAATGTTTACTCCCTAATTAATTGAGATTTCGAAAAAGCCTCGCCCCAAGTTCAAGAAACATTTCTTCAAACCACTGGAAAATGATTCAGTAGGAGCATTCTCAATTTCTCCTCATGGAACCATGCATATGGAAGATATTAGGGCATACATTCATACCAATCTAGAGGAATACATTCACTTGAATCCTGGCAAATTATACTTGGATGAACTGACTACTACTAATGTTGAGTTGAAGAATGAATATAAAGTTCTAGGAGAAAAGAAATTGGACACCTGGTTGGATTTTCCTGCGATCCAAAATGATACATGGGTTAGGTTCATTCTCAGTAGGATTCATGATGAGTTTTTGTGGCTTGATGGGCCGTGTATGATAACCAAAGAAGCTATTAAAGCTATGACTGGTATGAGTTCCTCTGAAAGGATTCCAGGGAAGAAGAAAATAAAGAACAATTTAGTAATGCAACTAACAGGGGCCAAATTTGATAAGAAAGCTCTCACAATAAATGATATCAAGGATCCAGTCATCAGATTTGCATCAATGATTGTTGGATACAAAATATACTTTTCTCATTCAAAAAATTCTGTGTCTGCATCAACTATATACTCAACTTATGATATGGTCAAAAATAATACAAATTATAATCTATGTGAATTGCTCCAGAGTGAATTAATGGAGAACCTAAAAAGAACAAAAGAGACAAATTATCCCTTCAAATATGGAACTTTGATTACCTGCTTACTTTTCTACTTCCTGAGAGAGCTATCCAGCTTGGGAAGCATTGTCTGGCTTGATCATACACCAGTAGCAACTCAAATAAGAAATCATCTGCAAAATTTGGGAAATACAGACAAACAAAATGAAATTTTGGGGGAATACTTCATGAACTTTCAAAAGAGAATGATATGTAGGGTCCGGATACCTGAAAAGGTAGTGATGAAATATGAAAATGACATTGTATTCACTATGAATAAAGACAAATGCTTCATGGAAGTTGTGGAACCAAGAACTACATGGGTCCCTCCATTAGGATATGAAATTGCAGAAGGTATCTTGACTGAGTTAGCAGATGAATTACTGAAGAAACCAAAAAATCTCAAACATGACAGATTTGGAACATTCAAAGAACTATCCATGGAATATGAGCACTCAGAGAAAAATTTTAATGAACAAACAAGCAAGGAAAAAATCAAAGATGGAGAGTCAAGACCCTTAAATGCTCCGGTGAAATGGAAGTCAAACACTCCGGAAAGAAAAGATAAGAAAGCTGAAAAGGAAGAACATGCATCGAGCCCCAAGGAAAGAACAAGCATCTCATCCAGTATAGAAGTAGAGAAAGTCAATCCAATAGAAGGAAAGAAAAGAAGGAAAGTTACACCTAGTGATGAATATGCGGCAAGAGACATTGCTGTAGACCAAATCTCAATTGACTATGCTAGAATGTTTTTGGAAAAATAGAAGAATGTACAGATTCCAAAATCATCCAAGACTCTACAAGGACCAATAAATTTGGCTTCTATGTCTCCTGTGGAAAAGTTCAAACTAGTATCAATCGTGCAAGCTAAGGCTTAGGAAGAAATGTTGAGAACATATTTACAAGATAATGAACTCATTAATGAGACATCAAGCATTCTGGAGAAGTTAATTCCCTCATACCAGAAGGATATATCAACATCATCAACTGCTCATCTCAAAGGTCTTATAAATTCTGTAAGTACTCATTTTGAATCCTTTGAAAAGTTTGTTGATATTAAGGTTAAAAAGGAATATGAAGACAAAAGATTAGCAATATCAAAAACCAAGTTAGATAGTGACAAAACTATGTTAGAGAGAAGCATCAAGAACATGATAAGTGCAATCGAGGAACCCTGTGAAATATATAAATTTTGTCTGTCTTGGCCTGAAACTACTAAGGAAATGGATGAGAAAATCAAAAGCATAGAGCTTCAACTCACAAATATTTATGAGATCTTTGACCCAACAGTTGACTCAATCAGCTACATAGAAACACAAGTTGAAAATATTCAAAATAGCATAAGCAATTTTCTCAGCAGACAGGAAGAAATTAAAAACAAAATGTGTTTGCTGAGAAGGGTATTAAGCTTAAAGTTTGAGATCATGAAAAATCTTGTAGTAGAAACACAGGCAGCTTCACAGATTAACACACTCTCAAATGTGTAAAAGGCAGAAAAAATAGTCTTTTTGATAAATGGTCACATTCAAATCTTGGAAAGGGCATAGAATCAATGGGATGAAGAGATTACACAATTGAGGATTGTGTATAAGGATATTCTTTCACCGTCAACTAATTGAGTTGAAGTATTGTATGTGTACATATGCAACAAAGTATGGAGATTTTTGTAGTTTTGGTCTTGTACATACACCTTTTCCATTGATGTCAAAGGGGGAGAAGAAGACCAGTGAAAAATGGGCAAACACCTTAGGGGGAGAAGGATTACAGAGTAAGGGGGAGCAGATACACATTTTTCACTAAGTTTTGCCATCAATGCCAAAGGGGGAGATTGTTGGCAACATAGTCAAGAGACACTGTTGATTGGGGAATGCTATCATTGATGGCAACAAGGAAAATAGAGCATGATGGAGCTAAGGACGATTGGGAACTCAACTTGCATACAACCTGCACACAAGGATAAGGTCCGGACACAAATGACTAAGGTAGAATGGCTAAGTACTGACTACACAGAGATTAGTAGCAAAGACTCAAGTGGTATTCCTCCACAGTTGATGGTCAAGGTATGCGGTTCAGGTATGTTGTTCATAGTTGCTTGAAGGTGAAATGTCCAAGGTTGCAAGTTTTGAAGATCTCCAAAAGACATACCATGATTTAGCTAAGTCCGAGTGAACACAGTTAAGACAGGAACAGTGCACAGTGCCTAAGAAAAAGGGTCTGCATACCTCCGCAGTTACATACTTTGTCTTGCAGCTCTGAAGACATGTTAAGAGGTCAAAGATGAGTGTTGGATGTGATTCTTAGAGTTGTATATGATCTCCGGGGTGAAACTTGTGAAGTGACAGTTGAATTGGTTAAGTGTGCTCTTAAGAGGTAGGTCGAGAGGCATGAAACATTCATATGCGGAGAAGATATATTGTTTAAGGATTAAATCTAAGTGGTTGTATGATTTGTGCCGACCTATAGGAAGATCATTATATGTTTGGCTTGGTCCGCATTGCAGATTGTACACGAGTTCAAGCTGACAAGATGTAGTATTTGTGTACATGGTTTATGTTTTGCTTGCCGACCTAATTATGAGATAAATCTTATAGTGAATATATATACTCAATGGAATTTGATGATTGTATGATTGATTGAGGTATGTGGTGTGAAAATTCTTTTCTCTTGGCAGTAAGCCTTTGTGCAGTGAGCCCTAAGGTAGTGAGCCTTTTTGTAATCTGGTATTGAGCTATCATAATATATTGTGAGTTAACACTCACCATAGTTTTATGTTTTTGGGTTTTCCATGTAAAAATCATGGTGTTCATGTGTTATGTCTTTATGGTTGTTCTTCTTATGCTTATTCTGTTTTCATGTTATTGAGTTTAGAAATTGGATTAATAAACAAATTAAGAAGTGGTTTTGTGGAATATTGATTCACCCCCCCTCTCAGTATTCCTTGTATTCAACATCCATAGCATGTTGAACTTGTCGAGTTGGTGGATCTTGACATTTACCACATCCATGCCATTAGCGAAAGTGAATCCAACCTGGTAAGGGGTAGATACCGACATCTATCACCTGCATGGTACTAGTGAAATTTGATTAAGCCATATTGTACCATTGGGTAGCTCCTCACATCTATCACTTTCATTCTACTAGCAACAGCTGGCTAAACCATAAGATACAATGGATAACACATGGCATCCATCACTTGTACGGTACTGGTGGCAACCGACTAAACCACACCTGTATCATAACATGGATAGTTCCTAGCATTAGTCACCTCCATGCTACTGGCAACAACTAGCTAATCCTAAGATACAGTGGATAGCACTTGACATCCATCACTTGCATGATACTAGTGACTTTCGGCTATCCACACTTGTATCAAACTTGATTCCGACATGTGGGGTCATCTTATAGCCAAGTGAAACACAATCAAGATATCACATGGATCCACTAACATTGGTCAGGTTGACTTGATTACATGCCACATAAAGGTACATAAACCAATACATAGGACCTTATATGTCTAGGGGTCTAAATTATGGGTCATCACTCAATACACATATTGGACCCACATGATTTGGATTCATCTGGTTACATATGCATAAACATATACAAACTTGTAAAGTAATATCAATGGTCATTCCATACATTCAGTTAGGTGATCCCACAATAGTGTGTCCCACTTTTTGGCCTAAGTGGGACACTCAAAATCAACATTTTTTAGTATTTTCAATTTGTATCAATTATAGGGAAGAAATTGTCGAGAATTTAAGGATGATGTAAATTAATGAGTTGTGACATTTTCTATGTAGACTCAATTTTTAAAAAAAAATTAAAGAATCATTTCTATCATTTTCATTTGTATTTTTTAATCATTTTTTTATGTTTTCTATTATTTTTGTTGAGTGAAGTTATTCTATAATGCATAACTTTCACTAGCAATAAAAAATTTCCATATTTATTGGAATTACATCATTAATTCTAATGTCTAGTGAATGGATATTTTTTGGTGATTTTTTATTAATTTTCGAATTACTACTATGAGAATTAAAGAGATGAACAAATAGGGATGGTTAGACAAGCCTAATTCATCAATCTAAGTCACCTCAAGACTAGGCTAAAGAGAAATGCACTAAACTAACTAAATTGCACCCTATCCACTATGCAATGCTCTTGATTTACCCTAGGATATGCTAGATTATATGTAAGTTGCTATTGCTATGTTAAGTGCTCAATGAGATAGAATTTCATTACATTCAAATTGCTTGTTGGAAATGGAAGGGAAGGGCTCAATTTATAAATTTTTGGAGGTGAGGATGGAGGTTTAGGATTGAATTTGAGGATCAAGGGATCAGATTGCTTGAGGATCCTCAAGCAAGGAGAATTGGACAAATGACACAAAGAGATTGCATGAAAATGATGCTCCAAGATTCAAGGAGAGATCAAGGGATGGGATTGAATGGTTGAATGGATGAATCGCTAACATTGGGTAGGTGTATTACATGTAAGGCCTCACTTATGAAAAGGTATGGTTTCAATTTTGTGAGGAATTTAAAATTGGAAGGAAATGACAAGTGGAATTTTAAATTCCATGCAATAGTGCCACATGTAATTTAAAATTAGGGGAATAGTGGAAAGAAGGACAAATATGATAAAAGGAAGATTTGCCCATACTTCCAAGGCACCACTTGTCATGTACATGCATGCACATGAGATGACAAGTGGCATTCTAGAAGCATGGGGAAAGGGGTAATCTAGGTTTAAATTTAATTAACCCATGTGCACATATTTAGAAAAAATTAATGATTGATTACAAAAGTAATAAAAAATGGACAAATTAGGTGATTAAATAAAAAGGTATATTTATTTAATTTTTTGGAGATGAATGTGAACTATAGTCTTTAAATGGGTATTTGATTTTTGGACTATAGTAGGAGAAAATATTTTTTTTTGTGACAGGAAGAGATGAGAAAATATTAATTAAACAATTACGAATTATTTAATTAACATATGTGTTGGGTGGAATAGTGAAAATTATTCAATTTTGATTGATTTATTGTGTGGATGATGGTAGAAGGTGGTCGTGACCATTTTCGGGTATCTACAAATACTAACAAAAATTTCAGACCTATAACACATTTCTCTTAGTATATATATCAAAATTAAAATTTTATTTTTTCATTAAAACAAAGAAATTTATGTGGAGCGCAGTGCATTTGTTTTTTAGATTTTTCTAACAATATTTCTTATTTTGCTAATGTCTTGAATAGAGATCATTATTTTTCATAATGGACCTACAGTCATTATAAAATTAAAAAGAAATATACTATTAAAGAAAACATAATAAATACCCTCATTCATGGGGTTTCTTGAGTTTATCCATTTGATAAAACTAGAGCCGATGCATGTTGGGTTCCCTCTAGAGAAGGATGGAACAAAGTTAACTTTGATGGAGCGTCACGTGGAAATCTAGGGATATTAGGGGGTTGGATGCATCATAAGAAATCAAAATAAAGTGGTAGTAGGCCTAATGGCACAAAAGCTATCTGTTGGCACAAACAATGAAATTGAATTCCAAGTTGCATTATTAGGTGTGCAAATATGTAGAATACTAAAACTTTAAAAAGTATGCATTGAGGGGGACTCACTCATAATCATAAACGCACTGTGGAGAAAGGATACACCTAGTTGGAAGTTAGACTATTTTATTTCCCCAATTTAGAATTGTTAAATCAATTAGAAAACTTCAAAATCGAGCATGTTTTTCGGGAAGCCAACGACATGGCAGACATATTGTCTTATGTGGCAATTGACATGAAAGACAATGATTTTTTTGTGACACATTGGAAGCTTGGAAAGATTTGTTACAAGATCCACAACCTTTACACATTGTGTGACATAAATATAAATAATTATGGAGCGATAAGTTGGATGGTTTGAAGCGTATGAACTCTAGGGAAGGACTGAAGCAAGGACAACAAGTGACAAAGTTAATTATGGTTCCCCTTCCTACGATGGATTTGGAATTGATTATATGTATAACCCTATTTTTGGCCAGGTGCATGATTACCATAGTTTGTCTTAGGGCCAAAAGAAGGCAAATTGCCTTCATAGGGCAAATAACAGAGCTAAAAATGAAGAAAGTGTTTTAGACTAAGGCAGCGATGGTATTGCATTCCATTAAAATGATTCTAGGCGACTCTTTCATGGCTTCTGCACATAGGCACCATGTTAATATTGATATATCCTCTATGTTTGTAGTAGTGATATTGGATGTGGGGAAGAGAAGATTGTTATCTTCTTGATGACCAAAACAATAGTGAATCTGAGGTGGAGATGCGATTTCAAAAAATTGTGGATGATGTTTTGTTGGGTTTGGCTTTCCACCCAAACCATGGATACTGGCTATGCATCAATCTGAAATACACTGGGCCTTGGGTCCCTTTTATAATTTGGGCAGTTGGTGACAATGACCAAGTATAACGACATAAGGAAAAATGGGGCATTGAATTTTTAAAGGCCATCATAGGATTTGCTTTGGTTATAGAGGTTGACTAGTCATTCGCGATAGTGGTGTCAGGCTCAGAGTCAAAGGATGGTGGGGATGAATTTGATAGTGTGGATGACAATCCCATGGCCCCTCAAGTATAATACTATCAGTGTTGATGTTGTCTACATAACATAATATAATATTTGTAGTATGTAGTTTTTGGATGGTGGTTGGAGGTTTTTTGGCATAGTTGGGGGGGTTTTATGTGCAGTCCTATTCTGGGGGGATGGTGCAAAGATAGTAATATGTAGCTCAAAATGTATATAGGCTTGCAATGTAACTGCAAAAATGGATTTGCAAGATTTTGGTAAAATTATGTCACTGTAAATAGGCCCTCTCATGGAATAGCCATAAAGAAATATAACAAATTGTTATTATTATTTTCTTTTTACGGGTATGGCTGCCTAAAGCTAATTTCAGCGATATAAAAACATAATATATATTATAATTTTTGTAAAGCTAATACTAAGGGATACATACTTACAAAATGGAATTTCCAAATGACTTCATTTGATCTCCCAAAAGGTGACACAAAATTGCTTTTCTTTTAGCATTTTGATAGGTATGGAGGAGACTCCATCAGGGGATTGATTTAGGCCTAGGGGAGTTTTATCCAAGGGGTTTTGATATAAGGGGGTTTGATCTAACCCCATTAACCAAACCCCCTTTGATGGAACCCCTCTAGGATTAAATCATTTTTTTTCTAAAAAATATGTGATTGTAGGTAAAAATCGAGATGTCCCACAAGTGGGACACATTATTGTGGGATCAACTAGTTGTCACTTGGAAACATAATATGCATTATACAGAAGTCAAACCCACAATAGTAATATTAGACAATCTTCTATTTCTATGTGCCGAACATTTGCATAACATAAATCACAAATCTTAGCATACAATTATCCACCAACCAGATGTCAAGTAAAAACACCATACATAGTTGGTAATTCTCACCATTAATTGCCCTTAGTGTTCAATACACAAAACTCTGATCATTTTAGTCCAGAAAAGTTTGAAGTCACGTTCGTACATTCACATTAGAGTTAAACCATGAAGATGGTGATTCTAAAAGTTCATCCAAGATTGGAGCAAATTTAGAGAGCCTAACCCAGCAACCTCAGAGTAGATTAGCTTAGTGTTGATAGAGTCTTTTTCTAGCTCAGGCATATATAGTGGGGACTTATTAATTAGAAGGTGAGTTCATAGCCATTTGATGTAGTTTTATCCTCAAGTTGACACATACCAAAGAGGGAAGGTTGATCAAGTTTAGGAACACCCCAAACCTTAGAGTCATTCCCTAAACCCCTCCCCTATAGAATTGGGTGTTGGCAAGAGACACTATATGGATTCATGGTTGTTGTCATTGATGGCAACAAAGGTCATCCCACATATCCGCAAGACATGATATGTCTCTACCGGAAGTCAGAATAAAGAATGTTGTGGTCCGGTGAAGAAGAACAGAGCATGTGGCAAGGTCCGACAGATTGGTCCGGACCTCTCAGAGGAAGTGTCTTGGTACAGTGCGGATTTGGGGAAGTCAAGAGGACTACCTTTAGTAGTATATTCCAAGGATTTAGCCTCCGGTGATGGACAAGGAAAAAGATATGAATGGTTGAGTACCGGATTCCTGAGAGACAGTGAAAACAGAGGAAGAACTGACTGGCAGAGTATCAGACTACTTTCCGGATGGGTTACTGTTGATGACAGAGGTTGTGAAGGCATGAATCATGTTTGGCCGACATGATTAATGATATCTACAAGTATATGCTTGATCCGCATTGCTTGGTGAGGAAGGATTCAGCCGACAGAATGAGAGTTTGTAAGAAACTAGACTGTTCCGGATGCCGACTAGAAAGGTGATGAAACTACTTGTGCGGATATATATAGAGGATGGATTTAGTTGTGAAGTGTGGTGTGGATGTGGAGAGATATGCGAATAAGTCCAGAGAAAGAGCAGAGGTAGCAAAAAGGATCCGGTATGTGAAAGATAGCAGAACAAAGAACAGAGGAAAGATGAAGTGCAGCAGATCAGTGTACTGAGCCTAACCGGAACTGAACTCCAGCATATGCAGATGCTTCCAATCAGTTCAAGACTGTGATTATCATCACTTTGTAGACAGTGTGTCTTCTTGTAGGCAGTGGGCCTCTTGTGAGCAGTGTGCTCGGGCAGTGAGCCCTAATTGGCAAGTGCCATTTTTGTAATTTCCTATTCTTCTAATAGAGAATAATTCTTGGGTTAATCACCCCGTGGTTTTCTCCCTTAACAGGGTTTCCACGTCAAAAATACTGTGTCATGTGTTTCTTACTTCATGGTTAATGTTTTGTGTTTGATTTTATGCTGCTTCAATTAAAAGGAAAGTTCAATAAGGGAAATAATTAGGATAACTGATTCACCCCCCCCTCTCAGTTATCAACAATTGGTATCAGAGCTAAGTTCCTCCTAATAGAGCCTAACAGCTTGAGGAAGATCTGGGATTTCAAATGGATGCATATGGTTTAAGGGAGCAACTCAAGACTGCCCTTGAGGATCTTGAACAGTCAAATTCTGAAGTCAGTGAATTAAAGGAAAGACTCAAACAGGCTGATGAATTCATGAGAGAATTAAAAGACAAATTAAGTCTCTCTATGAAAAAGAGAAAGGAGCTGCTTCAACAGTTGGCAAGACAAAGTGAAGAAAGCAATACAAATGAGGAATTGACTGAGCAAACCAAGTTATGTGAAAAGTTATCAAAAGAAGTCATTATGTTAAGACATGAAATGGAATCAGGAACTATAAAGTTTACTCAAGAGATTGAAGAAAAAAGAAAGGCTGAAGACAATCTAAGACAATCTCTTAAAGAAAAATCAGAAGAATGCCACCAGATGGACAGGATTATCAGACACCTTGAATCTGATCTTGAAGATGCCAAAGATAATGAAGGAAAACTTGAGGATCAAATTGCCTCTCTCAAAAGAGACCTTCAAACAGCAAATGAATATAAAGAGAAATTCAAGATAAGTTCTGCTCAACTTGAAGTTCTTCTTGGAAGTCAAAAGAGGACAGATGACAAGTATGGCTTGGGATATGAGAAAGGAGAAAGCTCCGGATCCGGTCAAGAGAATCTTGGATCAGAAAATCCAAGGAGCAGGCCTAGAAGACCTCCGGTAAGACAGCCAAATGCTCAAAGATATCCATCCTTCAATGGATACTGCCACAACTGCAACCACTTTGGTCACAAAGCTAATCAGTGCAGAATGAGAATGAATCAGAATAATTCATCCTTCTCCGGACAGTGCTTCAACTGCAAAAGGTATGGACACAAATCCCATGAATGTAGAATTATGCAAGTAAACAAATCATTCAAAGGTAGATGCTTCACATGCAATAGAATAGGTCATAGGGCTAATCAATACAGATCAAGAGGATATCAGTCAAATATGCAAAGGAATGTTATTTGCCAAATCTGCAATAGGTCCGGTCATAATGCTAAAGTCTGCAGAAACAAGAATCAGGACAAAAGAGGTCCGGTGTATAATCAGAATCAAGACAAGGGTAAACAAAAGATGAATGCGGATGAGGTTAGGAATCAGATGAGCAAGATTTGGGTGAAGAAAAGTTCAGAGAATGTAGAGGTTGGATCCGCACCAGACTCTGGTGCTGATATTTCTTCCAGAAATTAAAAGTGAGCTCAGGCTCAGGGGGAGACTCAAAAAAATCTTGTTCCCCCAGCCAAACAAGTGGTGCCGGATGTGGCACAAGATGCGGATCAAAGGGTTTGTAGATATGAGTCTTGAGATACTTCAGTCAAGTTTTCAGAGGTCCGCATGGAGTTATGAAGAAGCTATGATCGATCAAATAAGACCTGTTCAGGGAAATGCTCCGGTATGATAAAGGATTACAAAAAGGTCCGGAAAGATCCGGAAATGCACTATCTTGTTCTGCGGATTGGACAGAGTGTTTGAGATGATCTTGTAATATGCCACCTCGATTTATTCATGATTGAAAGATCCGGATGATATCCACAGATCAGGACTAATCCGGGGTACTCCAAGCTATCCAGACAAGGCAAACCGGAATGATGTAGGTGAAGCATTTATTGCAGACAGGTATTAGGGTTCGCGGAGCAATTTAAGGGATTTCTCAAAGGTCATTTGCTCATTCTGCACTCGAGAAGAAGCGAAAAGTGGAGCTCTGCAACAAGGTTCTTCAAGCACACCAAGGATCTCCTGCCGAAGCTATTGGATAAAGAAATCAATCCAACCACTCCGTGCAAACCGAAGGCGCATAAGGTATTCTCCGTTTTTCATTACCTCACTGCAAATCTTTGAAGAATGGCTACTCCAAACATAGTTAAGATCTCCGATAGACCTCGCCCCTCATTCAAGAAACATCCCTACAAATCATTGGAGGTTGACCCACTAGGAGCCTTCTCTAGTGTTCCTCACGGAGTTTTACACACCGAAGACATTAGGGTTTACATACATGCAAACATTGAGGAATTTGGGGAATTCAAATTAAGAGACCTCTATCACAAGCAGCTGATTGACAATGCTTTTGAGCTTAAACCAGAGTATAAGGATATTCAGAAGAAACAATTTGAGCAATTTATTCATTTCCCCTGTTTTGAAGAGGATGAATGGGTCCGGTATGTACTGAGCAGGATGCATGACAACTTTCTATGGCTAGATAGACCCTGCAAGATCACAAAAGAGGCAATTAGAGCAGTAACTGGCCTATACTCTTCCGGAGGAGTACCTATCCTCAAATCTGTCAAGAACAACATTGTAACTGAGGCCACCGGATCAAAATTTGACAAAAGGGCAATGACCATTGAAGACATCTCCGATCCGGATATCAAATATGCATCAATGATAATAGGATACAAGATCTATCACTCCAGCAGGGAGAATTCTGTATCCGGAACTGCAGTATACACTGCTTTTGAAATGCTAAGGAAAAATGCAGAATATGACCTCTGCGAACTACTGCTAAGCCAATTAATGGAAAATATACAGAAAATCAAGAAGGATAAGAAGAATTCCTTCAAGTATGGTACTCTTATTGTATGTCTATTCTTCTACTTCATGAATGAGCTACCCGGAACAAGTGGATGGGTATGGCAGAATGACAAACCTGTTGCAGTCCAGATAAGAGACTACTTGCATGGACTTGGGGATGCAAAAGCAAGAAATTCAGCTCTATGGGGATACTTCAAAAACTTTCAGAGCATGATGCAAGCAAGAGAGAGAATTCCCCAGTCTCTCATTGAGAAATACAAGGACTCAGTGTGCTTTATGGTTGACACTGATCAGTGCCTGATGGAGGCAGTGGAGCCAAGGACTGTCTGGATCATGCCCATGGGGTATGAAGTTGATGAACAGATAGTGGAGCTGCATGTTTAACACATGCTAAGTCAGCCCAAAGATCCTAAGGCAGAAAGGTTTGGAACCTTTGAGGAGCTGAGTATAAAGTTACATGTAGAACTCAGGGAACCTGAGATCAAAAGAAAAGTGAGAAAAGAAGTAGAGCACATTGCTCAAGGTCTTGGAATCTCAAAGGAGGCACTTGATGCCAGCCGGGAAAAGAGGAGGAAGGCCGAGGAAGAAGAGAAAAGCAAAGAAAGTGCTCCGGTTGGAGCTTCCACCCGGACCAGATCAACAAAGAGATCTGCACCTCCCTCAACCAAAAGTTCAAAACCGGAAGTCCAGGCATCCGGTAAGAGATCAAAGGCAAAAGCCACAAGGGCTTATGGAAGCCAAAAGGATGAAGAGGAAACAGAATCAGATGAGGGAGTAAGAGAAGTAAAGAAACAGAAAAAGAAAGGATCCGGTAAGCCCTCCACAGGCCAAGACAAGGATGAAATGGCAGAGATATCTGTTGAGAAGCCCACTCTGTCTCTAGAGAGCATAATCAAGTCGGTCACGGTGGATGGAAACCTTCAACCAATGACTGAATCCTATGATGACTTCAGTGAGGCAGACCAAAAGACTCTGCAGGAAGCCACAGTTAAATATCTGAACATATACAATAAGGCTTTCATTGAGATCATATCTCTCATTCCTAAGAGCCTAGAGAAGGAAATGGAAGTAAGAAAGAATAATGCTCATGCCAAAGATCTTGAGATCCGGGAGCAGATAGCTATTCAGCTATATCCTCAAATTGATCCCAAGACAATGAACATTATCTTCAAGGACTGCAAAGATGAGTTCAGAAGCAAAGCCAGGATGAATCAACTCATGCTTGGTGAGACTGACAAAGTGGCTCAAGAAACAGAAGAGATCCTCCGGAAGGCCTTCAAAAGGTTCAATCTTCCTGTTGTAGAGGACTTAGGTGCAGAAATAGCTGCTGATTTGGAATCTTCTGTTCCGGAAGAAGTGAGCCCTGAACAGACAAGTGAGGACTTGGGACCCTCTGCTCAAGAAGAAGTGGCCCATGAACAAGTTAGTATCTCTCCTCCGGTTTCCCCTACAGTCTCCGGATCCAAAGAAGAAGAGCAATTACAGGAGAAGGAAGCAGTGGTGAAGGACAAAGAGGTTGACAGTTCTAAGACTGCAGAAGAGAAGAAACATCTGTCTCCGGCAAGAGACACTGCACAAACTGTTCAACAATTTTTGAGCAAAGAAACTCTAGAGATTGATGAACCGGAGCTTCTAAAAGGCCCATTTGATTTTGACTCTCTCTCTCCGGTACAAACAATGAAGATAGCTTCATTTGCAAATGCCAAGGCAAATGAAAAGCTCCTGAAGTCTCATATGGAAGACTGTGAGTTGATAGAGGCTGCTTCCGGAGTACTTGTGAAGATCATGCCATCAATCCAGATAGATCCGACAGCCTCCACTTCCGGTAATCTAAAAACCTTAGTCAGCAGTGTTGATACACATTTTGATTCTTTAGAAAAATCAGCTGAAGAAAAGGTCCGGAAGGAATTTTTGGATAAGAGATTTTCAGAGATATTAGAATTAATTTCTAAAGATAGGAAGATTGTAAGCATTGGAATAAGGAGCTTAGAGAATGCTCTTAAGGATGGCGGTGATATCTATAAATTTTGTATATCCTGGTCAAAGGCAACAGCAGCATTTGACAAGAAAATAAAAGAGGAACAGGATAAGCTACAAAGCTTATCTCAAAGTTTTGATCCTCTCTCTTCCTCTATAATAAATCAAGAATGTCAGACTATTGCAGTCTTGAACGAAATAAAGAATCTTGAGAAGGAAAGGAAGAACATCACCAACCGGATGGGAGAACTTAGAAGGATTATAATCCCTAAGTTGGAAACCATGCATGAGGCCATCAGTGATGCTAGGACCACCGCCCAAACAAAAGATCCGACAGATCTCAAGCGGGCAGAAGCGTTTGCATTTTTGTTAAGTGGTCACATTTCAATTTTGGACAGAATGAAGCAAAGTTGGGCTACCGAAATGATTCAATTACAGACATCCTTTGCAGACATTCTTCAATATATGTGAGTATGTAAATATGCGGCTAAGTATAAGAAATTTTTGAAAATTTTGATATGCGGACCCTACCCTTTGCCATTGATGTCAAAGGGGGAGTGAGGAGCAGTGAAAAATGAGGGATCCAACTAAGGGGGAGTTCCGGAAATTGTATATAAAGACAGAGCATCAGCAAAGGGGGAGCACAGTGAAAACACTTAGTCATTTTTCACTAAGTGTTGCCATCAATGCCAAAGGGGGAGATTGTTGGCAAGAGACACTATATGGATTCATGGTTGTTGTCATTGATGGCAACAAAGGTCATCCCACATATCTGCAAGACATGATATGTCTCTACCGGAAGTCAGAATAAAGAATGTTGTGGTCCGGTGAAGAAGAACAGAGCATGTGGCAAGGTCCGACAGATTGGTCCGGACCTCTCAGAGGAAGTGTCTTGGTGCAGTGCGGATTTGGGGAAGTCAAGAGGACTACCTTTAGTAGTATATTCCAAGGATTTAGCCTCCGGTGATGGACAAGGAAAAAGATATGAATGGTTGAGTACCGGATTCCTGAGAGACAGTGAAAACAGAGGAAGAACTGACTGGCAGAGTATCAGACTACTTTTCGGATGGGTTACTGTTGATGACAGAGGTTGTGAAGGCATGAATCATGTTTGGCCGACATGATTAATGATATCTACAAGTATATGCTTGATCCGCATTGCTTGGTGAGGAAGGATTCAGCCGACAGAATGAGAGTTTGTAAGAAACTAGACTGTTCCGGATGCCGACTAGAAAGGTGATGAAACTACTTGTGCGGATATATATAGAGGATGGATTTAGTTGTGAAGTGTGGTGTGGATGTGGAGAGATATGCGAATAAGTCCAGAGAAAGAGCAGAGGTAGCAAAAAGGATCCGGTATGTGAAAGATAGCAGAACAAAGAACAGAGGAAAGATGAAGTGCAGCAGATCAGTGTACTGAGCCTAACCGGAACTGAACTCCAGCATATGCAGATGCTTCCAATCAGTTCAAGACTGTGATTATCATCACTTTGTAGACAGTGTGTCTTCTTGTAGGCAGTGGGCCTCTTGTGAGCAGTGTGCTCGGGCAGTGAGCCCTAATTGGCAAGTGCCATTTTTGTAATTTCCTATTCTTCTAACAGAGAATAATTCTTGGGTTAATCACCCCGTGGTTTTCTCCCTTAACAGGGTTTCCACGTCAAAAATACTGTGTCATGTGTTTCTTACTTCATGGTTAATGTTTTGTGTTTGATTTTATGCTGCTTCAATTAAAAGGAAAGTTCAATAAGGGAAATAATTAGGATAACTGATTCACCCCCCCCCTCTCAGTTATCAACATTGGGGTCTAGGGGCATCCTTCACCCAAGAACTACCTACATACCTACTTCCAAATGGGATCAAAGTCACATGTATTTCTCCTCACTTAAACTCTTGAAGATTATATACATAGGTTCCTACCCTCAGGGTTTTATACCATCAATTTCTATAATTATTCCTCAAGTACTTTTCATCTTATATATTTGACATGCGCCTTCTACATAAAGCCTCAAAATAGCTTTACATTATCCACCAGAACTTTTCATTAACACCATAATACAAGGTATGGTAATAACAACAATTATCATGAAATAATGTAATAAGGTAATTATATTGTTGTCAAACAAGAATTCAAACTTAGGGTTTCAAAATACCCCCTACCATAATCATAATACTTTCTTATATTATAAACCAAGTGATATTTATGGTTTAACAAGTTATAATAGTAACCATCATAATATAGTCAATGTATATAGAACTCAAAGGGTTGTTCTCAACACAGGGTGATATAGCGATGCCATGCCTAGATATCATTGTCTAATTTCTATTATAGAATAATAATTATGAGTTTAATAGTCTTAAGGACATATGTCCCACTCTTCATGTTTGGTCTAGCATTAATATGTCTAGTAATTCCCTAACTTCAAAATTTTATCCGTCACATACCCTAACATAGAAATCCATAACCATAAATAGATATTCTCAAGGTTAAGCCAATAGTCCTAAAATACATGTATCATTGTTGTGTTAGAGTACTTGTAATTCAACATAAAATAAGTCCAATCGTATTCGAACCCAGGACTATAGTAATCATCATATCTTCACAATGTGGGTAAAAGCAAGAAGTTGGGTCCACATGTAGGGGAAGTCGCGTGGGTAAAAAAAATTCATGACAAGAACGGGCACCCGAACATAAACGAGTACCCATTTAGTAACGAGTGCGAGCCTAAACGGGCACCCGTTAGTAAACGGGCACGCGTTCTAGAACAGGTACTCATTTCTAAATGGGTACTCGTTTCAAAAATGTATATAATTTTAAAAAAACCCTGTGGGCTCATTTTCTTCCATAGGCTGACAGGGACAGCGATATATGAGAATGGGTACGTGTTGTTGAAACCCCTACTATCACAAATCTAGTGTGTTTTCTGCCTTCTCACCTCCTCCCACCACCTCGTCAGTTCTGAAGACCTGCAGGTTGGTTTCTTTCTTGTTTTTTATGCATTTTTTGTGATTGTAGGTTTAAATTGAAAAATTAGGGTTTAAGTAAAATTATGCTATGTATGTTTTGATAAACCCTAAAAGTATGTTACTATAAACCCTAAAATGCTAAGCATAACTATAAACCCTAAAACTATGATCAATAAATAATTATAAACCCTAAAACTATGATCAAAAAACAATTATAAACCCCAAAACTGTGATCAATAAACCCTATAAACTAAACTATAAACCCTAAAACTATGAACTTGATAAACCCTAGAAAAGTAAACTATAAACCCTAAAAATGTGAACTTGATAAACCCTAAAACTAAATTATAAACCTTAAAACTTGAGACACACTACCTATTACATCCCAACCATAACTTGTTATAGAAACAATAAGTAACATATCTCACAAGGAAAAATAACATGATCTATGTACAAATAATCAATCATTAGTAACTTATCTATTTCCTCATTAAACTTTTTCCATTCCCTACTGCCATTGGCATTTGTCCGGTAATTAGCCACCAAACTACCATATGTCTTTGTCACAACTTCTTCCAACCTAGCACAAGGATGACCAACATTCAAAGGAGAACTTAGGATCTAACTTGGTCTTCCAAAAAATTGGAAATAGTATAAGGATAGGGGTTCGTTTTTTTTGGATTCATTATTCACTTGCATGTTTGGAGTTAGAGAGCTAGAATAGAAGATGAAAAGTTGAAGATAGTATTGTTTTTGAGTTAGATTTATTGTTTTAGAAATAATATTATAAGATTTGGAATGCTTTTTAGAGATTGTATAAGGGGAATGTTGTGTTTGGAGAAAGAATAAAGAACTTTGTTCAAATCTTCTTTCAGATTTAGATCTTAAAGTGTTGAGGTAATATTCTTTGTTTTAGGTGATACAAATAAATTACCATAAAATAAGCTCCCTTATTGAAAGTTACCATAACTTTTAAATACTTTCAATGTTTACAACATCTAGGCCTAATAGATATAGGAGTGCTTAAACAACTCAACTCTTGATAGGGTGGGATGATAAGCATGCATAGGTATTTCTGTGGAAATTCTCTCTATGTGGTTTATGGATGCCATATTATCCTCTTAAAGTACCTTGATCCTTAAAGCCATCACCAAACATTCTTAGAACCTTATTCATACATGAAAGCACACATTCTAAAACAACACTTAAGGCTTGAGCACTATGAGACATCAGGAACAACACTCCTTAGTCCTCCTTTAATTTGAATATTTCAAGGTCATGATGTTCACAAAAATGCTATGTTTTCCCACATGGATCTCATGGAACCCTTTCCTTTCAACAATGACCCTTGTCTTGCATATGACAATCCCTTCTTAATGGAACTAACTTCACCAGTTATGGCAGTCATCTAAATGAGAATGTTTATATATGACAACATTATGGGTAAGATAGTCCATTGGCACATAATAAAAAAAGATCATGACCACACTCCCTCATGTCTACAAATGGTGTTGAGGCATGATATAATTATAGAGAATCTCCTAACTCAGTTCACAATCCTCAAACCTTCCAAATAGCTACCTTGGTATGACTTGTATAGGCTTCCATGGATACTCAATCACCAAAATTGCATGGATTTCTTAAAGGCAATCAAATTTCAAGCTATCCAAATCACCTTATCAAAACTTTATCCTCTAGAAACCATGACCATCTCTAGCCTAACCTTTTGACTGTTCTCATGATAACCTTTCCTTTCATGCACTCCTAGGGTTTTTTCTTTAAATATACAGTATAATAGTGACCTATGTTGGTATGGTAGTGAGTGATACTTCTATGATGCATAATAACATCACTGATCCAACAATAATACCCTACTAAAATGGTTGATAGATGGATGAAATAAATTTACTCATCTACCATAGACCCTAATAATTTTCTGTTAGAATCTGAAAAGATTATTAACCCATAAAACTAGTGCAAAGAATAGATATCTAAACTATGAATGCAAATGATACGAAATCAAATTAGCAACATAGAGTTAGTCTTCAAGAGGGTAATGCAAATGCTAGAAGTAAAATACCATTAAGAGGATGCAAAAGCAAACGATGCAAAATACAAGCCAGGTAGCATGCTTATATAGACTAGGAAGAGAGAGGAGGTGGCAACACCGACCAATCAAGAGCAACCATCTATCAGACTAAAGATAGCAAAGTATCTTCCCAAGATAGCTAATGGATGCTCATATGTAGGAAGGTGACACCTTGCAACCACTCACCTAATAAGACATGCTTTATTAACCTAAGTGAGATTAATAGAAGTGTAGGAAAAACCTAGGAATATAGGGAAAAATAAATAACCCAACTAGGAAATAAAAACTTACACTAACACCCCCCATAAGCAAAGCTTAGGTGGATGTAAAAATGGGTCCCGACAAATCAAGCCTGATGAGGTACCCATGTACATAAAATCCCCCCCCCAAAGAGAGAGAACCCCCCCCCCCCCGCCCCCAAATAGAGAGAGAAGAGACCCCCCAAAAGTAGAGAGAGTCAAGACTCTGAGTGAGAGGAAGAAGCCCCCCAAAAGATGAAGTAGCCCGCACCCCCAACAAAGCTCGCAAATGAAGGAAATTGCTCTTAGTGAAGGGTTTGTTGAAGATATCAGCAACCTACTCAGAAGTTAGACAGTAGCGAAGGTCGATGACGTGGCCATGGATGAGCTCCCGAATGTAGTGCATGTGGACCTCTATGTGTCTGGTCCGCTGATGATGGACCGGATTCTGTGAGATCTGAATGGCACTCTGGTTGTCACAAAATATGACTGATGGCCGTCTGATCTAGATACCAAACTTAGTGAGAAGATTTTGAAGCCAAATGGCCTCAGTGGCAGCATTCACAACCCCCCGATACTCAGCCTCAGTAGAAGATAGAGCAATAGCAGACTGCTTCTTGCTCGACCAACAAACAAGACCTGAACCAAGTGAGAAGCTGTAACCTAAAGTAGACTTGCAATCCTAAGAATCGCCTGCCCAATCTGAATCTGTGTAGCCCACCAAGTCAAGCTCAATGCCCGCTGCATAGTGAATCCCAAAACTGTGAGAACCCTGAATGTAGTGAAGGATCTGCTTGGCTACTTTCTAGTGCAGCTCATGAGGCTCCTGCATGAATCGAGAGACCATGCCTACAGCATATGAAATGTCAAGTCTCGTATGAGTTAGATAAATGAGACTCCCAACAAGCTGTCGGTACAAAGTGCCATCAACAAGTGGAGAAGAACACTGAGCCTCAAGTTTGACTCTAGAAAGGAAGGGAGTCAGAGTAGGCTTACAGTCAACCATATGAAACCTCGAGAGCAAATCTAGAGCATACTTGGACTATGTGATGGTGATCCCAGAAGAAGACTGAAAGATCTCAATCCTGAGAAAGTAATGCAACAAGCCCAAGTCAATCATCAAATACCTGTCATGAAGGGTAGTTTTGATAGCCCCAATGGTGGATGAAGAACTCCCTGTGATCAGCAAGTCATCAACATACAGAACTAGAAATAGGAGTGAATCATCATGCTACAAAATGTAGACATTGGGATCAGAATGGCATCGAGTGAACCTAACTAATACAAGGAAGGAGTCCATCTTGGCATACCAGGCCCGAGGAGCCTGTTTGAGGCCATAGAGAGACTTTCGAAGACAACACACAAGTGAAGAATCCTAAGTGAACCCCTGTGGTTGCTCCATGTAGATCTCCTCCTGAAGGTCATCATGAAGAAAAGCACTCTTCACATCCATCTGGTGTACTTCCCAACGATTAGCTGCAGCAATGGCTAGAACAAGTCAGATGGAATTCATTCGGTGCAAAAGTCTCAGAGTAGTCAATCCTAGGAACCTAGGAGAATCCTTTGGCGACCAAGCGAGCCTTATGCTTGTCAACCAACTCATCTACTACAAATTTTGTCTGATAGATCCACTTACATCAAACAAGTTTTCTTCCCTTAGGAAGAGGGACAAGATCTCAAGTGTGGTTCCTCATCAAGGAACTATACTCCTCCTGCACAGCTGTATCCTACTCAGGAATACCAGAAGCGTCATGAAAAGACTGTGGATCTAAGACAGTAGCAATAAAGACATGTGGAGCATCCTAGAACTGTGAACGAGTCCGCCTGGTGTCTGATGGATCCCCAACCCAATCACCTGCAGACTGCAAGGTCTCTCTAGCCCAGAGTGGACCGGAAGATGGAGAATCTGGAGGAGAATCATCAACCTCTGAATGATGACTAGGAGAGGAAGGAGGTGAGTCCTCTGAATCACTCTTTGCATTGGAAGTGGAGGTAGAAGACTGCTCAGGTGAATCTGACTCATCAGAAGATTTGTCATGTATCCCAAGTGACTCCAATGTCAAAGTAGAAGGAGTTGGAGAAGTGATAGAAAGTGAGCTTGAAGAGCCCTCCTCAAACTGAACACTCCTCTCAATGAACAAATTAGGTGTAGTAGGGTGGAGCAATTGATAACCCTTCACATCATCAGGATAACCTACAAATATGCAAGGGCTACTCTGTGGATCCAAGGCCTTGCGTTTCTCTACAGGAATGTGGGCCCATGCAGGAGAACCAAAAACTTGAAAGTGCTTAACTGATGGTTTCCGACCACTCCAAGCTTTAAAAGGAGTGACTCCCTTCAAGGCTCAGTGAGGAACACGATTCTAGATATAACAAGCATAGTTAATGGCCTTTGCCCAATACTGTGGTGCAAGAGATCTGGAGTGAATCATGTAGTTCGCCATTTCCTTCAAGGACCTATTCTTCTATTTTGCAACACCGTTCTGCTGAAGATTGTATGGAACTAAATGCTGCAAATCAATCCCCTCTGAAGTGCAAAACCTCTCAAACCGATGGTTGACATACTCACCACCATTGTCAGTGCACAAAACTTTGATGGCTTTCCTAGATTACTTCTCTACAAAAGTCTTGAAGTCCTGAAAGTGATCAAATACCTCATACTTCTGTTTAAGAAAGTACACCCAAGTATATCGAGAAAAGTCATCAATGAATGTGAGGATATATTTAGCCCTGCTAAAAGAAGGATGCTGAAATGGACTAGCCAAATCACTTTGAACTAACTCTAGTATCTGTGAAGCTCTCCATGCCTTACCTTTGTCAAACTTTTCCTAGGATGCTTACCAAGAATGCAACCTTGGCAAACACCACCTAAAAACTGAACTAAAGGCAACCCTGTGACCATGCTCTATTGGTTGAGCTGCTACCAGTAGCGGAAGTTAAGATGGCCAAACTGCTCATGCCATAATCTACTCACGTCATTAGAATGAGTGAGCAAAACAGTCGAAGGAGGATAAGGAACAAAGTGAGAAAATAGATAGAGCCGTGACTGATGATCTACTCTCCCAACTGCAACTGTAGAACCACTATGCAACTCATGAATCTCCACTAAATCAGGAGTGAACTCAACCTACTTACCTGAACCTGTGTGAGTGATCTGGTATACCGATAAGAGATTAGTTGATAATGAGGGCACACAAAGAACATCATGGAATGTGTCATCCCCCACATCAACAGACCCTCTCCCACACACCTCAATAGGAGTGTCATCACCCATCAAAATAGAAGGCATAGTACATGGCTCCAAAGATGCAAGTTATTCCTTAGATGAAGCCATGTGGTGCGAAGCACCCGAATCAAGAACCCAAGTGGATGGTGAAAAAGCAACTGCAACAAGGGCCTTACCATTTCCTTTCCCCTTGTTGTTTTCTTTTGCCTTATTAGACCCCTCATTAGAACTATGTTTGATAGACTCGGGAACACTGATATTATTCTTCTCAAGAATGTGTGTCAAGTGATTAATTTGTTTCTTCAGACATTTATGTTCATCATGACCAGGTCTTTTACAATAGGCACATTGGACCCTCTCTTTCTTAGGCTTGTCGCCCTTGGAAGATTGGGTCTCATTAGTTGCTTTTGAAGCAACCGATATCTGATCCTTCTTCTCCTTGCTATTCTTTTGTTTCTTATCCTTACTATTGTTGTTACTACTTTGTCCTTTCTATTTTTTTGTGTCTTGGCTAGCAGCCAAGGCATGTGACTTAGAAGACTTAAGAGTGCCCATCTGGATTAGCTTGTCATGTTCCAGAGTGAGATTGACAACAAAATCATATAAAGATGGCATGGTGAATTGAGTACCAAGTGCACCCTTAGTAGCATAGAAGGTAGAAACAAACACATAATATTCTGAACTTAGCTTATAGAGAATACTAAGAATCAGTTGTTCATCTTTCTTTTCAATTCCACATTGTTTTAACTGCAGCTTTAGTGATTTCAATTTAGTGAAGAAATCTTAGATTGTGTTGAAATTGCCTAGACTTAAACTAATTAGTTCATTTTCCAACATATGACCCCTCATTGAAACTTGTGTGCCAAATAATATTTCTAGCTTTCTCCAGATTTCATTTGGTGTATTCAAAGACTCAATGTGAAAGAGAAAATCGGGAGAAACAGACAAACACAATGTTCCATATGCCTCATCACATTTGTTAAACCACTTAGGCTTATCTTCATCTTTAGCAGGTTTAGTTTCAAGTCCCATAATTATCCTATTTAATCCAGGTTTACTTAAGTGAATTGTCATGCGTGATTTCCACTGAAAGTAATTGTATGGAGTTAGGATGGGCACATTTGTTTGATCCATGATGAAGAAATGCAGAGAAGAAATGTCGAAAAGAAGAGAACCCAACAAAGACAACCCCCCCTTTTCACTCAATCAAAGAACCCCCCAAGAAAATATGGTTTGACACTTTATATTAGTGTATTTACAACTACCACTAGCAAGAAATACTAAGTGGTCTTGATTTAAATGCATTACAAAACCCTCACGAAGAATATATGCTAAAAATATAACTTTGGCATAATACTTAGAGAAATAAATAGCACCACTACGATCTACTTGAAAAATCATGCACTTTCAAAAAAAGAATCGCCTCGATACAAGGTCGTATGTGAAAGTTATGATCCTCCGAAGTTTCCAAAACAAGAACTGTGCAGTGTCACGACTGAGAATCTGCAATTTCTGAAAAATCTCTATATCAAAATTAAAAAACGTCTACACTAGTGCATA
This sequence comes from Cunninghamia lanceolata, assembly GCA_027924645.1. Lineage (NCBI taxonomy): Eukaryota > Viridiplantae > Streptophyta > Pinopsida > Cupressales > Cupressaceae > Cunninghamia > Cunninghamia lanceolata. Next base: position 2,448,581 of record BSBN01000925.1, on the reverse strand, counting down.
GAGCATGAAAAAATAGCTAAAATAAAATAAAATTCATGGGAAACGAAGTCCGTATGAGAAAGAACAGAGCATTTGAAAATTGCCTTCAAAACTGCAACTGCCATGAAGAGGGGTCATGTTGTAGATTTCTGAGTGTGTTTCTACAAAATATATAGACTTCATGCAAAAACTAAAATATACCCAGATGGTTTTTCTGTGCTGTGAACAAAACCCAGAAGGCATTTTTCTTACTGATGTACAAAAGATGCTGATCTAGTGTAAATAGAAGAAGGCATTTTTCTTACAAGAGCCGCAACTACCACACATCTAACCCAAAACCACAGTTCCAAGCATTCCCTTATGATAAATAGTGATAGTGAAAAGAGAGAGAGAGTTGCAAGCCGACAGTTGGAAATGGAAACTTCTATAAGGGATCCCTCTTCACAAATTAGAACAACACATTATCAATTTATCTACTATATGCATAGCTAGTCTCTAACTTTCCACACAATTGGATTAAAATAAAAGCTTGAGGGGATGCATAATACAAGGAGATCGTACAGCAGCCATCTGGCTGGGAAAGAAAATACCAAAAGGAAAAAAAAAATTAAGAGCTCAAAGCCAGACGACAAGACAAAGAGAAAGCATTGGGTGCAATTCCTCCGAGGTTCCAACAAAGAAGCATGCCTGGCAGAGGGTGAAAACATCGTCGGCACAGAGAGAAAGAAAAGCTTAATGGCACATCAATAAATAACATTATCAAAAGGCTACAGATAGATATTGATTCCAAGAATAGGCACAGTTTGCTGCAAATGCCATTGATGGGTTAATCAGAGATTTCATATAATCTTACTCAAATCAGTTTGTGGAGAAAGCACATTGGATTCAAAAATGAGATCAAAGAATGATGTTGTTTTTATCAAAAGACCAGAGGATTAAACCAGAGAGGGCCACAATTTCTCTTCTCAAAGATCAAAATAACTGAAGGCCCAACGAAGGTCACAAAAAGTTCTAACAAGAGGGCGGTAAAGAGGCTCAAAAGACATTGACATGCAAGCCGATTAGCTCATAACTGAGATCATTTAGAACATACAAGCCGAATAAACAATTGAGATCCAGAAGAAAGGATTAAGAGATTATCATAGACCAAAATGAAGTCTTTAATTACACATGCAAGATGATTGATTTAGATCATTAATCTCAAATCAAAATCACAACACACCCAGATCAATAGATGATTCCAGGCTTGAGGAAATAACATTGGGTTCAACAACTTCGATAAGGGAGCATAAAACTTTTCTCAGAGTTTAAAGAAGAATGGATGACCGGAATAGATCCATCAATGGCAGAAGCACACAGGTAAAATAAAAACCCCATTAATCAAACAAGTATATTTTCATAATGAAAGCATACCCAAATTTCAGTCCCCTTCCAAATTTCTCCAGTTCCTCCAACCAAATTCTTTCGTTTCTGCTCCCAATTTTCTCCTGCAACCAAAAATTCTCTGTTCTTCTTCTTTTCCACCCCCTTCCCAAAATGATTCAACTCATGGAATAGATGCAAACATGCATCCGTTACCTGGCATCCCACTCCTCAACTAATTTAAAATCCTTCCTTCCACAAGATTCCCAAATCTGAGAATTCATATCCGACAACCAACAACCATTAATACATAACCAATATTATTCTGCACCAAATATATATATATATATATTAATGACCCATAACTCCAAATTTATGACATAAATACTCTTGGACAACAGATAATTAATTTTAGATTATTATAAAATTTAGCCAAGGAATCAATCCAAGTTATAAGCCAAGCAAATATTATCCAATAATCATAATAGGAGCATTATTAGTTAATAATAAATCAATAAGGTATTTTCCAACTACACAAGGGCAAAATTAATCCGACGCGACGATACTCCAAGACACAAGATAACCAAACATACAAGGCAAGGACCAAATGTCACAACATGACTCGAGACTACAACAAAAGACAAGGACCGACCTAGTAGAATAGACCTCACGTTACCTCCCATCACTGATACCCATTGGTGTAAGAACCCGCTCAACCTACTAGATTAGGTAAGTCGAGGTTCGGTACCTGCAGCCTGCATTCAAACAATTGGTTGTATACGATCAAGTTCATATATGTCTACACATAGAGAGTCAGAGAATTGCGGCGTAGTAGGGTACTCGAAGCGAGTAATACTACACCGTCCCTGCTCTTGAACAATATCATAACAACTTTATCTGAATTCAAATATCGATTGATCAAAAGAAACATGATAATATTAATTCGCATCATAACTAGAATAATAGTAATGTCATCATGATCTCTTAACACATGACTAATTATATCAGTCAAACATAGATCGTCAAGATTGAAATAAACATAAATTATTACCTACTAATCGAATGTCTAGGAACTGAATCAACGCAATGAATGACTAACAACTATCTCCGATGACAGAGAGCAATGCAGAACTACCACTATCATGAGCCAACGACGAGGGGGCACTACATCCTCCCCCCCTAAAACTTGACTTACTCTTGGAAGTCACAGATTAGGTAGCAACATAATATAACAATATTGCCATATTCCATTGCCAGCATACTCATCCATAATAGACAATTGTTCATAAATCAAGCATACATGTTCAATAAAAAAAACAAGAAGAACATCAATTCTTTACCTTTATGGCTCATCCAGTGATCTACTCATAACTAATTACACTTTTTTGGCAATCTCATAGAATCAAAATAATTGCAGCCACATACAACTACTGAAAGATTCATCTTATATCTTATTTCCACTAATTACCAACCATGCAAAGTGCAATTCTCCGCGGAGTCCTCCCTTGAACATACTATCAGAGGTTCGAAATGAACATGATAGAAACAACACTTACAACAAAATGGGGCCAACAGAATCAAACATTCGGAATAACCACCATAGAAGATTTAAAAATAAAAATAAAAATAAATACAAACCCACATGGAAAACAATCAAATCCAACTTTCAGTCACAAAGTGTTGGCAAGATTCAATAAATTAAGAATAAAGAAAAGAGTCTTGGTAACCATTCTTGACATAAGAAGGTTCAAAGAAAGAAAACTCACTATTAACCCCTCTCACAACACATGAAACAACTGTCAAAAGTTTTCAAAACAATTCAAATTACAACAAGTTTACATCACGATGTGACTAATTTTAGCCACAAAAAGGGAGTATCCACTACCCAACACTCAAGGACACAGGGTCCAGAATGTGTTAGAGAATGTACACCAACACTCAAACAATTATGTTAACTACATTCTCTTATCTAAACAACTTCTATCTTTAATACAATACAATTTCTTTCTACTACACTATGGAGATAGGCAATTGCTTCCTTACGCAAGAAGATATAAAAGAAATATATGATATCACCTATAGCAATAACACAAACTATAATTGACTTACATTATCACATACCTGATCTCATAGGCCCAACACAAGCTCTCATTTGATCTCCTACATACAGTTCTTACACAGGCATATATGATGATAATTACAACAATTCTTCCATAAGAGGTCATGACCATCTAAGGGTTAGATATAGATTTTCAGCGACCATGTAAAGATGTCAACATCATGTAACCAAATAACTCATACTGCATGATGCCACCAAATGATTAGATGCATTAACATTCAGAGAGAACATATTGTTAGATGTAACATCACATTTCCAGAGAAGAAGGAGAAAGAACATAGCAGACACATAAGTAGCATAAAGCATTCATTTCTTAAAGAGCAAGTCTATAAACTTATCAACTTTTCATACCAAATCACTACAACAAGAAGATCATTTAACCTAGGGCAACAATAACAATCCAGAGGGCTTAGTGGTGCAACCCGGATTATAGTTAACCTACAGAGTTTAAGCACTAGGTCACATAATGGGCTCAATTATAACCAGAGTACCCAGTGTTTAAATCTGGCTTTGATACCAAATGTAATGCCCTGTCATGCAACCCTAGAGTGATAGATCAACAAGTGCAACATATAATATTTTTTTTGTTTGAAGCAAGTAAAAGCAATAACAGTAACCCAAGATGTCAAATACACAACATGAGGAAAAGTGCACTTCTAACTCCTCTAGGGAAACACAACTACATTAGTGAATTAAAACCACACAAGTTGAATACATTATACTTCTTCTATAGATAAGATAAACTTTACATTAGCAAGATAGATAATATACAAGGTTACAAAACAAGATTACAAGACCGATCGTGTCGGTTTACAAAAGAATACATAAGAAGGTAAATAATCATCACTGAAGGTAGAAAGCAATCTGGAACAAGAACACCTCTGCACAGGACACGAACCGCATCTCCAAGATGACCAATGGATATCTCTGCCTCCCAACCATGTGGAACCCTGAGGTCCACCCCTCCAAGCTAGGAGATAACGACGAGGATTCCACTAAGCCAAGAAGCAACATAAAAATAAAATAATATAACAACAACTGACATGACACAACCGACCATAACAACAAAAACGCGTAAGACAAAACATCACTCCAGAGGCACCACCAAGAAACAACAGAACTGCATAAGGAGAGTGTCATCGCATGGTCCTAACATGGGTTACCCAGGCTATCTATCCCCAAAAGCCGGCCCCCATCTATGGTTACCCTGGCAGCCTCTCTCTAGGCACCGGCCCCATAGGGTGACACATGCAGAGTCAACAGGTCCTCTCATGGAGGCAAGGAGGTCGGCCTTGCCAACTAGGCCTTCTCATCCCATCCTTAGCCTATGAGAGCACTCAAGGCATGGGTGAGGTCTCTTACTTATCTTGTTAAGTGTTTTAATATCCCAACCCTCTGGATTAAGTTATTAAGTTTTCCACATGCCACAACTTCCATGGGGTTACCTAGGCAACCTCTCACTAGGCACCGGCCCCACCATGAAAGCCACTCCCTTAGCGTTCTCTGGTCAACCAAACATACCACAACAAGCAAGTATAAAAGTCATAAATCAGTTCCAGCCCATAACTTTTGCCATTCACTAGGCCACAACAATAAGTCCATATAATCTCTTCAAAAATTTGAAGTAATACCATCAAGAATCAAGTACTATATTCAAGAGACCATTTCCCATTCATTACAAGACATGAAAAACCAGAGAACCCATTACATTGACAGGCCATAATTTGAACCAAAACCAAGAACTACACCTCTGGAGTTAGGTACATGACCAAAGATAAGGTGACCATTATCCGACAAGAACAAAGTTTTCACATCTTTAACACCAAGTACACATGACATCAATCAAGATTCACACTACACCGTTAACCAAAACATGAACATAAACTCCACCCCAAGGTAAGCACAATGATCCAAGTATAAGGATATGACCAGGAGGAAAGAGTAAGTGGGATTCAATAAATTCATACTTGAAATATGGAAATACACAAGAGACCTTCACTTTCTTTAATGGAATATTCTAATTTCTAACAACTTCAAACATAATCTGATATCTACCAAAATTAAGGTAAATCCATAATCTGTTAACTTCCTTTCCACCAATAACAATTACTTAAATGATCAAAGAAGTAAGTATCTATGATAACACTATTCTCACTAATAGATCCAAAGCCTTGTCATAACTAATAAGCAATTAACTCTAAGACATACTTACGATAAAATGCATTCCTTACCTTAATGAGGGACAGGTACCAAGAGCACAATCATGTCCTTAAGCAATAATAACTATACCATAAGAATAAAACAATTGATGTCAACTTATTGCCAAATTAACAACATTTTAAATAATCTAGACAATTGCAAGAGGAAACACATTCGGGTCTAATTCAATTTACACCAAACGTTAAATCTATAAATAAACTAGTGCCTTTTGCCTAAGTGGAAAGGAAATGGAACCCACATCACTCTACATAAAAGTTAACGTTTCATCTCAATTTTCATGAACCTAGGGCTAACTTTGAAACCTTAAAGAGAAGATTAAACTATAAAATTTAAAACAAATCCTCGCCAAAACTTGAAATAAAAAAAAATATTCCTTATTATCACCTAGAGTTAAGAATGGACTCAATCCAACCATTATTCCAAGGAACACTAACCTCTTCCTAAACATTGTTATAAATATTCTTGCGCATGAATTTGCCTACCAATTAACATTAACAATAACAAATTCTAGAGTAAACACTATGACGTACACATAGCACGGAGTAAACCATTGCAAACATATAGATGAATTACCCTTGACATAAAAAATACCTTCAACAAATATACACCTTTCCCAAATATAAGTCTGTTAGGACCATCTTTATCCACCCTACTCTTTCCTTTGCATCATGCCCTAGGGAAGCTTGTGCATGCCTTCTATGTGCTCCATTCTTCAAGGCACCTTTGTTTTCTTTAGCCACCCATCCCCAACTACATTTTCACCTTACACTCTCTTCTTCGGTGTGCACCTTCCTCTAGTGCCCCTTAATTTTTGCACTCTTGTTCTCTCCCCTTATCCTTCGATTATGGTTAGCCCACTTCAACCTAGGATACTCTTGCGTCATGAAGGAATATCAGGTTAACCAATTTATGTAAGGAAAAATAGCAAATCACATAAATATCCTAGGGTAGATTAATTAAACAACAATAAACAAATAACCCTATAATGTAGAGTTGGGGGTGATAATTGATAATGTAATAAATACTACAATTGATGTAGAAATTAAATGAATAAAATAAGTTTACTTATCTATGGATCTCGTGTGGATTTTTTATTATGCTAGGTGTCACAAACTGATTTGTTAATGTATAAGAAAGTCAAGACTTGTCAAATGACTATTGTAGAAGTAAAATATTGACTTTACAATTATATGATTCAATTTCATGAGTGTAGAAATAAACTTGAGCTTTTAGACATGAACTTCTATGATTTTGGGCCTCTATAATATGTTCACCTCTACATATATGACTTGTAATAGCTGACTAGTAGCATTTAGGAACATTATTCACAAGTTTTCTAAGTAGGGACTTCTCCCTTGGTCAAACCCCTAGGCGGGTAGATTTAATATCAATGAACAAAGATTGAAGATTGTAGGTAGTCATGCAATATGCTCCTAGGATTTTGATGCAATGTTGATGTAATAAGACTACTATATATGTACTAAATTTCTTTTGTTCCTTGACAAACTGTAGATCTTCCTAGATGATTCAAATGAATTAGGTTTACCCCTTAATTACATCACCCTAGCGTGTAATTTGAAATAATTCATACTTTAGTTAGTTTATAACAATTGGTAAGAAATGGAAACATGGATCAATTTTAGAAATTTAAATTTTAACGTTTATGGTTTATATCTACATATCTCTTGAGTCAAATGTAGAACAATCAGGTCCATATTTTTCTTAACTAGTTGAACTTGTGCATAATTTTCAAGTATTAAGCTTTATATTCATGGATATTTTAAATTTACATTTCCAGATATTAGATTAAGTTTATTTCTAGATATTTGTTTGTAAGTTTTCAATACATGGATATATTTGTGAGTTTTTGATATGGATATATTTGGAAATGTAGGTGACATGGATCCAATGGAAGACCAAGGGGTGGATGAATTTTTAATAGATGAAATTATTTTACAAAATTCCCCACCCCAGCCACCTGAAAACCCCCCACCCACTCCACCTCAAAATTCCCCTCCCACTCCACCTCAAAATTCCCCTCCCACTCCACCTCCAAACCCCCCACCCCCTCCACCTAATGAGGCTGAATTGCGACAAAGCATTAATGAAAATATTAATGCAATTGAGGAAAACATTAATTTGATTAATAATCAGCCTCACTTGATGCCCCCTCATGTAGTACGGTTTGCATCTTCAATGCAAACCATTATTGATTATGTTAGGTCTATTGATTCATACCTAGATACATTCCGCCGTTGGCGAGAGGAGAGGAGGCAATTCTATGCGGATGGTCTTTCATATAAGACATCCTTGATCTTCACATTATCAAACAAACATTAGCCCCATTTTTTGTTCACCCCACAACTAATCAACCTATACCTGCAACAAAAAAAAGAAAATCAATTAAGTGGTGTAGGCATGAGGCAATCTTAAGACATTTTTGGGAGCGGTGGTGGATGGTGTTTGATCACCCACCACACGCTAATTTTGAGGTACCACTATATTTTTTGAGAAAATTATGGGTGGAGTTTCAATTGGGTCAAAAACCCAAATATTTTGATATTATATCATTCTAGGGTATTGGTGGTGGCATGCCACAACATAGGGCAGGGGCACGAATTGATCCCAATCAACCCATTCCTGCTACTCCTATGGTTGCTCCTATTTTGCCCACGATTCCTGCACCCATTTAGCACCAGGTAGTGTTGTCAACTTTAGGGGCACTGAGTAGACTCTCAGGTAATCTCACCGAACAATCTGCCCACATGGCAACTGAATTTAGTGGTGGAGAGCATCATGGAGGAGTAGATGCATCTCATTATAGAGCCTCACACATGTCAAGGGCACATTTGTGTCAAAATTGCAATCAACCGTGTTATGGTCTACTCCTACATCCACATCAGATGTAGCTACAAGAGATGTGGAGTCATACTTGGATCTACTATATTCAGATGATCATCCTACATAGGTACATGGAGGTTACATTTTATTTTGTTTCAAGTGCTTAATTTGAATTTATCAAAATTTATATTTAATCATGATTTAAATATATATTGTGGACTATTTGGTGTAGATCTCAAGTCGCTCCAGGGCCTCAACACGATTTGATACACTGAGTTTTGCATCAGCAGTTGTAGAGACCGACATACCTTATGGGGTAAACCAATATATATTAACCCTAAAACCATATACATGCCTAGTATGTGAAACAAGTGTATAATTAAATTTAACTCTAATATACATGTATGTGAAACATTTTTGTTACAGCGAGGAGGTCACGTGGCAGTTTCCATGTTTGACCGACCACCTGAAGGTGTTCCTTGTAGTGTTCCTCCATTATCGTTTTTTTATTCCTGAGTATTCCCTAGTGTGTGTTTTCAAAAATTGTACTAAATTTGTACTTTGCTTTTTTGAGTTTATATAAATTTATATATGCCCATATATGTAAGTGCAGGATGATAGGAGTGCCATTAGGCTAGCGACTAGTCAGGATACTGATCAGGGACAATTTCATGAGTCATCCACATATTTTTAGGTCCTAAACTTTGCTAAAATTTCTATGTCTTTATATGCTATATAATACAATTACATGTTTCGGTAAATATTCTAACCTAGATTTCAAACTTGCTTTATTTGAATTTCTAGGAATTAGTAGCTCAGACTTTTGGTCTAGAAGCTGAAATAGCTATACCACCTGGACAACAAAATGTGGGAGTAGATGAGCATGATTGAACGGTAATTTATGCACACTTTAAAGCCTAGATTTAAATATTTAATTTCATATTTTTATAAATTAAATCAAGTTTGGATTCTAACTCGATTCTTGAGTGCTAAATATTTGAATATCCAGGAATTAGCAGTTGAGACTTTTGGTTCAGGACCAACAGCTATACGATCACCTGGGCAACAAAATGTGGGAGGAGATGTCCAACATCATACAGTAATTTATGCATACATTAGTCTATATTTAAATATTTAATATGAGTATTTTATATATTAAATTAAATTAAATCAAATTAAATGAAATTATGAAATTTAAATTTCATATGCACATGTATGTCATGTTTTTCTAAATTTTATCTGATTTCAAGTTTCTTTCTCTTCTATACAGCATGAGGTAGATCCATCTATTTCACGAGGAAGAAAGAGGCCTCTTTCAGATTTGAACTTGAGTGATGATCATAGGACATAGATATTTATTTCATGGACTGCACGATGCATTGTTTTATATATATGCCACCAGGACTATGACTATATATGTTGAACTTGATATTTCATGGACTTAGAGATATTTCAGTATTTCATGAACTATGATTTGTATTTAATATTTATATGCTGACTATGAGTAGATGTCTTAGTACATTTCATGGGTCCTACCTATATTTTAGTATTTCATGGACATGTGTATATATATATACTAGCACTTGCACCCTTTGGAGGTTCAAGGGATATGCCGATAGGAAATTTAGATAAGAATCAATATTTTAATAATAAATAAATAAGAAATGATATGGATATGCAAATTTAACCATTAAAATTATAAACATTTTTTATAGCTTATTATCATAGAACAAGGATGAATAAAACATTTATAGACATAATATTTCCATGGTCTATATCAATGATCAAGAATACTTCTAGATGTTAACTATGTAAAAAAAATTACATCAACATTTCAAATCACACTCTATGTTCTATTATCAAAATATAAAGAATAAATAAAATATTTATGATATTATTTTCCACTTCTAATGTCACCCATTCACAAAATAAGATTACATGTATATTTTTTATGGATTGAATGTTGTTTAGAAGTCAAAGTCACTACTAAACACTTTTTAATATTTTATTTATATATTTAATCTATAAGCTAAATTGTTACACATTATTTATTTATAACTTTCTTTGTGACTAGTTTGAAAGACTTTTAGTCCTTGAAGCAAATTCAAAGATACACCACTTTTATAGTAGAAAATTAAATGATTTGTCAAAACTAAACCCTTAACACCCAAGAGTAGAAAACATTTGGAACATTGAGATTTGAAAAATTTAGACTAGATTTAAATAAATATGGCACTCGGAGAACTTGAGTAAAACCTAAAAGATAGAAAATGACACAAGTTCATGATGTCTTTCTTTAAATTTTTTTTGGCACATCGTCTTTTTAGTTTTGAGTATTCTTTCTATTTTAGATCATCATGGAGGAATCATAATACATACCTAAATAGTTGTATTGACTGAACCCTCTAAGCACGTGTTTCAGGTGAGAGCTAAACACATGAGGCACATATGTAATGATAGGTTAGAGAACCATAAATTCTCTAATACTACAAAACAATGCCTAAAACCTAATATGTCTGACAAAGCACCTAACGACTCACCACTATTTGAGGCCTGAGAATTCGTAGAAGGAAAACTGTAGGATTTGTAATATTTTTTTGAATTGGATTGTGTTTGTGTAACTCTTTGCAAGCATAAACAATTCCTATTTATAGGAAAAATAACATGTACACTTAATTATCATTTACTATATTTAGTGGGTTGCTTGGGAGGTGTCATGTGATTCAATGCATCCACATTATTGTATTTCCAACTATAATATCTAATAAAAAATCCTCTAAATGTGTCTATGGATGTCTATCCAATTCAAAACTTCCATTTGACTCGAGCAGGAAGGCTATGGACAGATAGTGCTTTTGGCTTACATTGCATTTACTTGAAAGTTTCTATAACCTTTTCAACAATTCTTGTTATGTGAATCCTGCAAACCATGCATTCTATGATTTTGATTTTCCTCTTCCAACATAGTAGGGAGGATGCTCACATAGAATGTGGAATCTAATTATACACCCACCTCTTGCAATTGCTTGAAAGTTCATTAAGTTTTTTGTAGTGAATTTTGTCAAATGTCTCTGAAAATTAAAAAATGATATGTACAAAACTACTCCCAAGCAATAATTCGAGTACACAACCAATCTGCCCTAATATTAAAACCATCAAATGAAACAAAAGGAAGGAGGTGACAAACAACAAATGGAAGAAGTATCCGAAAACATACACAATTTTGTAGGTGAAGGAAGGATTGAAATTGTAACTCAAAAGAATATAAGAAAGGAAGGTTTAAAGTACAAACAATATATCTGTAAATATATATTAGAAAGTCTACTGGACAGTAAACATTATGTTGATATTGCTCTTCAATCTGCCGGTATTCTTCACATTGCTATCCATCGAATGGTCTTATGCAACTGTTGTATATTATTTTGTACAATAGTCATTGTATTCAAGTGTATTTATGCACAACCTAGGCAAACTGTATTGTATAAATGTATAGAAATCCTTGCCAGTTGTGAGCAAACTGCATTTAGGGTGATGAATTCTGTGTTGATTTTCCATATTATTTTCCCCTACAGAAATTTCTTGCAGGCAGCAGCTCAAACTTGGCATGACCATCTTGCATCCACATTGCCTAAAATAAATTCTATTTGGAAATTGTCTACTTTTTGCAACATGAAAGCAACAACACAAAGCCTTGCTGCTACCCAATGGGTTTGAGTTGTTTCTTGTAGTGCCCCTCGTCTCATCGTCCATCAGATTGATGTTTGCTTAAACTTTATAGTGTCCTAGACCGTAGAAGATGGATCTCTTGTTATCTTGTTACTTCATTGTGAACTTAATTGTTAAGATAACAGATGTTGATGTTGGATTATGCCATTTTATGCTTTACAATTTGATAAATGAACTGATGTTTTAGATGCTTTGATGTTATTCATTATATGGATTGAAAGTTAGTTGATCATTTTATGTCGTAGATTAGTAATCTGATACTCTGTTCAATATAGTTGATTGTTATTTATAAACGTGAATGGAACAGTGTTGTATTACTCGTTCTCGAGTACCCTACCCCACTGCGATTTCCATTCACGATAGGACTGCTTGTGATGTATATGTATATCTTGTATGGTTAACTGTGCGTTGCTGCAGGATGCAGGTACTAGGCATCGACTCCACCTGATTACAGGTCTGAGCGTGCCTTCGCCAATGGATTAGTTGGTTGGAGTTAACGTGAGGTCCCTAGTCAGTGTTCCTTGGTCGTCAGTTTAGCCTTGTGGTTATTGGTTGTCATTCGCCCATGTCTCACCGTCAGGTAATATTGTATTTTGGAGTCAAACCAAGTTCAAAGGTGTTTAAGTATGTGTGGTAGTGTTGTGCTTTAATTAGAATTATTCTACGGAAGAGTTAAGTGTTGTTAAATGGGCATAATGCCGTTAGTTGTCGATTTTAGCTATAAATAAATTACTATTTTAATAGAAGTGTTGTTGATAAATAAAGTTGTAAGAAGTTTGTATTATTCAATATAATATTAATTATAATAAATATTTAAATAAATAAATAGATGTAATCATGTTGTAAATTGTGATTTACAACTTGATTAATAAGATAAATTAAGTATAGTACAAAATTATAATTGTCGATATAGTACTATTCTATTTATAACAATATTTTGGGGTCGGCTATAAAGAAAAATAATAATAAAATAAACTATTTAATAATTGGGATCTTTAAATTAAATAAAAATACATATTCTTTAAATGAGTGGTGCTCGGGATCGCGTGCCAAACCCTTGGAGAGGAGAGAGGCTGAGTTATAAAAGAGCGGGAGGGGCTTCAAGGAGATCATCACAAGTGAAAGGAAATAAGCAGCTTGGAACTGCAGCGATTGAAGCAGATTCGTCGAGTGGGTTGCGTAGCCAGGTTCCATCGAATGCCTCATCTCTGAATTTTCATTTTGAATCTGAAAATGTTGTTGTAGTTTATCTGATTCCAAATAGTTCTGTAGACTGTCCTCTCTGTGTTTAAACAGCATCTTCTCTTAGGGTTTAATACTTCGTTTCTACTCAAAGATTCCGTAAGTCAATTGTTTTTCCTTCCACTGTTTGCCGAAACATTCCGTATGCACTCTCAGACCGGCGTAATCTTGGTAGGGTTTGTAGATGTAAAAGACACCTCGATAGGATCGCCGTAGATCGCTGTTGGCTACAGCTAGTCATCTCTATAAGAATTGAGTAATGTTGCTATTGTTTCTTCTCTGTGTTTAGCCAGAAACCTGTCTGGAAACTCGCTCTATGCGGTATTTGTATGATTCTCCTGGGCTGCGTGCCTTTTAACCTGTCCACGCCTGCAAATGAAGTTCCTTTGTTCAAACAGATTTGGTTAATGTTTTTGGGTCTGAGAATCAGATAATCTTTTTGCTTCTGTTGACCTCATTGACTAGCCGATTGTTCACATGAATCGCTGCAAGTTTGCAAGGCTGGGGCGTGATTGGCAGTTCGCTGTTATTGTCTTATTGTTATTCGATCTAGTTGAAAAATCTCTGGAACCTTGTGCCACGCCGTCCCATGTATATTGTTTAGCGGTGTTTGGGTTTATCTCTTGTGTGGGCCGATTATATTAGTTAGTCCACGGCCTGGTCATCATTCGTTGAACGAAAGTTCCGAAGCCTTTGCTTAAGCCATTTACCTAGTATTAGGTTATACCTCCGATGACTAGTCTATTTGTGGCGTGAGTTAGCAGCATCCCTTCATTTTCAATTATTGAAGCTTCTTGTTTGGTTTTCCGGAGGTTAGTATAAGGGTTGCACCTATGATGCAAGTGCAAAACAGAAACAGACAGGCAATACCGTCATATGTCAGGCGTAGGACTAATGAGAAGTAGTTTGAATTTAACGCATAGGTTAGGGTTAACCTGTCAGCCACTGTCCATAGGTTTATGTCTGCAATTTGAAGCTCTTTTGTTAATAAGATTTGGTTAACGAGTTTTGCCTGATATGTTCATCATTCTTTTGTTCCTTGGTATTATTCATGATGGAAGGATGATTTTGTGTACCGCTGTAAGTGGCAACGCCAGGGTGTGAAAGGGAGGTAATGGTTGTAGTTAGCTCGCTGCCTTATTATCATTTGTTTTAAATGAAAGTATTGAATCCTTTTCATTCGCCTATTCCTCCAGACAATGCTGCCCTTGAATCGTCCACCAAATCCTGTGGCCGCTAGCTTCCCTGACTAATGTCTTGTAAGAAGCAATCGGTGGTGTTCCATTCACCTTTCCTACATAAGATCAATACGATGATTCCCCATTTTGAACAGCACTCTTGGTGACTGTTTTACATCTGTAGACTGTTATTACAAGACAAAAGGACCATGTCAATGATAACTCGTGCCAAGATTATGCAACGGATTCTAGATGTTCTGTTTCAAAACTATAGCGTTATAATAAAGGTTTGCCATTAAAAAAGCTGAAAACTTGCACCTGTTTTCGTCCATCGCTCTGGAGCATGCCCGGTGAGTAGGATAGAGTGGTTTAGCCTTAATACTGATGATAGAAATATAATGACGATGCTCTGTTAATTTGATTTGCCATTGTCAAACTATATTTGCTTGGGTAGAATGATTATCTAAGATTCTGTTTTAGCGCAGAAAACTTTGCAGATCGTTTGAGCATCGTGGGCTTATCACAAATGTTTTAATTATTTGGTCATGCAGTATCCAGCTGACGGCTTTTGGAGATGTGCTATAGGAAGGAATGAACTCTGTTCTTAGCACACAGACAATGATCCATATAAATAAAGTTAAACATCAATAATAAGATATTCGGTGGTTTTAGAATGGTTGTCCGCTAGTGCTTTCTCTAAGTCCACCCTTCTGATCCATGATACTGTATTCTATCAACTATTACTAATAGTGATAATGCTTCCATAATGCCATTCTCCAGAATACATCTTACTCGATGGATAAAGTTATGCAACAACTAGGAAGGCCAATGTAAACAAGCACCACAGGAAAATGGTATTAAAAACACAATAGGTGCCATGTGATTATGTGGGCACTAGATGTTCCATGTCAACATATGCAATGCAGAGATTCATTCAGAAAATTGTTAATAACTTAACGTACAGCTTCTTGACACCTAAATGGATTCTTCTCCACCACTAAACAGCTGTCACTTAAATAGAATCAATGCTTCATAGCATTTACACACTTGCATTTGTAGAATTAAATTTTGCAAAGATCAGAGAGCGAAATGAATATCTACTTAAGATGTGTCATCAGATATACAATTACCACCACCACTAAGATCATTAAATCTGCGTCACTCAACCAACCTGCTGTAAAAGTTGTCAAAGTTTGCTCTCACCCGTAACTGTTATCTAATAATTGGTTCTAGCCGTATTATAAACTGTTTTAACAATTTCATTTGAGAACTTATCAAACTGCCGTCATTATAATTTGCTTGTATTAATAAATTAGGTTCCCTGCATTGCAAAACTGGAAAAGTTGTTATATCTGACCAGTCCACTCCATAGCTAGGGTGATTGAAGTCATGCTGGCCTGCAAACAGTTGATTACTATCAGTTTGAGCGAATTATAATCATCCGGGAAAGATCGCCCTTGTTTTGAGCGAATTCATTGGCTAGTGTTGTTTGTTTTGTCTTGCATCGTTCACTACTGCCCTCACAGTGAATCTGGAGGATATTGTCTGAAACACGTTATGTCCTATATTTGCTGGAACGCTGTTACCAGCCAATCGCCACCTTGTGTATATTAGCTATCACAACCTTTCAATCATCGCAGATTTAACTGTGGTCTCAAATATTAAAGTTTAGGGTATGCAGATTTACCAGTTATATCGATGGGATGAATAACACAGCCTCGGTATTTGTCTTGTCCCTTCTGTTAATAAATGGTTCTACCAATCTTCTAAATGACACTACAATAGTTAACAGTTTGAACTATGGCTTGAGCAGTGGCATTCTTTTTAGACCTTTGTTTCTGTGGATCCGGAAAGTTTTAAAGGACATTTGGATTATAAGCGAACACTAGTCTTAGAAAGGGATGAAATATAGGTGGCGGTCCAGCGCTTGACAAATTACATTAGTCTAATTATATTTATTATCCCTTGTAATATATCTGGTTGGAGCTTTTCATGTGAACGTCCCACCTCAGTTCGCATTCTTGCTCTTGTCACTGGATTTCAAGCAAACAAATTACTCTACCAACACAAACCTAGCAAGATATCTCGAAGATGTAGATTGGTGCTCCTCCGAAGGCCAGTGCAGTGAAGAAATTCGACGGAGCTCATACAGCGTTCAACTGTTGAAACCTACAAAGTGTGGTGAGGTCAATGTCTGTCAGAAATGACTGGTTAAGGTCTGATGCTATCCATTTCTATGGAAAAACAGTCAATAGCAATTTTACATCTCAGTAGTAAAGTATCTCAAACTATTCGCATAGGGCACTTTTACGACCATTCTCCCTAAGGAATAAAATCACTATGGATAAGATCAGTTTCGGAGATAACTTCAAATCATCATAAAAGAATTCTTTTGGATTTCGTGATCGAATTCACCTCGTGTGATTGCCGTTCAGCCATAAGACATTTCTCCTAGCGTTATTATTCGCTTTATCCTTGATAGAATAAAGTTAATAAGTTTGAAGGTAAGATTATAAAGTTTGTATCTGGAGTTAAGTGGTTCTTTTATCAATTATTGTAATGATTTAGTAACCAATTAATTTATCTTTTGAAACAATATAAGGTTAGTTAGAGATTTGGTTGCAAGGTATTAATTTAATTGTTGTAATATAATGTTGATTTTATTTCAGAAGCTGTTTGCATTAAACTGAGAATGAATTGTAGTATTTCATCTCTTGAATTTTGAATTGAATTGATTGAGTGTTGTAATGAGTCGTATTGAGGTTGTTCAAACTTGTATTCCAGAGGCTTAGTTGTCGTTGTTATGTTTTCGCAACTTGTGTATTGTTGTTTTGTAATTACGACATAATAGCGTATGTGTATCAAACAAAGTGTGTGGTATAATGAAGTACTGTCACGATTGAATGTTGTGTCTTGTAAAGTAATAATCTCAGGATGAGATATCAATCCTCTTGTGATCTTATTGTACCGTTTTGTCGTAAGGAGAGACCTGAAATCTGTAAAAGAATAAAGTCATGTAATGTTAAAAGTATTGGATAACAACTGATGTTATGATTCTATTTTGATGCAAGAGGGTTTATGCCTTGCAGTGTTCATTTACGTGTATTGTTATATGTCTTGCATGATGTTTTAAGGTTTACTAGGTGTTAGGAAGGAGAGTGGCTTTCAACGTGGGGCCGGCGCCAAAGTGGCAGTCAGGATAACCCGTTGGAAGTAGATTAATCAAGTGATAACCTAAAAATGAATTAGGGGGTTAAGGGTAGATTTCACACTAATAAGATTAATGGATTCCTCTCCCATGGCCTGTAGTGCTTGTTTAGACTAAGGATGGGTAGAGAAGGCCTGGTCGGCATGATTGACTTCCTTGTCCTCATGAAAGGAAGGTCGATTCCGCATGTGTCACCCTATGGGGCCGGCACCTAGTGAGAGGCTGTCAGGATAACCATAGATGGGGGCCGGCGCCTAGTGAGAGGCTGTCAGGATAACCCATGTTAGGACCATGCGATGACACTCTCCCTACTACAACCTAGCATTCCTTGTTCGGGCTCTCCTCGTTTGTTTGGTGTCGCCTCTGGAAGTGAAGTGAAAGTTAAAGTTAAGTTATGTTGTGTTGTATTATTATTGCCATGTGTTGTATTGGCGTTTGGTCGTCCTTTGTTCTTGTTTGTCTTTCGTCTACCTGACTGTTATTGTTTGGGACCTCATGTTAACTCCTAGCTCGGGGGGTGGACCTTTGGGTTCCACATGGTCGGGTGGAAGAGCTATTTTATCCATTGGCTCTCTTGTCAGGATCTTATGCAGAAAAGGATTTGTTTCAGTTGTGCCTGTACCAGTTGATGAAGATGTATGTGTATAACCTTGTACCAGATTTGTGTAACAGAACATTTATTGTGTATGTAATTCTGATGTAGTCTACTAATGGTGATATCATGATGTACTCATGTGTAAGGAAAGCATATCTGTTGTGTACTTAATTATGTAGATGGTATTACATTATTTGTCGACATGCAATGAATATGAATCAGTTGTTCAATTATGCATTGGATTGGATCAGTTGTTGATGTATGTTAAATTATGTTAGTTGATTTGTTAAGTGATGCAGCCTTGGACCCTTAGAGAATATGTTGTAGTTAGTTATGTTAACAGTATTTGTTATCATAAACATTTTTAAAAAAAAAAAATTTCCTGTTTCATATTGCAAAAGTGTGTATTCTTTAAGGCGTTCAAGGCGGGCGTTACATTTCTTTTAGAACATCTATCACTACTTTCCTTGTTTCACCACTCATAATCTACAGATGTAAAAGGGAAAAAATACACTTTTTAAGAAAACGCCTTGCATAATCTATTGAAATCAATGTTAGTACCTTGAAAGAATGTTTTTTACAACGTTTGAGTACATTCTTCAGTAACTTTTTCCATATTCGATTGAAGTGGTCACTCGACCCGAAGCAGTACCATCTACTCCAGATGTGTTCTCTTGTGCCTAGCTTAGAAAAACATTTTTATTGTAATTAGCATTATAGTAAAAAACAAACAAAACTAAAGCATTAGATAAGTGAAAAATAAATTTCGTGCACCTTGTGAGAGGCAGTGGGTTTCCCCAAGCATTTCTGAACATAAGACATCAATTCATCAAGGCCGCTAAAAACATCCTGAGGCAAATCAAAAGCATTCTACTTGTCATCTTTAGAAGTAGAGGATGAACAACATGTTCAAGTTGTGATTTGTGGCAAATAAAATAGGCATATAGACTTTACAATTATCTAATTGAAGAGACTCAAATCCAATCAAGGGCAGTATGAAAAAAAATACCTACATCCAGATCCAATTAGAAACCTTAAAAATGCCTTAACTACAAATCCTAAAAACAAGAAAATTTGAAGTTCCTATATTGGAAATCCTAGAAACCCTAAAATGTAAACCCCATAAACCCTAGACTAAGAACCCTAAATCCCCTAGATGGGGAGCATCCTTACCTTTCAACAATGGGGCACTGGGCCTTGCAGAAGTGTTTAACAGAGTAACGCCTCGCTGTATGAGGCATAAATGTGGCATGTTTACCTGGCGACACTGTGATGTAATCTTGAAGTGCAAGATCACCCACCTAGAAAACCACAGGAATTTCGGTACCTGATGACAAAAGAACAAGATTTTATTTTTAAAAATAATAAAAGATAAAAACTAAAGCCTTTAATTGAAGATAGAAATACAATTATTACATAGAATGATATTAAATAACTTGGATATCTTCAAAAGACCAGTGATTAAAAGCTTCACGTTAGAATGAGCAATGACAACCATTGTTCAATTCTCCTGCTGCTACAGTTTGCACATGCTATAACCAACACACCTTGCTAGGGCATAACAGTGGGTTTATACACAGTAAATGTATGATTTACAGGTTTAAGGGTAGTAAAAACAGGCACAGGTTTTGATATCCAGATGTGGATACTTGTGTCCAGTTGTGATTGAAGACTCTTTATCTGCTCAACATCTTATGGCAAATTATCCATTGCATTCTAGATTCATGTCATGTGAAAGGGAAGTAAAACGCTTGAGGAGATATAATTTAGAGATTTCATCTTATACACGCATGATGGATGGATGACCTCAAACTTCCCTTTAATCCACTTAAATGCATCAAGTAGCCAAATCCAATGAACAACCCCAAATGACAGTGAAAAGATGAAATGAAATGACACGACATGACCTGTTTTCGGATGATATTTTCCAGTTTCTCAACTAGAGATATTAAAGAATGAAATTTACCTATAGAGCAATTAATATGCATGGGAATGGTGCATGGCAGCTGTGTCGGTGGAGAGGAGAATGGAGGCCAAGAATCCTAGAAATTAATGCAAATCAATATAAAAAAGTCCCCATGTCTGATAGCAAATTCTCTATCACTTTTCAGGTGTTAATTCACTCTCCCTTCAGCTCACCTCAAATCTTGCAATTGGATATGCTCGCTTGGGTTATTTGCTTTCAACCATTTTCCCTTTCCTTTTCCTATGAAAAAAAAAATATTCTGGCGGGACATTTAAATGACATGAGACTTTTTCAGGCACGATTTCTTCCGACGTGAAAACAAAGTTTATAAAATTTACGACATCATTTTTTAATCGGCAAGGAAAAATGGTGCCAAACAATTTTCTGAGCACTATAATGCTCACATATAACCGACAAATCTATCAGCGTGAATTTTTTTACGGCGTGAGACAATTCCGAGCACTATAATGCTCACATATGAAGCCTATGGCTAATTATTGAATATATGCTTGTACATTTTAGTATGTTAGATCTAGTATGTTTATGCTTTATTGTTTACTTCTAAATTATATTATCGAGACATGTTAGAATCTCTAATACATTTTTGAATTTAAAACAAAAAACTATCTAATGTGTTTAAAATAGTTCTAGTATGCACGAATATCCATGTATTTTTCTATGTATGGATGGACCATGAATTTTTCTATGTACCATGCTAACATAAAACTTTTTGATGTAGACCCTCCTTTGGATCCTTTCAATATTTCATATGATGTATCCTTAAGTGATTGCACATAATACATTCGTATACATATTAATATTAAGAAAATACATGGTTTAGACATACATGAGGATGTACCTAATGATATATTCATGATGATAATAATACACTTCTCAAACCAATCAAATTTAAAATTCAATACATAAGATAAGCCTACATATATGGTAAATTTTAGAATAATTTTTAAAACACAATCTTAAATTACCTTAACTCTTATAGATAAAAGGAAGATAAACTTTGGGCATAAGTTCATGAGCATGCAACTCCCTCACTTGATGAGGCTAACTAGATGAAAGTAAATGGTGAAGGTTTTCATAATGGTCACCAATAAATTAGTCTTATTCACTATAACACACCCTACATGTTGAAGTTACACAAAAATAAATGAGAAACCAAGTGATACAACATCTAAAGTAGTACTTTTAGATCATAACATTTTGTATCCCTACATCCCACTCTTGTTCATGTGAGTACACTTCATCATAACATGGATAAAACCCATTGAGAGAATTGGTTTTAATAGTGACATATATGTTGAGTATATTATAGACACACCTGATGGGGGATGACTTCATTGCTTCCATATCCTCATCTATATTTCTTATCACTTGCCATTTTTGGTTCTTTCACTTTTCCTTAGTGGTGCATGCTAGAACACAAATAACTTGAACATGTGTTGTGTTGTTCATGTCACTTCTTCTTTGTGTTTCATATCATTTCTAATTTATTCTTTTATTATGCATGTCTTGTGATCTTCCTTCCTTATTCATCCATTTACCTTGTGTGTCCTTACACATGGTTTCTTATTTATCCCATGTTTGTTGTGTTTATCGATTCTCATTTTCACCTTCTATATTTGGACTCATTTTTTGTTTCCCCACTTCAAGGGTATCTTTTTTAAATTGATCTTATGATTAGTAACTATGCTTTCTTGTGTGTCATGTTTAGCTCCTACGTACCCAAATATTAATATAAAACCATAGACATTGAGGCCCATTTTTCCTATGTGCTAATGTGCATGAAAATCCAATGGAACAATAAAAATAAATAAGGATCAATAATGTGCCCGCCCAAAGAGGCCAAAGGAAAGATGCATGTTGCCTCAATTTGCCCCTAATCATAATCATCTTAAAATAGAAATAAAAATGCAGAAGTTCACAATACAATACAAAGACTTAGGCATTAAGCAAATATTTTAAAGGTTTCAAATGTGCTAATCTAACTAAGATAGACTACCAAAGATGTTGAATATGATAACATAGGGGTTTGATATGAACATTACAACTAGGGGAAATCATATGAGAAGCCTATATACAAATGAATATTTTAAAGTGATAATAAACAAGGCCATTAGCAACTACTATGGGCAACAAATCATATTTAGAACCAAAATTTAAAAAGTGAACCTTTTGAATTTTCAAGACTGGATCACAAATTCAAAAGGAATTAGGGCATGTTGTGCAAGCCATAACAAGTTAGGATGATACACCATTAGAAGAAACCATCATTTAGAGTAAATGTCATAAAGGATATCCATGCAAAATGGGGCATCCACTAATTTATGATGTAAGATGAGATATTACATGTATTTGTAGTTACATCTACAAGTAATTATCTAGTAAGTGTAAGTTCTTTCCTAGCTATATGTGCATCAAGTGATAAAAATCTTGTTACTATTTCATGATCCTCAATACGAGAATCTTAAAATATTTTATTTTCATTAGTATCCATGTTAGGGTTTATATGAGAATGCCTTTGCAAATGAAGATTAGGGTTTCAAGTAGACTGTGGCATAATCAACACAATATGGCTACTATAGAGATTAGGAGAAAAATAATAATCCATTTTACATATAAATATCGTAAAAAGAGTCTCAAATTTAAAAATATAGATTAGGAGAAAAATAATAATGAACCAATCGCACCACTATACATAGAGCTCAAAAAATTATGCAATTTGAATTTGAAAGAATATATTGAAGACACAAAATATCAAGATACAATGCAACTATAGTGCTCATGATGAAACATATGAGTATCTATACAATTAGCTCACTGGTCAATTATTAGTTTGACAAGACTATAAAATTGATCTAGCATTTACATTATGATGAAATCTTGTAGTGGTAATCATGGAAAAATCTACTTGTAGGGTACACCTGCAAAAAATAATGAATGTACAAGTAAATGAGAATGAAAGAATATATATATCAAAAACACAAAACATTGATGCAATATGTAACTAGATAACACAAAGGATGGCTTAAGGGGATGTAAGAGGATGTCTTAAGGGGATATATAAGAGGATGGCTTAAGGAGATGTAAGAGGATGGCTTAAGGGGAGCTAAGATGATGTCTTAAGGGGATACATAAGAGGATGGCTTTAGGGGATGTAAGAGGATGGCTTAAGGAGAAATGTACACGAGTCAATTTACAAATTAAATAAGATAAAACCTGATGGCTTAAGGGGATGTAAGAGGATGGCTTAAGGGGACCTAAGAGGATGTCTTAAGGGAATACATAAGAGGATGGCTTAAGGGGAGATGTACACGAGTCAATTTACAAATTAAATAAGAAAAAATCTGATGGCTTAAGGGGATGTAAGAGGATGGCTTAAGGGGACCTAAGAGGATGTCTTAAGGGGATACATAAGAGGATGGCTTAAGGGGAGATGTACACGAGTCAATTTACAAATTAAATAAGATAAAACCTGATGGCTTAAGGGGATGTAAGAGGATGGCTTAAGGGGACCTAAGAGGATGTATTAAGGGGAGACATAAGAGGATGGATTAAGGGGAGATGTACACGAGTCAATTTACAAATTAAATAAGATAAAACTTGATGGCTTAAGGGGATATAAAAGGATGGCAAAATTACCTAATGCGTTCACATTTTAGTTGAAGAATAGAAAATTGACCTCACATATTTGTATGGTGAATTTCTATTGACAATCATCCAAATATCTACTTGTAGGGTACACCTGCAAAAATAATGTTCAAATGTACAAGTAAATCAACCATATATTTACATGAGTCGATGCAAATTTTAAAATAAAGGGAATAATATAGAAGGTGAAATGAGAATGAAAGAATATATACTAAAAACATAAAATATTGATGCAATATGTAACTAGATAACATGTTGAATATGAAATATACAAGTATATATGCAATTACCTAATGCGTTCACATTTTAGTTGAAGAATAGAAAATTGACCTCATATATTTGTATGGTGAAAACTTCTATTGACAATCATTCAAATATCTACTTGTAGGGTACACTTGCAAAAATAATGTTCAAATGTACAAGTAAATCAACTATATTTTTACATGAGTCGATACAAATTTTAAGATAAAGGGAATAATATAGAAGGTGAAATGAGAATGAAAGAATATATACTAAAAACATAAAATATTGATGCAATATGTAACTAGATAACATGTTGAATATGAAATATACAAGTATATATACAATTACCTAATGTGTTCACATTTTAGTTGAAGAATAGAAAATTGACCTCACATATTTGTATGGTGAAAACTTCGATTGACAATCATTCAAATATCTACTTGTAGGGTACACTTGCAAAAATAATGTTCAAATGTACAAGTAAATCAACTATATTTTTACATGAGTTGATACAAATTTTAAGATAAATGGAATAATATAGAAGGTGAAATGAGAATGAAAGAATATATACTAAAAACACAAAGTTACATTGATGCAATATGTAACTAGATAACATGTTGAATATGAAATATATAAGTATATATACAATTACCTAATACATTCACATTTTAGTTGAAGAATACAAAATTGACATCACATATTTGTATGGTGAAAACTTCTATTGACAATCATCCAAATATCTACTTGTAGGATACACCTGCAAAAATAATGTTCAAATGTACAAGTAAATTAACTATATATTTACATGAGTCGATACAAATTTTAAGATAAAGGGAATAATATAGAAGGTGAAATGAGAACGAAAGAATATATACCAAAAACACGAAATATACCTAGAAAATTATTCCATTGTACCATCTGCATTCGAGTCTTTTTTTTGTAATGCATCTATAATCGACTCACGTTCTTCCATAGAAAGTGTCCATAACTGTTTATTAGCAGGTTTCCCTTGATATCTGACTAATTTTATATTTGTTGCCACAAGAAAATGTGAGTAGTGTATGATCTTCTTATGTGTTTCATAATCTTCAAATGCAGGTAAACCATTCTTTCTTATTAGATATTTTCGTAGCCATGTGCCACCAACAACCACAGAACCTGTTGGATACTCAGAGTTATCATCATCTTCTCTAGGATGTAAAAACTTTTGTTTTGTCTCAACACATCGAGCCAACCAATACTCAGTTTCCTCTTCATTTCCCTCGGGTGCAACAACAGTATACACATGTCCTGCAAAAAAAATTATTTAATTCAATAAAGTGTGTCATACATATCTAAATCACATAAATATGTACATGCATACATATAAAATTAATTATATAGATTACAAAAAAATGTAATAAAAAATATTGAAAATTAAAGTACCTTCTTATACAAGGTTTGAAACACGATCATAGTCATCTGATGCAAACATTTGATTATCATCTTCAATTGTTGTTTTAAGTTGATCATATATTTCTGTAGGTGTCAAGGATCTTTGTTTCCATTCTTCAACCCATTATGTATTTTCACATTCTCCCTAGTCACCTATAATAACAAATTAACAAAAACATGCAAGCTCCCTAGTCCATACAGTCCATGTGCTTGCATTTGAACTCTTAAATGAATGTCATTTTGTTGATCCAATTATTGTCTCACAATCAAGTCAAGTAGAAATATTCTCTTCTTCAACTAACCAATAGAATCATCGAACTGTAGAGTTCTCACTTGATCCCTTAGATAATTTTTCACTACACCAATCCACAATTGCACGTGCATCTCTAAATTTTGCTACATCCTCAAATTTTAGTTGCTCTCTAGCAAGAGCTCTTTTCACACATTCTCCAGCTCCATCATGTTCTCTTTTACCATGTCTAACTTCAAAAAAACTCCACATATGTTGGATATTGTTTTCTTTATGCTCCCTACATAGCTAATAAAACATTCTTGCATTTTTGAATTGCCCTGTATAGTTATGTGACCATATGAAATCACTATATATAGTGAGAAGATAGACTATTTCGGGTGCCGACTACAAAGATAATGAGATCACTAGTGCGGATATATATATAGGATGGATTTAGTTGTAAGGTGTGAAGTTGTTGATGAGATATGTGAATAAGTGTAGAGCAGAGCAGAAGCAGTAAGAAAGATCCGATATGTGAAAGGAAAGCAGAATAAAGAGAAGAGGAAAGATAAAGTGCAGTAGATCAGTGTACTGAGCCTAACCGGAACTGAACTCTAGCATATGTGGATGCTTCCAATCAGTTCAAGTATTGTATAACATTCTTTTGTAGACAATGTGTCTCCTTGTAGGCAATGTGCCTCCTTTGTGAGTAGTGTGCTCGGGCAGTGAGCCCTAATTGGCAAGTGCCATTTTGTAATTCCTTATTCTTCTAACAAAGAATAATCTTTGGGTTAATCACCCCGTGGTTTTCTCCCTTAACAGGGTTTCCACGTCAAAAATACTGTGTCATGTGTTTCTCATTTCATGGTTATGTTTGCTTGGTTGAATTAATGCTGCATTGATTAATAAGAATGTTCAAAAGAAGAAATAATTAGGATAACTGATTCACCCCCCCTCTCAGTTATCAACAATTGGTATCAGAGCTAAGTTTCTTCTAATAAGAGCCTAACAGCTTGAGGAAGATCTGGGAGCTAAAATGGGTGCATATGGTTTAAGGGAGCAACTCAAGACTACCCTTGAGGATCTTGAACAGTCAAACTCTGAAGTCAATGAATTAAAGGAAAGACTCAAACAGGCTGATGAATTCATGAGAGAACTAAAAGACAAATTAAGTCTCTCTATGAAAAAGAGAAAGGAGTTGCTCCAGAAATTAGCAAGACAAAGTGAAGAAAGTAATGCAAATGAAGAGCTGACTGAAAAAACCAATTTATGTGAAAAGTTATCAAAAGAAGTCATTATGGTAAAACATGAAATGGAATCAGGAGTTATAAAGTTTACTCAAGAGATTGAAGAGAAAAGAAAAACTGAAGACAATCTAAGATAATCTCTCAAAGAGAAATCAGAAGATTGCCACCAGATGGATAGGATTATCAGACATCTTGAATCTGATCTTGAAGATGCTAAAGATAATGAAGAAAAACTTGAGGATCAAATTGTCTCTCTCAAAAGGGATCTTCAAACAGCAAATGAATATAAAGAGAAATTCAAGATAAGTTCTGCTCAACTTGAAGTCCTTCTTGGAAATCAAAAGAGGACAAATGACAAGTGTGGTTTAGGATATGAGAAAGGAGAAAGCTCCGGATCCGGTCAGAAGAATTTTGGATCAAAAAATCCAAGGAACAGGCCTAGAAGACCTCCGGTAAGACAGCCCAATGCTCAAAGATATCCATCCTTCAATGGATACTGCCACAGCTGCAAGCACTTTGGTCACAAAGCTAATCAGTGCAGAAAGAGAATGAATCAGACTAATTCATCCTTCTCTAGACAATGCTTTAACTGCAAAAGGTATGGACATAAGTCTCATGAATGCAGAAATATGCAAATGAACAAATCATTCAATGGTAGATGCTTTACATGCAATAGAGTAGGTCATATGGCTAATCAATGCAGATCAAGAGGTTATCAGTCAAATATACAAAGAAATGTTGTCTGCCAAATCTGTAATAGGTCCGGTCATAATGCAAAAGTCTGCAGAAGCAAGAATCAGGACAAAAGAGGTCCGGTATATAGTCAGAATCAAGACAAAGGTAAACAAAAGATGAATACGGATGAAGTTAGGAATGAGATGAACAAGATTTGGGTGAAGAAAAGTTCAGAGAAGGTAGAGGTTGGATCCGCACCAGACTCTGGTGCTGATATTCCATCTGGAAATTAAGAAATGAGCTCTGGCTCAGGGGGAGACACAAAGAAAACCCTATTCCCCCTGCCAATCAAGTGGTGCTGGATTAGGCACAAGATGCGGAGTAAAGGGTTTGTAGATATGAGTCTTGAGATGATCCAACTAAGATTTCAGAGATCCGCATGAAGATGTGAAGAAGTTGTGATTGATCATGTAGAACCTGTTTTGGGAGATGCTTTGGAATGACAGAAGATTACAGAAAGGTCCGGAGAGATCCAGAAGTGCATTGTCTTATTCTGCGGATTGGACAGAGTATTTGGGATGTCCTTGTGATGTGTCATCTTGATTTGTTCATCGTTGGAAGATCCGCATGACGTTCATAAATCAGGACTGATCCGGTTCTTCAAGTCATTCGAATAAGGCAAACCAGAATAATGTAGGTCGAGCATTTATTACAATCAGATATTAGGGTTTGCGGAGCAATATAAGGGATTTCTCATAAATCACTTGTTCATTCCGCACTCAAGAAGAAGTGAAAAGTGGAACTCTGCAACAAACTTCATCAAGTTCACCAAAGATCTCTTGCAGAAATCATTACATACAGAAATCAATCCAACCACTCCGTGTAACCGAAGGCGCATAAGGTATTTTTCGTTTTTGATATCTCACTACAAATCTTTTGAAAAGTGGCTACTCCGAATATAGTAAAGATCTCAGATAGGCCCCGACCTGAATTTAAAAACCACCCATACAAGTCATTGGAGGTAGATCCCTTAGGAGCATTCTCTAGTGTTCCTCATGGCGTTTTACACACGGAAGACATTAGGGTTTACATACATGCAAGTATTGAGGAATTTGGGGAATTCAAATTGAGAGATTTCTATCACAAACAACTGATAGACAATGCTTTTGAGCTTAAACCAGAGTATAAGGGTATCCAGAAGAAACATTTTGATCAATTCATTCATTTCCCCTACTTTGAAGAAAATGAATGGGTCTGGTACGTATTGAGTAGAATACATGACAACTTCCTATGGCTGAATAGACCCTGCAAGATCACAAAAGAAGCAATTAGGGCAGTAACTGGTCTATACTCTTCCGGAGGGATACCTATCCTGAAATCCGTCAAAAATAACATTGTAATTGAGGCCACCGGATCAAAATTTGATAAGAGGGCAATGACCATTGAAGATATTTCTGATCCGGATATCAAGTATGCATCTATGATAATAGGATACAATATTTATCACTCCAGTAAGGAGAATTCTGTATCTGAAACTGCAGTATATACTGCCTATGAGATGCTGAGGAAGAATGCAGATTATGATCTCTGTGAACTTCTTTTAAGCCAATTAATGGAAAATATACAGAAGATCAAAAAGGACAAAAATAATTCTTTTAAGTATGGTACTCTTATATTATGTCTATTTTTCTACTTCATGAATGAGCTGCCCGGATCAAGTGGATGGGTATGGCAGAATGACAAACCTGTTGCAGTCCAAATCAGAGATTATTTACATGGGCTTGGGGATGCCAAAGCAAGAAATACAGCCCTGTGGGGATACTTCAAAAACTTCCAGAGCATGATGCAAGCAAGAGAAAGAATTTCCCAGTCTATTGTTGAAAAATACAAAGACTCAGTCTGCTTTATGGTTGATACTGATCAGTGCCTAATGGAGGCAGTGGAGGCAAGGACAGTCTGGATCGTGCCCATGGGGTATGAGGTTGATGAACAGATTGTGGAATTGCATGTTCAACACATGCTTAGTCAACCCAAAGATCCAAAGGCAGAAAGGTTTGGAACCTTTGAGGAGCTAAGTGTGAAGATCCATGTGGAACTCAGAGAACCTGAGATAAAGAGGAAGATGAGAAAAGAAGTAGAGCATATTGCTCAAGGCCTAGGCATCCCAAAGGAGGCACTTGATGTCAACTGGGAAAAGAGGCGAAAGGCTGAGGAAGAGAAGAAAGAGGCAGAAAAGAAAAGCAAGAAAAGTACTCCGATGGA
The DNA here is from genome assembly GCA_027924645.1 of Cunninghamia lanceolata. Taxonomy (NCBI): domain Eukaryota; kingdom Viridiplantae; phylum Streptophyta; class Pinopsida; order Cupressales; family Cupressaceae; genus Cunninghamia; species Cunninghamia lanceolata. The sequence goes on along the minus strand of BSBN01000925.1, from coordinate 2,418,386 downwards.
AACCTCAACCTGGACCAGATCATCAAAGGGATCTACACCTGTCACAACCAAAAGCTCAAAAATGTCAAAACCGGAAGGTTAGACATCCAGTAAAGGAGAGAAAAGGTCTAAAATAAAAGCCACAAGGGCTTATACAAGTCAGAAAGATGAAAAGGAAACGGAATCAGATGAGGGGGTAAAAGAAATAAAGAAGCAGAAGAAGAAAGGATCCGGTAAACCCTCCACAGGCTAAGACAAGGAAGAAATGGCAGAGAAATTTGTTGAAAAGCCCACCCTGTCTCTAGACAGTGTAATCAAATCAGTCACTATGGATGGAAACCTTCAACCAATGGCCGAATTCTATGATGACTACAATGAGGCTGATCAAAAGATCCTGTAGGAAGCTACAATCAGGTATCTGAACATCTACAACAAAGCCTTCATTGAAATTATCTCCCTTATTCCTAAGAGTTTAGAGAAGGAGTTGGAAATGAGAAAGGCAAATGCCATGGCAAAAGACCTTGAAATCAGGGAATAGATAGCTATTCAGCTATATCCTTCAATTGATCACAAAACAATGAACATGGTATTCAAAGACTGCAAGGATGAATTCAGGAGCAAAGCAAGGATGAATCAGCTTATGCTTGGTGAGACCGACAAGGTAGCCAAGGACACTGAAGAGATCCTCCGGAATACATTCAAAAGGTTCAAAATTCCTATTATAGAGGACTTGGGTGCAGAAACAGCTGTGGACTTGGAATCCTCTGCTCCGGGAGAAGTGGCCCTTGAACAGACTAGCATCTCTCCTCCGGTTTCCCCTACAGTCTCCGGATCCAAAGAAGAAGAGAAATTACAGGAGAAAGAAGCAGTGGTAAAAGAAAAAGAAGTTGACAGTACCAAGGGTGCAGAGAAAGAGAAGACTCCAACAGAGAAAACCACAATTGATAGTGGTAAGAATGTGGAAGGAGAGAAAATTCCAAAGGACAGTTCCAAGACTGCAAAAGAGAAGAAACATCTGTCTCTGGCAAGAGACACTGCACAAACTGTTCAAAAATTTTTGAGCAAAGAAACAATAGAGATTGATGAACCGAAGCTTCTACAAGGTCCATTCAACTTTGATTCCCTCTCTCTGGTACAGACAATGAAGATAGCTTCATTTGCAAATGCTAAGGCAAATGAAAAACTCCTAAAGTCTCATATGGAAGACTGTGAGTTGATAGAGGCTACTTCCGGAGTGCTTGAAAAGATTATGCCATCGGTCCAAAAAGATCCGACAGCCTCCTCTTCCGGTAATCTCAAAACCTTAGTCAACAGTGTTGGTACACATTTTGACTCTCTAGAAAAATCAGCTGAAGAAAAGGTCCGGAAGGAGTTTTTGGATAAGAGATTCTCAGAGGTACTAGGATTAATCTCTCATGATAGGAGAATATGAGTATTGGGATAAAGAGCCTAGAAAATGCTCTTAAGGATGGCGGTGACATTTACAAATTTTGCATCTCCTGGTCAAAAGCAATAGTAGAAATTGATAAGAAAATAAAAGAGGAACAGGACAAACTACTAAGTTTGTCTCAAAGTTTTGATCCTCTCTCTTCCTCCATAGTAAATCAAGAATGTCAAACTATTGCAATCACAAATGCAATCAAGAATTTTGAAAAGGAAAGGAAGAATATAATTAACCGGATGGGAGAACTTAGAAGGATTATAATCCCTAAGTTAGAAACTATGCATGAGGCCATAAGTGATGCTCAGACTACCGCCCAAACCAATGATCCGACAGATCTCAAGAGGGCAGAAGCTTTTGCATTTTTGTTGAGTGGTCACATTTCAATTTTGGATAGAATGAAGCAAAGTTGGGCTACAGAACTGGTCCAATTGAAGACATCCCTTGCAGACATTCTTCAGTTTATGTGAGTATGTAATATGCAGCTAAGTATAGTAAAATTTTTGAAAATTTTGGTGTGCGGACCCTACCCTTTGCCATTGATGTCAAAGGGGGAGTGAGGAGCAGTGAAAAATGAGGAATCCAACTAAGGGGGAGCTCCAGAAAATGTATATAAAGATAGAGCATCAGCCAAGGGGGAGCATAGTGTAAACACTTAGTCATTTTTCACTAAGTGTTGCCATCAATGCCAAAGGGGGAGATTGTTGGCAAGAGACACTATATGGATTCATGGTTGTTGTCATTGATGGCAACAAAGGTCATCCCACATATCCGCAATTCATGGTGTGTCTCTACTGGAAGTCAGAATGAAGATTATTATGGTCCGGTGAACAAGAACAGAGCATGTGGCAAGGTCCGACAGACTGGTCTAGATCTCTCAGAAGAAGTATCTTGGTGCAGTGCGGATTTGGAGAAGTCAAGAGGACTACCTTGAGTAATAGATTCCAAGGATTTAGCCTCCGGTGATGGACAAGGAAAAAGATATGAATAGTTGAATACCGGATTCCTGAGTAACAGTGTGAACAGAGGAAGAACTGACTGACAGAACATCAGATTGCTTTCTGGATGTGTTTCTGACAGGGGTAAAGGTTATGAAGACATGGATTATGTTTGGCTGACATGATTAATGATTTCTACAAGTATATGCTTGATCCGCATTACTTGATATGCAAGGATTCAGCCGACAGAACAGAGTTTGTGAAAAGATAGACTATTCCGGGTGCCGACTACAAAGATAATGAGATCACTAGTGCAGATATATATATATATATAGGATGGATTTAGTTGTAAGGTGTAAAGTTGTGTGATGAGATATGTGAATAAGTGTAGAGCAAAGCAGAAGCAGTAAGAAAGATCCGGTATGTGAAAGGAAAGCAGAATAAAGAGAAGAGGAAAGATGAAGTGCAGCAGATCAGTGTATTGAGCCTAACCAGAACTGAACTCTAGCATATGTGGATGCTTCCAATTAGTTCAAGTATTGTATAACATTCTTTTGTAGACAGTGTGTCTCCTTATAGGCAATGTGCCTCCTTTGTGAGCAGTGTGCTCGGGCAGTGAGCCCTAATTAGCAAGTGCCATTTTGTAATTCCTTATTCTTCTAACAGAGAATAATCTTTGGGTTAATCACCCCGTGGTTTTCTCCCTTAATAGGGTTTTCACGTCAAAAATACTGTGTCATATGTTTCTCATTTCATGGTTATGTTTGCTTGTTTGAATTAATGTTGCATTGATTAATAAGAATGTTCAAAAGAAGAAATAATTAGGATAACTGATTCACCCCCCTCTCAGTTATCAACAAAGCCTTGCCTAAAAAACCTTACCATTGTAAAGAGCTTGAAAAAATAGGCAGGTTTGCCTTTTACATCACCCTGAAATTCGCTACGATGAGGAAGTTATGGAGGGGTCATCACATTTGAATATCGGGTGATCTTAGTCGAAGATCATCCTGATGTTATGTCTTCACTTCATGTTCGCCGGATCGCCCAACATGCTGCTGACGTCATTCCTATGTTAGGGCGATATCTGCTTGTTTCGGCTGCATGCATATTCTTGCCGGGGTGATATTTCCAAATATCAGTCATATTCCAAGATCACCCCAATCTTACGATGAAGCTACAGTGCAACCCGATACTTTGCGGGTATGATGTTTCTGAATATCATCCTGCCTCGATATCATGATGATGTCTTCAAGGTCCGAAGGAGCTCATATTTTCTTAACATCAGTTTGCATTCGGATCATCCTAATTTTCTAACATGCTACTGACGTCATCAAGATGTCGGCAGATATTTCACATCAAGCTGATTTCTGAATATCAGGATGATATTTCTGAATATCAGGTACCTTACATATTGCTCTTGTTTCTGAATATCACCCTACTCTAACATGCTGCTGACGTCACTTGGATATGAGGAGGTATATTGTATGAACATGATCAGGAGGATCTTTTCTCCCCGATATGCTGCTGATGTCACCTGATTTTCAAACATCAGGGTGATATTTTATATCATGCTTCTTCCGTCAGGAGGATATTTCACATTAGGAGGCTATTTCACGGGTCTTGAAGATGATGATGAGGCTCAAGGCTAATTTCAAATATCAAGGTGACGTTCTATATCGGGCTATCATGCAATCGGCCCGCCGATGTAAGGAGTCTTGCCGACGGGACATGATGAAGAGGAACACGATAATGCAACTTATGATGATGCCGTCGGGAGCAAAAGCACCGACATTATATGTGCTCACGGCCTAGCTTATAAAGTGATGGAGGCGTCTCCGCGGGGTGCATGTGGGATTTTTCATGTCCTGCAGAAATTTGAAAATATTCGGATGATGACCTTTTGGCGGGATTTCTTCCGGAGGGTTCCCACTTCCATATCTGATCCGGATCTTCATGTCGGTCGGTCAACAATGACTTTCTTGAGTTGGTGAAGATATTTTTCACATTGATGGCCCGAGACTTTCCGCCACTGCTTCATCTCCAGTCCTTTCTCCGCCGCCTGATTGTCGAGACCTATCAGAGGCAGCTGCTCACATTCAATGCTAAGTGATCCTCTGCCATTTCTGAGGATCAGATCGATGACACGGCTGTTTGCATTGAAGACCCAAATATCTCCCACCTGCCCCTGTTCTAGATCTTTTGCGCCATTACTCCTGGCAGGTGGACGTCCCTTCAGAAAATATCTTCTGGATGCAGCTCTCTGAGTGATTTCTGTACTGACTGGGGTCAAAATGTAAAATGCTATATATACATGTAAAACTGATGTATATGGAGTTGGTAGTTCTTCTGGGCTATTCTTTGTAATGGCTATTGGGCCTCTATAATCAATATAAACTGGTATTTTTGCCTCTCTTTGTTATTTTTAGCACTGTGTCTGCTTTTCTGGACCTCTCTAGAATTAATATAAGACTGTGTAATGTCCTTCCAACTGTGAGATTAGTACTGTGTCTGTTCAGTTGCTACCAAACACTTTTAAATCTGGTGTATCACTTAGTTCCTTTCAGCATTTCATTTCAGTTTCCTTCTACCCCCTTTTCCCCTGCAAGTGTTAGCACTAGGTTTAGATGTATTTCTCTAAGCTTTAGGCCTAGAAAGAGGAAGCCGGCCTTCTCCAGAGGTCTGATCTCATTTAGCAAGATCCCACACTTCGAGATCATTCCCATGTTACTCCAGATTGCATGAGGTTTTACAGCTACATGCAAAGGGTGCAAATCTGGGTGATAACAATGCCAATATTTTCATTAAAGATTTGATTTCACTATTTAATTTCATGTCATACCTTGAGAGTCTACCACTAGAACTCCAACATTGGTTAATTAGATCATTTTCAAAAGATTCTTTTCTCTTTGTTTCTCTTCTCAAAGTTTTAGGATTTATATTTAGAAATTCACTAGTCTTACTTATCATTCTTTTATTCAAAAATGATTTATTGACTAAAGCAGTTGTTATAGCTCTTCATGTTGCATTGCTATCTTTAGTTCAACTCTTTTTACCAATAGAATCAATAGCATTAACAACACTAGATAAAACTTGTTTCATTGATTCATCTTTCTTTTTAGGTTTTGCAAAAATGCCTAACCTTTTCATTACTTTTCACAATTTCTATATTTTCATCAATTGCATCATGAGTTGACATTGAAATCCAAGAGTTTTTCTATAAAAAAACTTTCTATATAATCTATTTGCATGGGTTCTCATTTGTCTCCAAGAAATCTTACTAGGAAGATTATCCAAGACATTTCTTTCAATCTTAAAAAAAAAAAATTTCATTTTCACTCATATAAGGGATTTCATTCTCATTTCCTCTTTCCATATTTTCAGTAGTATAATTGAGCTCATCATTGGTATATCCAACTTCACTTAATAAACTAATTCGATCAATATCACCGATAGGTGGGTATGAAGTCATACCTAGATTTGTTTCTACAGTCGCGTTTTCCATATCATTGAAACTTGGCTTTGAAGACATACTTGGATTTGTTTGTATAGTTGTATTTTCCATATCATTGAAAGTTGGGTTTGAAGACATACATGCATTTGTTTCTATAGTTACATTTTCTTCCAAATTCACCATTTCCACATTTTTATCATCTACATTCATCCCATCCTTTATAGTCTCTTGAATGTCTTTCTCTTCAATAGTCATGGAACTAGATGCTTCAATATTCATCTCTTGAATCCTTCTTCTATCTCTTTGCTTTTTTGCTTCCTTCTCTCTATTTGCTTCAATTTCTTGAGGTGTCATTACCCTCCTTTGTATTTTTTTTACGTTGATTTGATCCCATGATTACCAAACCCTCTTAATAAAATAACAAATGATGTTTAATCCAATTTCAGATTGATGTACTTCTTTGAAATTTTGAAGTACAACTAGACGTAGATCCTTTGTTGCATAGATTTTGAAGTAAAAGTAGATGTAAAAAACCAAAACTTCTTTTTTTATTCCTCTTGAAAATAGCTCATGCACTTGATTCCACTTGAAAATTGTTCATATGATTGATTCCTTTCAAAATATGAATAAAATATGATATGCCAAGAGATTCCACAAGACATCTGTAAGTAGAAAATGCAAAAAATGTCGTTGTCGGCCCGTACATCAGACTTGCAAGTTGCAGGGATACAGTCATAGTACATTTTTCCCCGATGATGGGAAATAACGAATATAAATGAAACGGCTACCTGTTCTTCAACATAACAGGTACCCATTCTTAAAAATAACGGATACTCATTTTATAACAAGTACCTGTTATATAACGCGTACCCGTTTTTGAACAGGTACCCGTTCTAAGAAATTTGAAATGGCCGATCGCCTTTTCCCTTGCCTTTGGTTTGGTTTTAGGCTCGGGAAAGGCATGGGTAGCCGACATTGAGCCTTGGACCTACAACTTTTTTTCTAAGTACAGAACAAGAGGAAAGACTAAGTTTACCTATATGGCTGACGACATTTTTTCTAAATTTTTTTATGAAATTAAAACCCATTACAGATGACAGTGTCTAGTTTTCAAATATGTAATTTTTTTTATTGAACTTATTTTTCTATTTATTATTTATTTTATGAGAAAACTGGTCCAAAAACTTGTAATGACAGAGGTTTGTATTTTTTTAATAACTTTTAATTTTTAAATTTTTTTGAAAAAAAATTATATGTCATCAATCTACACATCATTCTTTACACATTGAAAAAAAAATCATTTTATGATTAGTTTTGCTCAAATTATGTTGGTCGTACACGAGGGTTTTTGAAAACAGCAATTAGGGCCAATAAAAAATTAATAAAAAAATATTTGGAAAAAAATTATAAAAAAATATCCTCATAAAACTTCACTATACTACACATCTTTTGCCAAAAGGATTTAGAAAAGTACTTTTATTTAGGTCAAATTATGTTGGGCGTACATGTGCATGGTATGGTAGAAAAAAGTGACTTTTAAACAATGGTTTTTAGAAATGCCTATTGAAAATCAATTTGTATCATATGGGCATTAAAATAAATTACATATTTGGAAACTAGACTCTGAGTACTATATTTCATATTACTAACTTTTTTTAAGATTCAATATTTAAGTGCCTCAAATGTTTAGGTCAAATGTGACAAATTCTAAAAATCAAGGAAAACACTTCCACTTTTTGGCCAAAAAGTGGACCCAACTTCTTGTACTGACCCTCTTATCTCAATCTCAACCACACCATTAAATTGAATAATGTTCATCCTCCATCTAGTACACAAGAATACAACAAACTAGCCCACTATAATTCCCTTTCCTCAGTTCACATGGTAGCTAGACAATACTGAGGTTCTTATTCTTAGGAGGTCGATAGACATCATGGAGTCATATAAATCCTTTACCCCAAATCCAAAATGGATTACCACATGTATTAACTTGCAACATCAAATATGTTCCACATAGAACAGATCCATTACATCTAAGTGAAGTCGTTATCATTTACAATATGATGCAACCATAAGCCCAAGGCTCATAATAAGTAACTCTTAAACAAGTAAGATAATGCTAACAAGATATTAAAAGGATTTAACATTCTAAGTCTAGTATATTTAGACTCACGTTAGAGGTAATAGAGGATTCTACAATGATACCATCACATACCTAGGCCTAGCAGGTAAGACAAAATGATGGCATCATTTATGCAATGATAACAAGTATAGGTCAATCTTTAAAATTTATGTCCTTGTCATATAGTCTAGGGCCAAATAATGATGTCAAATATTCTATTTTACTATTAGTACATAGGAGTATAACATTCCACTATTCCCAATGCCATTGGGCACTTTTTGAACGTGGGTTCTACGACTTCGGATCTTGGGCATACTATGGTGCCTCGTATTTTAGTAGATTTTGACATCTCCAAACCACTCCATGGAGATGTGGTTTTGATGGTGGAGGACAGACCATGGACGCAGCTGCTGGACTATGAGGGTCTCCCTTTTCGGTGCATGAGATGTTTCTCCATTGGTCACATAGCCTCTGGTTGCCCTCATGCTCGTTGCAAGGGTACAGAAACCTGGTGGAAGAATGCTCTCACTAATAATTTAACAGTTGGCTCCCCCTCATCGGATGGTTCCTCTAGGGAGAATGAGCCCTCTGTGGCTAAATCGTCCCAAGCGATTGTGTCTCCCTAGGATCCACTATTGCCTGCCCCTTCAGCAGAGTTGTTGGTGCCTCGATTTGCTGTCATTGTTTAGGCCAAACCTACCTAACCCTCGTTGGTCGCCTTTGTTGGTCCTTCGGTTGCCCCTGACTCATCGTCAACGCTGTCGGCTTCTCTCTCAATGCGTGGTGGCTCCTTGTTTGAGATGGCTATTGAGGACCCCCTCCTCTCACCTCGCTCTGTGGACTTTGACTTAGAGTCTTCTTAGTTAACTGTGTAAAGAAAGAAGAAGGGATTCCCCAAATATGTCGCTGCTTCACGACCTAGGGTTAAGGGAGTCAAGTTTGCACCTTAAGGATCTGGGGTTGTCTAGTTCCTGTCTGTTGTTTGACAATTATTCATCCATTGTTTTTGTTCTTTTTTTTTGTTTTGTGTGGCCTGCTTTGGCCTGATCTGCCCAGCCCTGGGGACTCTTGTTTGTAAAGGGTTCAACCCCTTGTAAGTTGCTTACTATTATCAAAAACATTCCATTATTCCTAATAAAGATAATTCAAATCTATGCATTAAGATATAATACATTCACAAATCAAAACAAAATGAATATGTACCATTAATGTTTAGAGAAGTCTATGAATCCAAAAAGGTCATGATTTAATAATTTAGGTAGACAATGTTTTTAGGTACAGACAAATCCCAATTTAAACAATCACCCATAATACCTAAGAGTTGTGATCTTTCTTTGAAGTCTACCATTATGATAAAAAGGTGAATCAATAATTCCTAAGCTCATAGAATTTACATGCAAAGCTAAAACAAAGCTTCCATAGCTAGAGCATTTACCCACCATATCAATTTCTACTCTTGTAGTTTGGCACTAGGATTTAATTCATATCAAGAGAAGACATCATGTTACATATGCAAGCAATATCCGGAGTTATAATCCAACCTTGATTGATCTATTATACGGTCTCAACATTTAATCTCCTTTGACCTTGAAGAATATCATTTCATTTATAGGGGTTTAAGAATCTACTCTCAAAATCCAACAATAGTTACCAAAATTTCTGAACACAAATCATTATATACTTACCTGGTAGTTGGCTTACGAGAGTACAGAGGAGTTAGATAACTTCTCTTCATTAGAAAACTTCACAAAACCTAGAACATCAGGATCTCCTCCAACACACGTAGGATCCTTCATAACTCTCTGGTCTTGTAGTATAATATTCTGAGCTAGCACAAACAGGTTCCATATCGACATCTCCTTGCCTCGGGGCCATCAGAATGGGATCTTCCAAGTTTAGTGCCATTATTCATGTTGATACAACACCTATAGGTAACCCACACAAACTAACTCCAGAGACACTGATCTCACTGGCATTTAGGTAAGCAACTTGATATGGAGAAATCCCCTCTCGTAGAGATTCAGGAGGACGACCAAATGGGTCATGTGTCCTCCACACTAAATGGATAATACTATCATCAAATTTGAGAGTTTTCATGAGGTCGATAACCAGGAAGGTTGCGACCAACCAGTTTGAGCTTTCATTAGGAAACTGACCAAGAAAATCACGACCAAGGTCCGATCCTCCAGCTAGGTGGTAGACACCTTAAGGCTACGAATCTCTAGTAAGTGTCCCCCCACAGTTGCACATAGCTATGATAGAATTGAAGGTGATTTAGTCAGGTTCCACCTCCTCTCTTATCGTTGTGTCACACATAAGTAAAGCTTTCTTAAATCACAGCCATGCTCTAACTGCAGAATGACCAAACAAAGAAAGCAATAGAGAGAGCGTAGAGGATGGGTCGGCTCATCTCGCTCCCCCCAGCCTTCTGAAATTCATCTATTCTTTATCAATAGATAATCGTCCTCTCAACAAATAAACTACTTCAGACGTAGCTGCCATAAAACGACTCTTGCTCTATGAAATTATGAATGAGAGTATAGCTAAAACAAAGATTCATGTTAACATAAAAAGAATATGTTAACTGCTTAGAGAGAGCTCATGTGATTGAGGAGATGGCATAAGACTTTTATGGTATGAACCATGATGTGAATGGTAGTGTGTTCATACTGTTAGCCTCCTTATTGATTATGTGGAGAACATAGGAATGGACAACCCAACAATTTTCCCAAAAGGACCTCCCCGGTCCTTTTCAACTTTGTTGATAGCCATCTATCCCCCTTCTCTCACGAAGTTCATCTATCCTTAAAGCTTTGATGGATGTCCATACCCTGCATCCTGTCCTCTCTGGTAGAGTGGCAGTACTTGGACTCCATTTCTTTTGTTAGGGCACCCATACTAGCACCATTAATCTGTCTCCCTCCCATAGCAAATGGTCTTTTCATTCATTTCCCTCTATCGACCTCATTTAATGAAAATGTCTTAATTTAATTTTTGTTTTGTTTGGCCATGTAGTCTCGTGCCAGCAAGTCTCCTTTTACAGGGGTGTGACAAAAGTAATATAAATAATATGTATATTTTAAATTAGTATAGATATCTTAAATATATGTATACTATGAACCTTTAATAAATTAATGAAGGTATATATATATTGAAGGCATTGAACACATGGTGGAACTTGCCATGCGAGATCCTAGCACATACCATTATAATCTCCATTCGCATGAGTTGCCCTCCACCCATGGGGCGAGTAAATCAAGGACTATCAAATTTGCAACCATTATCTGTGTTTTCTAATGATGACTTGACCATCTGATCTACCCCTAAAACTTACATTTTATTTTAAATATAAATATCTATTTATATTAAAAGAATTAAATAATTACCCTACATAAACATCATAACATAAAATAAGACATGATAATAAATGATCACACAAAATGATCACACAAGTTCCTCCCAGCCATAAGTGTGCTTCAAGGAACAAGAAGTTCAAAGATTAAATAAACTTACATTGCTTCAAATTTGGGAAGACTTGCATTTGGTCATGAGCTGTATAACTAAAAAAACAAAATCTTAAATTACAACATAGATTCTATTTTTTATTATTGCAGAATAGACCTAGTATAGGAAATTTTCACTGTTCTCGAACTTCGATAGAACACCCAACATATTCAAATCTATCTTTAACTTTCAACTGTTAATAGTAATGGGTTTACCAATTTCAAGGAATAGATTTCTTAGCAAGGCGTGTTGTAGGAACCACTAACAATGGCACTGCTTTATGGAGAGTTACTCCATACTTCTCACTCATATCAATATTGCCCTTATTATAATCCAGAGGAATAGACCAGTTAAAGGCTTGCAGCAAAGATCCCAACATCAAATGAAGGATTTTGTGTGCCAATGGAAGCCCAATGCAGATCCTTCTTCCTGACCCAAATGGTATGAATTCAAAATCATGGCCTTTGTAGTCAATATTACACTCCATAAACCTATCTGGATCAAAACTCAGAGGATCCTTCCAAATGCTGGGATCTCTTCCGATACCCCATACATTGACAATCAGTCTGGCATTTTTTGGGACGACATACCCACCAATCTCACAAGACTTATCTGCGCTGTGGAGAAGTAAAGGAACTATTGGGTGTAATCGCATCACCTCTTTCACTACTGCTTGCAGATATGAAAGCTTTGATATGTCTTCTTCATCCATTCTCCTCTCCACACCCACAACTTCATCAATTTCTTCTTGGACTTTTTTCATGACTTTGGGGTTTATTAAAAGTTCTGAGAGAGTCCACTCAACTGTTGCAGACATTGTCTCAGTCCCTGCAATAAACATGTCCTGCCAGAGCAAAGATAAAGATAAAATATTATAATGCTGGCTTGCAGAATAGAAATTATTTTCCACAGTTTCCAGAGTGCATAGAAGATTATATGATTGTCCAGAGTTTCCAAAATGCATAGAAGACTAATGTCAAAGATCAACTCAATAATAAAAAATAATGCAAGAAGATTAAAGAGAATAACAAATGAAAGAAAATTAGTATTTCAAACTTTTTAAAAGTTATTTCTCTCTTTTTTTAAACGTCCTCTCATTAGGGGTGAGGATCCAATTGTTGAGCATGTTTCAATAGGTGTGATAGCATTTGTGTATTTAAGGCTTAATATTTTTAAAAGTTTAGCATTAGTTATTGTGACTTTAAGGTTGTTAATGTTACTATAAGTACTTATAATTGAACAAAATGAGCTCATTAGATTTAAAAAGCAATCAATCATGTGACGTCACATCAGTGCACCAACAAAAATGACTTAATGCACATCTATTGGTCCACCCTTTTGTCTGAGGAACTATTTGACACCTCAACAAAAAGCATGCTGATGTGGCATCATATTTGATGATGTAAACCTAAAACCTTAGTTATAAAAAGGAGCCTTGCCAAATAAGCTGCTATAAAAAATTTGGAGTGATTTGAAATTGCCACTTATGATTTTGAGAGGCGTGAAGTTAAGGTGCTCAACTACTGAGTCCTCTCCCTTAAATGAAAATAACTCCTCTCAATAAATTGCCTACCTTTATTTTACTATTGAAAATAATATCAAAATTAGTTCATTGAAACAGAATGGAATGAATACGCTTACAGGGCACACAACTCCAAACTAGAGTAATTAATCAAAATTATATTTGGGTAAAGTGAGCAAATAAACTAGAAAGTAGAGGTAATTAACCAAAATTATATATAGATAGATCGAGTGCAGATGATGAATAAAAATCTAAAGAACAAGAGGAAGTCATAAACATTATACTAGATAAACAAATGCCCCAGCACTTCAAGGATCAGGATCAACGAGGCCACAATAAATTAGTCAATGCAATGAATACTACTAAAAAAACACTATGCATAAACTTGCTCTAATGACCATGCTAACATGAAAGATTAATACCAGTTTATCTCAAATGGAAATTTTCCTTACCGATAGAATTCCCTTGACGTCCTCATTGCTAAACTCTGTGCCATCTTTCCTCAAATCCAACATCATCTCCAGAAAATCCTTCTCTTCTTTGTGAGTATCTAACCTCTCTGTGAGCCGCTTCTTGATAATCCCGTCAAGCATGCTATCAAAACGCTGAAATGATCTCCTGACTTTTCTATTCAATCCCTGAAGATCAAATCTCTCCAGAAAAGGAAAAACATCAGACAAATTTGGCACTGCCAGCACATCCAAGATTTCTTCTACAGTCTCCTTCAACTCCCCTGCCTCTCTAGACCCTGGCTGGAATACATCTTTCCCACAGACCATCTTACCCACAAGACCAAGTGAAGCCATGAAAGCTCTGGTACTAATATTCACACTGTTTCCCTCTTGACAGTCCTCCACAATGGTATCAACCATTCTAAACACCTCATCTCTTCTCAAATGTTTCAGAGCATCCACCCTTTTGGCACTGAAAATCTCTGTGTTGCAGATCTTCCTAAGCAACCGCCATCGAGGGCCATAAGGGCTCCATACTAAAGTTGTGCCTTGGTAGGCATAGATTCTTACAGCCACAGTGATAGTTTTGCTAGAAAAAATCAGGTCATTGTCTTTTAGAACTTCTCTAGCCATGGATGGAGATGAGACAACTACAGCTGGAAGGCTAGTTCCCAATTTGAGGGACATAATGGGGCCATGTTTTTGTGCAAGGTGGAAAAGAGATTGGTGGGGTTTGTCCCCAAGTTGCAGGAGGTTTCCTATGATGGGCAATCCAGGAGGACATGGTGGTAACCTCCTGTTATTCTGGTCTTTCTTTCTGACAATAAGAATAAGGAGAATTGCTGCAGCTAAAGAGTAAATTGTCAATGAACTCCATTCTAATTCCATGGCAAAATTAGTAGCAGGAAAAGCATTCACTGTGTTTGTATTTCTGTTCTGCAGTCTATGTTATATTGACATTGCTGCCTTCGGTCATGTCATCTGGCGTTTACTTCAACAGCACTAGCTTCCGAAAGATGTTCAATATTTTAAAAAAATTATCTTCGCAATGATCGTTTCCTCTATTATTTAGCTTCTGTGCTGTTTTTAGTTCGTGCCTGCAAAATGCATTTAGCTTTGGTCAAATTAAAAAAGGGATCTTACCTTAATTGTTATTAGATAAGAAGTTAAATTAGTGTTGTATTTAAAGGAAGATATACTTTCCCTAAATTTAATTAGTCTAGATTAATAAATGGTATTTATGGGTATAGATATAAGGAATATGAAACATTAAATTGTTAATTGTGAAAAGTAAATGATAAGGTTAAGATACTTAGTTCTAGGTACAATGATGATGCATAGATTTGATAGACATGAAATTCACCGACCTCATGATTAGAAATGACAAATATTTGTTTGTATTTTGCCTCAGATCTCAAATAGTTTGCTAACTCTGTGGAGGGTTGAAACCATAGGTTTGGGTCACTTTCACAAACATGGCACTAATCTTTTGTTGTGGATCTAACTTGGTACAATGCACACTTCTATTTCCTAGTTCACCTGATTCATTATTGTCTACTATGCTATGAGAATTGGTGGTATTTAAAAATACCTTTAAAGGGCTACTTGATCACTAGGGTACATGTTGACCTAGGACAACCCCTAGAAAAAACTAGCTTTACAGGGATGCAAATGATCAAAGACAATAGGCTTCAAACATGTAGATGCTTCTAGAATGATTATGTAAATCTAAATTTGTTTTATGTAATTCTAATGCATGTAAATTGTGTTCCTAGCAGGCTCCCTTCAAAAATGCAAATGATGCTTGGATGACAAAATGATTACAATTGAATGCCTTTAAATATATACATACCAATTAATTGCAAAAAGGTGTGTTTGATTAAATTTTAGATTTTTTAGGGTCAAATCCATAGCCACAAAATCGATCTTGCACCCACAAAAATGACCTAGGATAATGGAATAGGGAAATACGTGCATAGAATAAATGTTTGATCATGGTAGATACAATAAATGTGGTCTACATGGAGAAATGTGTAGAAATGGATAAGATGCAAACAGACATATGGGAATGTGTGTAATAGGGATATGTGAAGGTTAGGGGAATGAGCCCAACTTCACACAAGATTGCACCATTTGTATTCTCTCAAAATGGGCACAAAACTAAATGGACATGGCATGTGTATGCAAATTTCACTGTTACATGTTTTCACCACTTTGAGGTACATGTGAATCCTAGAATGATCATGTATCTCAAAGTATGTAGCAAGCACAAACATGATTACATAAAGTAAATATTTAGACATAAAAGGATACTTTATATGGACCCTGCTAAATGTCATTGTGTGTGTTCATTTATTGGCATGCACATTCCACAAAAACTTACAAAATAGAAAATGTGCAATAAGCAACTTTCATCTCACGAGTGAAAACTAGGTGAGAATATAAGCTTGCTTAACTATTTTGGAAATAGAAAAATATGAAATTTGTAGGGTTAGGATATTTTGCCTATACCAAAAGTTGTAATGCTTCACCTAGATTGAAGTCATAGGATGATGATATAAGAGCATCATATGTGCATTCTTGTCAACGTCAACCATCTGTGGGAAAATTAAGATTTACATTTTATAACAGTCACTTTAGTGACTTAGAATTAAAATATTTAATTAGTTGGGAGTTAGTTTCTCATAGGATAGTGTGGGGAAGTTTTATAGGAATGCAGTGCTTTATAAGCATTTGCATAATACATTTTAAGAACCCCTAAGCATTAATATTATATTTACATTTTGGTGTTATTTGTGCAATAATGGTTTAGGTTTGCAATATTTGTATTTGCAATTTTTCAACATGGTATCAAAGCTCATAGGATCCTAGAGGCAAGGAGAAATAGTTGTATGCACACAAGAGAAGAAGCCTACTATCAATTTAAATGTGAACATTAGGCAAGGCTCTTTTAAATATTTTGAAGAACTATATGTCCCCATAACTAATTGGGTATAAATTTCTAGATCTCGGTAGGAGAGTGCTATCAAAAGAAGGAAGAAACAATCAAAGTGTAGGAAAGGTTGAATATTCAAATGGGAGATTCATGGCCTAGGTTTGGATTTTTTGGCATGACTTAGATTTCTTCTTGTTTCTTCAATGTAGTACAGGGTTTCTCTGTACCTACCTCTTCTTCTTTTAATTATGTATCAACTTGCATTATGTTTTATGTCTTTGTTGGTGTCGTAGTGTACTTCCTCTTGGCCTATTGCTTCTTTCTAGGTCAGGATGGCCCACCTCTCTTCTTAACATTTCTCATTTGTAAGAGAGCCTTTGTTGCCTCTCCTGTAAGAGATTTAGGTTTCTTAACTTGCTATTGTGGCAATGTGAAGTGTGTTGGTAGCTTTCTCCTTGTAGATGATGATGGGGAGTGGATTTCCAATTATTCTTTGCTTAATGATGTGTGTTTGGGAATCCCTTATCTCAAATCCAAGTGATTCCATCTTAAGTCACTTGGAGCAACGTACTTGTGAGGATCCAACTTCTTTTATGGTGGGAGAATTGGATACTTTAGTTACCTCCATTGGGTTGGGGTCTGGATGGAATCCCCATTATTTGTGTGACTTTTCCTTATTCTTCTCTAGGTGCTCTTCAACCCTATGCTTTGCTTGCCTTGTTGGATTTAGGACAGGCAATTGAGAGGGGGGGTGAATCAGTTGTCACAAAAACTTTCTTTTCTTTAAACACTTAATCCTTCTTATATTTCAACAGCATAATAATGATTCAATCACGGAAGCACAATGCAATAACTCAAGAGCAGAAACACATTAACACATATGACACCAAGATTTTAACATGGAAAACACGGTTAAGGGAAAAACCACAAAGTGACTAACCCAAGATTGTATTCTATGTTAAAAGAATAAGAAGAACAAAATGGCACATGCCAATTAGGGCTCACTGCTCGAGCACACTGCTCACAAGAGGCCCACTGCCTACAGAAGACAAACTCTCTACAAAATAATATAAATATTACACACTTGAACTGGAGATTAGCATCTTCACCATGCTTGAGATAATTCCATTTAAGATCAACACTTCTGCTCTAATTTTTGCTCCTCTCCTCTCTACCACTCTCTCATCTTCACAAGGATACTTTGAAATGACTTCGCAATTCTTATTTATACATGACATCAACTTTGGAATGATCATCAAAGTCGGCACAACATATTCTATTACAGAGCAATTACAAAAATATAACTTGATTTGTTACAAGAACTTCATGCATATCACCACACTGTCAGCCACACATATATGGGACTTCAATCTTCTTTGAGGAACACACCATGCTTCGTAGAACATCTTCAAGATCATCCACAAGATGTGTAAAACATCCAGTTGGCCATGATTAGGAAGAACACCATAACCCGAGAGTAAATCTTCAATTATGAGCTCAATCTTCAATGCGGACCGCCAACACGAACTAGACACAATCTAGAGACCCCCACAAGTTTTCCTGAATCACCAAGAACAACCACACCACTTTTGCTTACTGAAATCATTCACATCTTCATCTGGAACCTTAAGAACACAGTCTGTCATCACTGTCACATTAGAATAAATGCTTGAAAACCTCCAGACCACGAACCAATTGAGTTGTCAATTCACATTGGCTTCCTAAACATTCCACCAAATCTACAGAACAAGATATTGCATTTATGGATCTCACCAGACCTATTTGTGTCATTCTGTCACCTCTAAACAGTTGCCAGAACCAGTTTTACTCATATGGCCATAACTTCTCCAAATCTTCATGCGGACATCTCAAATCTTGATTGGATCATCTTTAGACACATATCTACAAACCCTTTGATGTGCATTCTCCGATCTTCATCTTAGCTAGGATCTTCATTTCATAGAGCTTCATTGTCTTCACTATTCTTCTATGTTTCTGATAGGACTAATTTTCTCAATATCCTTAGCACACAGCTTATCCAATCCTTGACATCAATGCAACAGGAGTATGTTGACATCAATGACAACACCGTTTAGGCCTATACTTGCAACAGAATCCCCCTTTGTCATTGATGGCAACATACAATGTGAAAAAATGTTTTAACCATCAAGACAAGAACTTCTCCTCACTAACTGACATAGCTCCCCCTATCAACAGCAATCATTTATATGTCTTCTCTTTCTTTACTGCTCCCCCTTTGATCAACAACCACTTTTATTTTTCACATGTCTTCTCTCCCCCTTTGACATCAATGGCAAAGGGCACATACTTGCATCAATCAGAATCATACAGACTGCTCCCCCTAAGTAGCAGCTTCCTATCATTAATCCAGACCACAAGATATGACTGTGAGATCCACCGGACTGATGCATATCAGTGCACCTTAATTTAGAACCGGAGGGGTAATAACCCCTAACTTCTCCCTGAGATACTCAAAAGAGTCCTTAGGTAGAGGTTTAGTAAAAATGTCTACAATCTGATCCTTTCAGGGCAAAAACTCCAATCTGACTTCATTCTTGTTCACCTGCTCTCTCAAAAAGTGAAACTTGATGGATATATGTTGTCTTTGAATGTAACATCAGATTTTTTAATATATTTATTGCACTTGAGTTATCACAGAAGATTGTGATAGGTTCCTCATACTCCACTCTAATGTCTCTTAGCATTTGCTTCATCCACAATACTTGAGTGCAACTACCTGCTACTGCAATATATTTTGCTTCTACAGTGGACAGAGATATTGCCTCTTGTTTCTTGCTCAACCAAGAAACCAATCTTTTTCCCAAAAAGAATGCACTACCATTGGTACTCTTCCGGTCATCCACCTCTCCTGCCCAATCTGCATCTGTATATGCATGAAGAGAGAAATTATGATCCCTAGGATACCATAAACCATACTCAACTATTCCCTTTAGATATCTGAGTATTCTCTTGATTGCCATGACATGAGATTCTCTGGGATCAGCTTGGAATTTGGCAACAAGACCAACAACATTCATAATGTCAGGTCTAGTTTGAGTAAGATACAGTAGTCCTCCAATTATTGACCTATACTTTTTCTAATCAGCCTTAGGAGATTCATCATCTTTGCTTAGTTTACATCCGGTTGCTATGGGAGTATTCATTGGTTTTGAATCTTCCATCCCAAATTTCTTCAACAATTCTTTCACATATTTGGTCTATGATATGAAGATTCCTTTCTTTGTTTGAGTGATTTGTAGACCCAAGAAGAAATTCATTTCCCCAAATATAGACATCTCAAATTCACTTTTCATTTGATTTGCAAAAATCTTGCACATCCTATCTCTTCCTCCAAAAATGATATCATCAACAAATACTTCAACAATCAAGATATTTTCATGATCAATCTTGAAGTACAAGTTACTGTCAGCAGTACCTTTGTTGAAACCAATCTTTAAAATATGTTTATCCAATCTTTCATACTAGGCCCTTGGGGCTTGTTTGAGTCCATACAATGCTTTCTTCAACTTGCAGCCCATATCACCATGATCAGACAATTGAAATCCATTCGGTTGCTCAATGTATACTTCTTCTTCCAAGTCACCATTTAGGAAGGCAGACTTGACATCCATCTGATATACTTTGAAATCCTTAAAGGCAGCAAAAGCAAGAAATAATCTAATTGCTTCAATTCTTTCCACCGGAGCAAAAGTTTCTTCAAAATCAACTCCTTCTACTTGAGAATAACCCTTGCAGACCAATTTGGCTTTGTTTCTGACTACTTCACCATCTTCATTCAGTTTATTCTGGAAGACCCATTTGGTCCCAATCACATTTTTGTTTCTAGGTCTGGGAACAAGATCCCAAGTGTGATTTTTCTCAATCTGCATCAACTCTTCCTCCATTGCTTTGACCCAACTTTCATCATTGCATGCTTCACTTATTATTTTTGGTTCAATCTTTGAAATCATACAATACTTCTCTGAATCTTGAGCAATCTTCCTTCTTGTTTGAACACCTTTGCTTCTATCACCTATGATCTGGTCTTCAGAATGATTCAGTCTTACATACCTGGGAGTTTTTGGGAATTTCTTGCACTTCTATTTCTTGGATAGGTTCATTCAAACTTATCTCTTCTTCCTGTATTTCAGGATTCTCCGGATCAGTTTGAATCTGAACTACAGAAGGGGCTAGATCTTCTTGGACCAGAACATTATTCTGATCATCTGCGTCATACTCATAAAACCTTGAGGGATTTTCAATGCCTTCATCAACCTTTGCATTTGTACTTTCTACAATCTTCTTTAATCTCTTGTTATAACACTGGTATGCTTTGCTTTGAGTAGAGTAACCCAAGAATATTCCTTCATCACTTTTAGCATCAAATTTGCCAAGGTCTTCATCTCTTTTAATGTAACATTTACTACCAAAGCCTTTGAAATACTTCATAGTAGGAGTGATGCCAAACCAGAGTTCATAAGGGGTCTTACTAGTATTGCTTCTGATTTGTACTCGATTAAGAGTATAGACAGCAATGCTTACAACTTCTCTCCAGTAGATCTGAGGGACATTTTCTTCCATCATCATGGTTCTAGATGCTTCCTGGATGGTCCGGTTCTTTCTCTCTACTACTCCATTCTGCTGTGAAGTCCTTGGAGCAGATAACTGTCTTTTTATCCCATGTTTCTCACAGAATTCTATGAATTCTCCATATGTGAATTCTCCACCTCTATCAGACCTAAGACATTTTATGTTTAACCCGGTTTCATTCTCTACCATAGCCTTGAATATTTTGAATTTCTCAAGAGCCTCAGATTTCTCTTTCAGGAAAGTTACCCACATCATCCGGGAATGGTCATCAATTAGTAACATGAAATATCTATCACCTTGCAAACTCCTGATTCTTGCCAGTCCACATAGATCAATATGTACTAAGTCCAACAATTCGGTAGAAGATTGTTCCTTACTTTTGAATGTGACTCTGCTCTGCTTACCCAACTGACATTCTTTGCACAAATTGTTAGTAGGTTTCACCAGTCTTGGAAGATCTCTTACATCCTAAGTGTTGCTTATCTTGATGATATTATCAAAATTTTCATGACACATTCTTCTATACCACAACCAACTCTGATCAATTTGAACAAATAAACAACTTTTGTCAGTACCAATCAAGTGGAAGATGTTACCTTTTGTCTGAGTACTGGATGCAATCTCCGTTCTAGAACTTTCAAAGATCTTACATTTTCTATTTTTGAATCAGAGATCATAGCCTTTGTCCACCAACTGCCCAACACTGAGAAGATTGTGCTTCAGACCTTCAACATACAGTACATCACTGGTTTTATTCTTTCCATCCAAAGAAATAGTTCCTTTGCCTCTGATTCTGCCAGCAGAATTATCACCAAATTTTACAACTCCTCCTTCATATCTTTCCAGATCTATGAACTTATTTTTGTCACCAGTCATATGGTGGGAGCATCCACTGTCAATGACCCATTCATCCTTTTCTTCAACTTGGGCAGCTAGAGCTCTTTCTACCATTTTATGATTGACAGATTCAATGGGCATTGGATCTTCTTCCTTGATGGCCATAAACACCCAGTCACTTCCGGATTTGTTTCCTGTCTCTGATTCATCATATGTTACTCCATCATCATCATCTTCATGAACATAGTAACATTTTCTTTTGAAATTTTGATCTATTTGGATTAGTCCTTAAAAATCTTTCCAGACACCTTGAAGCAAAATGACCAATCTTGTTGCAGTTGAAACATTTGAATGACAATTTTCCTTCATACTTACCAGATCCTCTTGGTAGACTTTTTGCAACAAGGGCTTCAAGTTGAGAAGCTTCTACCTCATCTTCTTCCAGATCTTTTCTTTCTTTTTCATACCATGATAGTTTCTTTGAGGAGTTCTCTCCTAGATCATACCTTTGTTTGCCTTTTACAGAGGCACTAGCTTTGAATGCAAATTCAGTCTTGGGGGGCGCATCTCCAAACTCAGCCAATTCAAATGTAGCTAATTTTTTAACCAATTAATCTCTTGTGATATTTGATAAAGATCTGAATTCTTCAATAGCAGCAACCTTGTGTTTGTAAGCAGGAGGTAGGGATCTGAGAACTTTGGCAACAATCTCATCTTCATCCAAGGTTCCACCAGCACACCTAATGCCACAAACAAGCTCATTTACTTTTGGCATAAATGTAGTGATATTCTCATCTTCAATCATCTTCAAGTTTTCAAAAAAAAATTTCAGACTCTGTAGCTTGGCACATTTAACATATTTGTCTCCTTCATGCAGAAGTTCTAGCTTTGACCAAATCTCATATGCAGTTTTTAAATCCATAACATTTTTCAGCTCTGAATTAGATAAGGCACTTAGTAAGGCGTCTTTAGCTCAAAAATTATCTTTAGCATCTCTAATTTCATCTACAGTTGTCAGACCATTCTTTGAAGGAACATACTTCTTTGAAGTCATGGTCCAATATTGCATTCCCATACATTGCAAGTGACATTCCATGCGGCTTTTCAAAAGAGTGTGATTAGTTCCATCAAACCTCGGACTATCCTTCTTGTAGGAAGACATCCTGGATCTCCTCAAGTGATTAATCTCTTTTAGAGGAACTTAGCTCTGATACCAATTGTTGGACTTAGGACAAACAACTGAGAGGGGGGGTGAATCAGTTGTCACAAAAACTTTCTTTTCTTTAAACACTTAAATCCTTCTTATACTTCAACAGCATAATAATGATTCAATCATGGAAGCACAATGCAATAACTCAATAGCAGAAACACATTAACACATATGACACCAAGATTTTAACGTGGAAAACCCGGTTAAGTGAAAAACCACGGGGTGACTAACCCAAGATTGTATTCTCTGTTAAAAGAATAAGAAGAACAAAATGGCACATGCCAATTAGGGCTCACTACCCAAGCACACTGCTCACAAGAGGCCCACTGCCTATAGGAGACACACTGTCTACAGAATAATATAAATATTACATACTTGAACTGGAGATTAGCATCTTCACCATGCTTGAGATAGTTACATTTAAGCTCAACACTTCTGCTCTACTTTTCGCTCCTCTCCTCTCTACCACTCTCTCATCTTCACAAGGATACTTTGAAATGACTTCACAGTTCTTATTTATACATGACATCAACTTTGGAATGATCATCAAATTTGGCACAACATATTCTATTACAGAGCAATTACAAAAATACAACTTGATTTTTTACAAGAACTTCATGCATATCACCACACTGTCGGCCACACATATCTAGGACTTCAATCTTCTTTGAGGAACACGCCATGCTTCACAGAACATCTTCAAGATCATCTGCAAGATGTGGAAAACATCTGGTCGGCCATGATTAAGAAGAACACCATCACCTGAAAGTAAATCTTCAATTATGAGCTCAATCTTTAATGCGAACCGCCAACACGAACTGGACACAATCTAGAGACCCCCACAAGTTTGACTGAATCACCAAGAACATCCACACCACTTCTGCTTATTGAAATCATTCGCATCTTCATCCAGAACCTCAAGAACACAGTCTGTCATCACTGTCACATTAGAATAAATGTTTGTAGACCTCCAGACCATCAACCAATTGAGTTGTCAATTCACATTGGCTTCCTAAACATTCCACAAAATCTACAGAACAAGATATTGCATTTCTAGATCTTACCAGACCTATTTGTGTCACTTTGTCACCTCTAAACAGCTGCCAGAACCAATTTTACTCATATGGCCATAACTTCTCCAAATCTTCATGCGGACCTCTCAAATCTTGACTGGACCATCTTTAGACACATATCTACAAACCTTTTGATGCGCATTCTCTAATCTTCATCTTAGCTGGGATCTTCACTTCATAGAGCTTCACTATCTTCACTATTCTTATTTGTTCCTGATAGGACTAATTTTCTCAATATCCTCAGCACATAGCTCAAACGATCCTTGACATCAATGCAACAGGAGTATGTTGACATCAATGACAACACCGTTTAGGCCCATACTTGCAACATGCCTATATGTAAATTCATTGTATTTGTCAAATCTCTTTGCCTTAGGGTCTTTAGGGAGAGCTATTAATGCTTTAGTTTTAGCATTTATTAAATTATTGATGACTTCAAAGGGTAGCTACGATATCCAAGATTCTCTTGGCTCTATCACCTCCATGAAAATGTGATCCTTGTCCACCAAAAAAGTAAGATCCTTTGCATATTTCCTTACCACGTCATAAAAAATGTGCTCCCTTGCTTGCATCTCTTTTTGGAAGGCTTTGAAGAAACCTCAATCTACCTCATTATAGGAGGTGGCACCTTTGAAGTGTTTGACATGTTCATGAATTTATGCAACAATTGTTGTGTCTCATGTCTATATCTTTCCTATGAGCCCTAGGAGTCTATTCATGAAATAAAATGCTAAACATATGATGAGAGAACCATATTAGAATGGGTAGCAGACTTTCGTGATGTTCTCCATTAATTACTCTCAAAGAACCTCACATAAGTCAAACTCCTTATTTTGTACTACCATCTTGTATGTAGTCAAGATGGTCATCCCTGTAGCAATTATCTCTCTATTCATGCATTTTATCACCCTCTCTATTCATGCAGTTTTATCTTGTGGGTGATGACTAGGGTTGCATAGCTTACTACTACGTTTATTATTCTCTCAATGGACAAATTCCTTCCATCTAGTGTTTCTCCTATGATTTCTTTGACCTTCTAGTTGAGCTCACCTTCTTTTAGGGTAATTCACCCTTGTTCCATAATCTTATGACCGTGTGGATTCCCTCCTTCCTAATTTGGTAGGGTTTGTCTAGAGATAGGTAGTTGTCATGGATATGATTTAGAATTATGCAAATCTAGGCATGTTTTGATGGGAATTCGAGAGTCTTTCCATGTATCTAACTTGAAATTGGAGATTTATTGGTATTGTAGAAGGTATTCTTCAGATGTAGGTTTCAACAGTGTTTGGTAGAGATGCTTGAATGTTGTGTGGTCAATCTCGATCAAGTTGGCATGCATATACTTCCTTCCATCTTACACGTATATATAAGATTAGTGGGCACATTAGAGAATGCTCTGTCTGGGTCTGTCTCCAGTACTTTGAAGGGGTATTTCTTGTAGTTTGGTCAAAGGTTGTTTGTTGCATCAATAAGAATAGGTTTTGCCATCTCTTCAATTTCATTTCCTTCTTTTTCCTTTCTACAAATTGCTTCTTTCTTCTAGAATTCTCTTTGTCACTTCACAACTAAGCTCTTCACAAATTTCTCAAGTCACTTTTTCTTGGAATGCATCATCTTTATAGATATTTGATGAGGCTTGTGCATTTATTGTACTTACCTACCTATTGTCCTTGTGCCAATCTTTTTGTTGGAGTGTTCTTCACACAATGTAACTTTCTTTTTATATTACAATATGTTACAAATTATGTTGCTTTTTTGGGGTTTCTTATGTTTTTTCATGGTAATGTTTTAGTCTTGCACCATTAACATAACCTTTTAACAGTTCATTTTGCAATGTTTGTAACTTGACAGCTCCAAACTCAGTTATCTTCACAATTCTATATGGTCCTAACCATCGCATTCTCAATTTCCCTTGTTTATTAAACTTGTTATCCTATAGGAGAACCATGTCACCTATTTGGAAAATCTTATGCTACAAATTTTTATCATGCCATTCTTTTTTATGCTTCTTCTCTAAAGTTTGATGGTAGGATGCTAATAGTCTTTTCTCATCTAATTTTGTCAGTTCCTTTAGTCTCTTTTGTAGAGATTCCTCGTCATTCAACCACAATCTATTATCTAATCTCAAGTTTGGTACAATGTATTGAATGGGTAATGTCACATCAACTCCATACACTAATTCAAATAGGAAAAAATATATTAATCTCTTATAAGTTATTCTATAGGCCCACAATACTTTTAGTATCTTGATGTCCCAGTTTGTGGTGTTACTATTGCACATTTTTGTAAGTGCGGTGCATATAATTTTGCTTAATGCCTCAATTGCTCCATTTTCTTGAGGATGTTAGGGGATACTTCTATTATGTGCTATCATAAAGGTGTCCAGTAGTTCTACAATTGTTCTATTTACACAATGTTTTCTTTGGTCACTTGTTATGCTAGGTGGACACCAAACCTTGTTATAATATTTTGGTAAATGAATTTTTGGGTGGTCTAGGAAGTACAAGCTTTAGTTGTGATGAAGGAGGTAAATCATAAAACACACAATAACAAAAATTGTACACAGAAAATAGAATGATATTTTATTAATATGGGCAAAACATTACATTACAGAAGCTCAAATACAATCAGAGGATGAATCCCCTACAGGTTGCAACACATTACAACTCCCTCTCTCAAGACTCTGGAATCATTGACCTTTTGTAACCCCAAATCAGCTAGGGTTTATGTTTTCCCACCTATTCTTGACTCTACACTTTCCCCCTTAACTCCACTACCCCAAGGGTTCCCAAAAATGGTCATATATAGCCCTTTTTGGCGGCCACCAGCTTAATTTCAAAATTTGCATCTCCCTCAAAAATAGGTCAACTTCGCGAGGCCATAACTTTCAATTCGACCATTGGATTTTTAATTATAATACCTTTTCAGAAAGCTCTTGAAAAGATGATGGCCACCAAATTTCGAGCCCATCCGAAGCCTCTAAGGGCCTCAAATTTGACTTTGAATATTTCAATAGGATTTTTGGAATTTAAAATTTTAATATCTCACAAATGACAAATGATATTGAAGTGATTTCTTCACCATTAGCTTCAATTCATGATTCTGGAGGTTCGTGTAAGATTTTGTATCCAAAGTGCACAAATGCAAACTTACTAAAAATAGTAACCCTGCCAAATTTAGCCCTTATTGAAAAGAAACAACATTTTTTTTTGGTTGATGCAAGATTGCTCTTACACCCTGGATGCTCCTGCATCAAACACCCGAGGTAATTTAAAAAATGACTCTGTCACTTCTCATGAGTTAGAGGGAAACCAAAATGGTTAACCTCAGTCCCAGATAACCATGATGAATCTTCAATAGGCCTTCCTTTCCATTTCACCAAGTATTCTGTATACTACCTGTTTCTTGTACTCTTACCCACATGGCTATCCAAAATGCCCTCTATCTCCTCCTTCTCTGAAGTAGATGCTAGAATGTCCCACTATGTTCCTTTATCAAGTCCATCATTATGATACTCTATCAAATCTGAAATGTTGAACACTGGTGAAATATTGATCCCACTCGGCAACTCTACCTCATATGCATTTCCTAAATCATGCTTCTTTAGGATTCTGCACGGTCCAAATTTCTTCATTTTTAACTTATTGTATGTTCCAATTGGGAACCTTTCTTTTCTCAAGTGAACCATGACTTCATCTCCTACCTAGAACTCCTTATATCTCCTCTTCTGATCTGCCTTAGCCTGGTACTGAATATTCATCTTATTAATGTGCTTTTTCACCTCTTCATGCAAATTCTTCATGTGTTATGGAAAGTCTTCAGCCTCGGTACTTGTCTTTTCACCTTTGTCTAGATTCCTTGACTCTGAAGCATTTCTTGGACTATTCCCATATACAATCTGGAATGGTGATTTACCAGTACTCCTATTGATAGAATTGTTGTAAGCAAGTTCTGCCTGTGGTAAAATCAAATCCCATCCCTTGGGCTTATCTCCTACTAAGCATCGTAGCAGGTTACCTAAACTCCTATTCACCACTTCAGTCTGTCCATCAGTCTGTGGATGGTGTGTAGAACTGAACTTCAAATCTGTCTTCAACTTCTTCCACAATGTCCTCTAGAAATAACCAACAAACTTGGTATCTCGATCTGAAACTATGCTCTTTGGTAGACCGTGTAATCTCACCACCTCCTTGAAAAATAACTCTGCAATATGAATAGCATCATTAGTCTTCTTGCAAGAAATGAAATGTACCATCTTCGAGAATCTGTCCACCACCACAAAAATGAAATCATGTCCTCTCTGTGTCCTTGGTAAACCAAGAACAAAATCCATACTGATATCATCCCATGGCTTCTCTGGTACAGGTAATGGCTGATATAGCCCTATATTCTGACTTGTTCTTTTTGCCATCTGACACACTCTGCAACTCTGCACAAATTTCCTCACATCCTACTGCAACTGTGGTCAATAATAATTTTCACCAACAATAGCAATAGTCTTATCTCGACCAAAGTGTCCAGCCAATCCTCCACTATGCTTCTCCTTAATCAGGTTCTCTATCATGGAACTCCTTGGAATGCACAACTGGCTTCCTCTAAACAACATGCCATCTTAGATTATGAAATCCAACCATTTTGTCATGTCCAAAGTAAAAGGTTCTAAACAAGCTTTCCAGGCCTCTGTAAAATCTAGATCTTCAGGATACAAACTTTTGAGCTCATCGAACCCAACAACCTCTATCTTTATTTCTATCAACAAATTTTGCCTTGTACTCAAGGCAACTGCAACTCTGTTGGACTTCCCACTCCTGTGCTTCAAAACAAAAGTATAGCTTTGCAAAAACTCAACCCATTTTAAGTACCTCTGGTTCAACTTTCCTTGACTATTAAGATACTACAAAGTCTGATGATCAGTACATAAAACAAACTCCTTTGGCAACAAATAATGTCTCCATTTCTTCAAAGCCTAAACTATTGCATAAAACTCCTGATCATAAACAAAATGCTTTTTCTTGGCATCATTAAGCTTCTCACTAAAATAGGAAATGGGCTTACCTTCTTGGCTCAAAACAGCCCCTATAGCACTGCTACTAGCATCACAATCTACCTGAAATACCTTATTAAAATCTGAAAGTGCCAAAATAGGTTGCTCGGTGACTTTCTACTTCAATGTATCAAAGCTTTTATCTGCTCCTTTAGTCTATCTAAACTATTTTCTATCCCCTCTCATTGTCTCGGTTAGGGGTGCACAAATGCTGCTAAAATTTCTGATAAACTTTCTATAAAAACTTGCCAAACCATGAAAAGATCTTACCTTAGAAGCACTCCTTGGCATAGGCCATTCATTGATAGCCCTCACCTTTTATGGGTCCATCTTAAGACCTTCCTCTGAGACAACAAATCCTAGGTATACCAACTCCTTTGTAAAACTACATTTCTTTAGATTGATCAACAACTTATCCTCCCTCAGCTTCTCAAAAAATCTTCTGATATGCACCATATGCTCATCCCAAGTCTTACTAAAAATCAAAATATCATCTAAATAAACAATAACAAAACTTCCTAGAAATTATTTCAATACCTCATTCATGAGTTGCATGAATGTGTTTGGTGCATTAGTCAGCCCAAATGGCATGACTAACCACTCATACAAACCTTCCTTTGTCTTGAAGGCTATCTTCCACTCGTCTCTTTCTTTGATACAAATTTGGTGATACCCACTCTTCAGATCAACCTTTGTGAAGTACTTAGCTCCACTCAAACAGTCCATTATGTCATCCATTCTGGGCAATGGAAATATGTACTTAATCGTGATCTTATTGATGGCTCAAGAGTCTGTACACATTCTCCACTCTCCATCTTTCTTTAGTGCTAGTACTGCAAGTACCACACATGGACTTAGGCTCTCTCTTATCAATCCCTTCCTCAACAACTCCTAAACTTGTTTGTTCAACTCTTCACTCTCTGTTGGAGTCATTCTATGGGCTACCTTATTCAACAAACTAGCTCCTAGTATCAAATCTATTTGATGACTTATCTTCCTCACTAGTGGTAAACCTTCTGGTACATTATCAGAGACAATATCTTGAAATTATTCCAACATTTATGAGACTTTTGCTGGTACATCTTCACATTTTTCTTGACTAATCTTAGGTATCAATGCAAAGCAATGACGCTCATGCTTCATACCCTTCAAAAAAAATTTACCATCTAGCAAGCAAATTCTGGCAGTACTACATACCTTTTCTTCCACCTCCTTCAAGGGCTTCAACTTATGAGGAACTCCATCCTTTGTTAGGGAGTATGTGTTTGCACGGCCATCATGGACAGCACTCCTATCATACTGCCACGCCCTCCCCAATAACATATGACATGCATCCATCGGTATGATGTCACACAACACCTCATCATGGTAGTCACCAATGTTGAACTTCACTAAACACTGCTCATTAACCAAAGCTCGCTGGTCCTTCTGCAACCATGCAATCCAATATGGATGCAGATGCTTTCTTCTTGTCAACTTCAACTTGTCAACCATCTCCTCTGAAACAAGATTATCAGTGCTCCCACTATCAATAATAATATCACAACACTTACCTTCACATTTGCACTTTGTGCGGAATAAACTCTTCCTCTGATTGGGTTCTTTCTCCTCATTCAACAAAGTTCTTCTAACAACTAGGGTTTCTCCCCTTTCAGCATCTTCAGAGCGCTTAGATTGCGCATCTTCATCGACATGTGCAACTCGTGCATTACCTTCAGGTCTTCTATTTCTCCTTCCTTGATGTTGTGGACACTCATATGCTCAATGTCCTTCTTCTCCATATTGGAAACAGGTTCCTCTAAAACCTCCTCTTCTAGGTCCTTGCCCAGGTCTGCCTCTTCCTCTTCCTCTTTGCCCACCATTGTTCTGGTCATGAGGGTAGTAGATATCATCTCCTCTCTGATTTCGACTAGTACCGACTTCTTCACTTTTCTTTGAATCTTCATTTTGGCCCCCATAGGGTCTTCCACCAGTCCTTCCACCTTGACCTCTTCCCCTTTGCTTGATGTCAAATATTTTATTCAACTTCTCTTCCACCTTCAGGGAAAACTAGTATGCATCTTCTATGGTGATCATTCTGACTAGGCTTGGCTCCTCTTGAATACTTGGCCTCAACCCATTAATGTAACAGGCTACCTTCTCCTTGTTGGCCTCTCCATGGCCTGTCTTGATAGTGATCTTATAAAAATCTTCTATATACTCCTTAACAGACTTGTTACCTTGCTTCAATCCTTGCAGCTTCTTCAGCAACTCCATCTCATAGTCCACAGGAATGAACTTCTTCTTCAATTTCTCCACCATATGATCCCATCTGGTAATCTTTGCTTTTCCTCTTCTATTTCTCTTTAATTGGACCTCCTTCCACCAAACACTGGCATGGCCCTTCAACTTTGTCTTTGCAAACTTGACCCGTTCTGGGTCTTCCACATCTTCATACTCAAAATACTCCTCCATATCATTGATCCAATCAATAAGTTGTTTCGGATTCAAATCTCTAGAATATGTAGAAACTTCGATCCTGGGCCTCTTTCCAATCTTAGAAATGACCCTTAACAACCTAACTTCTACAGGATCTCCTGCAGCTTCTTGTTCTTCCTCAGATAGCTCCTCTTCCACTTCATCCTTGCTTTCTTCTCTTGTTCTTGGCTCAAACCCTCTTCGTAGCTCCTCTTGCAATGCATCGATTTGTCTTTGCAAGGCTCTAAAACCCTCTTCCATCAAAACATTCCTCCCAATACGATTTCTTCATGGAGGCATCTTGATCTCCGCAGCAAACCCACAACCTCAGGTCCTAGTGCAAACTGCCTCACGGTCGGTGATCTGTCAACACACTTAGGAACTTGGCTCTGATACCACTTGATGAAGGAGGTAAATCATAAAACACACAATAACAGAAATTGCACACATAAAATAGAATGATATTTTATTAATATGGGCAAAACATTACATTATAGAAGCTCAATTACAATCAGAGGATGAATCCCCTACAAGTTGCAACACATTACAACTCCCTCTCTCAAGACTCTAGAATCATAGGCCTTCTGTAACCCCAAATCAACTAGGGTTTCTATTTACCTGCCTATTCTTGACTCTATACTTTCCCCCTTAACTCCACTACCCCAAAGGTTCCCAAAAATGGTCATATATAGCTCTTTTTGGCGGCCACCAGCTTAATTTCAAAATTTGCATCTCCCTAAAAAATAGGTCAACTTCGCGGGGCCATAACCTTCGATCCAACCATTGGATTTTCAATTATAATGCCTTTTCAGAAAGCTCTCGAAAAGACGATGGCCTCCAAATTTCAGGCCCATCCGGAGCCTCTAAGGGCCTCAAATTTGACTTTGAATATTTCAATAGGATTTTTGGAATTTGAAATTTTAATATCTCACAAAGGACAAATGGTATTGAAGTGATTTCTTCACCATTAGCTTCAATTCACCATTTTGGAGGTCTGTGTAAGATTTTGTATCCAACCGTGCACAAATGCAAACTTACTAAAAATAGTAACCCTGCCAAATTTAGCCCTTATTGAAAAGAAACAACATTTTTTTGGTTGATGCAAGATTGCTCTTACACCCTGGATGCTCCTGCATCAAGTTGCTTCTACTTCTACCCATTTTGTGAGATACTCAACTCCTGTCATGATGAATCTTGCTTTTGATTTATTTGCAGGGGGATCAATAGGTTCAATGAAATGAATTGTCTATTTCTCAAATGGGGCTTGTGCTAGTACTGGTCGCAAGGGCATATCATCTCTTGCGGTAGGTTTTCCCATCCTTTGACATATGTCACATTGTCTCACATGCTTGTTTTCATCCTTGAATAGTGCAGGCCACCATAATCTTGTCAGCAACACCTTTCTTGCGGTGCCTTCTCTTGAATTGTGTCCTCTAGATATTCCTTCATGAGCTTCTCTTAAAATGTTATTTCTTCCATGCTCTAGTACAAATTTCTTATAATTTCATCCTTAAATATGATATGTAGTTCTCCTTCAATCAACATATATGGTAATGACTTCCACAAAAGCTTGTAACTTTCATTTTTAGAATATTATTCTAGGAATTGTCCTGTGAATAATAATTGTTCTACCTCTATCAGTTCTTCAAGTACCACATTGATTTTGAACAAAATTGGAATGGGTAATTCTTCCTCTACTAGCCCTGGGTCTTCCCTTAAGTGTTAATTCTAGATAGATAGTCTAGTCCTTGGTTGGCTTTTCCTAGTTTCACTATAATTTTGAAATCAAATTTTTGAAACAGAAGTAGCCATCTACAAATCATTCCTTGTATTACCAGTCTATTAATCAAATATTTAAGTGGCTCATAATTTGTAAAGAATGTAAATAGAATGGCTAAGAGATAGTGTCTAAACTTTTGTATTGCATAAATCATAGCCAATGCCTCTCTTTCTGTCATAGTGTAATTTATTTTTGCTTGTGATAATCTGCGACTAGCATATGCAATTGGATGGTCCTTATTTCCCCTTGGTTGCACTAACACTACTCCAATTATTGTGCCTGATGCATCCACATGTACATGGAAAGGGATATTCCAATCTGGAAAAACTAAGATTGTTGCTTATGCTATCTTATTTTCAATGTGTCAAAGGCTTTTTGACATTGCTCTATCCATTGGAAAGTTTGTTTCTCTTCTTCTTTAGGAGCTCTTCTATTGGTCCAACAATTGGCGCATATCCCTTGATGAATTTTCTATGATATCTAGTGTATCCTAGAAATGTTTTTACTTCTGTTACTATTTTAGAGCTAGAATTTTTAGGATTATTCCTATCTTTAGTGGATCAACCATCAAACCTTCTTTACATATGATGTGACCTAGAAGTGCTCCAAAAGGTACCACAAATATGTATTTCTTCAAGTTCAATAAAATTTGGAAGCTTCTGCATCGTTCTAACATTAGCCTAAGTGCTTGAACATGATCTTTAATTAATCCATATATTATTAAATCATCCAGATATACTTCCAAAAAGTTGTGAATGAAGTCCTTGAATGCATTTATCATGATTCTACTAAACACCATAGGTGTGTTCTTTAAATCAAATGGCATTATAGTATGAGTACATGAATGATCCCCATTCGGTTGCAAATATGATTTTTGGCTAGTCTTCTTCCTTGATCTTTACTTGGTGGTATCATGAGAATCTATCTGTAAATGAATAGATCTCCCTTCTTGCTACTGATTCTAAGATTTCTTATATAAAATGGGTTGGGAAAGAGTCATGGATACAAGCTTTATTCATCTCCCTGAAAGCAATGCATACTCTTATTTTACTAGTTTTCTTATGTTGTACCACAATAGGGCTTATCCACTCTACATATTCCACAAGTGTGATAATTCTGCTTTCTAAAATTCTATCTAGTTCAGCTTTTACTCTTGCCTTGACATTAGGATTCGGTCAATATTGTCTCTTTCTTTGTGGTTTATCTGCTTCCCTCAATTACATTTTCATCATTCTTGCCTCTTCCTTAATGCCTTTAAGATTGGTAAAAGTATAGGGAAATACGTCTTCATATTCCTTTAATACTTCCACCATTTGCATTACTTGTCTTTCATCCCAGTAATCTCCAATTTTGGCCAATTTGGAGCTCTCTTGTGTAGCTATGTGTTTTTCTCTAGTTCTTAGCAGCTCATTGAAGTACTTATTTTCTGGCACATTTGTATTAGCTATCTCCCTTTCTCCTTTCTCCACTTCTACTTTCAAGTTTTGGGGGTCCTCATCTTCTTTAGGTTCCCTAGTCTTCCTTGATGTACCGCATATATTTTGTGGTGAGATTTCCACCATATCCATCCATTCTATCAATTTCCAAATACCTTCTTCCTTTGGTGGAATGGTCTAATATTCCTTGTTGCTACTAATAACTACTTTTGCTAGAGATAGAATTGTTTCTTTCATCTTTAGAATTGTTTCTTTCATCTTTTGGAGTGCAATGTGAATAAGTTTGTCATGGCTATAGAATGCAAATGTTTTACAGAAGTCAATTTGTACCATGGCACAATTTCTGGGTTCTCCTCTCTTTTCCTAGTTAATGTACCAAGTTTTTACAATAGGTGATAGTGTCTAATAGAAAAGTTGGGTGTAAAGTCTTTCATCATATTATCTTCTATTAGTCCATTCCTTGATGTAGTTTTGTAGGGCAAGTTAGTTACAAGTTAGTTATCAAGAGAGAAAAACTATAAATGTAATCATTTCCAATGTAAAAGGGTTATCTTCTGGAGACATTGATTCTCTCACATTGTATAGGGTAAAAAGAGTCTTTGAGCTCTTCATTTTTTAAATTGAATAAAGAATGATATGACTAGTCTATCAGCTAGTATTTTGTCTTTTTATGTTGTAGAATCTTCTTATGTTGAATTTGTAGCCATTCCTTCAATGGTTTTTGCCATGTGAAGAATGCAAATGTTTTCATTTAATATGTGTTTAACCTATGGAACTAGATGAGATAATAGGTTGTTTTCTAATCTAACTCATGAAACCTTATGTGAATGCATCTTTATTATGTTAGACATCATTCTTGTCTTTAAAACTCTAGTGGCCTTGTTTACTTTTTAATGATATTTCTCGAGGAATAAACCTGTGTTTGTTCCTCTCATTTTTTTTAACTCTTCATTGTTCTTTTCTGGGAAAAACCTAGGTTATCGGCCCCATGTTAGCCTTATCTAGGCTTTTCTCTTTTTTTTTGGTTTTAGTTTCTTTTCCTTTCGTACATTTTGGTCAAAAGCACACCCCTAAAAAACCCAAAACTTTACCATACAAGGGAATTTCCCCTCTCAAACGTAGAGAAAAATCACTAATCCAATAGAAATTTCTCCAACTGTGGTGAACTTTGTCACTATTTGTTGGGCGAGTCACATTATTCTTGGCAAAGTATCGCAACAAAAAATTTGTTTACCAACAATGAGAAATGTAAGGGGGGTTTGAAGAAACAATGTGAATAAGAGTGGTCAAAGGAGTAGGGCCTACAGGTTGAGACATAAGGTTGATATGGTTAGATAGATTTATTAAGATTGAAGGTGTGATTATGGATGTGGTAGAAAAGGGTTGAACAATATGAGATATGTGAAGTAATATGAATGGGCAATAGACATAGGAGGGATGAAGGTAGATGTGGAGGATGGTTTGTGCAAGAGTTGGTTGGGATCTCATAGATAAACTATGGGAAGGTGAATGATGGGTAGAATCTAGCGGTTGGGAAACATGGTTCAGTATATGAACAAAATGTGTATTTTCAATAATGTCGTACAACCTTAATTGTATCCATACCATGTTTTTTAGTGAGAAGTATCTTAGTAAGAGTATCAACAACAAATAAAAGTAGACTTGTCCTCATCTATGCTAATGAGTTGATTGCATAAAAAATCCAATTTGTTTAGCATCACATTTTTCTCGACTTTCAATATGATTAACAAAGGCCTCATGGTCAAAAGATTCTTCTTCCTCATTACAATGCAACATGGTATCCTCACAAGAGGTAAAAGAAAGAGGGGTAGTCATAGTGGCAAGGTGAGGGTCTAGTGTAGCACTTTGTCGAAGGGGACCTAAGGGTCTTAAGATCTTCTTCGACATGCAAAACTAAACACAATGGCTTGACAAACACAAGATTGATCAATAAATGCACATTATGATGAAGTAACAACAAAGACTCATACTTTCTACCTTTGTGGAAGTTACTTTTCACCAATTTATGTGAGTAAATAGACAATTTTCCTACATTATATAATCCAAGTCTAATGCTAATAACGTCATATCAGACTTAGAAAATAAGAGTTGGGTGTTGAGTGTCATGCCCACATTTTCCATGTGGTCACAACACACAACACACGTCATGCCCACATTTGTCATGTGGTCATGACATGAAATACCAAAAAAAAAATTGCGTGTCCCTAGAACCCCCTCACACGCGTCTCCAACTCCCAACCCACACAAAAATGAAAACAACACCAAACATAAATTTCCAACACATTCACAAAAATAAAAACATGCATAGGGAAATGGCTATTGCCATGGAGCTTACCTTCAAAAGCCCTAAAAATGGAAGCACATTTGAAGAAGAGCTCCAAGCTTCTCCAAGTCTCCAAATCTCTAAAATTTCTCTAACACTCCCAAAACCTCCAAGAATAGAAAGAAATTTTCAAAAAAGGAAGAACTCCCATCTCCTCTCCAAGAGGAGATAAAAGAGGCCTTCAAATTTGGCCTTGAGGAATTCCTTCCTCCTCCCATGCCACTTGCAAGGGAGAAGGAGTGTGAGGGTGACAAGTGTCACCCTCCAATCCATTCAAACCCTCACCTTATATTCAAAATAATAGAAACAACGGCGCGGTAGATCTGTCCGTCGGCCTTCAATAAAACATGTCTGTGTGTATCTTAAACCTGCCATATATATATATAGACCTCTGTTGGTTTTAAAAAAAAAATACAGTATATCTTTTACCCTGATTTTTGTAAATAGATACACACACACATAAGTGTATATATATAATATATATACACACCAAAAAGAGAAAGAAACCCTTACTGGGTATACACAAAATATACCTCTATATGGTAGATTCTCATGGCAGCCTCCTCAGCAAACCTTCAACCTGCAACAAAAAAGGAGGCAAGAGAGAAAAGAAAATAAAAAGAGAAAACAAAACAAGAGGAGAAAAGAAAGAAAGATTAAGATAGGGTTTGTGCCATAAGGAAATAATAAAATAATGGTTAAGGCTTAGTTGGTGAGTGAGTGGGATAATAGAGTTTTTAATTTAAATATTTTTTTTTATTTTCCTTCCATGTGCACGGAAAACTAAGTTTCCCTCTCTTTTATTTTTCTAGCCTTTTTTATTTGTTTGACTTTATTGTGTTTTTAATCAAGTTGATTTTAATATTTCTCTTGGGGTTTGGATTTTAATTCCATGTGGAACTTATTTTTGTAGTAATGGGTTGTTTTTTATTTTAAATGGGATGCTTTATCTGTTTGTAAGTTGTTTTTTTTGGGCATTCATTTCAATTATCTAGTGTGTTTTAATTTAATATTTTTGGGAAATCTTTTATTGAAATTATTTTTAATTTAATCGATTTTATCCCGGAGGGGATGTTTTAATTTATTCCCTTTTTCTATCCTTTTACTTGAGTCAATTAATAAATATAATTGTCGAGATTATATTTATTAAAGGACTTTAGTATGGAGTTTTAAATTGGTCATATATTTTACTTCGAATTTTTATAATTTTGTTGAGTGCTCAAATTTATTTGACCTTGAAAATTTATTTAATTTTCCTTATGATTAATTATTTTAATTTTTGCATTAATTTTTTCTTGGGAATTTTTCTTTTTAAAATATTTATTTCATTTATTGAAAACGCGTTATGCTGTCGAACTTTTCCCAGATTTTAGGGTTTTATTTTTATGACATTTTTGCAACTTTCATTTAATCACTCCATTTTATCATGTGACCATCATACCATTGGGTGCGTTATTATAGTCGATTCTATTATTGCATTAGAGTTAAGGTTTGGTTTCGATTCAATTGAAATCATCTCTTTCGCCTAGGAAACTTAGGGTTTGAATTAATTCCGTTCTAACCCTAGAAGCGACGCACTTCGCGTCGCACAACCCCCTAGTCGGCTATCATCACGTAGGGGATTGCGTAGGTAGACGCACTTCCCTGAATACGGTTGACATGTTTACGCCTTATGTGTATTGCCACTGAGCACGCTGACTCGTGCGAGGGGGTTTCTAGGGAAATGCAGAAAAAATTTTGTTGTTTTGTGTCATGACCACATGACAAATGTGGACATGACACGTGTGTTGCGTGTTGTGACCGCATGGGAAATGTGGGCATGACATTGAGTATTGAATAGCTAGATAACAAAGATAGAATTATGAGCTTATCAAATTTCAGTGTGGTGTCAATTTTGACCTTGTTAAGCCCCTGATGTGATGTGATAAAAGATTATAATCTAAGATCTAGAAATAGAAGAGAAATCATGAGCTTGTGATAGAGCTTTGTTGGAAATTGATTTGATAAAAACTAGGTCACATCATGCAGCCTAGTCTAGGATACTATTGTGTTATACAACCTAGTATTTAATGTGTTGTCTAGTAATTTGTAGATGGGATTTGATTGTGTCTTATGTACTTGTCATTGAGAAGGTATATTGTTGAAAAACATAGTGGGGCCTATTGTAAGGTGGAGAGAAGACCTTTGACTTCCTTGATAACAATCAAGCCCTTAAGAGTTGTACAAATCTAAAAAACATACCAAGCAAGAATACAACTCCAATGTAATTGAGGTTCAATGGTGCTCCTATACACTTGAGAATAATTAACAATCCTTATGAATTGGGAGATGCCCTTAGTAAATGTTCCTAGTAATTCAACTCAAGATTTTGGTGTGTGGGTCGATGGGATAACAACTATATTATGAAAAGGTTGACTTTGGGGCCAAGAAATTTAGAATTTAAAAGATGGGGAGTACGTTGCACCATGCAATCTAGTCCACGATGGGACCACGTCAACTGAGTCCTAGGTGGAAAATGCTAGGAATGTTGATTGGTTTGGACCATGGGAATATGTAGTAACAATTGGCTAGTGAGTTTAAGAATGGATGTCAATTAGTGCACTAAATCATTAAAATATAAGATTAAGACTGCATTTACGACACCTATATGAAATGCAATAAAATGAAGGTGTAAAAATGTAAGGTGCGCTTATATCCCTTACAAAAAAATTAACAAGCACCAAAAATTATAGTCAATTTTCATTAACCAAATGTTGAGGGGAAAGTAGTATGTTAAAGCAATCCACCAAATTTCAACTATAAAAACTAGGCATATGCATTGATTTTGACTAGAAAGTACTCCTTATGGTAGCTTGCCCTAGTCAAGATGAATATATTAAGCTACATGATAAGTTCAATGACAAAATCACAAACAAAAGAGAATGTGAATTTAGATGCAATATGAGAAGCAAAAACAAAAATAGAGAGAAGAACCCAAAAGTTCAAATGTGTTACCAATAACAATCATAACAAACACATAAATGTATTGTTGTAAATGGATCAGGACCCTTGTTTTTTGCTTAATAAAAAACAAACACATAAATGTCTAGTGATTAGAAGACTTTCAAAAATATCAAAAAGTGCTAATGAGCTACCACTAGGCACAAATTATAGACTAGGATCTAAGGAAAAAAGGCCAACTAAAAGCTACAAGAAAAAATATTAGTTTATTATGTTGAATTGTACTAGTAGAGAAGTCGTCTCCTTCAAAGAAAACATCTAAACTTAGCTAAACAATTATTTCTAACATCCAATATTCAATTAGACCACTTATGTTTGGTAGGGGTGATTAGTTGGAGGAAAGCATTAATATGCAACAAAATTCTCTTATACTAATTGTATAGTATGTAGCTTATAACTAATGGACATCACATGGATAACAATTACAAATTGGATGACCTTGATGCAAAGCATATCATAACGTCTTAAGTTTTATGTTAGTCATTGTAGTTTTTAGCCCTTTAGTTTGATCTTAGTCTATTTAGGTGCTTCTATTAGCAAACTTCAAACAAAGTTGGTTTGTTAGTATTCTGAAAACCTTGATCATATGTATACTACTCTACATGGTCTTTGATGTTTCAATGTGTCAAGTCCTTTAGAAGGATACTATATGTAATCACCAAGTTATATGATATTTTGGTAATAGCGCCTAACGGTTTTAGTTCTTAAGCATATTTGGATGTTGTAATGTCAGATGTAATGAAGAATATCCTTGTTGGGTTTGTGTTAGCATCATCCTTGTCTCTGCTACTCACATTTCTTGGTAGTGTTTGTGTGGTCTATGGGTCCCCTGACATTGTGAATAGTTCACAATTTGAATGTTTTAAAAATTACAAGCTTCAAGATCCAAGAATCCATCCTCCTCGAAACTTGTGTAATTTTATTAATAATAATCATAATACAATTATTTTTCTTATAATAAAAAAAATTCAATGTCTCCCAATACTATGTTAATAGATCTACATGTTGGACTCTATTAGTAGAACCATTGTCAAAACTCTATTTGTATTCCATATGCGGAGGTACTACAATGGAGAATTTTGGAATGGCTATTGTGTCGTCAGGTTTTATGGGGCTGAATTGCATATGTATTTATGCCTACATTTTAAGTTTATGCACTTCAAAAATTGATAGAAACGTTTTGTTTCCATTGCTTAATATTTAGCATCTTGCATTATACTAGATGTTTTAAGACATTCGGCAAATATGCGTTGGTGATTGATCATCACAATTTGGACTCACTTAGCCTGTGTTGATCACTTTCTTGAACCTCATATTCCCATACTTGCTAGCAACATTTCAATACATCTTTTTTTGGGTTTATGAAATAGAGGAATTTCCTCTTCCTATTTGCTTTTATTAAGTCACATGTAGGGTTTCAAAATCAAAGCTTAAAAGGAATTGGCAACAATCTAGAAATGAAATGGGTAAGAAATTAGTCAAACCTAATAATGAATAACCTACACAACATTAAGTAAACAAGATCCTTAGGTGCAATTTGCCAATGGCATAATAAAGAGGGTTAAGAGCATTCGTAGAATTGCATTTTTTGGGTCAACTAGCTTCGGTTTGTTCTAGAATAACCTAACACTGGCACAATGTGCACTCAAACCTATGCATCACAATGTTGGATACTCAAATGTGTCTTGTTCCTGGCATAGATCATTTGTAGATGACTCCAATACCTATTCCATTGGAAAACATAAGCATAAATTCAAGCATTTAGAGGCCATGAGACCAATGTAGATATTCAGCTCCAACTAGTTGGTAGCATATGAAAATAATTTAAATGCTTTTTTAGTGGAAAATAGATGTACTCTAATTCCTTTGGTTATTGATATGTAATACTGGGTTTAATGGTCTTCTGTTCATGGGTTAATAGATAAGAAATCATATAGAAGTAAAGTTAAAAGCCCATCTCCACCGGATGATTTCTTGAAGTTGAATTTC
Organism: Cunninghamia lanceolata; assembly: GCA_027924645.1. NCBI lineage: Eukaryota > Viridiplantae > Streptophyta > Pinopsida > Cupressales > Cupressaceae > Cunninghamia > Cunninghamia lanceolata. The sequence continues at coordinate 2,376,261 of BSBN01000925.1, read as the reverse complement.
AACGAGGCTTCTAGGGGAAACACAAGCCCTACAGGTGCGAGTGTGGTTATCTTGGATGTATCTAGAGGTTTCTTAAAAACTGGTTCCTTCTTTTGGGGGCAGAAATCCAACAACGAAGCTAAGTGGGATGCAGTGATTGCTAAGATGGCCTTGGTGAAGGCTAGAGAGTAGTAAATTATTGGCTAAAGGTGATTCTGCTAATATTATTTGGGGCTTGCAGAAAGCTTATTGTCCTAATTGAAATCTTCATAGTTTATTGGAAGAAATTATTTCCCTTTGTCAAAGTTTTGAGTTCATGTCCTTTGACCATTACTATCGTGAACGTAATGGGGTGGCAAATTTGCTTTCAAACAAAGGCACAGATCTAATACCCTTTACCTCATTAATCAACTCAAGTGTGGCAGAGTGGGAAGGGTTGGAAGCCCTTCCAATTAATGAGAAACCACCTTGATTATTATAGTTGTTGTCTAAAAGTATAGATTTCTAGTTGCCTTTTCCATGTGGAGTGGTATGATGTTTTGGTAAGTCTAGATTTCCATGAACTGTATTGATTATCTCTGGTGATTTAACTAGTGGGACCACAACCACATGTGAATGTTCTCTTTGGCTTCCCTTCACTGTCCTTGCAATGATCTGTTCGGTAGTTTTTTGTGGTTGCCCCTATTTTGGGTGTGGCTACTTCTTTGGTGGTGTATATTCGAGATTGGTTTGGTTTCGATACTAGTGCTTTGGTTTTAATTGGTTTAATGGCTCACAGGAAGATGAACAATGGTTGCAAGGACCCCCTTCGGCACGGTTGTGTTACTGACAACCACTTGAATAAAATCACTCAATGCCCTAATTTTATGTTGCTTAATGTGGTGAAGATTGTTTAAGTGGAGGAGGGCTTAGCTAATAATGGGTCCTTCCACTCCCAAGCCACCATTACACTTAATTTTTGTGAGAAGCTTGAGTAAGTGATTCAGTTGGACGAAACCCGAGGTTGGTTAGAGATTTGGCTTCTCCTCCTAAGAATGCTATGTTGGCCGAGGATGATTTGGAGGCAACAAAGGAAGTGGACACTAATGTGGTGGGTTCCAAGAATTCAATCTATATCAATGTGGATAGTGTTGAACTTGTTGCGAAAAGGAAGAGCTACGTGCTGTGAATAAAGATGTAGAGACTTCAATGACTTTTTGTTAAGATTCATGTTTGTTATTAAGTTCTTGTTGGTTTCACATTATCGTAGCACACTTGAAGTTACCAGCATGTATATGGTTCCTTTATTATCTAGTGGTAGACTGCACAGAATGTTTCCAAATGCTCCAAAATAATTCACGATATCAAATTCTAAGGATTAGGTCTTTTGGGTGGAGGTGACAAGGTGAAATAAAAAATGTTGGTTATGATGGCTTAAGGTTGGAATAGTCACAGGATAGGCAGAGAGGAGGGTCTTGAGTTTAAAGCTCATAGAATTTTTGTTGGGTCAGTTGCTGGTCATGGTTGGTTCCCGTTTGGTTGTTTCCTTCTGTTCTCAGCCCGCCACCACCCCTAAGTGGGTGGTTGTCATGGCATTTTGGTTGTACTTGTTTTGTTTCAGATTGTACTCTTGTTTTATTCTAGTTCTCTAGGCTAAGGCCCCTATAGATCCCCACTACTGTTATCTAAAAGAAAATATTGGGTTGAATGGTATATATATTGCAACACAAGGAAAGTGGCTGAATTCATAAATTGGGATAACTCAAGATTCCCTGTCAAAACAACTGCAAAGCTTTGAAGTCATCCATCCTAGCAACCTTGCAAATGATGATTTTGGTTAACTAATGTGAAGCTCATTGTTAACAATTTTGTGAATTTTTCATTTTACAAAGTGGAAATAACCCCTAGCAGTGTGCAAGAATATCACCATATGATCCAAAATCAAGGTTATTCACAGACGTTATAAAATATTAGCTGGTGCCATTACTGGAATTTAACAAATGCCAGGGTAGCCAATTCATTTGAGCTTATATAGGATTTCTTTTAATTTCATCTAAATAAAACTAAACCATTACCACCACAATTGGGAAAACACGTATGGCAAATGGTATACAATCACTCAAGAGAAACAAAGTGCAGAAGTTTTTTCTATCTATATTACCAAGATATATTTGATAACAATGGTGCATTCAAAAGCTATATTTCTAAAATCATGTAGATCATATAATAAGCATTCCTTGATTCTATCCTTGTCCATTATCTGAGAGAAAATACCATCAGAAAAGCAGAGCCTATACTAGCTCCAATAATGTCACAAAGAATATTAAAGATATCCATCAGAGTTGGATAATTCATGAACAAATGTTATTTAAAATAGGCAAATTACCATTTGATATATTCCATTATGCAAATTTCTTAAATGACATTGCATCAAGGTAATAGTAAAATGGAAGAAAAACAGATTGTGAAGGGCAAATGAAATGTTGAGAATTGTGCAAAAGACTTGTACCTCTCTAAAGCCCTAATTTTTTTAGTAACCTGCCTCTCAATTTTATTTACTGAAAAACTGGTAGCACAGTATCTCAACTATAATTTCTTTGCCAAGGTTGCAATGACATTTTAATGTGTCTACAATGATATAACTAATAGCAGGCATCAGTTCATGGGCATAAAGAGGAAGTTCTCTAGGGTTTCAGAAGCTTTTGACTAGGGGAAATTCTCAATAAGTATAAATGTTGTCAAGAACTCGAGAAAAACTGATTATGGGATGCTAACAACTTGTGCTCAATTAAAAAAATTCTCCATCGTGTAAAACTAAGGGAGGAATAGACTTGCTTGCCTTATTGCCAATCAATGATGAGGACTGATTAGGATTAAGCTTGTTTTAAGTTTTTAACTTTGAACAAAACAGTATCTATGTAGCACAGAGAGGAATACATGCTAAATAAACAGGCAGTAATCTAGTGGCTACTATGAAGCAGCACAAATTGAGAGATCATAAAGGAGTCATGGGAATAACAGCAAACACAACAAATCTGGGTGAAAAGATAGTTGGAACTCGGAATTATCAAAATGTAAGAGCTCAATAGCATGTGGGATCCAGTAGGCACAAGAACCGAAATAATATTTTTGTGATTGTAAAGGAGATAAGAGTGGAGACTATAGAAATATGATAATATTGATTGGGTATACCATATAGGGGAATTCTGAAAAAGGTGTATGGATGGATTATAAATTTCGACCTTCTAAGAATAAGAAATACCTTGTTGGGGAACAAGATCAGGGTCAAGAGATACAAGGTGCAGCAAGAATAGCAAAGGTTGAAAGAGAAGAGATATGTGGAACAGATTGGGATGATGTAAGTATTGGAAGAATATCTTAAGGACATTTCCAATCTGGAAAAATCAATTGAGAAGGATTAACACAGTTTGAATCAGAAATTTACACTGTTGGTTGAGTACACTCCCTCTGTCTGAAAACACAGTTCATGTTTACAGTGTCTAATCAATGTAGCTCACTTTTTGGGTATGCATGAGATGTAGTTTGTAATGCTTATACACGTAATATAGATTATTTAAGGGAAAAAAGGGTGATGCTCCTGTTGCAAGTATGTGCCTAATCGGTGTTGTCATTGATGTCAACATATTCTTGTTGTCATTGGTGTCAATTGTATCCTATTCCATTACTTGTTTAGAAGACTTGTATGTTGAGGATATTGAGAAAATTAGCCTCTCCGGAAGAAACAAGTAAGCCACAAAGAAGTGCAATACAGATAGTGAGTTGTATCCTGAAGAATAGTCTGATAAACTGCTCTGCATTTTGTTCTTGCCTGAAGATCGTGGTCTGCGGATTGGAAGTAAGTTAGAGGTATGTCTAAGGATGCTACATTTTGGGTCTGAGCCATCCACATGAAGATCTAAGTGAGTTGTGTTCACCAGAGTGAAGCCTACTTTTTCTATAAGTTCAGTTGAGACAAGAGGACAGTATTCGGCTCTGCATTCCTCCGCAAGAAAGTATTTTGCTATGCAGTTCTAGAGGGAAGTTTAGGATGATGATAAGTGCCTACAGTTGCAATGGTTTGTGGCTTGATGATCCACAAGCTATCTTTCTTTTATGACAGTTGAAGACAGTAAAGTTCATGTACTCTGGTGAGAAGATTCCTATGAATAAAGTGGTTAAAGTTCGTGCGGTTGCTCCTGATGATTATAGTGTGCTTGTGGATGTCTCCTAATCATATTCTTATCTGGACTTTGGTCCGCGTTAAGAAATTGAGATGGTGTGTGAAGATTGTTTCCAGGTAACGTAGCGTGTAACCAGTCTTGGCCGACCTGGTTGATCCCAGTGATTGCGGAGATCTCTAGAAGATTGTGGAAGCGTGTTGTGGCGTGGAAGATCGTGTTTGAGTCCCAGCTAAGGCATGACGTGATCTGCATTTCATTCCTTTTGCATGATGTCGCAATAGGTCAAGACCTATTTTGTAAATGTTTGTAATACCGACCTTGGAGATTGTTCCAATGGTTGATGCTGACCTTGATGATCATTCCAAGGTTGATGTAGTGTATAAATACTTGTAGCTAAGTCGTGGAAAAGTTGTCCTTGAGCAAAAATGAGAATATATTAAGAAAGGTCCAAAGGCAGAGCAGAGAAGAGGCAGAGGAAAGAAGAGAAAGATTAGAGCTGAGGAAGAGCAGAGCTGAGGAATTGTTTCATTCACAATAAAGAAAGGTGTTGATCGTGACAGTGAATCTGGCAGTAAGCCACTAGTAGGGTTTAACAACCCTTATTGTAATCTTGCTAGGTTTAGGGTTGTGGCAATGAGCCTGCTAGACCTAGTTGTTCTTCATGGCAGTAAGCCAGTATGTTTAGGCCCATGGGATGACCAAGCTTGAACATCACTATTTCAAGATTGCAATATATATTGAGAGTTAATCCTCTTCGTGGTTTTTCCCCACCTTGGGGTTTTCCACGTAAATCTGGTGTCTCTTGTGTTTGATGTTGCTTCTGTAGTTAAATTTCTGATTTCATGCTCTCATTGTTAAATCATAATAATTGTGGATAAGTGATGAATGTTTAATTGCAGAAAGTGTTTAAGTTTTTGTGACAACTGATTCACCCCCCCCCCCTCTCAGTTGTCCGGCGCATATCAACAATTGGTATCAGAGCCACATCCCTTTGGAAAGAGTCTAACAACTCAATGGAAATCTGAATGGAAACAAAAGGAAAGCAAATATTCTCTGATAAAACCGTATGCTCATCAAGAGATATCAAGAGCAGATTGTCCAAGGAAGCGATTCACGAAGATCAAAATAACAACCGTCGAAGATGGTCTGAAGCTTGTACCAGTGATGAAGATTCTTGGGTTATTGATAGTAGCTGCTCAAACCATATGACTGGAGACAAAAGCAAGTTCGTTAGTCTGGAAGAATACAATGAAGGGCTAGTCAGGTTTGGAGATGACTGCACTGCTGAAGTCTGTGGAATAGGATCGACAATTTTTGGCAACAGACAAATTTCTGAAGATGTTCTTTATGTAAAAGGTTTGAAACAAAATCTCTTAAGTGTTGGACAGTTATGCAGGAAGGGATTCAAAAGAACCTCTATCATCTCAGAAAAGGTGACTTTCTTGGATACACATCTCAGACAAATGAAAACTAGGTTTGGCATAGAAGACTTTGCCATACAAATCTTGATGACTTAACAAACTCAGTTCAAATTGTGAAGGATCTACCAGAGATTGATTACTCAAGCAACATCAGTTGCAGGAAATGTCAAAGATTGTCAAGAAAAGCATGGCAAGATAAAGAACGATCCTCTATTGAACGATTGGAATTAATTCATACAAACTTTTTTGGTCCTACAAGAATACCAAGCCTCCATGGTCAAAGGTACTTTATGTTTTTCATTGATGACTTTTCTAGAATGACTTGGGTCAGTTTTTTAAAAAATAAATCAGAGATTCTGGAGGCACTCAATTTTTAAAGAAACCCTTGAAAATGAGCTTGGCATGAACATCAAAGGCCTAAGAATTGGAAAAGAAGAACATATCTCCAATGATTTCAGTATATTTTGTGAAACCTATGGGATAGAAAAATAGCTCTCTGCCAAAACTAAGATAATAGAAGAAGCAAGTAGAACTATTCAGGAGAATGCAAAATTAATGATGGAAGAAGCAAATTTACCAAATGTATTTTGGAAGGAGGCAATACAAACCACTGTCTATACATTAAACAGAGTTCAGGTAACAACCAAAGAAGGAAAGACCCCTGCGGAGTTATGGTGTGGATCAATACCCACTGTGAAATATTTCAAAATCTTTGGAAGCAAATGCCTCATCAGAGTGGAAAAGGACAATGCTAAGTATGAGGAAGGCATTTTTCTTGGATACTCATCTTGGACCAGAGCTTATCAGTGTTACAACAATAGATTGGGAAGGATCGTGGAAAGTACAAATGTTAAGGTTATTGAAAACATCCAGGAGAATTCAGTCTCAACCAACAAGAATTTGCACATTGAAAAACAAGAAGGTTTCCAGACCACCGAATGCGATATGGGAGACCACAAAGCTGCTGTAAATCAAATGAATGTGCTTAATTGCCAGTATTGACAGAGACAACTCAAGAACTACAGATGAAGACATGGATTTGAAAGAAGATTAAGAAGGCAAATCAGGTAGTTACAGCAAACTCTAAAAGAGAACATTGAAGAAAAGACAAAGATTGAGGATTGTCTGAAAGACAAAATTAAAGACTGCATAAAGCTTGAAGAAGAGGTAGAAGACTTGAAAGCTGATCTGAAACATGTACAAGCTCAAAGAGATCAATTCAGTGTGAGTGCTGCTAGATATGATAGGTTAATAGCAGAACAGAAAAATGATAGAGAAGGCATAACATTTGGAAAAGACAAAGGATTCAGAACAAGTCAGGAAGAGGACAAGATCAAATGGACTTAGAAACAAAGAAGCAGAAGACCATCAATCAGACAGCCAAACGCTCAAAGGTACTTTTCTTTCAATAGTTACTGCAATTTATGTAACAAATTCGATCACAAGGCTAGTTGGTGTATAAATAGGGTGAATCAAAATCTCCCATCCTTCTCTAGTCAGAATTCCATTAGATGCTATGCTTGCTACAAAATGGGACATAGAGCTAATGAGTGTAGAAGCCAAGTGAGAAAAGGCTATGAGACAAATGGGAAAATGGAATCCTTCAGTGGCCACTATTATATATGCAATAAATTTGGGCATAAAGCTAACCTATGCAGGTCAAGGATGAATGAAAGGAACAATGGTCAAAAAAATACTATATGCTTTATTTGCAACAAGCCTGGACACGTTGCAAGATTTTGTAGAAGTACGAACATGAAGAAGGATAATCAAGAAGAATTGAAGAAATCAGTGGAAAAGGTTGATCCGGCAAAAGTCAAGGAAGAAATGAACAAGGTTTGGGTCAGGAAGGAAACAAATGAAGGAAGAGATGAGTCTGCTCCAGGCTCCGGAGCAGCTACTTCCTCCAAGAAGTAGATTGTGAGTCATGGCTCAGGAGGAGCTGTATTGAAAATTCTAAATCGCCCAACCAGATAGTCAGTGCTAAGATTCGGCACAAAGATATGAGGACTTACATGGCAGATTGCTTGAAAGGAACTCTATAGGTACAAAAGGATTATGGTCCGAAAGCCTAAAATGACCAAAGAATGAGTAGTAAGTAATAGAGATTGAATCAGTATGCTTCCGCAATTGATGATCATTATATGTGGTTCAGAGTTAAGCCTGAAACAGTATAAAGCATCTGAGTATTTTTGTCCGCATTCTTCCGCTATTAAGTATTTTGATGTGTGGTTCTGAAAGTATGTTAAGAGGTCAATGATGATTGTTGGATATGAATTCTGGAGTTTCATGTGTAAGTTATGACGTGAGACGAATTGGTCAAGTGTGCACTTAAGGGACAAGCTGACAAGACATGAATTTTGACTAAGTATCTAACCAATAAAATCAAGTGACAGGGCTCTGGTATTCTTGTCCACTTGGGTTCGCCGTTGAAGATAATGTTTTGTAGTTATGGCATATGGTCATTAATCAGTGACTACACCTATATCCATAAATTTGTCTAATTTTGAGAATAATGAGTAACTTTGGAAACCGTTTGAAAATCTGCAAATGAGCTCAGAGTTGAATGACTATGAACTAGATGAGCTTTCAAGGCAATGACTAGGAATCAGATACAACTGAGGATCTAATGCTTAAGATCTGATAGTAGAGATGAGTTCACAATTCAATATTTTCTGTAAAGAACAAGGGATAAGGAGACAATTGTCTGCCAGGACTCCTCAGTAGAATGAAGTTGTACGTCAATCCAAGAGGCTGCTAGATCAATGATGGAGGAAGCTAACCTATCGGATGCATACTGGAGAAAAGATATACATACTGCTAAAACAAAGTTCAAGTCAAAAGTGCTACAATAAGAGTCTGGGAAGTATCATTGAGAGTGCTATTGTGAAGGTTGATGAAATCAGAGAAAGAATATCTGAGTAGCTACAAATCAAATGAACCTGTTGAACAAGAAGTCAGCCAAGTTGAAGAAGAAGTTTCGGAAAGAATTCCTGAGATTCCTTGAGATTGTGCAGAAGTACCACACTGAAGACCAGTTCTTGGGTAAGAAGAGCCAAGGTGCATTGGCAAAGAAAAAGAATTGCAGATGAATAGACAAATCTCTGGATGAGGTATGCAAGGATAAGTTTTCAATCAAAGCAATAAAAGGAAAAAGGTGTAGCAGTGCAGGTAACAATTAGAGATGGTTGCTGAAGTCAAGAAGATTATGAAATCATCTCCCAAGAGAAGCAGGTAGATGATCCTAATATGAATTTTCGATAAAGAGCAGTAAGTATTGCAGTGTTGATGGCAGAGAAAACAGGGCAGTAGCAGCAAGATTCTAAGGTGAGAATTGTCAAACCAAGAAGGAGAAAGCTTCACATAAAGAACCCAAGTTGCTGTCAGAGAAGCATCAAGCAAGGGGGAGCAGTCAATTGAAGAAAGCTCAGAAGAGAGATTAGATCAGAACAGAAAAGTGCAAGTATGTGCCCTTTGCCATTGATGTCAAAGGGGGAGAGAAGTCGTGAAAAACTTAGAGTGCAGATGTGTAAGAGAAAGGGGGAGAATTTTGGAGAAAGAAAGAGTGCAGGTGTGTAAAGAGAAAGGGGGAGAATCTTGTCTTGATGGCTATTGCAGTTTTTCACATCATATGTTGCCATCAATGACAAAGGGGGAGATTGTTGCAAGTATGTGCCTAATCGGTGTTGTCATTGATATCAACATATTCTTGTTGTCATTGGTGTCAACTGTATCCTATTCCATTACTTGTTTAGAAGACTTGTATGTTGAGGATATTGAGAAAATTAGTCTCTCCGGAAGAAACAAGTAAGCCACAGAGAAGTGCAATACAGACAGTGAGTTGTATCCTGAAGAACAGTCTGATAAACTGCTCCACATTTTGTTCCTGCTTGAAGATCGTGGTCTGCGGATTGGAAGTAAGTTAGAGGTATGTCTGAGGATGCTACATTCCGGGTCTGAGCCATCCACATGAAGATTTGAGTGAGTTGTGTTCACCAGAGTGAAGCCTGCTTTTTCTGTAAGTTTAGTTGAGACAGGAAGACAGTATTTGGCTCTGCATTCCTCCGCAAGAAAGTATTTTGCTATGTGGTTCTAAAGGGATGTCTAGGATGATGATAAGTGCCTACAGTTGCAATGGTTCGTGGTTTGGTGATCCGCAAGCTATTTTTCTTTTATGACAATTGTAGACAGTAAAGTTCATGTACTCAGGTGAGAAGATTCCTATGAATAAAGTGGTTAAGGTTCGTGCGGTTGCTCTTGATGATTATAGCGTGCTTGTGGATGTCTCCTAATCATGTTCCTATCTGGACTTTGGTCCGCGTTAAGAAATTGAGATGGTGTGAAGATTGTTCCTAGATAACGTAGCGTGTAACCAGTCTTGGCCGACCTGGTTGATCCCAGTGATTACGGAGATCTCTAGAAGATTGTGGAAGCGTGTTGTGGCGTGGAAGATCATGTTTGAGTCCCAGCTAAGGCATGACATGATCCGCATTTCATTCCCTTTGCATGATGTTGCAATAGGTCAGGACCTATTTTGTAAATGTTTGTAATACTGACCTTGGAGATTGTTCCAATGGTTGATGCCGACCTTGATGATCATTCCAAGGTTGATGTCGTGTATAAATACTTATAGTTGAGTCGTGGAAAAGTTATCCTTGAGTGAAAATGAGAATATATTAAGAAAGGTCCAAAGGCAAATGGTACATCCCTCTTTTTGGAATCAATTATGCTATTTACTTTCTTGAAAATTTCAGTAATATAATATGTTGTGGACGACATGGAAACTGATGATTTATTATACAAGGTTAGTTCTATGAAATTATAGAGTCTATTGATTATGATCAATGTGATATTGTAGACTAAACGTTCTTTTGTTAAAAGCGAAATGATGTTTTGGATATATTATGCTTTGATTTGGAACATAGGTGCTTTGACCACAAAATTGTATGTGAGACTGTCGTTGTAGGAATAGGTGGACCGTGTTCGACGGGAAGAGAAAGTATCTTTGAGAGAGAGTATAGACTCTGGAAATTAACCATGGGTGTTTGTTAATGAGAACGCCAAACAGGTAGATAAACCTTGAAGCCATCAATTTAGTCTTATTTTTCGACTGGGATAGTTTAAGACTAGATGTCGACGTCTGAAGATAAGGTGTAACATCCTTTTCGTAAGTCGTCATATTGAATCTTGGAATCGACGATGTTGTCGTAAGTCCACCAAGGCGAGTCGACTTATATAGACGATTATTATTTCGTTTATAGGTAATTAAACAAATCTACTTGTGGCGGATTCGTGAATCACATCTCGTAGTCGAAAGATGCGAGAGGTCGTTTTGTGCGTCTAACGATTTAGAAACCTTGTGATGCATTACGACCAATCCGTCGTGATTGCCGTAGAAACGCGTCGAACTTGTGTTGTGAATCTATTCTTTTTGGAGATCGACGAATGTCGATTTTGAAGCCATAGCATGTAATAAATTGTTTTGGTCATTATTGGGAATGAGTCTTTTTTTCTTCTAGCTTTGACCGCGAGTTGTTGTCGATCTAACCTTGAGTTTCCTTATTAAGATGGCCTTTGTCTCTTTTTCCTTTTCGACCAAAAAGATGCTCTAGACATTTCTTAACCACCGCCTTGTCAAGCTTAACTCCACAATTCATCTTTTAGTGGCTCTTGAATGAATTAGATGCCTTAGTATTCGAGTGAAGGCGGGGTTGTTGTATCCACTTATAAGCCACGTCGCCATAGGAGCCTCCACCTTTTTAATGGTCGTGATAAGTGGGAAGTCGGGTATAGAGTTAGTTATGTCGACCCTTGTATGTAGGCATGTCACGGCCGTGAACTCAATGCAGAGATACCTTTTTACCGTGGCGCGAGAGGGAGGTAACTTTACGGTTGTGAAAGAATGTAACTGTTTAATGATTGTAGATGCTCCACCATCGTTAAGGGTGCAGAAGGCATCGAGTTGCTGTTGTTTAGGGTATAACAGGCCGCAGATTTAGTGGAACCTCCTTCTTCATTGCGCGCGGTAGGGAAGGATGTGGTTGGGGGAAATTAGTGAACGAGGAGAGACACCATTTACTCCTGGATCGTGGGCGATAATGGGCAGTTGAGAAGTGGGAGTTTCCATCGACGAGGGAGTGGGATGTTGTGAAGGGTCGGTTGTTGTTTTGGAGAGGAAAAAAAACGGCAGAGAGAGAACCGAGGGATCTTACCTGTGGTGGTCGGGCAGGAGATGGGGAGAGGAGATAGTTTTGAGTAGGGGGATCGTGGTTTTGAAAGGGAGTTCTTTTTTTTGGTTAGAGACGGTCGCGGTCCCAAAACAAAAAGAAACGGAACCGAGAAGGAAAGGAATGCTGAGTTCTTCATCGTGAAAGAAGAGAGAGGAGATAGGAAACATTCTTACTGGTTGTAGAGAGCCTGGAGGGGGTTTATGTTGTGAAGAACTTGAAAAAACAGAGAGGACGTGGAGAGTGCTGTGGGTATCGCCTGAGGAAGAACGACGCTAAAGGAGCAGCGAAGCCTAACATTCCAAAAGCGATACTTCACAAGTATTTCGCCAGGTTTTATTCTTTTCCTCTGTGCAGCTTAGGCGCTTTATTTCTGCCTTGTTCTGGCAGCGTTTTATGTATTTCTTGCAATGTAGAGGTTAAAGCATATAGCATTATTCTTCTGTAAGTTTCGAATGAGGTTTGACCTTAATGCGATTTAGAGTTTCTAAGTAAGAACCACTCGGTCCTACGCCTCTGTGTAGGAACAGTAACTCAGTTTTGACTCCTGTCCGACGTAGGTCGAGTGCATGGTACAGCCTGTGGTTTTGTTATTGCTGGCTGTGTGTGTGTGGTGTTCCACATTATAGAGATTAGTGACAATAATGCATTCTGCTATTTATAACGAATGGAGTTTGACTACTCAGAGTTGTAATCTTTGCCATCATGAACAATGCCCTTGCAATGATGGAAAACAAGTTCACATTTGTAAACACCAAGGTAGCTGCATGTAGGAAATAAGACGAGAACAATAATTAGAAAATGAAGGATAACTTGGTAGTACTTGGTGTAAAACTTAAACTATATATCTGCGGTGAGAACATCCTTGTATGCAAGTTAATGTTATGGTCGTAACGTAAACCACAAACTATTATTGCAATGCATTGCTTTCATTTATTTTGGTAAGCATTTCACATGACTGTGTTTTTGCCTAAAAATGTCTCTGAATACTTGAAATATTTTCCTCTCGTTGATGACTTCAGATGTCCACATTCCACGACTTATATCACATAGGAATTCGGAAAGCGAGACAATTAGTGTCGCTAAATACTGTCATCTAATTTCTTATTCGTTTTAGATTCTCAAATAAAGGTCAACATATAAGTTTGATCGTCTCTAGTGTCATAGAGAGATCCCAAGTTCTTTATTAAACTTATCATTTAAATTCTTACCTCATTGAACCTCGTAAAACTATTTATTTTGGTAAGAGGTGTGAAGTTGTAGATTAAGTCGTTATTCTTGGTCGAAAACCGTCATGGTTTTGAAATGAACGAGAAGAGTGGGAAAACCCGTATTTTGAGTCTAGATTACGTTGCATGCGTTGGTACTAGTATCATTTTATTTTGTAGACCTTATGAGTCTAGAACCCTTGAATTTTGGGATAATGGGAAATTGTTTTAGATACCTGAGTATGTTGTGCAAACATGGGAACCGAGTAAACAAGTATGAAACCACTTAGGAGTGGGCGTTATTAAACATTGTTTTTACATGATTATGGGATTATGAAACTATGAACTCGGGATTAGAGTAAATGTTGTGCCATGCGCTATTACAGGAGAAAATCCTAAACCTTTGAGGTCATCAAGGTCGTCAATTGTTCAAACTTTACAAATAGGAGACTGTAGGATTTTGATCAGTTCAAGTCGAGTAGGGTGGGTGAACTAAGTATATGCGTTCTTAGAACGCTATTTAAAAACAAATCCTTTGGCCAAGGTGGTGTACTATCCTCAAGTGCATCAAATGTTCACTGTGACTGGATGGCGTTTCTTGTGGAGTGTCGTGCATGACTAGAGGGTATCTAGGGATCTGCATGATAACAAGACACGTAAGTTACAACACCAGAGCTCAGATGGCAAACACCGATGGTTATCCTAAGTCTATCCTCTTAAGTAGGGTAGGGCCACTTCCGGTTAGGAAGGAGTGCGGGAGACCGACGGTCTGTGGTTGGAGGTTAAGCTCCTTGAAGATACTTTCTCTTCCAAATACTGAGGATAGCCGAGTCTTGAATGTGATGGGTCGACAATCGAGATGCAGGTTAATGGTATGTTTCCAATATATTATTTGTTTCAAGAAAATTGCAAATTGTTAGAAAACAAAATGTTTAATGTATTCATTTCTTTCAGTTTTATGAAAATGAGATTATGTCTATGATAAAATGAAAAATGTTGTAATGGGTAATAGATAAGTTTCTTTTGTATTTGATTACCTAGTAAAAAAAAATACCGTTGTGAAAACCTAGTTTTTCTTGTCATTTCGGATTTGGATGTTACAACAGAGCAGAGGAGAAAGAGTAGACCAGAGGAAGAGTAGAGCTGAGGAATTGTTTTATTCACAATAAAGAAAGGTGTTGATCGTGGCAGTGAATCTGGCAGTAAGCCACCAGTAGGGTTTAACAACCCTCAGGGTTTAATAGCCCTTATTGTAATCTTGCTAGGTTTAGGGTTGTGGTAGTGAGCCTGCTAGACCTAGTTGTTCTTCATGGCAATAAGCCAATATGTTTAGGCCCGTGGGGTGACCAAGTAGAAAACATCAATATCTCAAGATTGCAATATATATTGAGAGTTAATCCTCTCCATGGTTTTTCCCCACCTTGGGGTTTTCCACGTAAATCTGGTGTCTCTTGTGTTCGATGTTGCTTCTGTGGTTAAGTTTCTGATTTCATGCTCTCATTGTTAAATCATAATAATTGTGGATAAGTGATGAATGTTTAATTGCAGAAAGTGTTTAAGTTTTTGTGACAACTGATTCACCCCCCCCCCCCTTCCTCTCAGTTGTCTGGCGCATATCAACAGCTCCCTCTTTCATATATGACTCTATTAACCAACTACATACTTATAATTGTTGGATTCATGGTGCAAGCATCAAAAGGGTGTATTGCGGACTCCCTGTTAGTAGACCACTTTGTATAAGGCCTTTCTGATAAAATGTGAACTCCTATACCACTGTAGATATATCAAGATATATTTTAGCACTTCATTGACATTTCAACCAAGATTGCAATAATTCAGCAACTTTTCGATAGAGTCTCAGAAGATATAACTAATAGCTTAAAGAACTTCCAGACGATGCTTAAAGTTCAGACATCTGACAAATTGTTCCAACAAAGAGTCAATGATGATCTTCCACATACGTACTTGAATGGAGATGTTACATGTCCATATCCTTGGATCTAAATTTTATGACACAATTTTTTTGCTGAATTGACATTTTGAAAAGTGTTGAACTCGTATCATCCAATTTGGACTAGAAAAAGTTCCATTCTAAGAACTGGAAATGATCCATAAAACAGACCTGGGAAACATGACCAAGGGGTCAATTGTCGCCACTTTCAGTCAAGAGTAGTTGTAAGATTTCAGATTTCTTGTAAAATCATGATACAATGGTTTTGAAACCAATGACTTGGTCCTTGGTGCAAAAGACAGCTTTGTGGTGATCTGGAACATCTCTGAGAGGTTGGTGATCAGAGGAATGGGGGCAGAAAATCAGCAAATTTAAGTTGGCAACGAAACCGCCCATTTTCAACAGGTGGTGGTTTTGTAACTGCTGGATATCAATAGAATAAGAAATACCTTCTTGAGGAACAAGACCAGAGTCGAGAGATACAGGGTGCAGCAAGAATAGTGAAGGCTCAAGGAGGAGATAAGTGGAGCAGATTAGGATGATGTCAATATTGGAGGAATATCTTAAGGACATTTCCAATCTGGAAAAATCAAATCAGAAAGATTAACACAGGTTAAAGCAGAACTTTACACTGCAGGTGAGCACATTCCCTCTGTCTGAAACAAAGTTCAGGTTTAGAGTTATTGCTGTTCACATTCTAATCAGTGTAGCTCGGTTTTTGGGTATGCATGAGATGTGCTTTGTAATGCTTATAACGTTATATACATAATTTAAGGAAAAAAAAAAGGGTGACACTCCCTCTTTCATATATGACTGTTAATTGGCTACGGACTTATAACTGCTGGATTCATGGTGCAAGCATAAAAAAGGTGTATTGTGGACAGACTGTTAGTAGACCACTTTGTCTAAGGCCTTTTTGATAAAATGTTAACTCCTATACCACTGTAGATATATAAGATAGATTTTAGCACTTTATTGGCATTTCAACAAAGGTTGCAATAATTCAGCAACTTTTCAATAGTCTCAGAAAATGTAACTAATAGCTTAAAGAAATTCTTCCAGATAATGGTTAAAGTTCAAACATCTGACAAATTGCTCCAACAGAGAGTCAATGATAATCTTCCACATATGTACTTAAATGGAGAGGTTACAAGTCCATATCCTTGGATCTAAATTTTTTGACACAAATTTATTGCTGAATTGACATTTTGAAAAGTGTTGAACTCATACCATCCAATTTGGACAAGAAAAGGCTCCATTCTAAGAACTGAAATTGATCCACAGAACAGATCTGAGAAACATGACCAAGGGGTCAATTGTCGCCACTTCCAGTCAAGAGTTGTTGTAAGACTTCACATTGCTTGTAAAAATATGATACAATACTTGGTCCTCAGTGCAGAAGACAGCTTTGTGGTGGTCTGGAACATCTCTGAGAGGTCGGTGGTCAGAGGAATGGGGGCAGAAGATGAGCAGATTTGAGTTGGTGACGAAACCACCAGTTTTCAAAAAGGTGGTGGTTTCATAACTGCTGGATATCAATAGGTGGCAGTTTCATAAATGACCTGGCAGTTCTATAACGTCCTGGTGTTTGTGTAACTGCCAACTGCCATTTTGAAGTGGTTTCGTTGTGCATGTCCGAAAAGGGAAATTGAAGGGGTTTTGACGTTTCATTTCGCATACTGATGTTTGGAACACCTTTTGCCTCCAGAAGTTGATTTGGGAGATAGAAAAACACTTGACACACATTGTGTAAAGGCTGGTTCTCTTTTGTAATTTCTAATTTCTTATAGTGTTCATATTGCAAGAAAAGACTGCAGAACGGGGTTTAGGTGAAATAGCAGACATTGTTGGGGATGTGGAGCTCATTTGTTCATGCCAAGAGTTCATTGTATACATGTTGTCACTCATCTACATGTGATCTGACTAGATATAGTGGTGTGAGGGGCTGTTTTCCTTAGTCTTTGCTGAATTCTTTCTCCATATTTTGGGTTTCTTGAGGATTTATTGTGTCTCAGTCATTGTGCTTGCTTTATCTCTGTTTTCAGTGTTTGGATGTTGTTGTCTATGATTTTAGTTTTTACATGTTGTCATAATGAACTTGATTGAATCTGGTACATGTTGTATGTAAAATTCAGTCATATTAAGAGGGTTTAGTAGAGTTAGAGGGGAAAATCCATTGTTGATGAACTGATTGGGGATATCCACTTCAGTTTACAGATCAGAAATTACTTGCTACTACAATGTACTATACAAAAAAATACATTAAATTCAACTGGAAAGGAATGTGGATGCTTCAGTGCAAATGGGAAAAATTGGCGAATGAACACGCCTAAGTAACTTCAGAAGGAGAAACTCCAAGATTGGCCTGTCCAAGCAGGGAGAAGCCAAAACATTACAACCAAGATAAACAAGCTCTATAACAAATACACATAATCCAATCCTTTTGCAAGGAAAGTATTTGCATACCCATAATTGTCTATGACTCTATTCTATCATGAGCTTACAAAAATTTAATTCCAGCTGGGTTTAGAACAGAGTTGCATGGAAACAGATATAATATTGGATACATATACGGTATTAGATACAAATATGGCAAATTTTCAAGATCTCCTAATACAGATACAGCTACATATGGCTAGATATAACAATTATAGAAATACACATATATTCAATTGTTTATATATCTAAAGGTATAGAACATAACTTTTAAACTATTTATTTATATTAATATATATTTTGGTTTCTACATTTTAGTTTACAATATTTATTTGTTGTACTATGCTTTTATCTTTAGTTATGTTTGTGTCTACAGTGATTTATGTGTGTGTGCGTACTATTTAAATTTTTTTTTTGGCAACTTTTGAATGTTTTAAATAAACCCAAAACTGAATATGGCACCAAACAATCTGGTGTTGTCCCCAAATGTATCAGATACGGCTCAAATATAGGTCCATTTACGTATATGGCTGTATGCTGTATTCATGCCATATACGGGAGTATCATATCCTATTGAGTATCCAATATGCAGATATGTGCATAGTGACTGGGAGGAGAAATATCTGGCAACTCTAGCCTAAAACAAATAGCTTCACTAAATACCGACTCTGATATGTATACTTTTAGTACAATAAAAGTGAGAATAACTGACAAAACCAAGTTGAAGACCCTTTCATCAATGGTAGTCCAAGTAAACAAAAGCAGAGGAAGCAATTTGTGAAGCCAAATATGTAATATAGTCACAACTGCTATAGTCAGCCCTTTATTAGCCTTTCTATGAACATTACCATAGATTAAGGTTTGAAAAATTCAAATTTTATTTTCCAAACAATTTTGTAGATATTAACAATTTATCTCACAGAGATGCTTTGCTCTAGCAATTTGTCAATGAAAATAGTGTTTTTATGGCTCACCATAAATCTATGGATGGCTCCTTAGGTCAGTTATAGTTTCTTTCATGGAAGGATGTAAAGGAAACAAGAATTGTAGCTCCATTTTGGAGGACATGCCCAATCAAAAAAACGCAACACCCTCAGGACTGTAAAGGAGAATGCCAATAATGTGAATAATATGTCATTAATCAGAGAGAACTGTCATTAAAAAATGACTAGTGCAAATTGGTTGAAATATAGATGACTTAAATATGCACAGGTAAAAATCTCACAAAAATTAAAACTCTAATTAAAAATCAGCAAATCAAGATTGAGAGGGGTGAGAGGAAGCAGGAGCTGCTACCTGGAAGACAAAGTATCATCCTCCATAGCAATTCCTTCTTCTTCTCCTTTGGGTCTTGTCATGGTATCCCTAGTTTTTCCTTTAATTTGTTTGGTGTTTTTTGTTTGTGGTTTAACTTTTATGTTAGTTGAGTAGTTGTTTGGGTTCTTTTGTTTTTGCCTTTTTGGATGTTTTTTTTGCTTGGGCTCGTCCAGTTTTTTTCCGGGACTTCTTTGTGTTTTTCCCCAAAGAGAGGATATTGGCAGTGGTAGTGGATTCAATTTCTTCGGTCTGTGGGGATTTCTCATCTCACTGGTGAAGCGAAATTTTGCACAAATGAGGTCCAAGGAAAGATGGTGATAAATCATACAAGAGTGCTCTGGTTTCAAATGGTTCTGGAAGGTGTAGTGTTTGTGGAAGATGGAGAATCCCAACAGGCAAGAGCAGAACAAGGTAAGGCTCCTGTAGTACTCAAATTATTCACAAGCAGTGCTATGCAAAGAGCTATTGATAAGGAAGAACAAAGGTTAAAGAATGTTGGGGATTTTTTTGTTTAAGTAAAGAGACTCTTCCTTCTCTTCGGTTCTTTGATTATTGGACCGTGTCTATTTGGGGAAAGACACTAGGGCTTTATGCTAGTATTTGTAGTATGCTGCAAAAAGGATTTTTTTTTGTTTGCTCCAGATGTAGTAGTATTCAAAAGGGAGTGGCTGCTAAAAATTTCTGGAGTATGGGAAATCTATCTTTAGGGCTCTTCTTTGGGATCCAATTCAACTTGAAGAGCTGATTTTTTTACTCTTCTCCAAGATGGATTGAAGTCTGTAATATCCCCCCATGTGTGGTTTTTGTTACCTCAATTGCTTAAGCTGTTGGATGAAGTTATAAAGATTGAAAACATTAAGTCTTCACTTCAACACATCAATGCCAGGATTTTGATTTCTTTGGACCACTCTAAGGGATGTCCAGATTCTATTGAATTTTGTAATGTCCCTTCTATATTTGTATGATCAGGCTAACAAATGGAAATGAATACTGAATCCACAGTCACAACACACTGAACAATGATATACAGAACATAACACTTCTATTTTATTGGACTTCATAACAACATGAAATTGTTTACAAACAACTGGGAATCCTGATTAGGGAATAATATGCCAATAAACTCACTGGATTTAGTTCCACATAGCAGTCCAGGTGAAGGTTTGACATGCAGTTCGCTGTGATCTACAGTGCTGTTGTGATTACTTGAGTGTATTATGAATTGAAATCACCATCTATTGCCTTTCTCTCAGCTGCCACCTCAAGATCTGAGTTAGTTTCCTCTTCTTCGTTATGATCCCTTGTGTAGAAGAATAGGGTGAGACGGACTGGTAAATTCTGAGTTAGAAGGCGCTATGACAGCGAACTAACCCTAGCTCCCTGTGACCAGTGGCATGTGAACAGTGTGACCTAAGCAATTTCCCTTGTATCCTGTGATGTCTCCAGGCCTGCACTGATTGGGGTGATTAGGATTTTTTGTGCAAATGTATTTAGTGACTGCAATCTAATCTTTGCCTTGACTTCCCATTGTGGCGGCTCAGATGATGAAGCAGCATGTATCCACCAACTCCTGTAATGTGTCGTTCTCAACGGATAGATTGATGTTATGGGGCGTTGCACTGTATAAGCCCAGAGATCAGTCCCAGTGATGCCACCTTCAATTGCACTTCACCTACATAGTGAATTTTGAAACCCAACAATCAATTTGCAATGTGTTGCTACAAAGACCTGCTCCAATGAATCCAAGCCAACGAATAGGTGTATGAATCTCCTTCTAGATGTGACACACCAAATGGTAATGAATTTCAGTCCCTTGAATTTTTGATTCACCTACAACACTTCAATGCCCAATCCCTAAAATACAAACAATTACCTAATTAGCTCCACTTGCAATTCCTGTCTAGAATTGCCAAGCAAGAGGCAAGGGATTTTGTCCTAACCTCTTGAATTTGGTCAGCTAAGAGGGTTTTTGTCCTCCTAGTTCACAGGATTTGTAGCCAAGGGGTTTCGTCCTTGAAGCAAGCTTCAAAACACAAAATGAATAGTGCAAAACATGAAATTGAATGATTGAAAAGAAGATTTGAGCCTTATTGATATACCCTTTCAACTCAAGCCCTTGGGTCCTAATTTCTTGTCAAGTATTTAAAAATACTTTTATTTGATTTACTTTTTTTTTATTTTTTTATTTTTATTTTAAATATTTTAAAATACTTTATTCTAATACTAGTGTTTAAAAACACCTTTTATTTTAATTATAATAATATTATTAGGTTGCCCTTAAAATTAGAAATTATTGAGCCCAACTTAAATAATATTATTAATTATTTTAATCCGAAAAAGGGAACATGACAGTCTGCCCACAAGCAATTGCAAACCTAGATGAAGAATCAAGCTGTAATATCCATAGAGTCTTGATCTTGTACCTGCCAAATGAAACAACTTCTGCCAAAAAGCACTGAACATACTTGGATGCTCAAATACCATTGTACCAATACTACGAATCATGTTATGCAATTCATGAATTTTGATCACCTCAAACAATTTGACCTCAAAGAAGTGTGCATGACTCCCAACAACAAAATTGCAAACTTCTATGATTATACTTCCCCACCTTTGACTTGGATCAAACAATGTTAGCAGCCAACCCACAACATGCTCCTCTTTGACGTGATGACAGACAATGCTTTCTTCTCCCTGCTGGAGGATATCTTCAAGCTCCCACAAGACCAAGGGTTGTTGTATGAATTTGCCACCACATTTTTGCTGCACCATTCTTATCTCAAAATGAGCATGATGATGGCTCCCTTGAGTTCCAGTGGATCTTTCCGTCGTACTGTAGGCTGAAACCCTCATGAGTTTGAACCAATCAACTTGCATACAAGTTGGAATGAAGTTGCAACAGCCGAAATTCATTCCTAACCTCATCCAAAACAGCAGTGTTGTAGCTAGAACAATTGTTTTTTGCAACTCCAATGGCTGAAACCCTTTACAAATAGCATGATATATGAAAAAAATTCAAAAATCTGCAAACTGGTAGTGGAATATGACTAATAACAACAGTCCAAAATCAAAAACCCTAAAAATCAGCCGTATAAAAATGGTACAACAGCTGCAATACTGAAAATTCCTTGCAAAAATCAGCAACATAGAAGCTGGAAGCAACCATACAATGACTGAAAATACCCTAACAGCAGCAACAAACTGATAATCACTCAATCCCAAGACTAAAAACACCTGTATTGTTGTCAATAGTGAAATATAGTGGCTGGACATGATGAGGACAGCACGCTCCCAACTGAGATTTATGATGACAAACGGTTCCTGTCATGTTTTCTTCGCAACATATTTGCGATATGCCTTCACCCCTCTCCATTATCCCCTTTTTGTCTTCTTTTGCAAACATATGTAAGTGTAAAACGTCTCCACCAAGCTTATGAACATCCTCTTGATACCCCTCAATGGTACCAATTACTCCCTCAATGGGCAAGATGTCTCCAACATATCTTTTTTCTATCTCTTGATGAAATTCTCTACTCAATGGCCAAACATCAAACTCCATACCATGCTGATCCAAAATAGATCGAATATCACCACAAAAAGGTATCTCACCTATGTATGAAGCTATGGTTGTCATCAATTGATGTTCCATCCTTGTGGCAATGACGACTCTTGGAGCTCCATCCTCGATGCCACAAAGCACTACTTCTTCCCCCTCTAATTTGAATTGCAACTCCATGGTCTGGTAGTTTAGGGTGAATTCCCCACAGGAATAAAATCATTGTACACCCAAAACCATGTTAGTCTCTCCCAATCCAACAACATAGAAATCATCACGCATATTATGTTCTCCTAATGTGATGTCAAGATGATGTATCTTCTTAGTGCAAGGAATGGTGAAGCCATCTACAACTGACATTGAATCTTTCGAAATCTTATGGTTGGCTCCACTATCAATCAATACTATGATCCTTTTCCCATGCAAAATCCCACAAAACCTGAATGGATGATACTTAGATGCACCTAAAAGTGAAGCAAGGGCACCCTCTTGAATCTCTCCCTCTTCAACCTCTGGTTTTGGTTTCTCCTTTTCCATCTCTTCATCTGAGAGTACCTCTATGTAATGCACCTATCCATGGCTAAGGCATCGATGACCCAGTCCCCATGGCTACTTGCAAGCAAAGCACAATTTCTTCCTCCTAAGCTCATTCTTTGTGGCTTCTTCTTTCTTGATAATCTTTGACATGTTTTGTGGGGGGACTTCCTTCTAGAGTGGCTTCTTCCAAGGTGTTGGAGGTGGTGCCTTGCTCTAGGAATCAAACTCTCCAAAGTTAGGGCTCTATTGATCGCATTTGATAATGATGGTGGATCAAAGGCCTTAACTAAACCCTTGAGAGATTCGGTTAGACCCTCCGCAAATAGCACAATGAGCCTCTTCTCCGTCACATCCTGTACCATCATTGATAACCTTTGAAATTCTGCCACATACTGCTCTATTGTGCCCTCTTGCCTCAACTATGCTAGATCCCTAAAACGAACCTCTGAATCCTTTCTTTCATACCTCTCTATCAACCTTTGACTAAATTCTTCTAAGGTAGTGATGGAGCTATGCCCTTGTGTAACCATGTCGTGATACCACCACTCATGGGCCACACCCTCCAAATGTAAGGTTGCAAACTTAATTGCTTCCTCCTCATCATAGGGTTCAATAAAAAGTATGTGTCCAACTTCTGCAACCATGCCCTAGCTGAACAATTGTTTGATCCATCCTATGTAGGTATGGTGATCTTACCCAATCGATGTTGTATGTCCTTCCAGGGCTACTCGTGATAATATCTCCTTCCTCTTCTATGCCCATTCCTTGTTTTCGTCTCATGGTACTCGATGAGAGACATGTCACGGCGGATTGTTGGATTTATAGCATTGCACTCTACATGATACTTGTAGACACCTAAATTTGTCCATGTCTTGCAACACCTTGTTGACACATTACTAGAGACATCATATGACATTTTGTCCTAATCCCACTTATCCCACTTTCCAATTAATTAAATAAATCCTATTTATTTAA
The DNA here is from genome assembly GCA_027924645.1 of Cunninghamia lanceolata. NCBI lineage: Eukaryota > Viridiplantae > Streptophyta > Pinopsida > Cupressales > Cupressaceae > Cunninghamia > Cunninghamia lanceolata. The sequence goes on along the minus strand of BSBN01000925.1, from coordinate 2,352,494 downwards.
TTAATTTCCCTCTCTGATGTTTCAACTAGTTCAAATAAAATATTTGAATTAATCCTCACCTTTCACCTCAATCAAACACGTCACATACTACATTTTTCATTTAATACACTTCACATGTCCCACTAATTTAAATAATCTGTTATTTAAATTAGGTCCTCCCTACACTTGTCACATGACTACAACTCCTCATGGAGTGGGAAACCCTATTCGATCCTAGCCGTCCACATCGTTCAAATCAACTTGCAATCATAGCCCTTCATTCAAATCACTCACTTCCTATAAATCAACCCTCAACCAAGCCATTTGATGAATGAGTTCAAGTAGCCTCATGCTATCGAATTTCCTCTAGAAACTAGTTTCCAAGTATTGTTATGTTGCTGGAATGAGCAACCAACATTCATCCTTCGAAATCATGCATTCCTATGCAAGATTGAGAAGAGCAATGGAGGAGAACCAAGCTTAGCCTAGATTTCGTTTTGGTTTGTTTTGTCATTTTGATTTATATGCTATCTTGTACTTCATTGTGCTTGTTAGGGTTTGATAGCTTGTTGTTCAGGATTTAGCCCTGATTTTTTACCCTAACTACAATACCTTGCCATTTCATCTTCTGAGCGAGGTGATAATTGCTGCTCCTCGAATGGATCTTCTTCTTCCATTTGCAAAAATTTGGCCAAGAATATCTTTGTGGGAGGGTTAATTGAAACCCCATCACTGGCTAAATTGCTCCCTTCTGCCACATTCTGATTTGGTCTAGAGGCATTCCATTGATGATTCATTTCCCTGAAGATTCGAGCTATTTTTGCCATGGACTCTCTCATGGAGGACTAGAACTATGTCATAGCGGATTGTTGGATTTAGAGCATTGTACTCTACATGAAACCTTGCCATTTCACCTTCCAAGCAAGGTGGTAATTGTTGATCCTCGAATGGATCTTCTTCTTCCCTTTGCAAAAAATTGGCCCAGAATGTCTTTGTGGGAGGGTTAATTGAAACCCCATCATTGGCTGAATTGCCCCCTTCTGCCACATTCTGATTTGGTCTAGAGGCATTCCATTGATGATTCATTTCCCTCAAGATCCGAGCTATTTCTACCATGGACTCTCTCATGGAGGACTAGAACTATGTCATAGCGGATTGCTGGACTTAGAGCATTGTACTCTAAATGATACATTTCCATTTCATCTTTAACTGTTGCTCCTTGAATGGATCTTCTTCTTCCCTTTGAAAAAATGTGGCCAAGAATGTCTTCGTGGGAGGGTTAATTGAAACCCCATCATTGGTTGAATTGCTCCCTTCTGCCACATTTTGATTTGGTCTAGAGGCATTCCATTGATGATTCCTTTCCCTCAAGACCCAAGCTATTTCTGCCATGGACTCTCTCATGGAGGACTGGAACTCTCTAGCCAACTCCCTGTTTCCATGGCTAAGACATCTTGAAGATTTGCCTCTTCACCTCGATCAGTCATGGTTCCTTCTTTCATGTTCTCTCTTTGCTGATATCTGATTTCTCTATCACTCCCTTGCATGAATCTACCTCTGCATCAAAGAATTAACTTCCCAAAACAGGTTAGCAAGATCTCTTGCTCTGATACCACTGTAATGTCCCTTCTATATTTGTATCATTTGAGTGGCTAACAAATGAAAATGATTAGTGAATCCACAGTTACAACACATTGAACAATGATATACAAAACATAACACTTCTATTTTATTGGATTTCACAATAACATGAAATTGTTTACAAACAACTGGGAACCCTGATTAGGGAATAATATGCTAATAAACTCACTGGGTTTAGTTCCACACAGCAGTCCAGGTGAGGGTTTGATATGCAATTCACTCTGATATACAATGCTATTGTGATTACTTGAGTGTATTCTAAATTGAAATCACTGTCTATTGCCTTTCTCACAGCTGCCACCTCAAGATTTGAGTTAGTTTCCTTGTTCTTTGTTATGATCCCTTGTGTAGAAGAATAGGGCGAGGCGGACTGGTAAACTTTGAGTTAGGAGGCACTATGACAACAAACTAACCCTAGCTCCCTATGACCAGTGGCGTGTGAACATTGTGACCTGAGTGATTTCCCTAGTATCTTGTGATGTCTCTTAGCTTGCATCGATTGGGGCGATTAGGATTTTCTATGCAAATGTATTTAGTGACTCTGATCTTATCTTTGCCTTGACTTCCCACTGTGGTGGCTCAAATGATGAAGCGGCCTATATCCACCAACTCTTGTAATGCATCCTTCTCAACGAATAGATCAATGTTATGGGGCGTTTCATTGTATAAGCGCAACAATCAATACCAGTGATGCTACCTTCAGTTGCGCTTCACCTACATAGTGAATTTTGAAACCCAGTTGAGATCAATTTGGAATGTGTTGCTTTAGTGACCTACTCCAATGAATCCAAGCCAATCAATAGGTGTAGGGATCTCCTAGAGGTGGGGCACCAAATGGTAATGAACTTCAGTCCCTTGAATTTTTGATTCACCTGCAACACTTCAACGCCCAATCCTTGAAATACGAACAATTATCTAATTAGCTCCACTTGTAATTCCTGTCCAGAATTACCAAGCAAGAGGCAAGGAATTTCGTCCTAACCTGTTGAATTTGGCAATCTAAGAGGGTTTCCGTCCTAGTCCATAGGATTTGCAGCCAAGGGGTTTCGTCCTTGATGCAAGCTTCAAAACACAAAATGAATAGTGCAAAACATGAAATCAAATGATTGAAATGAAGATTTAAGCCTTGTTGATACCCTTTCAATTTAGGCCCTTGGGTCCTAATTTCCCACCAAGTATTTAAAAATACTTTTATTTGATTTTTTTTATTTTAAGTACTTAAAAATACTTTATTCTAATACTAGTGTTTTAAAACACCTTTTATTTTAATTATAATAATATTATTAAGTTGCCCTTAATATTAGAAATTATCAGGACCAACTTTAATAATATTATTAATTATTTTAATCCAAAAAAGGGAACATGACAAATTTCAACTGCATAATTAGTTTCCTACAAAATTATTAGCCTCAATGGTCTAGGTTCTTGATAGGCAAAAAAATTCTTAGAAAATTGAAAGAATAAATCATACTAATGGTAACAATGTGAATGAAATAATAGTTGAAAACCAATCCTCTTGCTATGGTTCCTATTGGTGATAAACCTAAAGTTTGGCATAATGTGGAATATGAGGTGATAAGGGCAGATGAGCAACCTAGCCCTGCCGTTCTCTCTGAGGGTCCTCAGAAATCTAACCCACCCTTACAAGATGGAGGCTTTGGGACTGCTCATCTTTTGAAAAGGAAAATTATCTCCCAGCCTTCAGATTTGAACCCTAATCAGGGATCTCCTAATGTGCACTCTTTAAAAGGTGTTGTGAATGGGTCTTCTTTCAAGAGACCTAGGTATATTCAAGACAAGCCAGGTAGTGAGGGTCCTAGTCCAATGATGTGATAAGGAGCCTCACTCAGTCATTTCTTCTGAAGGTTTAAAAAAGGGTGTAAAGTTGCCACCTAGTTTTAAAAGAATGTGTAGGAGTGGAGGGTCTCCTCCACCCTAAGGTCTTGCCCACTTCTTTCTTATGCTATTAATATTATTACTTGAAATGTTGGGGATATTGAAGCTCAGGATAGGAGGTTTGTGATTAGATGTTTGGTAAGTCTAGGCATGACCTTCATCTATTCTTTACAAGTAAAAGTTGTAGGATTTAGACTTGAATGTGCCCTAAAATACATCCAGGAGCAATGGCTATTTATTCTGATCGTTATAAAGGTAGAGGGGGGTCTGTGATTCTCATTAATAGTCATTTCACTAGCTCTATTGTTTATAAAGGTACCTTCCCCTATTCTAGAGTTACGTGGGTCATTCTATCTGTTCAAGAGCATAAATTTGGAATTTGTTCTATTTATGCTTCAAATGATTATAGAGAATGCTCTAATCTTTGGAAGTGGCTGTCCTCCCATCTCTCCCAGGTGCAATGGCTTTTGGGGAGTGATTTCAACATGATTGAAAGTAAGGATGATAAACTTGGGGGCAGTAAATTTGAATGGAAGGGTAATGAGCTATTTTTTGGGGCTAATTTTCGAAGGAAAAGGAATTTGGTTGATCTCATGGGAGGGTGTAAAAAGGACAGTAGAGGAACTTGGTTCACATGGAGCGATATGCAGAAAAGAAATAAAAGGCTCTTCTCTAGATTGGATAGGTTCTATCTAGATAGGTCTTTTATGTTACCCCTTCCATTGATGATAACAATGTGGGAAAAGTGTTGCCTTTCACTCTATCACATCACCACCCCATTGAAATTACCTTTTTCCCATCCTCTGCCCATTCCCCTCCAAAGTTGAATGCCTCTCATTTAAAAGATGATCCTTGCCTTAAGAGTATCTCTAGTCTTTGGAACATTTGTCAAGCCTATGGGAGGGATCAGTCCAGTATATTCAAGTGGGCCTTTTCTGTTTCTCAGGTGCAAATGTTTTTGAGGCCTTATGGGAAAGATCAAGCCAAGAAGGAGGCTGAATACTTTAGGAAAGTTGAAGAGAATCTCATTTATGTAGAGCAAGATCTTCAAAATGATCATGGTGACCCTGTCATGAAGAATAAAGTTGTGGAGCTCAGGTATAAGTTGAGGTGTCATCAAGTATCTAAAGGCAAAGGTGTTAAGCTTAGGTCTAAGCTGAATTGGCTTAAATTGGGTGATAGGGGTTCAAAACTGTTCTTTAATTTTCTTAGAGTTAAGCAACCTAGAGAAAGAATACCATTCTCTATTAGAAAGATCTTTCAGCTTTTCTATAAACATTTGATTACCTCAGGGGGTGAGGGTTTGGAGATCTCTAGAAATAGAAAGATTATCAAGAATATTGTGGCCTGTAGACTCAATAGGAATTCTATTATTGTTCTTGATGAACCTCTCTCTTTAGATGAAATTAAAAATGTTATTTTTTCTCTTGAGAATAACAAATCCCCTGGTCATGATAGTTTTCCCACAGAGTTTAACAAGGTAAACAAGGAATGGATTGCCCATTACCTGTTGGAAGTCTATAATGAAGCCATCTCTGCTAGTACTGTGGGTAAAGATATTAATAGAAGCATTATTACGCTGTTATCAAATGATGGAGACACTACACAAATTAAAAATTGGAGACCTATTACTTTGCTTGATGTCTTATAAATTTTTTGCTAAAGTTCTTTCTCAAAGGCTGAAAGAAGTCCTTTACTTAATGGGTTTTTTAAAGAAGATACATTTTGGATTACCTTCTCACATGCTAGGAAGAAATGCAATGGACTAAAGACAATCAACAGGAGGTTTGCATGGCACTAACTGATTTTGAAAAGGTATATGATAGAGATGAATAGCCCTTTATCCTTTTGGTGTTGAAAACCTTAGACTTCGGGGAAATCTTTTTAAGTTATTGAAGTGTTATTTTAGAATGCTTCTGCTCAAGTTAGTGTAAATGCAGTGTTGTCTTCCCCCTTTCCCTTTATAGCCTTGCAGATTAGTATATGGGGACAAATCTAAAGAAGAAATCAGAAAACTTATTGAAGAGGGCATTCCTAAAAACAACAGTGAAGTGATCAAAGATAGTGAATCTTCCGACTCTTCTGTTCCATTGCCTAAGTCTGAGTTAGGCAACTATGATGGCATCCCTATCAGTGCTTTTCTTAAATGATTGCTGTGGAAATGTATGCATTATACCATAACATATTTGAAGAAGAAAACCAAAACCATTATAAAGGCTGAAGAAAGAGAGGCTGCTGTTAAGAAGAAAGATGATAAAGCTTCTTAATGCTGTGTTTTTATATTGGCTGTTCATTTGGACTGATTGTGCTCTAAAGATCATGTAATAGTTTTAAGTATCTCCTATATTTTGCTCAGCTGCTCCGGATGAGCATTTTGAACTGTTAGTTTTGTATTAGTGATACTTGCTGCTCCATGGGAGATACTTTTTGTGATGCTTTGTATTTCTGCTGCTCTTGAGAACCATATTTATACACTTTTCCAATATTTAAAAAAAAAAATCTTTTCAAAAAAAGCCACAAAAGCTCCAATTAATAAAATGCTATTGCTCTTCACATCGCATCATTTACAATGCTTGCTTCTCTATTTTGACAATCTGATTTTTCATGAACAAGTGTTCGAGCTTCTTATATTATAATATATATGAATCAACTCTCTATGAATTACAATCAGCTTGAAAACACACCATGAAACGAACATGCTCAGTAGAATCACGTGCCATTTATGATCCTTACCATTCTTATCTCCTTGAAGGAAAGGACCAGTCACTTGTAAGGAACAATTATCTCCATCAAATTCCAGGGTCTGCCAGGGAGCAAATATAAAGCAGCAGTTTGCATCTGTTGAGTTACAAAAGTAAAAACCCCTGAAGATGCCTGGGTGAAATCTTGATACATGTTAATGGCCATAAAAGGCTACTTAGGTATGGACACTAAGCCTTCAAAACCTTGGCCCCTTTGCATCTGGGTCAACTCAAAACCCTGTTTGTTGCCTTCGTTAGAAATCTGGTTGACCCTAGGATTTCTATGGCAACAGTTGTTTGAAAACCCTATCCTAAGAGCTTTGCATATATGATATTAGTGATGACATTGTAAATTCTTAGCGATCTCTTTCATATATATTGATGGATTAGACATAATCCTTTATTGAGGTGGGGGTAAAGAAAATTCCTTCTTGACCAACAAATTTGTCAATTCTCCTTAACAGAGGAAATGTACCCTTTCCCACAATATCCAACTTGGAAGTATAGGAGGCATGCGCAAACAAAGACAGACCAAACACAACCAAATCTGGAAAGAATAACCTGGAAGATAAAAAACCATGCCATTGGTATGGGTCAAGGTCAAAGAATGCATCGAAAAAACCTCTTGTGCCTACTAAATCCAGCTGCAACAGGACATCCATTCCAAAGCAGAAGAATTCTCTTTGCATTTTTTTCTCCGATGGCCATAAATCATTCCAAACACAAGCGGAGAGATTGGTTCCCCTAATCATCCTTGGAGAACCTAGACATTGTATGATAGAATTCGCTATAATAGGAGCTGTAGCCAATGTTTTTGCAACCATATATCCAGTGGATGGATGCACCATTCCCACAGTGCCACCAATTCCAGTAACCCTTTGAGGGATCACAGGAAGAGGGCCTCCCATGGGTATAACACACCTTTCATCCTCTTCAATCCTTTTCACCTTAATACCCAAATGCCTCAATCTTGCAACCATTCTTTTCTTAATCTCTTCCATGGCAATAGCAGGCCTACTGACAAGTGAGGTCTCTTCGAGAAAAATCCTATTTGAATCAAATGGCATTGCATACAGAAAAGTTGGCAACTTCTCATTCTTAGCGCTAAGAGCAGGCTCATTCCCCAAATGGGAATCCCTCCAATCCATTAGAACCATTTTCCCTAAATCAAATGGGTGCCAATCCACCTCTGCTAATATCCCATAAGCTATCTGATATCCAGGATTATAGGCCTCCTTATATTCCACCAAACACCTCGAGAAACCAGTTGCATCCAACACTAAAGCGGCTTGAATACTAACACCATCATCACACAAAACACAAGACCTTAAACTTTCATGAGTCACATTCAAAACCTTAGCTTGATGAAACCTGACTCCATTAGAAATGCATTTCCCCATCATTTTCTCTTTAAGCAATTTTCTATTAATCCTACCATAAGGTCTATTGAGAAACTTACTTCTGTTATCATCCAGGTGCACAACTGCATCATCCCAGATGGTGTCGAGGCAATCCACCAGACCAATGGGTTCCAATTCATCTACCCAAACACCATAGTTATTTGGCCAAATGCTCTTTGGAGATGGATCTATGCACACAACTGATATTCCAGCCTCTGAAACCTGTTGGGCAACTGATAGACCAGCTGGTCCACTGCCAACAACAACCAAATCCACGGTCAAACGCCTTGATGTATCGTATCTCGGAAGTTCAAATCCCAGCACCTCCTCCTTATTTTCAGGAATCAAGTCACAGAAATTCAATCCAGCCCTACAAACAGTAATCTTGTTAGGTTTAGCTGAACTTTTTTGCAAAGCCCTGTTTTGACAAGGCTTTGGAAAGGCTCTACAACCATGAACACTGGCTAGTGGGTTTTTCCAATTCAGGGCAGATGAACTTAGAATTGCTGCCATGAATGGAGATCCTGCAAATTCTATTGCTATAATTCAAAGCTGAATCTTTTTGGGTTTGAGAAGTCTACCTACAATCGAACAAATGCATGCCATTTCATGTTAATCAAGGAACAAATATATACTTTTTAAAGATCTGCAAAAGCATCAATCTCCAACTAAAACATGATGCCAGGTAGGAAATTCCAATACGTGAAGAAAACAAAAGTTATGCTCTTGTGGGGCGGTCGAGGATATCCATATGTCCATGTACTAGTGCATAATGAAGCTCTGTAGAACAATAATTTTAAAATCTGCCGGCGCTGTTTACATAGACAATAATGTTTGTCTATTCAATTATTCGGTCAGATGTGGCAACTCTTGTTGGCTTAGCGTTAAAAGCCTGAAAGCTGTTCAGTCGACCAAATTCTTTTACTCGAATCTGGCCTGTATTTATTTTGCGTTTATAAATTCTTAAACTTTAATGCCTAGAGATAAATTTTAGAACTTCAAATTATTCATTCCAATCAATGAAATTAGTTCTTGAGGATGAATGTGATGTTTCTTCAATGCAACTTTTTAAAATAAAAATTTATTCTAATATACAAATATTTTTGAAGTAAACAATGTTAATTACATTTTTAATATATAGAAATGTTATATACAAATAGTTATATATAATCAAAAAAATCAAATTTATTATTTTTCTCTTTAATTTATTAAAAAATATTTTAAAAAGGTGGATATAAAACCATATATTAAGATGAAAAAATTATATATATACTTTAAAAAGAAAAAAAAGGCCATGTACTGACAAATTCCTGACGAGAGAAAGCACTAAAAATTAGTGGAAGCTTATAAAAGAGGGGAAATTATTTTTGGTTTGTCATCCTTACTTTCAAAATGTTTGGTTTACCAAAAAGTAGTGTCAGTCTTTATCTTGGACTATCTTCAACTATGCATGCACGTTTTCCGTGTAATCCTCTTTCTGAGTTGACTAACTCTTGCACTATCTTTCCTTGTTCGTTGAAGTCACTTTGAGGTGACTTCAATTAATTTTCACAAGAACATGGAAACATTTTCAATTCTAGTTTGAAATACATTTCATTATGATCATGCACTCCATTTGCCTTAAAAATCTAAGGGGTAGGTGTACACAACATTCAATGGGACATTTGAGAGGCTCCTACCCACAAAAGTCTAGTGCTCAAGCCTATTTAGTAGAAGGGTGCAGAAATATGTTTAAGGAAGCTGTTTTATGTAAGGGTTTCTAGGATTTATAATTAGGGGAAAAGACCCAATAAGTGAGGTGAGATAGTTCCAATGGTTGAGATAGTATATGTGCATTTAAGGTTTAATATTTTTTTTTTTTATATTTAAGGTCTAATATTTTTAAAAGTTTAGTACTAGTAGTTGTGATTTTAAGGTTGTTAGTGTTACTATAAGTACTAATAATTGAATGAAATGTGCCCTTTAGATTTAAAAAACAACCAATCATGTGATGCCACATCAACGCACCAACAAAACATTATTTAATGCACACCTATTGGTCCACCCTTTTTTGGGGGGAACTATTTGACACCTCAACAAAAAGCATGTTGATGTGGCATCATATTTGATGATGTGGCCCTGAAACCTTAGTTATAAGTAGAGGCATTGCAAGTAAGCTACTGTAAAATTTTTGAAGTGATTTGAAATTGCCACATATGATTTCAAGAGACGTGAAGTTAGGTGCTCCACTACTAGGTCCTCTCCCTATAGAGTGATAGGTTTTATGAGATGATTGAAAAAATGGTACAAGATAAATCGGGATTTTATTATAAAAAATAGAATGATTCATAAAATCAGAATGATTGACATTTGGACCATCAAGGTCATATCATCCTTGCTTGCAAAGTGTCATTAAGAAGCCTGATGTAGGAGATTGTCATCAAATCAAAGTAACACAGATGTTTTGGGTAGCGGCTTGCTTCTTTGATGCTTATGATGGTTTTAGGATGGTATGGGACATCTTGAAATCTTCATTAGTAAAGAAGACATCTTTCAAGTTTGATTCTACTCACTATGGACCTTATAAATGTAGTTGTGTTGTAAAGGAAAAATCAGTGTGAAAATGGGATTAAAATTTGAATATGATTGCATATTTGGATTCCTCTTGAAAAATTGTGCAATTTTAAAAAGTGGCGTTGTCACAACCCCCAAAGGCACTCAATTTAAACTATTATAGATAGGTACATTGATCAATTGCAAGATGATGCAAATTTTATCGTTTGTTTAGGGATTATTCCCAAGCGAAATGTTAAAGTTGATATTAATATTGATGGTGTTTATCCACACTATGGCTCGATGTTAATATAAGGACACAAATGATATTGTCCTCTAATGTGTTATAGCCTTTTTGTTTTAACCGTTAACTTTAATCAAAAAGCCCTCCAAAAAAATATCTTCAATATAAATATACTTATTATTATATGCTTATATATATATATATATATATATATATATATATATATATATATATATATATATATATATATATATATATATATATATATATATATATATATATATAATTTATTATTGTTGCAATCTGAAATCAATAAGATACTTTTAGGAAATATTAATAATTAATTCCCTGAATTTTAATATTCCATACATATTTGATAATTAAGTCATCCTGCCAAATAACATATATAAGATGAATTATTATAAGGCCTGCAACCACTTCCATGAATCAATGTATCATATTCACCAATTGTGGAAGTCAAAATGTCAGTTAATATTTAATATAAAATGACATGTTTGGTGGACAACATGAGCAGATTTTCTAAATCAAGGTTTTAGAAGGAAACTTTTTTTATTGGAATAAGAAGAGTTACATTTACAAGGTAACTTCTTGTAGACACTAAAAATTGCCCTAGAGTCTTTCTTCTAAATTAAACAAATAATTAAATTTATTTAATTATCCTTATCCTAATCTTTCCATCCAACTTTCCATTCTATAATTAAATAAATATTTATAATTTATTTAATTATTCATATAGGCCACAAATTAATTAAAATCCTATTTTAATTAATTAAATGAACTTACCATATCAATCTCCCACTCTTCTCTCTCTCTCTCTCCTTTTATCATTTCCATTTTTTATCTCCTCTCTGTTTTAGAAACTTTCCCCAACCCACATCACTTAACTTCAAACGATCTTCCATTGCAAATAGAAACTTTTCCTAACTTCTCTTCTCCCAAAAATCTATATAAACCCTCTCTATTTTCATCGGGAGGAGATTGGATTTTTGATCACACAACTTTTCATCATAGCTTCTTGATGCATTTGTGCTTATAAAAATTTGAGTGCAATCAAATGTGTAATCTAAGATCTTGATAATAGACAACTATGGAGTTATTTTCCTTTTGAATGCTTATGTTTGTTTTTTTTCGTAGTTTAATATTACATTTCTGCATTTGTGTTCATTTAGGAGAAACTTCATTGATGTGATGTTGAAAATACTTTGATTCTGGTTTTATAGATTCATTAGCTTTTTCATTTTCAGCATCAACAGAATGGTGAACACGACATGAACACTTCTGTTGTCGAGTATTTGTGTTTATCTCATTTTTCTCCTTTGCAGATTTAATATTGTGAGCGCAGGGTTAATATTGTCTGTTAAATCTTTGTTGCAGGGTTTATATTTTTGATGGCAGGTTAATTGTCTAATATTTGTGGCAGAGGTATTATTGTCTATCGTAGGTATTTACTTGTGGGTTTAATCCTTCCATTGGCCATACCCTACACACTGTGTTCTGTCTGATTCATAGATCGAAGGCCCTGTCAAAACTTTTAGAAACCCTAATATCTCCGCTTATCCTGCACCCCAGCTCCGCTTGTGGCATCTCCACCCTGCTCGGCCATACCTCACTAAGTCATCTCCTTATCTCTCCACGCGTCTACTGCTTTACATCCCTAACATTCTACCTCTGTCGATTGATAACTCAGCTCCAAAATTACATGTTCTTATAATCATGTAGTGAGCACAATCCTTTCCCCCAAGTCACTGAGGGTAAATAGGAAGATCACTTGAAGTGTCTAGTCTAGGCCGCTTGGCCAATGCATTCAAAGACAAAAAAGCTTCATTTTGTTTGCTGATTAGAAACTTCTTCGTTAGGTCCACTTGTATTATCAGGCTCTATGGTATGTGTTTTTGGGTCCGCCGGAAAATACCTAGACTCCTTGGATGGAAAACCTGCAGTCTTTAATCTCCTCGTTCGTCGTAATCAAACCAACATTGTTGCCACCATTGGGCAGGGCGTCGCCGCCTAAGAATTTAATAGCCACCAAGGATTTAACATGAACGGTTTAGGGTTAGCATTTAGGATTAACATTTAGATTTAGTTTAGCATTTAACTTTTTTTTTTTAGCTTTACTTTATTTTAGCTAACTTACCTTTTGCTTTCATTTTTTAAGAGGCTTTTAGGAAGTTTTAATATAAGTTTTTTTTTTTTAATTAAATTAGTTTTACATGTGCTTCTAAATTTAGTTTTAATTTAGATATTAATATAGTTTTAAATAAATATAGTTTGTTATTTAGATTAGTTTCTAATTTAGATGTTAATTCAGTTTTTAATTTAGTATTAAAGTTTAATTTAGATTTTAGTTAGTATTAATTTTTAGTTTTTAATTTTGATAGTTAGGGTTAGATTAAATTTTGTTTGTCAATTTTTGCTAGTTAGATTAATGTTATCTTCATTTTTAGTTTAGTTTTTATTTTGTGGTTAATTCATGTTGACTCAGCTTTTGTGCAGGATCACATGCCAAAGATTTGAAATTGAAACTTGATGTTCATTTTTCAAAGATTGGGAATTCAAACTGCTAACAGTGGTTTTGTAGGGCTTTCATTGGTATCTTTTTCAAATGTCTGTTTACACATAGAATAACTAGGGGGTTAATTAATCATTGTTTGTTGTGCTTGTAAGGATGGTAGGTGTATGCTCTCACCTTGTGCAAACTTAGTGATCAGAAGCTAGACCCATCGCTTTCATGTTTCTAATCCCTTAGAGAGCCTACCTCCTGATTTGTGAGAGAGAACGACCCAAGCGACACTTTCGTTTCGGTCCGCTATATAAATAATTATGGTTGTGATGAAAGTCATCAGTCACTTGGTGTCGTTGTTCTATACCAACGGAAGTATCCCTTAGTATCCATGAGATGCATAAAAACCCTTTCTGAGGGCTAGGAGGCCTCTTAAATGAGTGAACCGCCGCATGTATAGACACCAGATTATCTCAAAACACTGACTAGAAACCACTTGTTGTAGAAGCCAAAAACTTTTTTGCTTGCTGGTGTAGGAGGTTGGACCACTGAAGCTGCCCTATATGTACTATTCAGGGTGGAGACAGAGAATCCCTCAGTTCATAAGATCTCTGGATCTTCGGGGTAAGAGATTTGGTGTGCCTGTGTCTTGGTAGGGGAGCCACTGTCACCAATATCTCTAGTTGGCTGCCTTGTCTCAGTATGTTGCAAGTATGTGCCTAATCGGTGTTGTCATTGATGTCAACATATCTTTGTTGTCATTGGTGTCAACTATGTCCTATTCTATTACTTGTTTAGAAGCTTTGTATGTTGAAGATATTGAGAAAATTGGCCTCTCCAGAAGAAACAAGTGAGTTACAGTGAAGTGTAGTATAGACAGTGCGTTGTGTGCTGAAGAATAGTCTGGTAGATTACTCTGCATTTCTTACTGCTTGAAGATCTTGGTCTGTAGATTGGAAGTTATTTAAAGGGATGTCTAAAGATGCTAAATCTTGAGTTTGAGCCTCTGGTGTGAAGAATTGAGAGAGTTGCATTCACCAGAGTAAAACCTACTTTTTTCTGATTATTCTCTTATGATAGGGAGAAAGTGCTTTGCCCCGCATTCCTCCGCAATAATGTATTTTTCTCTGCAGTTCTAGAGGGAAGTTTGGAATGAAGATAAGTGCCTACAATTGCAATGGTTTGTGTTTTGGTGGTCCGTAAGCTATCTTTCTTTTATGACAGATGAAGACAGTGAAGTTCTTGTGCTCCGGTGTGAAGAATCTCATGAATAAAGTGGTTTGAGTTTATGCAGTTGCTCTTAATGATTTCAACATGCTTGTGGATTCCTCCTGATCATGTTCCTACCTTTACATTGGTCCACGTTAAGGAAATGCGATCGTGTTTGAAGATTATTCCCATATATTGTAGCGTGTAACCAGTCTTAGTCGACTTGGTTAATTCTAGTAATTACAGAGATCCCTTGAAGATTATGGAAGTGTGTTATGGCATGGAAGATCATGTTTGAGTCCCATCTAAGGCGTGGAATGATCCACACACATCTATACTACAAATCCTTAGCATAATTTTGTATTAGGTCAAGACCTATTTTGTAAATATTTGTAATGTCGACCTTGGAGATTGTTCCAATGGTTGATGATTGTAGTGTCAACCTTGATGATCATTCCAAGGTTGATGAAGTGTATAAATACTTGTAATCAAGTCGTCAAAAAGGTGTCCTTGTGCGAAAATGGGAAGATAAGGAAAAGGGTGAGCAGATAAGGCAGAGTAGGGCAGAGTAGAGGAACTATTGTACTTCAATGTATTAATCCCAAACATGAAGAAGATGGTGATTTTGGCAGTGAGCCGCCAGTAGGGTTTAACATCCATCAGGGTTTAACAACCCTTATTGTAGTCTTTCTAGGTTTAGGGTTGAGGCAGTGAGCCTGCTAAACCTAGTTGTACTTCATGGCAGCAAGCCAGTATGTTCTAGGCTCGTGGAGTGACCAAGCCTGAACATCATTTTTCAAAGATTGAAATATATTTTGAGAGCTAATCCTCTCCGTGGTTTTTCCCCACCTTGGGGTTTTCCACATAAAAATCTGGTCTCTTGTGTCTAATGTTGCATTTGTGTTTAAATTTCTGAGTTCATGCATTCATTGTTTAATCATAATAAGTGCGGACAAGTGATTAATGTTTAAGTGCAGAAGTGTTTGAGTTTTTGGGACAATTGATTCACATAATCCAAGTAGGGACTCAGCAAGTAGTATCCTGTTTCTAGCCTAAGTTGTGATGCTTAAGAGTATTTTTAAATTTGTCAAGACCAGTGAAAGTTTTGGGGCTAATCTAGGCCCCCATTCAGGCTTCTACTCTGATTTTATATTAGAGTCATCCAAAACTTTATGTCTACCATGTTTTGTGTGTGTGTTCAAAACAAATATTTTCCATCTCAATCAAACACCACACCTTGAATCTATAACATTCCAATCTTGTAAACCTCGAAAGCAGTCAAACAACTGAAGACAAATAGAAACTGTCACTTTTCACCAGTCCTACACTTTCTGATCCTTGTTCCTAAATAGATAAGAAAAAAATCCATCATTATTCAAACAAAATTCTCAGCTTGCATCTAGGTTGCTCTCTTTTGGTCTCCAATCAAGCATTGGCTATCATATTGCTTTACCACTTGAGGTCTATCATACTTGAGTGGGGAAACATATCATTAGGATAGGGTAACTTGCTTGGAGTTTATCATCTCCTACTCTAGTATACCCTTTCTTGATCATTGTCCTTGTGTCTATCCATAATAGCACAAGTAATCATTACCTACATAAATCATTATCAGACCTAGAGTTATCTTGATCTATTTCAGAGTTGTCATCAACCCACTTGAAATTCATTTATCATCATCTTACTTATATCTACATCTTGGAACCTAGTCCAATCTTCATTCATCAAAATAGTTGTGATCATCAACAAATCTAGGCCAAATCCAAAACCATACATACTCCGAGGTCACCCAAAATTTGTTTCTAGTGATGATGAGAACTTTGTAGAATCCTTAGGTCATATTAATGATACTCTTGAAAAGGGAAACACCGCCTCAAGTTTGGAATCATACACCAATCCATCTACTGGTCTCCCTCATCCATCTATCCATATGGAACCTCCATCACCATCCAATAGAACACCTATCCCAACGCCTATTAATCCTACACCAACACCATCATCAAACTTCCCAAGCTCTAGTCCATCAACCAATCAATCCTTTCTCCAAAGATTCTTTGCAAAATCTAAAAGTAAAGAAAATCTATGGATAAATC
The DNA here is from genome assembly GCA_027924645.1 of Cunninghamia lanceolata. Lineage (NCBI taxonomy): Eukaryota > Viridiplantae > Streptophyta > Pinopsida > Cupressales > Cupressaceae > Cunninghamia > Cunninghamia lanceolata. Next base: position 2,336,238 of record BSBN01000925.1, on the reverse strand, counting down.
CAAATCCATTAATCTGATTTCATCCCCACCCAGTACAAGCAATCTTGCATCCAATCATAATCCTAATCCTAATCATAAGCCCTCTCATGTTGTTGACCAAGAACCTATCCAAGAATAATCCACTTCCTTTCAAGCAAACCAAGAGGTATGTCAAGATCACAATCCTAAGCACGTGGAAACATCAAGCCCTTGTTCTAATCAAGAACAAATCACTTTCATTCAACCTATTCATAACCTTTACCTTTTCCACGATCAAGATGATATCTATGATGAAGAACCTATGCATGAGCAACTTGATCCTATTCATGAGCAAGACACCCAAGACCTACATACTCCATCTAATGAAAGTCTCTTTTGACCTCCTTAAGCACTCACCCTGTTTCACGACCTTCCTTCAAAGCAAGGAAACTTCTCCATCTAGCCCTAATGAGCAAACATCCACTTGTCATGATGAGACACATGCCTCCCAAGTACACATAGAAGATCAAATCAATAGCTTGGATCTACATGCAAATAATCAGGATCCTAATGGTCCTTCATCATCATCCACTATCAACCCCATCTCAAGTCCACCATCATATCCTATGGGTCTATCCACCTTCATCCATTAGTGTTCCTCCTTAGGACAGCAACAACCATTATCCACCTCACCTTCTCCATCCAATAATGAACTCAAGTCTAGTTCCCAAACTACACCTAGTCCCATGGTCCACCGCATACTCCAAGACATGAACTACCAAGGTAAAGGCTTAGGCCTTCATGAACAAGGTATTTTGGAGCCAATCCATGTCAAAGTCACTCCATGCTCATATGGCCTTGGATATACACCCCAAGGTAAACAATCTGAATATATTGGTACTTCCTCCACGCATCCTAAGTCCACCACTTTCTATCATAAATCCTATCATGTACCAAACACATATGTTGCCATTCCACTTCCATCATCCTATAAATGTCAAAAGCATGTTATCGTACACCTATCACCATCCACCTTACCTCCATTGCTTCTAATGCCTAATATCCCTATCATCCATAAAACCCCTTACATTCCTAATCATGACCAACAAATGCACTCATTGTCTAAACGAGAAGCTTCCACCATGCCCATGTGATTCAAAAATACAAAAATGGATGCCTCTACCTATAAAGCCAAAAATCCTAAAGGTCCTCATGCCTTAGGACATCAATGCAAAAAGTCAAAGAGAAATCCATCTAAAAGGCCATCCAAGCCCATACCTTCACAAGCAAAGTCTAAAACTAAAATGGCATGGGTACCTAAGCAAAAAGAAAGCAAGTCAAATGAGGCATCCACATCTCAAAAATCTCAACCATCCTCTTCCATTCAAAAATCCCAAAAATTCCACAAGCAAAACAAAAATCATAAAAATACTGTCTATGTGGGTGCCTAAGTCACTATGTCACCCATCTCCTAAGCAAACATTGTCTTTACTTCCTACACCACCTTCCCATCAAAAGCTTCAAAGTTTATCATGGTGTGTGCAACCGGTGATCATGATTCCATTCCACTCCACAACATTCCCACATACCTCCATTTTCCCATCTTCCATCTTCTATCCTACTTATTTCTTCCATCATATCCCTATGGTCCATGCTTTTGCATAAGTCCTTCTATCTATCTCTTTATCTCCATTCTAATCCCCATTATAATCCATCCATGCATGATCCATACATAATCCACTATCTACCTACTCCATCTCACTTTCATACAATTCCCTTACCAACATCTATGAGCATCATGACATTTGACATGGTCCATATGCGATGACATCCATCTCTAATGGGACTATCACCTTTCATGGAACTAGACACTTGAGTCCCTCCTATCCATACTTCTCTTTGCCCATTCAAAAATCCAAAAAACACAAAAAAAAAATCAAAAAAGTAAAGAGAAATCCCTTCGTCCAATGGTGAAAACCACCCTTGGTGCCACCTTGGATAAGTACCATGATGAAAACATGGTAAACAAGCGTCATGTGTAGGTTAATCTTCTATGTCACTTACACTTGGGGGCACGTTGTCTCATCCAACGTATCATTTTCCATTCTATCATATCCTATCTTACCATCCTTATCCATTACATCCACATACATATACCTATCCTATTGAATCAATTCATCATTCCTTCTTCCTTTTGATCTTGATAAAGATATAGGGGCAAAATATTGACATATGCTTTGGATATCTCTTGATATACCTCATCCTTCCAACCAATCTTATCATTGTCCTATTGTCATAAGCTTTGTCATGTCAAATCCTAAACATTACACATAGAATGGGGCATGTTACTCCTATGCGACATAGCCTTTTGAGATCACATCCTTGCCCTCTTATACATACATCCATTTCATTTATTATCTCCCATCCATTTATCCATCTTATTTACCTCCTTGCACCTAGACTTGGTTTTCCCTTGTCATTGGTATCTAGCACAAAGGCTACCCAAATTGTCATCCATTAACATCCCAAAAAATTCCAAATTTTTTTTAAAAAAAGTATTCCAAAAAAAAAAAAAAAAAACAAATATTCCAAAACCCAAAAAAATCAAATATTCCAAAAAACACAAAAAAATCAAATATTCCAAAAAACACAAAAAAATCAAATATTGCAAAATTCCAAAAAAAATCAAATATTGCAAAATTAAAAAAAAAAAAAAAACTTCAAAAATTCCAAAATAATGATACTTTTAGATCGCCACATAGCTCTGAACTTCAACAAAATCAAAACACGCCAAGATCAACAATCAAGTGGACATTACAACATACCTATCAAGCCATCTTTCAAATCCAACCAAATGCATAAACTGTGACAAGAATCAGTTCTACATTGAAGCATGATGCCTATTTGTTTGTCAATCTTTGATTGTTTTATGATTTTATATTTGGTGGCATGTCTTTTAGCTTCTCGAGGATGCCTTAGATTAGAGAGGCGAGGATGGGGCATGTTCACGTGTTTGTTGTCTGTGGATTGTTCCTTATTCACATGATGACTAGTCTTAAGATATGGTTGTCTAAAATCATCGAGGACCTATGAGTCTAGTGTGGATGAGATCATTCCTTGTCTGATAGTGTCTTCCATGCAATAAGTATTCAGGTCATTTAAGGTCCTTATACCTATATTCTTATACTTTATTGCTAAATAAAAAATGCAAACAATATTCAGGTTGTCTAGACATTCATGTTATCTAGATGCTTATACTAATTTGTGACATAATAAGCTCAATTATGATAAAGCACTATGTAAAGCACAATAATTTTCATCACCTTCATTTCCTTCATATCCCTTTTCATCTGTCATTTCTTCCATCCATTTCCTTCATCATTTCATTTTTCTTCATGCTCCTTATCTCAAGGAATAATTAATCGCTTTATCCAACTAATACATGTCTGCTAATCCAAATATCAAATCAATCAACTTGCTTTTAGCATGTGACTCCAATGCTCCCTGATCACTCAATCTATTAATCAATCATTGTTTTGTGCTAGCATCAATCTCAATCAATTTAATTATCTTATCAACCTGGCTATACTGAGCCTTTCCATCAATTGTTCGGTTATGCCTCTCAGTTGTGCATTTTCATCAAATGTGCATCTCTGCTTAATCACTCGTGCAATATCAATTATCAAATCTTCTCCCTATGATCTATTGAGAGATTTATCTTATCATACTTTGTTTGATCAATCTCTCAAGGGGGAATATCATCCTTATCATCATCCTTACCAGGATATCCTTGGGGCATGTATCAGTTAATCAATTCTTCTTCTTTTCTTTGAAACAACGCAACAAGCTGCATTGTCTCAAAGAGGGGCAAAATGTAGACTCTAAAAATTGCCCTAGAGTCTTTCTTCTAAATTAAATAAATAATTAAATTTATTTAATTATCCTTATTCTAATCTTTCATCCAAATTAAATAAATATCTATATTTATTTAATTTTATCCAACTTTCTACTCTATAATTAAATAAATATTTATTATTTATTTAATTATTCATATTTACCACAAATTAATTAAAATCCTATTTTAATTAATTAAATGAACTTACCATATCAATCTCCCACTCTTCTCTCTCTCCTTTTATCATTTCCATTTTTCATCTCCTCTCTATTTTAGAAACTTTCCCCAACCCACAACACTTAACTTCAAACGATCTTAAATGGAAACTTTTCCCAACTTCTCTTCTCCCAAAAATCTATATAAACCCTCTCTCTTTTCACTAGGAGGAGATTGGATTTTTTCACACAACTTTTCATCTATTCATCAAAGCTTCTTGATGCATTTGTGCTTATAAAAATCTGAGAGCAATCAAATGTGTAATCTAAGATCTTGATGATAGGAAACAATGGAGTTATTTTCCTTTTGAATGCTTATGTTTGTTTTTTTCGTAGTTTAAAATTACATTTCTGCATTTGTGTTCATTTAGGAGAAACTTCATTGATGTGATGTTGAAAATACTTTGATTATGGTTTTATAGATTCATTAGCTCTTTCATTTTTAGCATCAACACTTCTTTTACTACTAAATCAAGACAAATCAAGGTTAGAGAAAAGTGTAATAAATTTTTATAACTGTCTAAAATGGTTCAAATCGGCTATTAAGCATATTGTACTCATAGTGTACATGCGCTCTAAGCTCTTTAGAATGAATATGCACCATACACGTTTGAAAATCGAGCACTCTAGTGAACACAAATTTAGAGCATGGCATAAATTCAACAGGATGTTGTATCTTTGTTTTAAGGTAAGTGCTATCAGAGGGGATAGCTCCCTTTATTTATAGAAATCAAATACAAAAAATATGGGGAGGAAATAGTCCCTTCCCCCATTTATCCAGATCTCTCCACCTCAGGAAAAGGTCACACAAGTTACAAGGTTACTAGCATAACTAAATCCTAGTCCAAAGTTACAGGAAATTGTATTCTCCAAGTTTGTCCAAAAGAATTTTAGATCAACCTGTCCCATCTTGAAGGCTTCCCACGCTAGGGCATCCTTCCTTTTTTTCTTTGTCTATTATGGCCTTGAGTCCTAACCAAATATTAGCATCTACGCTTTCCATGGTGTAGTCTGATTGAAGGAGCCCGTGGTTTGCCAAGTAGTCCACGACTGAATTGGCCTCCCTGTAGGTGTGTGTAATTGAGAAATCCTCTATTTCTCTTAGTAGCGAGCACACTTTATTAACCCCATCTTTGAGTTTCCAATTTGGGGTGTCTTTCTTCATGATCGCTTGAATGCAGAGCTATGAATTGCCTTCAATGACTACGCTTTTAAACCCCTTTTTTCTGCACAACTCCAATCCCATTATCAGAGCATCTAGTTCTACCTCATTGTTTGTTGCACAACCAATCTTCCTTGACATGGCCCCCAGGCATTCCCCACTATTGTCTCTAATGATGCAGCCTACACTCTCCAATGCCTGAGTTTCCTTTGGTTGTACCGTCAAAGTTGAGTTTGACTCTTCTTGGAACGAGCGGTCATCATTTAGCTTCTTGTCTAATCTTTTTTTTGTTCTTGAAATCTCTTGTAGGTCTTCTAAGGTTCTTCCACTTCTATTGGATCTCCTCATACCAACTTGTGAAGACCATTTCAGCCCTAATCTTGCATTTTGTGTTCATCAATTCGTATATGCTATTCTCTATTAATTTGCAAACCTCTAAAATAATCCTTGACTCCTCCCTGAAAATTCTTTGATTTCTCTCTTTCCAGATTTGCCACACTAAAATTGACAGAGAAACTGACCACATATCAGTCCAAAGAGCCTTCCTTTTGATTCTAGGCCAGCTTTGCATAACTTCTACTATGTCATTTTGTCGAGGAGCGCTCCACCCAAGTGTTGTTTGGAGCCAATCCCAATAATTGCTCGCAAAAGGACATTCTAATAAGAGATGGTCAATCAATTCCCCTTCCTTGCAGCAAAGCAGGCACCTTGAGGGGCCATGAATCCCTAACACTGCAAGTCATTCTATCATGAGTATTCATTTGTGGAGCATGATCCAACCCCAACCTTGGGAAGGACCAAGGGATGCCAACATAGCCTGGCTAGCTAGTCCTTGCTTTCTCTAATCGCTTGTTGTATTGTATAGCCAGTCTTGACAAAGTATTCCCCCATTTTTTATCCACACCATATTATTTCATCTTTGTGATTATTTAGTGAGATCTTCCTTTTGGCTAGTTCACTCTACAGCTTTCGTTTGGTCTCCTCTGGAAGTGGTAGGTTTCCCGTATCTATCCGATCAAATTTGACTCCTGAATTATCTACGATTTTGGTTACATACTCAACCACTTTTGTGCCAATCTGCATTTGGACTTGGTTCACTAGAGCCACCATGCCTTCCATGTCTTTGAGAGGTGTGTGCCCTTTCCAAGAGTCTAGCCAGAAGTCTGTTGATCACTCATCATTAATTTTCCAAGTAAGGCAATTCACAATGATACTTCTACAATCCCATAGGAATCTCCAAGTCATTGATCCTTCTGTGGAGTTGGCCATAGTGAGAATCATGCTTAGGTCAGAATCATCCAAATACTTGTTGTGGAAGATCATGTACCAGAGTTTGTTTGGTTCCCTATACATTTTCTAGGAAAGTTTGGTGCCTAGTGCCAAATTCTGTTCTTTCATCTTCCTCAATTTCTTGCCCCTGCCTTCTGCCGCACAAGCTATGTCCCAATGGATTAACAAAATTTTCTTCTCCTCCTTCAAGCCTTCCCATAAGAATCACTTTAGGAAGCTTTCCAAATTGGATTCCGTTTTGTGAGTAATCTGATAGCAGGTCGTCACATAAACGAGGACGGTTGAAAGGACTGAGCAGATCATTGCCATCCTTCATGAGCTAGGGTTAGCCATTTGCTAGATTCCATGTCATAGCCTTATTTTTGCAACTTTCAATTATTTCATCCCAATGACTTGACCTACAAGGTCCTATAAATATTGATGCCCCTAGGTATTTGGTTGGAAGGAAGGCAACAGAGAAGCTGAGCAAATTCACAATCCTTTTATGCACTTGCTTTTGTGTTAAAAGAAATATATCTCTAATTTCTCATTATTCATGGCTTGTCCTGATAATCTAGTATAATTTTCTAAGGTTCCTTTAATTGCTTTGGCCTCCTTTATACTAGCTTCCCCAAATAGTACAGTATCATCTGCAAGTTGGCCATGCGTAATGGCCTCTACATTTTTAGCTACCTTGATGCCCTTCCAATGACCCTCCAACCTACATTTCTTGATGGCACGCCCCAGTGCTTCTACCATAATCATGAAGAGAGAAGGGGAGATGGGGTCTCCTTGTCTCAATCCATTTTTTACTTCAAAGAATCCACAAAGAGATCCATTGACTAGGACTAAATACCTGACTGTATAAATGCAAAACAAAATCAATTCTATCCACTACTTGTTGAAACTAAAGTTGGTTATTACCATCTTCAAAAAGTCCCAATCTACCTTGTCATATGCCTTATTGACATCCAGTTTGAGCATCATTCCATTTATTCTCTCTCTGTTCATCGTGTAGGTTGTTTCGCTGGTTATTATAATACTATCGCTAATTTCCCCCCCAAGTATAAATCCATTTTGTTCCTTAGAAATTAGTGTATGCAAAATTAGTTTTTGTCTATTTGCCAATACCTTGGATATAATCTTGTAGATAACATTGCATAAAGCAATCGACCTATACTCGTTGAATGAGTTTCTTTGAGGTTTTTTTGGAATGAGAGCAATCACAGTATTGTTGAAATCTTTAACAAATTTCTTTTTGGTTCTAAATTCCTCAACAATTTTCCAAATTTCCTTCCTAATGAATGGCCAATACTTTTGATAGAAGCTTGCTGGAAATCTGTCTGGCTAGGGGCTTTGTTTGGATTCATTTGGAACACCGCAGCCTTGACTTCTTCTAATGTAACAGGAGCATTTAGCATTTTGTTATCTGCATTTGAAATGAGCTTCAAAATGTAGTCTATAGTCTTAGGGTAAACATGGTCATTGCCTTTTTGTTTGTTGCCCAAAAGATCACAGAAGTAGTCAATCATCACTTTCTCTATATCTGCTCCTTTTGTGATTATCAAACCATCATCCTTGATTTCAAAAATCCTATTCCTTGCTCTTCTTGATTTTGTGGATGCATGAAAGAACTTTGTATTTGTGTCCCCTACTTTCAGCCAAACTTCTCTGGTCTTATCCCTCTAGTAGATTTCTTCTCGCACAAGCATCTCTTTGTGTTCTTGTTTTAATTTTTGTTCCAACTCAAAGTCTTCTTTAAACATGTCGCAGGCTATTATTTGGTTGTTGAGGTTTTCTAGTTCTTCCTCAATTTGGAGTTTTTCTTCAAAGATGTTTTTGAACACCTCTTTGTTCCCTTTTTTATCTTTGCCTTTAGGGACTAAAGTTTTTTGGTGAAACAGTAGCTAACAATCCATGAAACTTTACACTCTTTCCACCATTGCTCCAGATTGTCTAGAATTTTCTCATCCCTCCACCAAATATTTTCAAACTTGAATGAACTACTCCTGGTTCTTTCCAACAATTTTATTTCCAAAGAAACTGGGTAGTGATCTGAGATAGACAACGACATAATTTTGGCCTCAACATCCATCGACACAGTAATCCATAGTGGTGAGATGAGAAATCTATCCAGTCTCTCCAAAATGTTAGAGAAACCTAGATGTCTATTGGTCCAGGTGAAGACACCATTGAAGGTTTCACAATCTATCGCTTCCACTTCTTCCACAAAATTTTTGAAGTCTTGGATGTTTCTGTTTATTTTATTTAGACCACCACTTTTTTCTTTCAAATCCAAGATGGCATTGAAGTCCCCTCCCATAATATAGGGGGTTGAGTGAATGCTTTTGATCTTATCATTGACTTCTTCCTAGATGGACCACTTGTCTTCCATTTTGGTCAACCCATAAATGTTAAATAAGAAGAATTGAAAACCATGGTGACAGTTGCTTACCTAGAACATCATCCAATTTGGTCACGCTTTAATCAAGCTGATGGTAACATTATTATCCTTCTATAATATGCCTAGTCCACCTGCTGAGCCACATGCTTCTTGGAACAAACCTGACCAGTTTTTACAATATTTTATGAACCTTTCAGCCTCCACATCTCCAATTTTGGTTTCTTGAATCATCACAATGTCTGCATTCACCTTCTCCAAATGACGCTTTATTAAGCTTCGTTTGTTAGGGGTGTTTAAGCCCTTGACATTCTAAGTTAGGCACCTCATTGTTCTCCAAGGGAGACCTTGCCTCCCTTGGGGATCATGAAATTATTTATACTGGTGAAGCCCTTCTCAATTGTTTCCTCTTCCCTCTTCTATTTCAATGTCTTCCTCCCTCTACCCTTCGTCAGTTTTGTTAGACCCAAAACCTTTGAGGCATATTGACTAATGCACCTTTGATCAATGATTCCCAAATCATCATGATCTGGCTCTCCCTAGCTTTCTACCTCTCATTCATCCTTAGACTCATTCACTTCCTCCTCGGCTATGTTTCCAATTGTGTCCACAACATCTGGCGGGCAGATAGGAAGTTCTGTTGCTTTTTTTATTCCTTATTCAAGACCAAATCGGGAGTTGTCATTGTGTAACCTTCCTTTTCTTCTAGACTTTTGCTCCCCCCCTCCGGAGCCTCTTTTTTTGTCATTGTGGCCTTTTCCATGGGAGTTTCCATGATAGTGAGTGAGTCCATCTGCTTTTGTTCCACCACCTTTGGTTGATTGCCTTTCGGTTGATTCCCCTTCATTTTTCTATTCTGCTTTTTAGGAATCCATCTTTTGCCTTTCATACCAACTACTTTGCATTCCTCCTTGTGATCACGCCTTTAACATTTTAGGCAGAACAACTTTTCCTCCTCAATTTCCACCAGTTGTATCCAATGTATCCCATCCACGTACAGACAAATCTCCTTAGGGATTTGTTTGACTGTGGCTATCTTCATCCTCACGTACAGATACAATTCTCCTTCTACAAATTCCCCATCAATGTCAATTAATGTTCCAAGTGATCTTCCAATTTTCTTGAGAAATGCTTCTGACCAGTATTCGGTTGGTAGGTTATAGAGTCTTAACTAGAGGGGTTTGTCATATGGATGAAGCTTGACCGGATTAAAACCAGGTTGCCATTTTTGCATATAAAGTGGTCATTCACCCATTATCCAAAGTCCTCCTTGTAGGACTTGTTCCCTTTCCTCCACGGATGAAAAAATGATGCAAAAGAAGCCTTTGGGAAAAAAATTGATCAGCTACTGGGAATTCCAATTCTCTAAAATCCATGCCCTAATTTTCTTTCTATCTATTCGGGACCCAATGAATTGCACCATAATTGCCAGATCTTCTAATATTTCAGCATCTTCCATTGATTCTTCTGCAACATCAATTGTTTGCAAGTCTTCGTGATCCTCCTACTGGAATCCGCATGAATTCTCATCTTCTTCTCCTCCAAGCAATTGCGCATCTTTATTCGCTAAATTTTGCAGTTCTTTGCTCTGCTCCATATCACTAGAATGGGATATCTTGGACAACATTGATTGTTGGGAATTTTAGTAATTTATGTCTATGTTTGAGTGTTTAGGATTGTTATAGTATGGATTTGGTGTTAGAAAATAAGCAGTGCAGAATTGAAATAACAATGAATTAATAATAAGAAGCACAAAATAGACAACATAGATTTACGTGGAAAACCTAGTAATGTACCAAGAAAAAACCACGGGCAAAGATCTCTCAATTTTATTCTTAGAAGAAAATTTGTAGTTACAAAAATTTTTTCTCATGCCTTGGCATTCAAGCTCAACTAACTTAAATAATCATGAAAAAGTACATGCATAAAAACAAATCAAATCTAAAGAGAGATTTGCATGCATAAAAGCATGAGTGCCACTTCCGCATGTAATTTTGCATGGTGTACACATGGCACATGATTGTGGTACTCGTTGTCGACTACTCGTCACTATTGGGATAAGTAAAACTGGCTTCACATTCTAACAATCTCCCACTTGAAGTCAATTTTTTGCCTTGCAAATAACTCCTATTGAGAGACTAATGCCGCTGCTTCCTATCATCAAGTGATGTCCAAGCCAAGATAATTTCTACACCATATGAACTTCTCTCTACTAGTAGGCTTCGTTAAAATATCTGTTGGATTTATATCAATGTGTATCTTAGCCAAAGAGACCTGTCCTCCTTCCACCACTTCACGTACAAAGTGATATTATACATCAATATGTTTCATTTTGGCATGATAAGCTGAGTTTCCTACTAAGTGTAAAGCAGTCTGGCTGTCAGAATGCAACACCATGTTATCCTTTTTTACCTACAATTCACTCAATGTGTATCTTAGCCAAAGAGACATGTCCTCCTTCCACCACTTCACGTACAAAGTGATATTATACATCAATATGTTTCATTTTGGCATGATAAGCTAAGTTTCGTGCTAAGTGTAAAGCAGTCTAGCTATCAGAATGCAACACCATGTTATCCTTTTTTACCTACAATTCACCCAAGAGTCTATGAACCCAGATTGCCTTCTTGCTTTCTTGTGTCGCTACAATATATTTAGCTTCAGTAGTAGGCAAAGCCACCATTATCTACAACTTTGAAACCCAGCTAACAACACCTCATGCTAAGGAGAAAACATAACCTGTAGTTGATTTTCTCTTATCTCTGTCTCCGCGAAAAGTCACATCCACATATCCATTAACCTAAAGACTACTCCCAGTATAACAAATAGCAACATCAGAAGTGCCCCTCAAATACCTGAGAATCCACTTCACAGTCATCCAATGATCACAACCTAGATTCACCACGAAATGACTAACTACTCCCATTGCTTGTGCAATGTCTAGTCTAGTGTACACCATGGCAAACATAAGACTACCAACTACTGATGAGTATGGTACACAAGACATCTGTGTCTTCGTTGCTTCTATGCTAAGGCACTATTCCGAAGACAATTTAATATGAATAGGAAATGAAGTACTAATTGGTTGTGCATTTTGCATAATGAAGCATTGCAAAATCTTCTCCACATAAGTCTTATGTAACAACCAAACTTTCATGTTCTTTCTATCTTTGTGTATCCTCATTCCGAGAATCTAATTTGCATTTCCTAAGTCCTTCATTTAAAACTCCCTAGCAAGCTGAGTTTTTAACCTGATGATTCTATGCATGTTGGGACCTACTACCAATATACCATCTACATACAAAAGCAAAATGATGAAACTGCCATATTCATACCTTTTAAAATAGGCACAATGATCAACCTCACATCTACTAAAACCCAAACTCATCATGAAGGAATCAAATTGCTTGTACCAACACCATGGTGCCTGTTTCAAACCATACAATGATTTGTTCAACCTGCATACTACATTCTCCAAGTGTCTTTTTCCTCAAAACCTTCTGGTTGCTACATATAAATTTCCTCAAAAAGATCACCATGCAAGAAAGTTGTTTTAACATCTAACTATTGTAACTCCAAATCAAGACTAGCAACAAGATCCGAAACAACTCTAACTGTACTTAATCACACCAGATGAAAAGATTTCATCAAAATTAATACCAGATTTTTTTGCATGCCCCTTCGCCATCAATCAAGCTTTATATCACTCCACATTAACATTTATATCCCTTTTCAGTTTGAAAACCCATTTGTTGCCAATAGTTGTTCGCCCCTTAGGTAATTGCACAAGCTCCCACATTTTATTTTTATGTAGAGCTCTCATCTTCTCATCCATGGCTTCTCTCCATTTATTTGCATCTTCATCTTCACAAGCCTCCTGATATGAGCTAGGCTCACCAACATCAGTAAGTAAAGCATAAGATGAATTACAATTAAGAGAGTACCTTGTTGGTGGTTTGATCACTCTAGTGGATCTCCTCATAAGGGGTAATGTGTTACCTTTTAGCTCATTTGGTTGTTGTTCAACCTCATCATATAATTGATTTCAATTATTATCTTCCTGATTTTCATGAACAGGTGGCTGATTTTCATCTAGCACCTCCATATTAGCATCATACTTTTCCACCTCTACTGGAACAATTTCTATACTTTGCTATTCTTTACTTCTTTGCACTAATTTTTCATTAAAATAAACATCTCGGCTAATAATAATCTTGTGGGCAGCAGTATCCCACAACATGTACCCCTTTGTACCTTCTGCATAGCCAAGAAAAATACATTTCGTGGACTTCACGTCCAGCTTATTCCTATCGTCTTTGTTAATACAAGCATAAGCATCAGAACCAAAAACATGAAGAAAGGAATAATCAACAGGTTTACTTGTCCAAACTTCTTCAGGAATTTGATGATCTAGAGTTGTAGTGGGTGATCTATTAATCAAGAAATAGGTTGTATGAACAACCTCAACCCAAAATTTCTACTCCAATTCGACAGTTCTCAGCATACATCTAGCTCTTTCCATAATTGTACAGTTCATCCTTTCAGCAACACCATTTTGTTGTGGTGTTCTAGGAACCGTCAATTGCCTTGCAATACCATGCTCACTACAAATTTGATTAAACTCACCTGAACAAAATTCCCCTTCATTATTTGTTATAAGACACTTAATTGTCTTACCTTTCTAATTCTCTACCAAAGCTTTAAACTTCTTAAAATAAGAAAATACATCAGATTTCTTCTTTAACAAATAAATCCACACCTTACGGGGATAATCATCTATAAATGAAACAAAATATGATGAACCCCCAATTGATGTAATAGGTGCTTGCCAAGTATCTAAATGGATTAAATCTAGAATTTCTTTACTTATGGTAGTGCAACTAGAAAAACTCAACTTATTATGTTTTCCAAACAAACAATGCTCACAAAAATTCAAATCTTTAGATTTAGCACCTGGGAGAAGATTTCTATCTAGCAGCAACTTGAGACCACGTTCACTCATGTGGCCTAGCCTTTGATGTCGAGTAGATAATGAATCCATTTCTACATTTGATACCACTATGGCCTCTCCACTACAAGTTTCTCCAACCAACTTGTAGAGATTGCCAACCTTTTCTCCCTTCAGCACCACCAATGCTCACTTTGTTACCTTGAGACATCTATTTTCTCCACTAAATTGGTAACCTTGCTCATCGAATACTCCAATTGATAACAAATTTTTCTTCAATCCCAGTACATGTCTTACATGTTGAAGAGTGCTTACAATCCCATCAAACATTTTGATTTTGACCTCTCCTTCACCAATAGCTTCACATGGGTTGCCATTTCCCATGTAAACCATACCTCCATCACATGACCGGTAAGAAAAAAAACTAGTCCTTGTGAGGAGTCATGTGAAAAGAGGCACTAGAATCAATGATCCAAACATGATGAAGTGAACCTCTCAAATTAGCAGAAAAAACCTCTCCATCTTCCAACGGTGCTTCAACTTCTGTTGTATTTGCCTCCAATGGCTATGAGCTAGGATTTTATTTATTTTCTTTCAACAACTTGTAGTCCTTTTTTACATGCCCTATTTTTCCACAATACCAACGTTTAACTCTTTTCCACCCCTTGGATTTTGACCTAGCTTGTCCACGCTCAACTTTCTCTCTATCCAGAGTTCTACCCCTTGCAACAAGGGTATCAGAGGAAGAAGTCCCTTGAGATGTCTTCTGCCTTGATTCTTCAGAAATTACTGTGGCTACCACATCTTCAAAGATAAGTTTCCCCTTCGGTGTTGAGTTATTGAATGTCATAACTAGTTGATCCCAAGTTTCAGGCAAAGAGCACAATAGTATATCTGATTTATCCTCTTCTTCAATTTTCACCTCCACTGAAGCTAACTTGCTAATTAGTGTGTTGAAATTATTGAAATGATCTATGACTGAAGAACTGTCATGCATACTCAAATTATATAACTATCATCGTAACATAATTTTGTTTGCTAATGACTTGGTCTCATACAACTTTTCAAGCTTAGTCCACAAGTCATGTGTTGTTTTCTCCTCTACAACATTGAATAAAACCAAATTAGCTAGAGATAATTGAATTTATCTTGTAAATCCCATTCCTCTTGCTTCATGGCTATAGGTTTTGATGTTGTCCCCTTGAGAGACAAGGCACATCCATCCTTCACTAACAAGGCTTGAACCTTTAGTTTCCACAAAGCAAAATTGGAACCATCAAATTTTTGAACCTCAAATCTAGTAACCATGCTTCCTATCATTGCTTTTCACAAAGATAAAAAAACCTACAAAATAATTTCTGCACAAAACTGTGTGCTCTGATACCAACTGTTAGAAAAATAAGCAGTGCAAAATTGAAATAATAGTGAATTAGCAATAACAAGCATAAAATAGACAACATAGATTTATGTGGAAAACTTGGTAATGTACTTGAAAAAACCACAAGTGAAGATCTATCAAATTTATTCTTAGAAGAAAATTCGCAGTTACAAAAACTTTTTCTCATGCCTTGGCATTCAAGCTCAACTAACTTAAATAATCATTCAAAAAAGCACATGCAAAAAATAAATCAAATCTAAAGATAAATTTTCATGCATAAAAGCGTGAGTGGCACTTCCGCATGCAATTTCACATAGTGTACACGTGGCACATAATCATGGTACTCATTGTCGATTGCTCATCACTGCTAGGATAAGTAAAACTAACTTCACATTCCAACATTTGGGACAAGACCAAAGTGACTCGACATGTTGTGACAATGGATAAGTAGGTAAGGAAGGTTATGAGGAGGGTAGTAGAAAACCTTGCAAGAATAATAGAATGAAAAAGGGTGATTAGAATGTTAAAGGGAGGTCTATGCATTCTCTTGGAAGGTTGCAGATGGAGGTTTCAGAAGAATGGGAAGGCATGGGTGCAATCATGACATCTAATGCCATTGCCACTACTCATAGTCATAGTTATAATGAGAATATGAGAGATGAGTTTACTTTGATAGTATTTGAATGACTTTTGGGCTTTTGCTATAACTTCTTTCCTACCCGGTGCCCTTTTATATTTTGTAAAGTTATTTGCTTCTAAACAAGGATCTGAAACTCCAATAAAACATTTATATATGAATTATACCCTATTTTAATATAGATGAATTGATCAATGAACTATAAATAGTAGTATTAGTAGGAAGTATTTGTATAAAACTTGGCTCAAAGTTACTATGACGCACTCTACTTAAATATCATCCACTTCAATGGTCAAATAGTCAATAGTAATTTTACAATTTATTCATAACAAAACGTGGTAAATATTTATCCTATTATGACGAGGCCATGGAGTAATGCCCAGTCCCTTCTATGAACATATCCAACATATCCATTTGTAGAGAAAAGCTACTCCATAAGTTTTTTCATTAACTAGGGGAAAGGGGCTAGTTGCCGTCCACACTCCAATAACCACCATGTTGTGGCACATCTAACTCCCCAATTAAAACCTTAAAAATAACAAATACATGACATTAACCAACCTAATAAATAATTACAAATGCACCATTAGATGTTCATAACTGCATGTGTAGTTTAACATAGAAGATGGGCAACACACATGTACTTGCACTTGCATTTATAAGACAAGTTGTTGCAAATGGGGGTGGTTCCAAATAAAATACACACTTTTTGGATTTCATTAAAATATTAATGTTTACAATAACCACCCATTTGGACAAGTTTCAAAAGTTAAAATGCTAACATCTACATAACTTGGTGCACACTTATTGGTACCTAAGCTACTATAAATACAAAACACTCCCAACTACATTATTTGTTAATCACACATTCTCCCACACTTGCTATCACGTCCACTTGCATCAACTCCATTTACAATAAGTATCTACACAAACAATAAATGGTGTAAGGCTCCGCAACCAGACAAAATTAAATAAAAATAAAAATTAAATCATGTTTATTATAGAATTCTTACAAAATACGTCAGTTATCAAAATCATATCATCGAATACAATAGCTTGTACGCATTTATTCAAATTCAAACTCAACAACCAAATTGAATGCATTCTTTTTTCAAAATTGAATCAATTATAAGAGGAAGATTATGCAATGTAGACATAACTGTATCAATTTCCTAAAGGAGCACTGCAAATGGTGTCTACAAATTCCTCAGTTCATCTGATTTGCAAGCCATGTTCTAGACTTCTAGACAAGTCTTCAGGTTGGTACTTCACATTCCCTTTTTTACCAGTAAAAATCTTAATTATTTTGTCTTTTCCTACAAATGCATAATATTTTGTTCAACATTCTTAAGTTTTTCATGCTTAAATAGACATTGTTCATGGCAGTTAACTTCTTATATGCCATATATTAATATAATTGTTCATTAATATAGTGAAACCATATATATTCAAGGTTCCATTATATATATTCTTAAAACCTTCATATATATTTAACCCCATAGAGAAATATAAACCATATATTAATATTACTATTCATTAATATAGTGAAACCCAAAATATATAGGTTTAATTTTAGTGTAGATGTATATGGTGCAACTGTATATATTCAAGGTTCCATTATATGTGTGTGTGTGTGTGTGTGTGTGTGTGTGTATTCTCAAATCCTTCATATATATTTAACCCCATAGAAAAATATATTAAAATATTAATATTTGCAATAACCACCCATTTGGACAAGTTTCAAAAGTCAAACTGCTCGCATCTACATAACTTGGTGCACACTTATTGGTACCTAAGCTACCATAAATACAAAACACTCCCAACTACATTGGCTGTCAATCACACATTCTCCCATACTTGCTATCACATCCATTTGCATCAACTCCATTTACAATAAGTACTTGCACAAACAGTAAATGGTGTAAGGCTCCCCAACCAGACATAAAATTAAATAGAAATAAAAATTAAATCATGTTTATTACAGAATTCTTACAAAATACGTCATTTATCAAAATCATATCATCGAATACAATAGCTTGTACGCATTTATTCAAATTCAAACTCAACAACCAAATTCAATGCATTCTTTTTTCAAATTTGAATCGATTATAAGAGGGAGATTATGCAGCATAGACAAAGCTGTATCAATTTCTTAAAGGAGTGCTACAAATAGTGTCTGCAAATTCCTCAGTTCATCTAATTTGTAGGCCACGTTCAATACTTTTAGACAAGTCTTCAAGTTGGTACTTCACATTCCCTTTTTTACCAGTAAAAATCTTAATTCTTTTGTCTTTTCCTACAAATGCATAAGATTTTGTTCAGCATTCTTAAGTTTTTCATGCTTAAATAGACATTGGTCATGGCAGTTAACTTCTTGTATGTCATATATTAATATAGTGAAACCCAATATATAGGTTTAATTTTAGTGTAGATGTATATAGTGCAACCGTATATATTCAAGGTTCCATTATATATATATATATATATATTCTCAAACCCTTCATATATAATTAACCCCATAGAGAAATATAAACCATATATTAATATTACTCTTCATTAATATAGTGAAACCCAAAATATATAGGTTGAATTTTAGTGTAGATGTATATAGTGCAATCGTATATATTCAAGGTTTTATTATATATATTCTCAAACCATTCATATATATTTAACCCCATAGAGAAATTTATTAAAATATTAATATTTGCAATAACCACCCATTTGGACAAGTTTCAAAAGTCAAACTACTCACATCTACATAACTTGGTGCACACTTATTGGTACCTAAGCTACCATAAATACAAAACACTCCCAACTACATTGGTTGTCAATCACACATTCTCCCATACTTGCTATCACATCCACTTGCATCAACTCTATTTACAATAAGTACTTGCACAAACAATAAATGGTGTAAGGTTCCCCAACCAGACATATAATTAAATCAAAATCAAAATTAAATCATGTTTATTATATAATTCTTACAAAATATGTTAGTTATCAAAATCATATCATCAAATACAATAGCTTGTATGCATTTATTCAAATTCAAACAACAACCAAATTCAATGCATTCCTTTTTCAAAATTGAATTGATTATAAGAGGGAGATTATGTAGCATAGACAAAGCTGTATCAATTTCCTAAAGGAGCACTGCAAACGGTGTCTACAAATTCCTTAGTTCATCTGATATGCAAGCCATGTTCTAGACTTCCAGACAAGTCTTCAGGTTGGTACTTCACATTCCCTTTTTTATTAGTAAAAATCTTAATTCTTTTATCTTTTCCTACAAATGCATAAGATTCTGTTAAGAATTCTTAAGTTTTTCATGCTTAAATAGACATTGTTCATGGCAATTAACTTATTATATGTCATATATTAATATAATTGTTCATTGATATAGTGAAACCCAATATATATAGGTTTAATTTTAGTGTAGATGTATATAGTGGAACTGTATATATTCAAGGTTCCATTATATATATATAGGTTTAATTTTAGTGTAGATGTATATAGTGCAACTGTATATATTCAAGGTTCCATTATATATATATACTCTCAAACCCTTCATATATATTTAACCCCATAGAGAAATATAAACCATGTATTAATATTACTCTTCATTAATATACTAAAACCCAAAATATATAGGTTTAATTTTAGTGTAGATGTATATAGTTCAACCGTATATATTCAAGGTTCCACTATATATATATTTATTTATTCTCAAACCCTTCATATATATTTAACCCCATAAAGAAATATAAACCATATATTAATATTATTATTCGTTAATATAGTGAAACCCAGAATATATAGGTTTAATTTTAGTGTAGATGTATATATTAAAGGTTCCATTATATATATAATCTCGAACCCTTCAAAAAATGGATTGGGTTTGACTGTTGATTGTGTTAAGAATCTCTAAGAAGAGTTGTCCAAGACAAATATTTTCATTTCAGAGGGGGAGGACCGTATTATATGTTGTGTGGCCTAGATAAGGGAGTACAATGTCAAGATTGGATAGAAGATTGAAGAGGATTCTTCAAAAAGGAAGGTCTAGCCTACTCAGTTTTATTAGATTAGATAGGACCAAATGCAAGATTTTACAGAGATTCAAATTATAGAAAATTGACCTCCCCACACTGTCTTTAGAGATTTTCTGATAAAATTCTTATTGCAAATGCACAAGGAGCCCGTGAACAAATTGGCTATCCTACCAATAAAATGCCCTACAATGGCTAAACTCTCCATATAGAGAAAACAATGGAGGTGGACAACGGATGTTGATGCTTGCAAGAAGATTCCAAGACCCAAATCAAGACGTTGTTCAATGCTAGTTTAGACAAACTGGTGACTGCAATCCAGCAAGTAGTGGGAATGCAACATTTCCAGGGAGACCTACCTATGACTATGCCATCTATGAAGAATTCTTCTCCATGACTATTCAGAACCTGGGCAAGAACAATTACGGAAAGAAGCTGACCAACACTTTCATCAAAAAGGAACTCAAAGACATTGTGAGCAGGGTGATCTCTGTTTTTAACAAGAATCCAGAGGAAAGTATGCTTGGATGTGTGTTTCAAGTTGAGGCTATGAAAAAAAAGGTGACAACAAAAGCTCTGAAGCTCTTCAAGGAAGGATTACTCAGAAATAATTTGGACACATTTAATTTTTATCCGATGCATTATGCTGATTTGCTCTCTCCTGCACACATTGAGAGAGCAAGTGAAGTGACTCAAGGCCTTTGGGTATTGATCCATTGGAAGACATAGTCAAAGTGGTATTGATCCATTGGAATACATAGTCAAAGTCATGCATGGTTAATCTTCAACCATGTATTTTTGTAAATTTTGAGTACCAATGCTTTAATATTATATAGAAGCTCATATACAAAGGGTTTAACTTTATGCATATATATATATATATGTATCAAACTCATACATTAAGGGTTTGATTTTAAAATTTTGTATTGGGTTGCAGACATCATTTCTCCCTTGATTTGAGTACTAATTTCATTCGAATCTTTTCATTCCTACGACATTGTCTCCACAATCATTTTACAGTCAAATTCTTGTCTATTTTGTCTGAGACAACCTTTGAATTGGGATTATTTCGTTGTACACATGAATATACTATTTTATAATCAAAGTATCATTTTCTATATATAAATGGGTTCGTATTTTTTTATGCATATATTGAGGGTTTCATTTTTTATAAATAAATGGGTTCGTTTTTTTGCTATAACCCCCATTGGTAGTAGTTTACCCATATATATATATATATACTATTACGGAAAGAAGTTGATTTGCTCTCTCTTGCACACATTGAGAGAGCAAGTGAAGTGGCTCAAGGCCTTTGGGTATTGATCCATTGGAAGACATAGTCAAAGTGGTATTGATCCATTCGAATACATAGTCAAAGTTTTGCACTGTCAATCTTCAACCATGCATTTTGTAAAATTTGACTACCAGTGCTTTAATATTTATAGAAACTCATATATATATACAATAATATATATTATTGTATATAATTATACACAAAAATGTCAGGAGCGAGGATCGAAGTCAGCACAGAGTAGAAGGAGGACAGGTTGTAGTAGGAGGATGATCAGGGCAAGGCTGCGGCCCTGGGAGATCTTCTTGTGGGAGCAAAAGAAGAACTCAAGAAGGAGGAAGTGGAAGGTAACTGTATGATGGTAGGAAATGTCAATCTACAGATTTTAGGGGAAATCTTGAACTTAAACATCCCAGAGGCAATGCTCAATTCCAAAGTGGAGAAACTAAAAAGAAGAGTCGTTATCGCAAAATTCGTAGGAATTTGGCCATTGATCAAGAGGATCAAGGAATGGATAGAGCACAAGTGGTTGGGTGTGAAACTAGAAATTAGCTTTATGGCGTTAGGGTTTCTGTAGATTACTTTTGACTCTGAGTTGGAGCGTGACAACATCCTAAAGTGGGGACCGTGGTTCATGGGCAATGCAAGCCTATATATCAGGGCTTGGACTCCATGGTTTAACCCTCACCAGGAACTAATTCGAGATGCCCCATTATGGGTAAGGATGTGTTGTCCTCAAAATTAGCTGCACTCATTTTGTAGGACGACCCCTATGAAACTTGTCTATTTTGTAGCCTACAATCTAAGTATGCACTTCAAGACAAGTCTCCTTGATTTTGTGCGTAGTCCTCTGACACCTAAGGATAGCTTCTAACATTCCCCTTAGACAATTCCTCAAAATTCATGAAAATCAGCTAAGTTACAAGCTTGTCAAAATATTAATTTTGGCCCTCTTTAGGATTTAGAAAATTTTCATCCTTGACATGCTGAGGCGGTAAACTTCACCGCTTACGCATATTTTTACATCTTTTCCCTTTTACATGCTAGGGTGGCAAATTTTGCCGCCATAGCATGTTATTCCTCTACTAGATGTGACAGTGGTAAAAAGTGCCGCTATTGCATTTTGTTTCCTTTTATATGTGATAGCGGTAAAAATGACTGCCGCGACACTTAATAAATGTCACGATGAGTTAACTCGTGTGACATTAATTACAACTTTTTAGTTTTGTTTTAGGTTTTTAAAGGAATTTTAAATCATTTTAGTTTGTTTTTCCTTCTATATCACTTTCGTTTCTTTCTCTAAGCATGTCGAGTCACTAGTTCGAATCATTTCGGTGAATCATGGAAGCATTCTTCGTCAGATTTTGACTGTGTTATTTCCATTCGTCAATATCAGGTTAGTTTCTTTTGTTTTATTCCCCTCTTATTCCTTTCATGCTTAGGGTTTTATAAATATAAATGCGTGATTAGATTTCGCCACTGTTGTTCATTGTTCTACAATTTCTATGTCTTGAAACCCTAGACTTTCTGAGTTTTCTTTTATCGGTTGACTAGGTTTTTGTCTTTGTTTTTCTTTTTAAATTATTTTTATATCTTTCTTATATCGTGGTTCTACGTTTTCTTTTGTTGGATTAGATCTAGGTTTTTGTTTTCATTTTTAGGTCTCATACCATAGCGGTAAATTTTACCGCTTAAACTTTAAAGACTTCGAACTTCGTGAGGATGTTGAGTCGGTAAAATTTACCACTCAAGCATCAAATCTTAAGAACTTCCTTCACATGTTGAGTTGGTAAAATTTACTACTTGAACATGTGGACTATTGAGGTTTCTCTTTGTGTTATGTTGGTGAAATTCACCGCTCGGGCATGTATTCCCAATTCACAAAGATTACAATACCGTAGATGTACAAGTGGTCAATTTCACCGCTTGTGCACTTCTGCAATTTCCATCCTTTGTGTGGGCAGTGAAATTCACTGCCCTTACACAAAACAAACTAATAAACCTCCAATATGTAGAGTCGGCAAAGTTTTCCACTTCTACATAAACCTTGCAAATTTTTCCCAATGTGCTAAGATGACAAATTTTGCCGCTCAGACATTAAAAGTTTTCCTCACATGCAAAGGTGGTAAAAATCACTGCTTATTCACTGCCTTGTAAATCTTGACCTACCTCCAGGAGCGGCAAAGTTTGCCGCCCTGTTATTCACATTTTTCCTAACATGCAAGGGCAGAAAATTTTGCCACCCGTGCATTCACTCTCCCAAATTTTTCTAACACTGGAGAATTTTCTGAATTGCTATCCTGAGCCCGCTTTTATCCATTTTTTTGACTCGCTCACAATTTAGCCCTTACAAGCTCATCCCTCTACTCATAATCAACAATATACAGTTTCCCAAAATTGCAAGTATTTCCCCTAACTGCTAGATCATGACTCTTTGATTACAATTTCTCTTGCAAGTAGCTATCGAGGTCTTCATCTGAAGGAGTCTTCTTCCCAAATGACTGATCCATCTCCAAAGAAAGCCAAAGCCATGAAGTACAAATATCAAGGCATCTTTCCCATAACATCAATAACATCAAATGTTGATGAGATACGAGATATAGAGATCGGCCATGTGCATATGGTTGAATTTGTAGAGAGAACAAAGTCTGATAAGCCTAGTTCCTCTATGCATAAGATTGTCAAGAGTAATATACATCTGGTGTCTTCATTTCCAGTAGCTGTACACAATACAGAGTTTGTTCTCTAAGTGGCTCATTTCTACAAAAGTGATACCAGAGTAGTGGTTGACACTCAAGGGAATGTGATTATAAGGCTTGATCCAAAGTTCATAGATAAGGTGTTCATGTGCCCAACAGTTGAAAATATTGTAGAACTGGATTTTGGTATTTCTCAGTGTGAGTATGACAAAGATGTGGAAAAGGTGAAAATGGTAATAAATAATAAGTGGCTCAAGATTGCTAGACCTAATTTGTCTAGATGGCCTAGGAGTTTTGCTAGAAGTGAATTTGTAGAAGAAGTGGGTGACTTGATAACTCTTCTTAGTAGAGTTAGGGGTCTTTCTTCCTCATCAACTTTTCATGAATGGATGTAGCCATACATCAAGGTCATTCTTCAAGGTAAGCATACTATCTTCTAGGGGGAACAGATAAGTAATGCTCTTCATGAGCAATTAACTAAACTGTCAACTACTTTGAAGTTCTACATGACTTCTTACCTTGTGTACATAGCTGCTTCTATGAGAAGTTTCCCAGGCTTAACATCTGATGGAGACATGAGAGTTGTACATGTTTATCAGTACTATCCTCAGCTCACTTTGAAAGGCTCAATTCATCACTTTAGAAGGGTGAATGATGCCTTCTTTGCTATTTTCTTTTGCCTTTTTGATCCTCAGTTGGAACAAAGAAGAGTTTCAGATGAAGCCTAGTTAGTGGTAAATGGTTATGGCTGTTTGTTTCTTCAATTTTCAACTTTCACATATCTCAGAGTTGGTTTTTATCAAGGTTATCCCTATATGCTTCCAAGATTTCCCTCTGATAAACTTGTTCTAATGGAGTTGTGTCGACAAATGATTGTTGTCCATAACAAATAGACGGAATTGAAAAAGCCTAGTTTTAGGTTTCCAATTGAAATTTGTAGATTTTTTGTGGCTACTGTTGCTAAGGCCAAGGTAATGGAAATAGAAATGCATATGGTCACAATGAAAATGTTCAAGAAAAGACTCCATTTTGATTATAGGGGGGTGAAGGATAGAATCAAGAGAAAGACCTAGTTTCATGAGCCAATGGTTGAAGATATCTGGGCTAATTTGAGAACAGAAGAGGAAATCAAGAAGTTGGATTATAGCAGGTTGACTCTAGACCAAATTGAATATTTGGGTCTAGCTAATATTCCAGAGGACATGGTTGATGATGAAGAGGTTCTCAATTCTAGCTATGTCAATTCTCCCTTGCCTGCTGTACAGTGGTCAAAGTAGGAGATAACTTCTTTGAGGAAAATGTTTGAGCCAATTCTGGCTAATACCAATTTGTGGCTTTAGAGTAAAGGTATTCCTTTGAAAGATTTCATAACTAGATCTGAGGAATAAGTCTTAGAGAAAATAGGTAAGAAGGTTGAACTAAGGACAAAGAATAAAAGTGATACTCCAGGTACATCCAAGGTTTCTAAACCAAGGATCAAATTTGTGTCCAAAGGGAAAAAGGCACAAGCTGCAGAAGAAGAGTCTGATGCTAAGGACATGGAAGTTGAAGAATAGGGTATTGGTGAACCAAATGTTGAAGAAATGGATACGGAGGATAAGTCTTCGGAGGAGAGAAGAGATGAATAGGAGAAAGAAGGAGATAATTAGGAAGGTCTACAGGATACATCCATGTCTCCACAAAGGGATGATCCACAAGGAATTACAAATCCTTCTCCCTTACCTAATGTATCTATTTCAACTCCCGTGTCTATTCTTCCTACTACCCCAGTGTCACCCATCAATATTCCATCTTCTGAGTCACCATCATCATCAAGAACAATTTTTGATAATCCTCAAGTTACCTTTGATAATGTTCTTCATTCTTCTAGATCAATTCCTAGTTTGTCCTTGCCTTACTATGACATTGGTGATTCTACAATCTTTGATCATTTTGTTGTGGGTACTAAGCAAGTTTCAAATGTGGATATGCTAGGTGTTGTGTTTACCAATACTCCTCCTATCATTACTACCACAAGTGTGGGTACAGTTCCTTCTACACCAACAATGGGTTCTGATCCAAATGTTAGTACATTAGTGCTTCCTCCATGGCTTTTAGCATATACACCTTAGGGGAAGAAACAAACCATCTCTCCAGATGACTTTGATTTTGGAAAATTGATACCGGTGAAGGCTAAAACACAAAAGAAGCCTAAAACTCTTTCTCGGCTATTGGAGGATAAAGGCCACAAATATGTGGAGATTGCTTGACCACCACAGGATGCCACTACTGAGAATTTTAATATGAAAGACCACCATTTCTAGAATTGAACTTGGAAAGATCACACATGAAAGTGCAAAAGCTGATATGCAATATGTAATGGATTCTTTAATTCAAAAGTTTGATCGAGAAAAAGAAATGAAGGACCACTACAAGGCATTGGCAGAACAACTGGCTACGGTGGTAAGGAAAATTACTTTGGCATCTAAGCCAATAACTCCTGAAGCTATTTCTGTAGAAGATCCTGTCATTCAGAAGGCTCAAAAGACTCACCTAAAGGGAAAAATGGTTGAAGAATATTTGGAAAAGATGCAGGCACAAGGAGTGTCTCTTCTCATAGAAACAACTGAGAAGACAAGTAAGATGGAGAAGATTAGAGCAGAGCTTGATGATCTAGTTGATACTATTTCTCAGGAAATTGAATATCTGGATGGAAGCTATGAGAAGTGGAGTGAAATGAAGAAGCTGAAGATAAATACTCTGATATCAATTGGTGTTATTCCAAATCATGATTCATATGTGGAAACTAAAGAGGCAGTGGTCTATCGGAGTAATGTTTTGAAAGACTTGATCAAAGATTTGGAAAGTGCCAAGGAGCTAAGTGAACAAAGTGATGTTAGTCTCTTGTATAAATTAGAGGAGCTTCCATGTAATTTGGTATCTGAGGATCATCATTTCCTTCCCGCAGATGAGATGATCCAAGAATTCAAAAATATGTTCTAGAAAAAAATTGAAGATAAAGCTTTCTCAATTTCTTCTATGGACATATTGGATAATCAATTAACATTAGATAACCTGAAGACTAAGTTAACTAGTCATGCAAAGGCCATTACCACAATGAGAGATGCATTGATCAAGGCTCGGATGATCTTTAAGAACACTGTCAATCCAGACAGTTTGGGGATGCAAGCAGGGTTTACCATGTATGATGCTCATGTGAAGAAAGATGGCAAGACAAGTTGATGCAACTTTCCATAACTTAGTTTATTTTATGTTTTCATATGTACTGTTCATTTAGTTTCGGACATATTTACATGTACTTTTCTCATATGTAATTACATGTAAAAATATAGGAAGTCCCAAGTCAATAAGGACTCCTATTTTTGAATAAGTCAAAGTAGTTAGGTTTTTCCTAATTTTTCTCAAGGACTCTCCCTATAAATAAAGAGGGCCTCTTTTGTAATATCATCTTTTATCTATTGCAAAGAAACTCTGGCAAATTGAGAAGCAAATCAAGACTTTGTGCTTTTTGTGAAAATCAATTATCAAATGTTTATCAATACAAGAAAGCAAGTTCAATTTCAATCCTTGTCTTGGGATTATTTGTGTTATGATAGCATTGTTCTTACGTCTTTCTATCATAATCTTCTTTGGTAATAATTGAGGTGTGGAGATTATTTCAAGTGATTGAAGAGCGTTCTTGATTTGATTGTGATAGACTTTGTGTTATCAAATTATTTGTGAGGATTGTGTTAATGTTTGTGAGAGTAAAATAGCTTGAAGACTTTGTGCTACAAGTTGTTATATTCAATCTACTTTTATCATTTTGGAGAAGAGTGAAGACTTTGGGCTGCATTCAACTACAAATAGTTCTATTTGCAATTTGTAAGTGAAGCGACATAAGACTTTGTGTTTCTGTGGTTTTGTGATAGTTAGTAAGTTCTTTAATATTAGTTTCATTGAAGTTATCATTTTGAAGCAAGAACATCTATTCTGAAAAAAGAGAATAGAATGAAATGGAATCACCACAAAAATAGTATTTAGTGTAAATAAGCTTTGTAAATTGTTGTTTGTAATAGTTAAAGTAACTAGATGGAACCTCCCCTTGCTGAGAGGAGAGACTCTGTCTCATCATAGCTGTGGCGATATAACCATTTTGTCATTAGTTAGTTAATGACAAAATATTCACCCAATAGGATGTACAAGCTTCCCCAAGAGCTGTGGTTGGAGGAGATTTTCAAGCTAATTAGGGGCGCACTTGGTGAATATATTTGTAGCTCCGAGGCCTCATAGAAAGGTAAGTTGGCCTCCTATGCTAGGATCTATATCAAGGTAGATTTGAGCAAACCGATCCAGCATGCGATCAAATTTTTGTTCATCTTGGGGGATTGGATTTAAGAGCTGGACTATGAATGCCTTCCAATCTGGTGTTTTAGTTGTTGGAAGGTAGGGCATCTGGCAAGACAATTCTGAAGCAAAAATTAGAGCCCAAAGCTAAGAAAGGTGGTTGCAACCTTCCCTCGTTGGTTAATGATGAGAAGCCATCTGAGATGACAATCCCCCTACTCAAGGAAAAGGGGGAGATGGATTCAACTTCTTTGGAGTGGGACAATCTGGAGATAGTAATTGAACGATTAGAGGATCTTGGCAAGGAATTCTAGTCCAACAAGGAAAAGAGCCCCAGGGTGGCTCTAAGACCAATTCATAACACCTCTCCAGGCAGATTATCCCCTCAAGCTCAGGTTCTTTCTGGGGCTCGGGGGAAGGAATTGAAGGTGCCCAAAATTTCAAAAGGGCTTTTGGATGATGAAGGGGCAGATAGAAAAGGAGAATGACTAGAAGATAGTCACTAGAAGTGGAAGGAAGGGAAAAAATAATATTGTGATGGACGCGGGGGGTCCATTTGTTAGAGGCAGAAAGACTGATGCCAACAAGGCTAAACATATAGCGTTGGTGGAGTTTGGAAAGGGTACTCAAGACAATCTACACATGTTTGTGAAACAAGGAGGTGAGAACCTCCATGGCAAGGGGGGTAAATGAAGGTTGTTAGTTGGAATGTGCAAGGCCTCAATGGCCTGGAGAAGCGCCGTCTGGTGAGATGGCTAATTGAGGTGGAGGGCCCAAAATTTTGCCTTTTATAGGAAACTAAGTTAGATTATGATTCTATGGAAAAGTTGGTCAGTAGGATTTGGAAATTAGGAGAAGGGGTGGCGGTAGGGGCTACAGGTATGGTGGGAGGTCTAGGGATTTTGTGGGATAAGCTTGAGTTTGCAAGAGAGGTTGTTCTTAGCTCTGAGAAAGCTTTAGCCATCAGAATAAAACCCTTCCAAGGAGGAGAACCGACTATAATTCCGAATGTTCATGACCCTAATTTGGAGAAAGATAGATTGGTGTTTTAGAATGAGCTGAGGAGTTTTAGAGCATTAGTTGAGAGAGAGAACTGGATCTTAGGTGGGGATTTCAATGTAACCCTCATCCCAGAAGAAAAGAAAGGGGGAAGAATGCTCGACAATCTTGGTTTTGCAGGCTTTAGGAAGTTCTATGAAGAAATGTCCTTGGTAGACATTGCCCCTAGGCCGGATGGTTTATCTGGTCAAATAGGCGCAGTGGAGAGGATAATATCCTTTGCAAACTTGACAGATTCCTTGTCAATTTGGATTGGATTTTATCCCCTATCTAGGTTGTTTCAAAGGTATTAGAGTTTGAAGGTTCGGATCATTGGCCTATCAGGCTCCTCATCTCCCATAGTTGAAGACCTAGGCGTCTTCCCTTCAAAATGGAGACCTTTTGGTATGAACACTCAGATTTCAAGAAATAATTGGAAGGGTGGTGGAGCAAGGGTTTCAAGGGCAACTTCTGGTATGTGATACTCATGAAACTTCAAGAATAAAAAAAAGTAGCAATAATGTGGAACAAATAGGTTATGGGGAATCTTTTTGAGGCCAAACTCAAAACAAAAGAGGAACTAGCGGAGGTGGAAAAGAGCCTATCTGAGGAAGGCATGATAGAGGCTCTTAGGGAGAAGGAAAAAAGTCTGTTGGAGGAGCAGTAGCGGCTGCTGAGAATGGAGGAAATTTTCTAGCTCCAGAAATAAAGAGTCAAATGGCTAAAGGAGGGAGACAGAAACGCTAAGTTCTTTCATATCTCAACCAATATCAGAAGGAACATAAATAGAATCCTCAAAATCCATCTCCTAGGTGGTTCATTAATTGAGGATATTGACTCCATTAGGGAGGAAGGTCTGAACTTCTTTAAAGGTAAGCTTGGAATAGAAAATGAAAGTTTGATACAGGCACAACAAAGGATCCTAGAGTCCATTCCTAAAGTGGTGGCAGATGATAAAAATGACCAACTCATGGCCCCCTTCTCTAAGGAGGAAATCCGCAAGGCAACGTTTTCCCTGGGTGCAATGAAGGCCTTTGGCCTTGATGGTTTTTAGATCAGCTTCTTTCAAAAGTTTTGGGATATAGTGGGAGAAGATGTATGGCAGGTAGCAGAGGAGAGCAGGCAAAGGACTATGATGAGAGTGTGAAACTCAAATTTCCTGGCCTTAATTCCCAAAGTCAAGGACCCCAAATATTTTGATGAGTTTAGATCGATTGCTCTTTGTAATGGCATTTATAAGATAGTAACTAAAGCAATGGCGTCAAGGCTAAAGCTGTGCTTAGAGGAAACAATGGGGGATAAACAGAGTGGATTCTTGAAGAACATGTAGATCCTCTATGGGATCATTCTGGCCCATGAAACCATTCACTCCATAAAGGAAAGAAATAAAGAAGGCATGATTTTGAAGTTGGACATGAATAAAGCATATGACTAGGTCTCGTGGGATTTCTTGATTCAGGTCATGAAGAAGATTGGTTTTTGTGATGGATGGTGTGACTTGGTCCTTAGATGTATCTCCTCGACCACTTATGCAGTGTTGATTAATGGTAGTGCCACTGATTTTTGCCCAGCCAAAAGAGGGCTTAGACAGAGGGATCCACTCTCATCTTTCCTCTTTCTTATTGTGGTAGAAGCTTTGAGCTTTGCAATTAAGTAGTGATGAATAGCTTGATCAAAGGCCTTCAATTTTCTTGAGGGTGCCCCAGTCTTACCCATTTACAATTTGTAGATGACACTTTTCTATTCAGAGAGGCGAAGACTAGGGAGGTTAGAGCATACAATAAGATCCTTTAGCTATATGAGTAGGCCGCAGGTCAAAGGATCAACTCAGGTAAGTCTTGTATCTTTTTTCTTAAAGACCACTATTTAGAAGCTTTGTCAGTTCAAAGGATCTTGGATTCAATGTGAACACTCTTCTGAGAAACTATCTAGGCATGCCACTAGTGGAGGGAAGAACTTCTGAGCTAAAGTAGAAGAAGGTGGTTGACAATATGCAAAACAAGATGGCCTCCTGGAAAGGGAAGTGGTTGACTTTGGTAGATAGGATGACGTTGCTCAAGGCATCTTTGGCTACTATCCCAATCTATACAATGTTAGTGTTCCACATGCCTAACAAGGTGGCCTAGACTCTAGAAAAAACTCAGAGGGTCTTTTTGTGGAGAGGGACAAAAAAGAGTTACAAATACAGTCTTGTTAAGTGGGAGGAGGTATGCAAGCCCAAAGCCATGGGCGGCCTAGGGTTTAGAAATCTCAAAAGGGTCAATAAAGCTTTGGGGCCAAAGTTAGCTTGGAGGATATATGAGGAAAAAAACCATTTGTGGAGCAAGGTAATATAAGCCAAATATCTCCAAAATAATGTAAACAACCTTTTTGATGAGGAGGTTTCTCTGCCTAAAAGCTCGAGTGTTTGGAATTTCTTGAGGATGTGCAGCCTAATTCTAAGACTTGACCTGGTTTGGAAGGTGGGTAGGGGGAACAAAGCTAGATTCTGGAGGGACTCGTGGATCAAAGACAAACCCCTTATTAAGATTGATCATTTCTCTCAGGTTGGTTTGGCCATGGAAAATATTTTTGGACCCAGAACTCATAATTACATCATTGAGGAGGGTAAGAAAAAGTGGAGAAAACAAAGTATATTTAATGAGGATTTGGATTCAAGGTGGAAGGAAGTTAGAGTCCTGCTAAAGAGGAAGCCTATAACTGAGGAAGAGGATAGGCTGGTTTGGAATGGTAATGGAGAAGGAAGAGAAATAGTCAGAGATGTTTATAATAGGCTTTTTCTTACAAATAGTGGAGGTTGGCATAGGATAGTTGGTAAAATTTGGAATCATCTGGGGCTACCTAAGGCCGATGCTTTCTTTTGGCTAGCTTGTAAGGGATGGGCTCTCACTTGGGACAGGTTGATGCGGTTGGGAAGGCTGGGTCCCTCTCAATGCACTCTCTGCAAGGTGGATTCTGAAGATAATGCTCATTTATTCCTCCATTACAATTTTGTTAGGTCCTTGTGGAATAGATTTCTAAGTAAATGGAATCTTAGCTGGGTCATGCCATACAACCTTTTTGGGCTGATGGAATTTTGGAAGTTCAGTTGCAAAAGTCAAGGGCTGAAGCTAATCTAAGAGGTTTTTCCTTCCCTCCTAGTGTGGAATCTATGATTGGAGAGGAACAGGAGAGTTTTTCAAGGACAAGAAAGAGGTGTGGATAGGGTGTGGGATGTTGTAGAAAGTCTCTTGGGAGAACTAGGTGAAATACATTAGAGAAATGGGTGGTCGACTTCAGTAGAGGAAAGTCACCTAGCAAATGAATGGCCCTAGTTTAGGTGGTCTGGCTTAGCTCCTCCTCCCCCCCTTTGTATTCTAGCCAGAATATTGTCTGGGTTATGCTAGAAGAAGGTTGGATCAAACTGAACTTTGACGGGGTGGCTAGAGGCAACCTAGAAAAGGCTGCGAGCAGGGGGGATTTTCATGGACCACAAGGGGCAACCCCTAGGTTTCTTCTCCTTAGACATGGGTACAAACTCAAATAATATGGCGGAAGCTTTTGCTCTGTGGAAAGGTTTACAGATTGCCCTCGAGAAAGGTTGGCATCAGATTTGGGTGGAGAGGGATTCTTCGGTGGTTATTGATCAGGTGAAGGGGGGTTAGTTAGGAATTGGAGACTGGATCAGGTTGTGAAGGAAATTAAAAGGCTCACTTCTCTTTTCAATAGTTTTAAGATATCTCATATCAGAAGACAAGGCAATAAAGCTGTAGATTTGGCAGCTAACTTTGGAGTCAATTTAATCAATAGAGGCTCCCCTCAAGGATGGGTGTGGAAGGAAGAATACCCTCAAGAGCTACTGCAAATTCTATAGAGAGATATCAAATCTCACCCTCCCGATAATAGGGTAGATCAATAAAGAGTCATAAATAGAAGTAATCATGAAGTGAGGTAGCGAGCCCCGAGACTTGTGAGATGGAAGGTGGCAAGTGATCTCGATTTCATAGAAGGTGGAGTGTTGAAGAAGACAATCTGCCATTCTTGAAAAGTGTTATTGGCAGTTTTCTCTGCTTTAGCCTTTGCTATGTGCGGTTTTGGTTGCAGGGATGGATTTTGGGGGGATGGGGTGCTCAGGCTCAAAAGGTAAAGAGGTGAAGGCTCAAGCTTCCCGATGCAGGCAATTTCCCCACTTTCTTATTGACAAATCAGTGGGTGGTAGGATGAAGAGAAGGTACACTATGAGGAAGAGATTGCATAGGATCGCGGCTGAGGCAACTATGGAAGGGTTTTTGAATTGTGTCGAGAAGGAAATAAAGAATTTGATTGTACGTGAATGGTTGTTTCGACTGCTTAAGGTAGCTAAGGAGTTTGACAGCTAGGAGGGGATCAATGTTCGTGATGCCATGGCTCACCAGTTGCTAGACCCAGGAACGTCTAGAGGCCGCTAGAATGTGTTTGGTGTGGTGCAATCCATCGCCATGGCAACCATGTTGTCTGTGGTTGTTGCCATGGTGTTGACTCATGAAGATTTGGTGGAGATATCGAATCAAGCAGGGGAGAACCATGAAGCATTGCTGGACCACTTGCATGACATCCTGTTAAACGTCCTGGAGACTAGGAAGATGATGGAGGGCATTGTTGCTAAGCTTGAAGTTGTTGTTCCATTTTGGGCTAAGCCTCTATACACTTGCACCTGTGATGAAGAAGGAATTGTCGTAGAGGAGGGAGATGTAGATAAGTAGGGTAGTTTTTGATGACTTAGCTCTATTTCTTTTTGATGTCTATGTTTGTAGGATGGTGAATACTTTATGTTTTTAAATATGTGTAATGAGGAGTTAGGGCTTGTAATGTCCCCATTTTAGGCAGTTGTGGTTTTTGGGTGGTTTAGCCTATTCCTGGCCCTCATAGGCTAATGCAGGGGGTTAGAGGGCCCTGTTGGGTGGCTATCAGTGTGGTTTCTTCTCTAGGGTTCAATGAGGTTAAGGCTTGGCCTTTGCAGAGGTTTTAGAACTCAGTTTCTCATACTTACTATTTATAGTAAGTCACTTAGACGGGTTTATTATTTATAGCAGGGCACCTGATTATGACATGCGGGCAGTGTCGATTCCGATATTCAGTTGGATTGGAAAATTAAGGGAGATAATAATTAAATTAATTATTTGTAAGGTTATTAAATAAATAAATATTATAAAGTGACCTTATATTTAATTAATTTAATAAAGTGACTTAAATAAAATATTATAACATAAAGTCACTAAAATAAAATAATAATATTATTTTTCTAGAAGCTTCTTGGAGATGGATTGAAAAAGTATAAAAGAAGATCAAGGCAAGCTTCATATCATCCAGGAATTGATATTTGCTTTGATGTTGTTGTTTGGTTAGGAAGTCAGCTAGGGTTTCTGCCATTGAGCCATTGGGAACGAAAACTCTCATTGGTTATGCAATTTTGAGGTTGTGAAATATCAGCTGAGATTATTGCTAAAGTGTGGGCTTCATCCAGGAGTCCATTTTGTGCTTAAATTGGAGAATACATTAAGTTTCACAAGGGTTCCAAAGGTTAATCATTTACAGATCTGAAATTGTTGATGACATGAACAGTGCCGTAAAGAGTGACATGAACAGTGCCGTGAACAGTTGTGTGAATAGTGTCACGCTACAATAACCAGCCATGGAGTTTTTAGATTTCCATTGTTGGAGGCTTATCTAGACACCCTTTCATTCTGGGTATTTGAGGGATCAATTCCTTTTGCCAAGACAATCATTTCAAGGGCAAATTGGAGGAGGTTCAAGGCTGCAATTAATTAATTTTGAGGACTGATATACTACAGCAAGGGTGCCATTGGCAAGACATTTTTGTTCATATCTCATCATTGAAGCATCCTATGGTTCTAGGCATTGTTGCATTTTGATCCTTTGATCCTACCGATCATTTCAGGTGCCATAAAGTGGAGTTTATTTGTTGCATTTATTTTTAGTAAAGATTGCTAGGCAAGGGCAAGGACAGCTACTTCTAGGAGGTGCAATTTCATGCAATGAGGCTCAATAAAATCAAATAAAAATTAGAGATAGATATCATTGCATCTGCTGATCATTCCAGACTTCATAATCAAGTTCTTTGATGTATTTTGCATTGTTTTGCATAAGGTGCTGCTGTAGATGATCATTTTATATCAGATTTGGCATTGTTGTATATATCATTGTAAGCCAAGAGTCTTGGCAAATACATAGCATCATCGTACTTTGGATTGCACTCAATTAAGGAGATATATGTTGCATACCATATGTTTGATGAAATGTCCATCTTATAGCATACATAATCAGCATAGTAGTTTGCATGCCAATTGTTTGCCATAATGTCAATTGGCTATACAAGTTAATTTCAGTCACTTATATGTATGTAAAAAGGTCAAAATCAGTTAGTATATCATTCCTATTGCATTGTCAATCCATCTTACATCATTAAGAGTGTTTCAAAACCCCATTTGCAGCATCAAAACTCATAGCCAAACAAACAAAAATTAATATCAGCAAAATCAAACCTTGCATACAAAGTGTTTGACAATATTCCTTGAGCTATAAATCAGCAAGTTGAGGTCAGTTTGAGCAAGGAATATTACAGTGGTATCAGAGCTTTTGTCCTGCCATCCTGTTGGGTAGATTGGACATTGAATTAGCTAGTTAATCATGGTTACTTCAAGTACTTAGAAGCAGTGGGACAGGAATATGGAGAAGCTTAAACAAAGTTTGAATAAGTTGGATGAAAACTAGAAGAGGATGAATGAATTGCTTTCACACCCTACAACCATAGACAAATTAGCACGGTATATGGCATCCATTTTTAAGGGGTCTACATCACAAAATGAAAAGAAGGAGAAACAAGAGGTATCTATAGGAGAAATATCTAAGAATCTCTACAATGAATTTTCAGCAGTTAGTGACCAACATACAGCTGATCCTATGGAGAACAGAATGGACAAAGGTGATGAGTAGGAGATGCCTTCTGTTGGGTTACAGGTTTCATCTTCTCTTCAGGAGGATAGCAATGGTATGGATTCTTTAAATGATTCCTTTGGGGCTGATGTTAAATGCACTCACGAAAATCTAGAGGGAAAAGTAACAGGTGAAGTGTGGACCAATAGTATTGAGATCAGGTCTATTTCAATTGATCTTCACCTAGTTGATGTTACAGAAGGTAGACAGGAAGAAATAGTGGATCCTACAGGACAGGGTTGCACGAGTCTCCTAGTTGGTGACATGGAGGTTATGATTGGGGACTCTTTTGATAATCCTAAGAGTGATCTTACCTCTCTGCATGAGGTTAGCAATTCATCATCCATTGAGTCTATTTTTTGGAGGGATGATGAGGAGTTTGGGTTGGGAACTACTGCTGCTCTAGTTCCAAACCAGCATGAGGACACTTCAGAAGAATATTTTGATGAGAGTCAAGCTCTCCATTGGCAGCCCACAACTTCAATTAATGAATTTTCCTTGGTCCTTAAGTCTGATTTGGAGAACCAACTAAAGGTTGGTGAAGATAAGATTTTTACAACGCTGTCCCATTTTGATCATTCCCACAAGATGGTGGAAATTCATCTATGGAAGGTCCAACTTGAGGGGAGACATAGAGGTGTTGAAGAGGCTTCATCAATCTTTGATTTGCAAGCGTTTAAGACAGCCATGGAGATTATGAAAAATAACTATTTAACTCTTCTTTCCGATAGAGATCACCTACTTGAATTGGGTGTCATATATTCAGATGCATTGAAGAGGAAAGAGGAAAGAGGAAGAGGTTGATCAACTCACCACGGAGCTAGTGAAGACTAGAAAATCTTTGGAAGACTCTCAAATGGCTCTCCTTATGGCGGAAAATCAGATTGAGGAGTTGAATGTGGAGTTGAGTTTGGCTCATGCTTCACCAAAGAAATCAGAAAATCAGTCTTCTATTGCAGCCTCTTTGGATGGGCAAGAATCTTGTGTTGTGCATGTGATTGAGGGACAAGGAAATGAGGGAAAAGAAGAGCAAGTAATGGGTGAAGACAAACCAGTTACATTAGAGCAACTACATGAAGATAAGGTTTCTTGTGATGCTTCATTAGGTGAGTCTAGCATTGTTTCATCCTATCGTGGTAAAAAATTAGATGGTGCTTCCATGAATGTTATTCATACATATGAAAGTCCATTGAAGGTCCAAGATATTAAGGTGGATGTGAAAGTTGATCCTTTGCTTAGTGGAGCAACCACTAGTGTTTTGAATACACATGATTAAAGAGACATTTTACAATGGCATGATGTCATCACTGATTTGTTTGAGGACAACAGCATTATGTCCCATCATTCTCATGAGATAGGAGCTTGTGATCATGAGAAAGCCAATGATATGATATCACCCATTGATGGTAGCCCTACACCATTTGGTAGACATGAAGCTATCAAGGATAAGAGGAATGATTTTGTATATTTTGGCACCGAAGAGGTAAAGAAGTCCAAAAAGATGAATGAAGAATGGTTGCAAAAAGCCAAAGAGGCTAGATTAGTGGCTGCTAATGCAAGACAACATCTTCAAAAAGTGAAAGAAAAGATCAATCTCATCAACATAGCAAGACAAAAAGGGATAGATAACATTAGAAGACTCTTTATTCAAAGAGAGGATGAATCTGAAAATGCACTTTGTTCTAATGATGATGATGAGGTTGATAAGTTTGGGCAATTGAAGGACTTGGTAAAGATTCCCAACATGAGGAAACAAGAACAGATTGAGGTTTCTTCATGTGAGGCGGAAGTGGTTCATAGCTTGGAGACTCAGTTGACAGTGAAGGAGGATGAGATTATTGCAGCATTATCTCATCATGATAGGATGCACAAACGGATTGAGGATCATCTTTGGGTGGTTCAGTTAGAGAGAAGACAAAAGGGGATTGGAGCATAGTCTTCTCATGATGACTTGCAGGAACAGCAGTCAATTATCCATTGTGCTATTATGTATCCGACAAGGTTTTCTACTTCTATGTCACAGAGATTTCACACGGATACATGGTTACAGGATGATTATGGGGACGGTAGTTATAATGGCTTGGTTAGTCAGCACGTCCATAGGAATTAGGGAGAGGATAGAGAGAGATGTTGTGTTGCGGATACTTTCATATATTCGTATCACTTCATGACGGATGGATGTGAGGTCGCTAGGGATTCTTTGATGAGTACCCCTTTGGCACTTCAGGATTCCCAGAGATATGTTGATGAGCTTTGCTCAGAGTTGAGTTTGGCTAGATGCACATCATGTACAACAGAGACTTATTCATCTAGGGCAGCCAGGACACTTGTTGATGATAGTAGCATGAGAATTCACACTCAGGATACAAATGTCATGGGTAATTCAAGCATTAGACTCTACATCCGCACTATAGAGATTGTCATGGGACAACCTCATCGGGAGGAGATGATTTCCTCTAGGACTTGCACATGGGATGATGATGTCGATGCAGCTTCTTTTCAAGGAGTAGATGGCATTCATGATGATAATCCTCTCTTCGAGTTAGACACTGATCTCCCTCCTGACACTACTTCAGAGCTGGGTGATAATCGCAGTATTTGGGATCCGGGTGGTGACAGGGGTGGCACTGTGTATTGGACGGGTCCTAGTGGAAATCTTCATCACTTCTGGCATGGTGAAGATGAGATTAGAGTTGCGCAGAGGAAGTCGAAGGTTATCAGACATGGCAGACTTTTTTTCTGGATTTGGGATCCAGGTGGAGTGAACTTCCGGAGGGTTTTCTTCTGGTAGTTGAGATTGCTTAGGGACAAGCAATTTCAGGGAGGGCAGACTGTAATGTCCCTATTTTAGGCAGTTGATGTTTTTGGGTGGCTTAGCTTATTCTGGCCCTCATAGGCTAATGCAGGGGGTTAGAGGGCCCTGTTGGGTGGATATCAATGTGGTTTCTTCTCTAGGGTTCAATGAGGTTCAGGCTTGGCCTTTGCAGAGGTTTCAGAACTCAGTTTCTCATACTTACTATTTATAGTAAGTCACTTAGACGGGTTTACTATTTATAGCAGGGCACCTGATTATGACATGCGGGCAGTGTCGATTCCAGTATTCAGTTGGATTGGAAAATTAAGGGAGATAATAATTAAATTAATTATTTGTAAGGTTATTAAATAAATAAATATTATAAAGTGACCTTATATTTAATTAATTTAATAAAGTGACTTAAATAAAATATTATAACATAAAGTCACTAAAATAAAATAATAATATTATTTTTCTAGAAGCTTCTTGGAGATGGATTGAAAAAGTATAAAAGAAGATCAAGGCAAGCTTCATATCATCCAGGAATTGATATTTGCTTTGATGTTGTTGTTTGGTGAGGAAGTCAGCTAGGGTTTCTGCCATTGAGCCATTGGGAATGAAAACTCTCATTGGTTATGCAATTTTGAGGTTGTGAAATATCAGCTGAGATTATTGCTAAAGTGTGGGCTTCATCCAGGAGTCCATTTTGTGCTTAAATTGGAGAATACATTAAGTTTCACAAGGGTTCCAAAGGTTAATCATTTACAGATCTGAAATTGTTGATGACATGAACAGTGCCGTAAAGAGTGACATGAACAGTGCCATGAATAGTTGTGTGAATAGTGTCACGCTACAATAACCAGCCATGGAGTTTTTAGATTTCCATTGTTGGAGGCTTATCTAGACACCCTTTCATTCTGGGTATTTGAGGGATCAATTCCTTTTGCCAAGACAATCATTTCAAGGGCAAATTGGAGGAGGTTCAAGGCTGCAATTAATTAATTTTGAGGACTGATATACTACAGCAAGGGTGCCATTGGCAAGACATTTTTGTTCATATCTCATCATTGAAGCATCCTATGGTTCTGGGCATTGTTGCATTTTGATCCTTTGATCCTACCGATCATTTTAGGTGCCATAAAGTGGAGTTTATTTGTTGCATTTATTTTTAGTAAAGATTGCTAGGCAAGGGCAAGGGCGGCTACTTCTAGGAGGTGCAATTTCATGCAACGAGGCTCAATACAATCGAATAAAAATTAGAGATAGATATCATTGCATCTGCTGATCGTTCCAGACTTCATAATCAGGTTCTTTGATGTATTTTGCATTGTTTTGCATAAGGTGCTGCTGTAGATGATCATTTTATATCAGATTTGGCATTGTTGTATATATCATTGTAAGCCAAGAGTCTTGGCAAATACATAGCATCATCGTACTTTGGATTGCACTCAATTAAGGAGATATATGTTGCATACCATATGTTTGATGAAATGTCCATCTTATAGCATACATAATCAGCATAGTAGTTTGCATGCCAATTGTTTGCCATAATGTCAATTGGCTATACAAGTTAATTTCAGTCACTTATATGTATGTAAAAAGGTCAAAATCAGTTAGTATATCATTCCTATTGCATTGTCAATCCATTTTACATCATTAAGAGTGTTTCAAAACCCAATTTGTAGCATCAAAACTCATAGCCAAACAAACAAAAATTAATATCAGCAAAATTAGACCTTGCATACAAAGTGTTTGACAATATTCCTTGAGCTATAAATCAGCAAGTTGAGGTCAGTTTGAGCAAGGAATATTACAGGGCTGAGTAATTTGCCTTGCTCCTCTGGTATGTTTCAGACTCTGGTAGATAGGTGGTTAAGGAATTATGTTTATCTGCTATTACAGATAGACGAGTATGGCCCTATTTTTGAAGGGTCCCTAGTCCCATAAACTAGGGTTTATATATATATGTGCAATATCAAACTCATACATTAAGGGTTTGATTTTAAAGTTTTGTATTAGGTTACAGAAATCATTTCTCCCTTGATTTGAGTACTAGTTTCATTTGAATCTTTTCATTTCTATGACATTGTCTCTGTAATCATTTTATAGTCAAATTTTTGCCTATTTTGTCTAAGACAACCCTTGAATTGAGATTATTTCGCTGTACACATGAATATACTGTTTTATAATCAAAGTTTCATTTTCTATATATAAATGGGTTCGTATTTTTTTATGCATATATTTCTCAGGTTTCATTTTTTTATAAATAAATGGGTTCGTATTTTTTTATGTATATACTGAGGGTTTATTTTTTATAAATAAATGGGTTCATTTTTTATAAATAAATGGGTTCATTTTTTTGCTGTAACCCCTACTGGCAACAACTTACCCATATATATATATATATATATATTGAGTCATACCATTTTGTAAACTTTTTTAGTCCACCTATTTGTTAGCACCATGTCATTACACATCGAATGTCATCATCTCTACAATCTACATCTGTCACTAATTATTTTTGCATGTATATATATATGTATACATGTATATATTATAAATGTATATCTATATACACATATATGTATATAATATACATGTATGTATATTATATATCCATATATATATATACATATGTATATATATGTATATGTATATCTATATACATACATACACATAAAATATAAAAATATAAGTGCCTCAATCTGATTTAAGCAAGCGTATAAATGATTTATTTTTTAGGGTCCATGATAAACCAAACCACATAATGATGAAAGCTTCAAATGTTGAAAATGCACTGTCGAAAATGGAACAATAATGGATTAATAATGTTTAGGTTTTGGAGAGTCGACGATATGTAGTCGGACCCAAAACATTATAAATTGGAACATGTTTGGTTTGCAATCAGTGCCAGAGCATTTACCTTTTGGTGCCAATGTGAAATATAGATGCCTTAATCTGATTTAAATGGGTGTGGTAATGATTTAAGCAGGTGTGTTAATATATTATACATATATACATATATATGTATACATGTATATATTATATATGTCTATATATGTATGTTACATACATTGTCATACATCTATCTTCAAAGTTTTTAGGGAACTGTAGTCCACCTATTTGTCAGCACCATGTCATTGCACATTGGATGTCATCATATCTACAAATTACTTCTATCATTGATTATTCTTGCATTTCTATTTAAGAACAATACATCATATCTTAACTTTGCTACAACTATTCGTATTGTTTGCGTAATGAACATGTTTATACAAAGCTATGGCTGGAGGTAAGAAGGGGAAGAGAACATGTGGAAGGAGGATAGTTAGAGTACCATGAGGGGTCAAGTTCCCTACCGTGCAATCTAGAGATGAAGATACACATACCACTGAACTAGAAGAGGTTGTTGTCAAATGTGTATTTTGCTTTGCACATATAGAAGATGTGGAAACAGATGCAAATTGTGCCCAAACAAATGTTGTACAAAGTGGTTCTTCAAAGTTTAGCATAAGTATTTGGACAAACAATTACATCCAAAGTGCAATGGAAAGATGTGGAGGATAGACATATGTCCATTAGAGTTGCTGCAAAGAAGTGGGGAATACATGCTAGCAGTTTGAGGGCATGGTTGCTAGGCATTACCAACACAAAATGGAAGGGGCCAAGAACCATCCTAACTGATGAGGATAAGGCATGAATTGTTTAGTGGTGCAAGGACATGGCTGACATTGGCCATGGACTTGAAATTGCACAATTAAAATCTACT
Organism: Cunninghamia lanceolata; assembly: GCA_027924645.1. NCBI lineage: Eukaryota > Viridiplantae > Streptophyta > Pinopsida > Cupressales > Cupressaceae > Cunninghamia > Cunninghamia lanceolata. The sequence continues at coordinate 2,293,440 of BSBN01000925.1, read as the reverse complement.
GTAGCACAAGTGATTCAATCTAGGCCAAACCCATTCACAGATGGGATGCCAAGGAGGTCATGGTAGGAAGGATTTAGGAAATGACATCCAGATTTAACAATTTGAACTATAGAGGGAGTGGAAACTGATAGAGCAATAATGCTAAGGCCAAGTATAATGGCTTCCTTCTATGATAACCTACAGAATCTTTACAACAAGCATCATCATGGGTCGAGCATAATTTGGAACTGTGACACTCAACCGAAGTACATGTTGGTAGAAACTAGAGCTCAAGAACATGCATGAATGACAAAATAGTTATTTCTCAATTAGCTATAACATTTTGTTGCATCTAGCCCAGGAGGGGTTTCACCAAATAAAAGAGCACTTCTTATTTTTGATGGTCATAGTAGTCATGTTGCATTCCAGGTAATCGAGGAAGCAAGGAATTTAGGTATTGACCTAATCACCCTCTCAGCTCATACCAGCCACAAGTTGCATCCCCTAGATGTGAGTGTGTTTTCTCCATTCAAATCTTATTTCAAGAAACAAAGGTTTACATGGATGACAACCCACCCCCAGATTGAAATTGGAAGAGAAGAGCTAACTAGACTTACTAGCAAGGTATTCAACACCATGCAACATTATTAGTGGCTTTCAAAGGGCATGGATTTGGCCATTAAATTAGTCTGCACTTCAAATAGACATGAGGCCAAGTGAGGCCTTCGCAGTTCAAAAGGAAGGAGAATTTGTTACAACAGAAAGTGAGGAATCTCAGGTTACTACACCACAAAGTTGGGTCTTCACAGTGGAAGAGGACCCTGAGATAATTATAGTTGAAACCTTCTTACAAGTCACTAGATATTCAGAGGAACAAGTTCAAGAATTCCTTTGCACATACAATAAAACTAGAATTGCAAATATTCTAAATGAGTTAGAAGAAGAATGCACACAAAATTTTGAAATTGGGATGCAGGGCTGTCAAATGTCTACTGCTGAAACAATTTTTAATGCATCGTTAGACAACCAACCACCTATAGGTAATTCTGAAATTGGATTGTAGGGCAGTCAAATACCTACTTTTGAAATAGTTTGCAATGCAACTTTAGACAACCAACCACCTGTGGGTCATTTAGCAGAATCAGCTAGCACTGGAGATGGTCGAGATGGTCTTAGTTTTCCCATGGAAACTACCCAACTAGATTGGTTGGTCGAAGCTACTAGAAACTTAGGGATACAGTTAAATTTCAGTCAGGTGGATGTCAGCCTTTCAATGCCATTAGCCCCAGAAATTGATCCAGTTGAGATTGTACACTACTTCACCAATGCATCAAATTGGGATCCAAAAAATGAAGACAATCGAGAAGATGAAGATGGTATTGGTGAGGTGAAAGTTGATTATGTTTCATGCACCCAGGATAGTGAGTTGCAACAAAATATATCAAACAATCAATTTCTAAAGTTTTTAGTTCGAAGGGTGCAGTCAAGGGGAGAGAAGGGTCAGACTAGGATACTGTGTCTAAGTAGATAGTCTCAAATTCTAACATTAGATGCCTACATGGATATGCTAAATGAACAAGAGAGAGCTTGAAATTATGAATAAAAGAGTTACAAGTGAGGAAAAGGGAGCAAATGAGAGAGGAAATTAGAATGAGAAGCAAACTAGCAAGAGAAGGAGAGAATTAGAATTGAGAAGCAGTTAAAACAATAGTAAATGGTAGAGGAAAAGTCTAGGCTATGACGAGAGAATATATTTAACCAAATATACTCTACCATATGTGGTTTGATTTTGATTTAAATGAAGTTGTATTTGTAGGTCTAGTGATGGAGATAGATGAAAGAAACCTCATTTATCACACAACATCAAGGGTCTCTAAACTAGCCAATGCCTCAAGAGAGATGGAATTAATTCATACATGGGTAAATAACCTTGATGTAAATCCTAAAACATATTGGATGAGAATTTAGGCATCTCCTATCAATGAGTATGCCACATTAGGCTTACTTGATATAACATTTCCAACATTATTTCTTGATGCAAGATGTGATTAGCTAGAACCACAGTTGAGACGAGTACATATTCATGAATCTATTAAACATCTATTCTGATATAGGGATCACCATTTTAGCTAACACCCGCAATTTAGATATTACATGGTGAAAATGATCATGAAACATTGTGTGCAAAATTTATCTATAATTTTGTGAAAAAGAGCCTTCAAGATATTCCAATCACTATCAATGAGTTATGTGAGCATATGGAAAATATGCCCCACTCCCATTTAGTTGATTGTTTGATGTAGTTGGATCCAACTTGAGGGATACAAGGTCCTATTAGACAAAATGTCATGGTGAATTAATTGACATGTTGCATCAAATTGGATCACCTATCATTTTATTCATTTTAAGTGCAATTGGTATGTATTGTCTTGATCTACATGCACAAATTCTGAGAGGGCAACTAAAAAATCCATAATAATTCTAAAATTGGAGAAGACATAAAATTATTGATTATAGTGACACACTACGTGTATTTACAATATGCAATTTTTTGTAAAGAGATACTGCAAAAATGAATGAAACTAAAAAACTACTAATATAGATATGAATGATAACATATAGGTTCACTACATTTGCGTGGTGTTATGGAGTAAAAAGTGGATACATGTCTTTTTACCTCCTAGTTTAGCTCCTAAGTTCCTGTGTTAACACTCTACAAGCAATAATATTCATCCCGATGAGAAATCCCCCGAACCCCATGTCAAATGGGAACTATGGGCCCATTTATGCTTAGGTCCCAACCAAAAAGACACCTTGGGACTTGGGCACTCTCACTCAAGTCTACCCTGATTGATCGAGGTAAAATTTAATGTATGTTGGCCTAGGACTCTTAAATGGGTCCCTCTTTGTCGACCCTTTTATTTAATTTGTGAATGTTTAACAGGAAATCATATATAAGAAAGTGTTTGAATTCATTTGTAACCTACATGGATATTGTGAAATTATAATATTGGAGCAAGGAACATTCAAGGAATTCATTGTGTTATTGTGGTAGATTTCTATTTGTATGTGTGTTTGTTACAGATTTGGAATCATGATCCATCTCCTTACGAGTTGAAGAATCTTCATCCTCCTAAAAACTTCACCTCTGAGGTGACATCATCATTTGTGTTTGAATCATTTCATTATCATTTAGATTGTCTTTATCCTCTATCCTACAAGGACATGCTCTCTCTCTAACAACGATGTTGGGAAGCTTGAATTCTATTTCAGGATTTGACTGAGGCAAGTCCCTAAACACCACAACTCCCAAACCCCTTTTCTTCTTATGTTCAGGTAACAGGTGTGGGGATTGCTGAAGTGAAGGTATAGGGAGGTTGATTAAGAGATAGAGATTTAAGATCTAAAAATAGACTTTAGAAATTCATCAATAGCAGACTTGGGCACTAGCCCCAGTGTCCAGTAGCTAAAACAGACCTTGAATTTAGCATCAGAGTATCATTTATGACATTTCTCCAGTTTTGAGCTTTCAAAGATCAGGACTTTCTAGACTCAGACATCTACTAACATTTTAGGTTCTAAGGGATAGGTTAGGACATCTCACTAACCATCCTAGTAGTTTTAGACCCTCACTTGATGTTGTTGTTTCTCTGTTATAAGCTGATTATCCAAATTCTAGGGTTTAGGGCATTGATTGGCCTAGGGTTTGATAAAAGTATTCGTTGAATCACATCTTTCCTCTACAAACAAGAGCACCAAATTAGCAGCTGAGTCCTCCTTCATCTTGTAGTGAATTGGCTTATTTTGGTCCTTGAATGTTGTAGTGAAAGGAGGGTTTGAGCTAGTGTACTTACATGCTTGCATTCATCTCTCTCTTTTTCCCTATAACATTTTGGTGAACCCATGGTTTTAATAATTTGCATCTTGTTGAGTTTTGAAATCAGATCTTGCATTAATTCATATCATACTTTGGAAAATCTTGCATACATTTGAAAATTTTGAAAAAACTAAGCATTCTAGGCTTGCATAAAAGCATAGTTTTGCATTCTTGTCATTGCATATCATTGGAAACATTTGATTTTCTGATTTTCACATTAGATCTGAAACAAATTACAACAATTAATCATTTTATGATCTCACATCTTGCATTTGAAGATCTCACTTGTTAGGGTTTTTGTTAAAAACTTGCATTTTTCATATAACCTAGTTTTTGTAAAAGCTAGGGTTGGTAGTCAAAATCTTGTTTCAGATTTTGTTGCTCTCTTCAAACACTCATTCAAATCTGATTTTGAGTTATACTATTGTTTTATTTGGCATCCTTGCATTAAAATTTCAAATTTTCCAATTACACAGTGTGTATTTTAACATAAAGGGATTTTACACTCACTTCACACTGGTTTGAACAAAATTTTCAATCATTCATATTTCCTTGTTGTGAAGCACTATTTACATCATACTTTGTTTGTAGTTAAATTAGTGTGTTTTTTATTTTCAAAAACTTGATTTCCTTAAACTAGTGCTTTGGTGTGGGATAGTCTTTCATACATGGCCTCTCATCTACATAAAGGTGGTATGGTCCCTCCTCGAGTTTATAGGAAGAGAAAGACTCCTAAACCTGAAATAACTTTTACACTGCATGATAGAACAATTGGAGACATTGAGGAACCTCTTTACATTACTGCATGTATAAGTGGAATTCCTACAAGAGGAAGTCCTTATCGATCCTAATTGTATAATGAAAGTGGTTATAGAAGAGTTCCTTTACATGCAGGATTTGATACAAGAATCTTATGAACCCACACATATGATGATTAAGACACATAATGGAGCTTTCATCCTAGCTATAGGGAAGATTACATTATTGATTAAAGTAGTTGAGAAAGCCCTGGAACAATCATTTGACATCATTCCTACTTCTGACCTATTTCGTGTGAAACTAGGCCATCCATGGCTCAAGTCCATGAAAGCGGTCCCTTCTACAATTCATAAATGTTTACAATTTCCTCATCAAGGTAGAGTGCATCATGTTCACCATAGTGGATGGAAACCTATGGTCACCCATGGAAACTTCAACCTATACTACTTTTGGCCAGAGAAGATCAATTATTCTTGGGATACCAAAGATATAAAGCAAAGTTAATAACAAAATTAGCTGGACCTCCTATTGAACAAGTAGAAAATAAAGAGCAACCTGAATTGAAAGAACCCCCTTGATCACGTAGTAAGGGAGTATTTGCCGAGGTTACTCCTTTGCTATCCTTACAAGGATCAAGAGATACACGTAAAGAACAAAGCATTTCATCACAGAAGATCAACTTTGTACCAGCTTCTTTTTCTGAAATGTAAAAAAAATATGGAAAATCATGAGAATCCTTTTGCAAACATCACTAATAAAACTTGAAGGAATCAACAATCAAGAGAAAGAATAAAGAAGAGACAGACCTTATCTTGATAAGCAACACCTCAACAAGAAAACATTCCACCAACTAATACTAACTCAAACAAGGAAGAGTTAAAGGTTGAAAAGTTAAAGAACAATGATTCAAGTTGGGAAATAATAACTTATGTACCTATTTCCTCTTCCATTCGAGATTGGGAGGAAGATGATTTGCTCAACGACAACCACTAGTTCAGTTGAATAATAGGTAAGTATTTCTAACCCTTTCTAGCCACCTACGATGTAGCACCTATTTGAGTTGCTCACTTATATGGCCTCCTCTTATGTGTTGTGTTCTCCCATGTTGTGTTAAATGTTGTTTAGGTCTCTTTGGATAACCCTTGATACTCTTATAAGGTCAAGGATACTGCCTCTATTGTGACCATTTTTCTATTTATTTCTCTATTTTTCTATTCCTCTCCTCTATTTTATTGTTATGTTTTGTGCCTTGGAGACATAACATTTTGGACGATGTCTTAGGGGAATCTTCCCATGTTATCTCCTCTCTTATTTTTATTGTTTTTCATTCTTCAGTGACTCTACTAGTCAGCGGATGACAAAAACAAACAAACATTGATAAGGACCATGTGTCCCTTCAGAAATTAAGTAAAAATGGACCTAGTCCATATATGAAGATGGGGTTGATACATATATCTAATGCTTGACTAGTAGAATCACTCCGTGTTGTGATTCATCTTATGAAAATCTTGTGATAAACCTTTACAATACTATAAATATGCTTCTATGCACTTTGGATTGTTTTGTATCTCACCTTGTTGCTACACAGTTCTGAGATACCTGCAGTATAACCTCACAGGTATACTCAGTTTCAAACCTGCAAGTGTAACCTTGGTCTGTCATGTGATATGATTTTTGTTTACCTTTTTTGAATTGATTTGGCTATTATCTTAGAGTAAGGTTTTCTAACCAAAGCTTATATCTTGATGATTATCTTAGAAAATGATATCGATGTATTTGTGGGAGCATTCGACAATCGTGGCACATGTCACTTTGAGGCATGGGCTTTGCAAAAGCTCTTATTCCTTTGTGTGTTTTCACTCTACCTTAATGTGCTTGATACCGGCAAGCGGGATCAACCACCTTAAGGTGGGGGCATATATAATGGTAACTGCTTGATTACTTTTTACACTGACAAAAATGTGTTTGTAATCCCTCATCATGAGGTGAGATGGTCTATGTCTTGAGCTAATGCACATCCTTTTAAAAAAGCCCTTCTGTGGAAGGCTAGATGGTGTATCTGTTGAGCTAGTGTGCATCCTTTTAAAGCAAAATCTCTAATCATGAGGCGAGATGGTGTATCTCTTGAGCTAGTGCACATCCTTTTATACAAAGTCCTCATTGCGACGCAGGGTTGGATCTTGAGTCATTCAACCTTAAGCATGTATTTGGTGGTTGTGGTAGGATAGATCAACAGTTAGGTGTGTTCTATGTGTTTTAGATAGTGGAGTGTAGTGATGAGCTCCTTCCTATCGCTCGTGTTTGTCGTGTATAAGACATATAGTGTGTCGACGACATACTATGTTGCACTCATGTCTTCCATGTGTCTTCCATGTGTTTTATGTGTCTTCCTTGCGTGTTTTGTGTGCTCACAGCATGGTCTAAGGATGTGTGGTGATGAGCCACCCCCACACTGTATGTGTTTTGTGTGTCTTTGCATATGTGTTTTGTTTACTTTAGTTAGCATTGTATATATGCATACTTTCTTAATCATGTCTTCTATTCATGTATACTTCATGTATTGCATGACTGTGTTTATGTCTTCTCCAATTATTGCATTCTTTCACTATCTTCACTGTGTATTGTGTGGTTCCTCACTATATTCGCTATGTCTTATGTGATTTTTAAGTGTCTTCTTATGTTTGCCTAAGTCTGGGGGCTGAAAATAGTCCTTCAAACTTAAGGTGTGTCTTCATTCTTATGTTTGATGTGTTTAATTTATTTTGATATACTTCGACTGTACTTTAATGCATGGGTTGGATTGCAAGATTGCACACACATTTAAGTGGGGCTAAATGTTATGGAGTAAAAAGTGGACACATGCCTTTTTACCTCCTAGTTTAGCTCCTAGGTCCCCGTGTTAACACTCTACAAGCAATAATATTCATCCCGATGAGAAATCCCCCAAAACCCATGTCAAATGGGAATTAGGGGCCCATTTTATGCTTAGGTTCTGACCAAAAAGGTACCTTGGGACTTGGTTTCTCATGCCCAAGTCCATCCTAATTGGTTTGGGTAAAATTTAATGTATGTCGGCCTAGGACTTTTAAATGCGCCCCTCTTTGTCAGCCCTTTCATTTAATTTGTGAATGTTTAACGGGAAAGCATATATAAGCAAGTGTTTGAATTCATTTGTAACCTAGATGGATATTGTAAACTTATGATATTGGAGCAAGGAACATTCAAGGTATTCATTGTGTTATTGTGGTAGATTTCTATTTGTATATGTGTGTTTGTTGTATATTTAGAATTATGATCCATCTCCTTACGAGTTGAAGAATCTTCATCCTCCTAAGGACTTCACCTCTGATGTGACATCATCATTTGTGTTTGAATCATTTCATTATAATTTGGCTTATCTTTAGCCTCTGTCTTGAAAGGACACACTCTCTCTCTCTAACAACGATGTTGGGAAGCTTGAATGCTATCCCAGGATTTGACTAAGGCAAGTCCCTAAACACCGCAATCCCCAAACCCCTTTTCTTATTGTGTGCAGGTCACAAGTGCATGAATTGTAGAAGTGAAAGTACAGGGAGGTTTCTTAAGGGATAGAGATTCAAGATCCAAAAAAATAGTTTATAAATTCATCAGTAGAAGACTTAGGTGCTAGCCCCAGTGTCTAATAGCTAAAACAGACCCTGAATTTAGCATTAGAGTATCATGATATTTTTCCAGTTTTGAGATTTTGGAGATTGGGACTTTCTGGACTTGAGAACTAGCCCCAGAATCTACCAAAATTTCACCTTTTGAGGGACAAGTTAGGCCATCTCACTGATCATCCTGGTACTTTCAAACCCTAACTTGTTGTTTCTTTGTTATAAGTTGATTATCCAAATTCTATGGTTTAGGGCATTGATTAGCCTAGGGTTTGATAAAAGGTTTGGTTGAATCACATCTTTCCTTTGTAAACAAGAGCACCAAATCAATAGTTGAGTCCTCTTTCATCTTGTAGTGACTTGGCTTGGTTTGGTCCTTGAATGTTGTAGTGAAAGGAGGGTTTGTTCTAGTGCACTTACATGCTTGCATTCATCTCTATTTTTCCCTATAACATTTTGGTGAACCCATGTTTGTAATAATTTGCATCTTGTCGAGTTTTGAAATCATATATTGCATTAATTCATATCATACTTTGGAAAATCTTGCATACATTTGAAAAAATTAAAAAAAAAAGCATTCTAGGCTTGCATAAAGGCATAGTTTTGCATTCTTGTCATTGCATATCATTGGAAACATTTGATTTTCTGATTTTCACATCAGATCTGAAACAAATTATAGAAATTAATCATTTTATGATCTCACATCTTGCATTTGAAGATCTCACTTGCTAGGGTTTTTGTTAAAAACTTGCATTTTCCATATAACCTATTTTTTGCAAAAGCTAGGGTTGGTAGTCAAAATCTTATTTCAGATTTTTCTGCTCTCTTCAAACACTCATTCAAATCTGATTTTGAGTTGTAGTGTTGTTTCATTTGGCATCCTTGCATTAAAATTTCAAATTTTGTAATTACACAGTGTGTATTTTAACATAAAGGGCTTTTACACTCACTTCACACTGGTTTGAACAAAATTTTTAGTCATTCATATTGCCTTGTTGTGAAGCACTATTTACATCATACTTACTTTGTTTGTAGTGAAATTAGTGTGTTTTTTATTTTCAAAAACCTAATTTCCTTAAACTAGTACCTTAGTGTGGGACAATCTTACATACATGGCCTCTCATCTACATAAAGGTGGTATTGATCCTCCTCGAGTTTATAGGAAGAGAAAGACTCTTGAACCTGAAATAACCTTTACACTACATGACTGAACAATTTGAGACATTGAGGGACCTCTTTACATTACCGTACATATAAGTCAAATTCCTACAAGAGGATTCCTTATTGATCCTAATTGTATAACGGATGTGGTTACTGAAGAGTTCCTTTACATGCAGGATTTGATACAAGACAACCCACACATATGATTGTTAAGACACATAATGGAGCTTTCATCCTAGCTATAAGGAAGATTACATTATTGATTAAAGTAGTTAAGAAAGCCTTGGAACAATCATTTGACATCATTCCTACTTCTGACCTATTTCGTGTGAAATTAGGCCATCCATGTCTCAAGTCCATGAAAGCGGTCCCTTCTACAATTCATAAATGTTTAAAATTTCTTCATCAAGGTAGAGTGCATGTTATTCGCCATAGTATATGGAAACCTATGGTCACCCGTGGAAACTTCAACCTATACAACTTTTGGCCACAACCTACTGAGCTTACTCAACCAAGAGAAGATCAATTATTCCTAGTGTTATGTAGAAAAAGAGGGTTTGTTGATTTGATTGATAGTTTAGTTAGATCCTCCTTTCACTACATACATTCAAGGACATTAAATCAAGTTGAATCACAACTTTTGTAGGAGGTCTTAGTTACAGGTTTGGTGTCACTTGAAATGATAATGAAATTTGGAATTTGTAGATTAATTTGTTAAACCTTAGTCTGATTAAGCCAAAAACCCTAATTATGTAAAATCATAAACAAATGGATGAAACACAACAAATGCTCGCACAGGAAGACACTAAATGCATATTAGATACATACCAAATTTTGGATTTCGGAAGGCAAAAACTTCGGGGACAAAAGAGTGGGTGCCCTTGTCCAAGGTAGTGCTTTTTTTTAGGGCTTCAGGATATTTTCTCCTATAGAATGCAACCACTTCAGAGATTCTCAACAATGTAGAAATGAGGGATAAAAGAGTGGGCGCCCTTGTCCTTTGGGATCTTTTCTATTATTTTCTTCAAATCTAAATTCTTCCTGCTCTGCCCTGACCACCTGCAACTCCTCACTGCAGAATCTGACACCTATAACCTGCAATCACAAGAGAGGGGTTGGGGGTTGTGGTGTTTAGGAGCTTTCCTCAATCAAGCCCCAGAATGGCATTCAAGACTTCCAACACTGTTTTTAGATATAGAGTGTGTGTCCTTACATGATAGAGGCAAAAGCAATGATATAATAAATGATTGAAACACAAGGTTAATGTCACCTCAGAGGTGAAGCTCTCATGGGGAGATGAAGATCTTTCATGCCATGAGATGGATTGATGAAGACAAATCTGCAACAAACATGAACAAACACAACACAATACTACTCTGCAACACAATGAAATCCTTGAATATCCTTAGCACAAGATCACAAGTTCACATTATCCATCTAGTTGTAAAATGAAGTCCTAAACATGCTTATATATGCATTCCCGGTAAACATTCGTAATTCAAATTGAATAAGCCAACAAAGGGAAATTGTTGTCATATTTTTTCTAGCCCAAAATATTCTAGAATCCCTCCTTCTATCAGAGAAATCCTAAATAGGAGGTAAAAACTAAAATCTTCAAACTCCAATGATTTCCCTTGCAAAAATACCCAAAGTTCCTTGTGGAGAATCCTCTCAAAAAACCCAAAAAATTTTAAGCCATTGCCTTAGTTTTTGGGGCCCTTTTGGCCTTTATCGACAAAAGTCCAGGTCCCTGAACTCACAGAAAAATCAAAATTTGGCTAAGGCATGAAAGAGGGTTTTCTCCCTTTGCTCGACAAATTTTATCTTTTATGAACTCTTCTCTAAGTTCACTTTTCTATAGGTTCACCGATTTGGCGATTCATCGACAACAGGCAAGGAGAGAGGACTTCACTAAAAAATGGCTAAGGTATGAAGGGGGGAAAGAATGCATTTATCAGCAAAATGCTCAAAGTGTGAACTTGAGGCAAAGTTCATAATCTCACCAGTTCGTCGACTGGATGATTCCTAGATAAAGGGAAGGCAAGGGAGGAGACATAGAAATTTGGCTAAGTTAAAAGTATTCAAGGAAGGCCCTCTTTTGACAAAGTTCACAAATCATGAACTTTCCTCAAAGTTCACAAATCTCTGTGGCTCACCGACGAAGCCTTTTTTTGACAAGGCAAAGAAGACAAAGATGCCCGGGTTCCGAAATGAAGGGGATCACCGATAAAGCAAAAGACATGAAAATTGCCTAAGGCATGAAAGGGGAAATGTTTGCCTTTATCAACAAAGTGCAAAACAATGTGAACTCTTCTCCAATGTTTGAAAATTAGAAAGTTCACTGATGTGACATTTTGTCGATAAGGCGGTGATGGGCCGATAAGGGGCAAAATTGACTAAGGCATAGAAAGAAAGTTTCCTTTTGTTGGGAAATCGGTAGGAGGCCGAACCAATGAAATAATTTAGATTGGCGAGAGTTCACCAACAGGTGACTTTTGCCAATAAAGGGCAAAGAGAAGGAACAATCGGCATGGTTCGGCAAAGTCAGGTTTTATCGATAGGGAAGCATGATTCAAGAAGGCTTGATTTTAATGACAAAGGAAGGATGCAAAGTATAAATTGGCTAAGGCAGGCTCGGTTCAAAGATTGGAGAGTTCACTGATAAAAGGTGAAAATGGCTAAGGGAAAGGCATATCAACGAATCGGCTAAAAAGGGAACTCATCAGCTAGTTTAAAATTTCTCAAATTCGTCGACAAGGCAATTAGCTGATAAATGAATGCAAAGGCTGAGTTTAGGAAATGAATAGTTTTCTGATAGAGAAGAAAAGTCAAAAGGCAAGCAAAGTTCAAGAATCTGCAAAATCGCTGATAAAGAAGAAATGATGAAAGCTTCACCAGGGGCCATTTTTTCCAAGCAAGGCAATGGTTCTAAGGAAGAAGATTTTTCTGATAGAGAAGTTTAGTTTGGCAAAAGTAACTTTTTTTGATAAAGAAAAAGTAGGCCGTAGATCATGGAAAGCACACTTCGCCGACAAGAAGGAAAAGCGAGGTTTGATAAAGCAAGGGTTTGCTAATAAAGAAGAAAGGTTTGGTAAAAGGAGCTTTTGCCAATAAGGGTGAAAAGCAAGACCAAAAGTGAAGTTCAAGAAGGTGTGAAATCACCAACTAGGCTAAAATGAGTCAAATGAAGTTCAAAAAAAGGTACTTTTTCCAACAAGGCAAAAGGTGCTAAAGTTTTAGTTCAAAAAGAGTGGCAGTTCACCGATAAAGCAAGCAGAAAGAAGATAGAAATGGTTCAACAAGATAGACATTCACCCATAAGGCAAAATTATGCCAAGGAGATAAAATATAAAGCAAAGGAAGGTTCAACAAACACATAATTCTCAAATAATGCGAAAATGAACCAAATGAATGCAGTTTGGTAGAGAGCAGATTTGCCAACTAAAGGCACAAGTATGGAGTCCGATAATTATGTAAGCAACAAATTCGCTAATCATAGGAGATAATCAAACACAAAGCAATGAGAAGTCACCGACCATGAAATGTAGAGGCATCATAAGAGTAAAAGGTACAACACGTTGAAGTGTTGTGAAAGCTTGCCTCTCCTTAAATCATGTCATTTTTTAGGGAGAGGTACCAGTATTAAATTTTTGCATGCCAGGGCCGAATGAGGGTGGATGGAATAGTGAAATTCTTCATTGTTGGAGCACAAATGCAACTACAAAGTAGATTTTTAGGGACAAGATATGACTTTATGCATTCCATCTTGAATGTGTCTGCCATCCATTCATGCAAGCGATCTATTTTGCAGGCCTGTCAAAGGCATGGCCTCGTCCCAATTCACAGGTTTTTAGCAAATCTTCAGGGTTAAAATTTAATTGAAGCATGGGCTATCTTGAGAATTGACCAGTTCTAGTGCCCACTATAGCAAAAGGAAAATGAAATGTTATAAATACATCAGAATGCAATGTTTTTCTGTTAGTTGTTCTTTTGGGCTATTGTAAGTTGGAAAATTCTTGTAACCAGGCTTCTGTAATGCAATTACAAAAACCAATTGGATCAGATGGACTATGCTCTTGTGCAAAGCTTCTCATGTCTCCAATTGATAGTTCAACTATGAATATAATTGACTATTATGTGTCTATTTCTTCTGCATCATTCTCTCTTTTGTAATGGTTATTTGACCTCTATAATCAACATAAACTGATATTTTTGACTCTTTCATGATTCTTACACTATGTCTATCTTTGATTAATGTGAGTTGTGTATTGTGGGCAAAACGGTCCCTTTCATTTCTCCATTTTTCTATCTTTGCCTCTATTAGGATGAATACGAGTCTGTGTGAGTTCTTTTCAGTTTTGAGGTTATTACTATGTTGAATCAGTTGTAGCTAAACATATTCAATCTGGTGCATCACCTCCTTTTATTTCAACAATCTTTCTTACCCTTTTTCCCTGCAAGCATTAGCACTAGATTTAGTTCAATTCTCTGAGCCTTAAGCTCAAAAAGAGGAACCAACCTTCATTGGAGGTCTGATCTCATTTGCAAGGTCCCACACTTTGAGATCAATCCCATTGTGTCATTGAAGCATTTGAATTATCTTCAAATAGGGTGCAATTTCACATGACAATAGTTTTTGGCATGCCCGGTGGGACATTCCACTCTGAGTAGGAGCTGAGTTGAGAATTTGGTGCTTTTCTCAGTTTTATTTGCTGTTGTGGAAGCATTCAAGCACCTAACGACTCTGTTGACCCAGTACCCACATCAAGTCAACAGTTCATGCCTGGAGTGCAGACAAGATCATCTTCTAGAGGTAATTTCCAATTCTTAGAAATTTCATTTACTGATTCTAGAAGAAGACATAGACTATTTAGGTCCCCTATGAGGGAAAATAGGAGTGAGGTACCATCTCATGCAAGATCTCAGTCTACGCCCCCTACAGTCAATTTCCAAGTTAGGTTTCAATACTTAGGAAGAACTCTACGCATACCCGTAATTAACCTGAACATTACCAATATGGCGAGGAACCTTCCATTCATTGCTTTCAATGGAGTGGTGCAGGAGCACCAAGATGTCTAGATTTTATTTAATCTTCAAGTTGTTTGTTTGAGTCAATTGGGTCCTTGAGACCATTTAATATTGTAATAAGGCTTGAAAGCCATGCTAGTAATAGGACTATGTCCAAATGTCTATTATCTACTCTCATATTGTAAAGGAGGACAGTCATATTGTATAGGTAGTCTTATGTGTTTGTAGCCTTCCTAAAGTGTGTAGGAGGCAATCCTCTTAGTTGGAGGCATGTCATAGGTTTTAAAGGTATGGAGAAACCTTGTCCAAGGTTAAATGTTAAACAAAGAAACATTCTAAAGATAAAAATAGTCGGTGAACAGTTTCTAAAATAGTTTCAAAGACTGCAGTTACAAATCTTGAAGAAGCCCGATGGTTGGGGCAGTTGCATCGACCCCCAACCACTTCATGCAAATATGGAGGTTTATTTGAAGCCTGAAAGGCATTATTGGAAGGGGAGATTCAGTGGAGATGAAATAAGAAAGAGGAAAGAACTATTTTCTTGTTTTTGTTTTGTATTTTGCTGCATTCTTGTGTACTTAGAGCTCGTACTACTATACTGTATGGCACTGTTGAGGAGTGTTGAATGTTTGGAAGTAAAGCATGATGAGGTAACTATCCATTGAAGCAAGTTTAGGCTTTTGATATTGAGTGAAAGTTATATTATGACTGTAGAACCTCTTTCTGCCTTTTGAAACTTCTATCTCCTTTAATAATTCACTATTTTCTTGAGAATTCCGTACCTGTACAGATTTGCCATAGCCCATGTATGCATTGGATGGTTAGAGAACTGAAGAACCTTTGATTTAAATCTTATTTGAGGTCTTGATAGCAATCTAGAGGTGAGAAAAATGTTGTTTTCTGTTGACTGTCCTAAACCCTGAACTAGGGCTTTTCTAAGCAACTCGATGGTATTCTCCTCATTCCTTTGATCCTTCTGCCCCTGATCAGAGGAATGAGTTGTATGATAGCTAAAGCAGGGGCTTGTGGAGGTTTGGGAAGGCAGGAGGATAGTTTGATTGAGTTGGTCATGTAGATGACCCTGCAGAGTTATTTATTGGAATGGAGTAGAGGACAACAACACTTGGGTGATGATCATTGACTGTGGAGTGGAACCCTGATGAAATATCAATCTTTGCAATGTTATAGGATGTTTTGGATCTAGCAATGATCCTATGATAAGGGATATGGAAAGATTCTTTGAGGAATCAATCCTCTTTGTTTGTTGATTGCTGTTTCTGACAGTCCCCATTGGAGACAGCCACTGAGGAAGAAGCTAGGTATGTTTGGCACATTTTTGGTTTGTCAAGGAAGATGTTAGATGTTTGGCAAGTTAATGATTTGGTATGTTGTATATGGTTGAGGGTGTCTTGATAGAGACCACCATATGAAGGATATTGTGACTGTCAAGTCATGTTATGACTGTCTCAAGAAAGCATAGTTGTGACTACTATCCTGCAGACCCTACACAGTGGAGATGGTGAAAGGTGTGATGAAGTTAGGAGTCTTTGAGATGTGTTCTGAGGACTACTCCCTTTTTATGTCTTGAGCATGTACAAGGTGTTGTGATAAAGCCTTTCATTAGGATAAGCTTGAACCTCTAGTAAAACAGTAAACCTAGAGGATAGTTCTAGTTGAAGTTTTGAACTATGAGACTGCTATCCTAGATGCTCTGCATCATTTGTGGTATCAGAGCCACTAGTAGGTCCTTGAGGGAGTAAAGGATCTTGTGAAACAGTATGAGTTTGTGAGAGGTGTAAGGATGCCTCCTAAGAATCAAATGGCTAGGGAGAACAATGAGTTGAGAGAAGCCTTAGAGGCTAGAGAAAAAGAATTGAGGGACAAAAGAGAGTAGGATGCTACCAGAGATAGAGAGTTGAGGCAAGTGAGAAGAGAGAATGAAACAATCTTGGCTAGATTGGAAGCATTGGAGAAGAATCCTAGAAAGGATGAACAAAATGATTCAGAAGGAGATGAGGATGCTGATGAGAATCCTCTTGAGGATGAGTTGGATGCTGAAGAAAAGAAGTTTGTGAGATTGCTGAAGGCAGTCCAAGGAAGTGGAGCAAAGGCAAACATAGAGTTACCTATCTATCAGGGAAAGATGGATAGTGAAGAGGTGTTAGGGTGGATAGATGCCCTGGAAAATTTTTTTGAGTATGAGGAGATGAATGATGAGAAGAAGATCAAATTTACAAAGACAAAACTGAGAGGAACAACACTTACATGGTGGAGTAGTGTGCAAACAGAAAGAGTGGCTAGAGGTGCATCAAGAATCACTTCTTGGGGTAGGATGAAGGATATGATGAAGGACCAATTCCTTCCATCTGATTACTCCATTCAAACAAAGAGGATGAGGCAAAATCTGAAGCAGAAGGACATGGATGTTATGTCCTATACTGAGCAATTTCATAAGCTTAGTATTAGAGGAGGATTGGAAGATGAAGAAGAGAAAGTGGCAAGGTACCTTAATGGCCTTAGGTATAACTTGCAAGATGAGATTGGTTTGGCAGTACCAAAATCACTTGGAGAGTGTTTTCAGTTAGCCATAAGGGCTGAAGAAAGGGTGAAGAGGAAGCAAGAAAGACAAGGAGGAAGTGGAAGAGGATATAGAGGTAGGGGCAGACCTACTAATGAAGTTCAGAATAGCAATGAGAAGGGTAAGGAGATGCTTACAGATCAGAGAGGTGGATATAGAGGTGGAGGTAGATTTGGATCAGGAAGAGGAGTGTTTACAGGTAGATGTTATCACTGCAATGAGGTGGGACACACATCTTTCAACTGTCCTAAGAAGGATGGTGTTGACAAGACCAAGGATAGAAGAGTTCACTTGGCACAAGAGGAGGAGAAGACAGAAGAACCAGAAATGTCGTCAGCCTCTCCAATGATGGTTGGAGAAATGCTCATGGTGGAGAAAGGTAAAATGCAGCAACCAACATAGGTATCTATTTTCAGAACTAATTGTTTAAGCCATGGAAAGATATGCAAGTTGATTGTAGATTCAGGTTCTCATGATAATCTAGTTTCTTGGGAAATGGTGCACAAGTTGGGATTGAAAACTTTTGATCATCCTAGTCCTTACAATGTCACTTGGGTGAGTCAAGAGCAGCAAGTTAGGGTTACTAAGAAGTCATATGTTGATTTTACTATTGGTCCATATCAGGACTATGTTTTGTGTGATGTTATTCCAATGACATGTGGGCATATAATTTTAGGTAGACCATGGCAGCATTTGAGAAGGACCATTCATGATGGGTATACTAATACCTATGTGGTGTACAAAGATGGTAAGAAGTTCAAACTGATACCTTTACCTTATGAAGAGAAGAAGGAACATGTCACTATTTGTTTTGGAGAGAAACTACATTTGAGTATGCAGGTTAAGGATGATGGGAAGCAGCAGGAACAGTTGCAACAACAGAAGGTGGATGACAGTCCTAAAGAGCAGTAGGCTTGGGACTTGAACTATGTCAAGGTTGGAAACATTGATTGCCCTATAAAGAAGTAGAAGAAGGAAGGCAAACAATAGATGGTACAGGGAGGAATGAATCAAAACCTCCAGTTGAGAAGAGCTGAAGCATTACAGCAGCAAGGTCCTAGGCAAGGACACCAAAACAAGTTTTATGGTACTAACACTGTTTACAGGAGCCATGTAGGTTGGAGGAGGAAGATAACTCTTGGAGAGTTCATGTTTGCTATCACCAGTCAGAGGAATATTCCAACAAGATGGAAGAATGTTTGGAGTAGGTCCCATAACTCTTGGGACAAGAGTTTTCATTATGCCAGGGAGTATGGTGCAGGAGCACCAAGATGTCTAGACTTTATTTGATCTTCAAGTTGTTTGTTTGAGTCAATTGGGTCCTTGAGACCATTTAATATTGTAATAAGGCTTGAAAGCCATGCTAGTAATAGGACTATGTCCAAATGTCTATTATCTACTCTCATATTGTAAAGGAGGACAGTCATATTGTATAGGCAGTCTTATGTGTTTGTAGCCTTCCTAAAGTGTGTAGGAGGCAATCCTCTTAGTTGGAGGCATGTCACAGGTTTTAAAGGTATGGAGGAACCTTGTCCAAGGTTAAATGTTAAACAGAGCAACATTCTAAAGATAAAAACAGTCGGTGAATAGTTTCTAAAACAGTTTCAAAGACTGCAGTTACAAATCTTGAAGAAGCCCGATGCTTGGGGCAGTTGCATCGATCCCCAACCACTTCATACAAATATGGAGGTTTATTTGAAGCCTGAAAAACATTATTGGAAGGGCAGATTCGGTGGAGATGAAATAAGAAAGAAGAAAGAACTGTTTTCCTATTTTTTTTTGTATTTTGCTGCATTCTTGTGTACTTAGAGCCCGTACTACTGTACTGTACGACACTGTTGAGGAGTGTTGAATGTTTGGAAGTAAAGCATGATGAGGTAATTGTCCATTGAAGCAAGTTTAGGCTTTTGATATTGAGTGAAAGTTATATTATGATTGTAGAACCTCTTTCTGCCTTTTGATACTTCCGTCTCCTTTAATAATTCGTTGTTTTCTTGAGAATTCCATACCTGTATGGATTTGCCATAGCCCATGTATGCATTGGATGGTTAGAGGATTGAAGAACCTTTGATTTAAATCTTATTTGAGCTCTTGACAACAATCTAGAGGTGAGAAAAATGTTGTTTTGTGTTGACTGTCCTAAACCTGAACTAGGGCTTTTCTGAGCAACCCGATGGTATTCTCCTCATTCCTTTGATCCTTTCTGCCCCTGATCAGAGGAATGAGTTGTATAATAGCTAAAGCAGGGGTTTGTGGAGGTTTGGGAAAGAAGGAGGACAGTTTGATTGAATTGGTCATGTAGATGACCCTGCAGAGTTATGTATTGGAATGGAGTAGAGGACAACATCACTTGGGTGATGATCATTGACTGTGGAGTGGAACCCTAATGAAATATCAATATTTAGCAATGTTATAGGATGTTTTGGATCTAGCAATGATCCTATGATAAGGGATATGGAAAGATTCTTTGAGGAATCAATCCTCTTTGTTTGTTGATTGCTGTTTCTGATAGTCCCCATTGGAGACAGCCACTAAGGAAGAAGCTAGGTATGTTTGGCACATTTTTGGTTTGTCAAGGAAGATGTTAGATGTTTGGCAAGTTAATGATTTGGTATGTTGTATAGGGTTGAGGGTGTCTTGATAGAGACCACCATTTGAAGGATATTGTGATTGTCTCAAGAAAGCATAGTTGTGACTGCTGTCTTGCAGACCCTACACAGTGGAGATGGTGAAAGGTGTGATGGAGTTAGGATTCTTTGAGATGTGTTCTGAGGACTACTCCCTTTTTATGTCTTGAGCATGTACAAGGTGTTGTGATAAAGCCTTTCATTAGGATAAGCTTGAACCTCTAGTAAAACAGTGAACCTAGAGGATAGTTCCAGTTGAAGTTTTAAACTATGAGACTGCTGTCCTAGATGCTCTGCATCATGGAGGTAGCCTATTGGACCTAGCTCAATATGATGATATCCCCACTTTAGCCTTAAAGGCTATACCATTTTTTACCAGAGAAAATTCCACCACCCTAGCTGAGCATATACAAGATATAGCCAACATCTATTATGTCCACAATGTCACTGCTGACAACGTGGCAGTAAGACTCCTGGCCTCATATTTCAAGGGAAAAGCCCTGCAGTGGTATAAAGGTCTCCAAGCAAATTCCATCCACAATTGGGATGATCTAGGCACTAAGTTGTGCTAGCATTTTGAGGATAGAAGAGACCACCTATCACTAATGGAGTAGTTGGCTACAATCAAGAGAGCCCCCCATGAATATATGGTGGACTTCAATTATAGATTCCAGAAGACATGGGATAAAATCCCATTGATAGTGAAGCCCTCCCCAAATACAACATTTATCTATTATTTGAAATCCTTGAATCTTGACATTGCTATCATGATTCAATCAATGGGAGGAATGGTGCTACCAGACACATATGGCACAATAATCAGGGTATAAAATTGTCTGATTCAGGGTAGAAAAATCTCCCCAAGGCCACCAATGCCTATATTTCTAGAGGCCTCTATTGTTCATCCTGTTGTGGCTCCAATTCCTACAATGGTCACCCCTACAGATTCTTCATCGACATCCTCAAATGAATTGCATGAGGTCAAGACTCTGTTGCAAAGATTTAGCAATGAGTTTGTGGCACTAAAAAGGCAAAGTGCACAATCAAATAGGCCATATCACCCTGCACAACAGACACATGAGCCATTCAATCATAATTACCAGCAGAATAGACCACAATATTAGGGTAATGTACAAAGGCAAAATCAACCCAACTACATCAGACCATTGAATGTTGTGCATCCAAATACTACTAGTACATCCAAGCCTCTTGTTCCCATACAAAACAACTTGGCCCAGGATAGTGACTGGTGTTATCCCTGCAATCAGCCACATGATCAAATGTGTGCCAAAGTGGACAGTTCAGTCATGCTTTGACAGTGTAAGAACAACCAACGAATTCAAAGAAGCAAGTTAACATCAATCAAGGAGTGGTTGGAGGATAAGAACTAATGCAAAATGATGCCACTTTGATGAATTGGACCCCTGATGATTACTGTGGTGTTAATCAAGGTGCTGGTCCAATAGCATTCAATACAAGGGCAAAGAGAAGAGCCATTGAGGATGCATCAGTACCCACAGTCAGTTAGGCATCTTCATCTCATACGTCCCAAAAGGATACAAGTGAAAGAGTGGTAACTAAAATTCCTTCAAGGCAGGCATATCTGACCATAAATAGGGAAAATTTAGTGCCAACGGTGTAGGCCCAAGCCAATCAACAGTCAAAGATTGACCCTGCTGTCACTAAAACATCACAAAAAAGAATAGAGGACAGTCAAATACCCTTTAACATAGTGGATCAAATGAAGAAGACATATCTAACCGTCAATATGTGGGATGCATTATTAATCCTAGCTCAAAGGAATCTTCTTCAAGAGGCCCTAACATAATTCGGTCAACCTGATATGGAGTTGGTAAAAGAAAAGGCCACCATCCCAACCAACTTATGCCAACCAAAGAAGGAGGAGGCAAGCACAAGAAAAACTAGTAAGCCCCCTCCATTCTATGTTTCTTTAATCATTGGTGATAAGTTGTTACACAATTGTATGATAGACTTTGGGATGGGTACCTCTGTCATGCCTAAAAACATAGTTGACAAGTTGGGTATAGTGTATGAGCCTGTGAACAAAGGGGTAGTGCAATTAGATGGCATGACTGTTAAAATAGGTGTTATAAAAGATTTAAAACTCACTTTGCATGCATGCCCTGGTTGCTTTGTTTCCCAAGATATTTCTGTCATTGATCTCCCAGCCTACTTCAACATATGCCTATCTAGAGACTTCATAGCTAAAATAGGTGGGTACCTATCCTCTGATTGGTCCCACATGCTATTTAGAACTAGGTATGACACCAAAGTAACCATCAAAGTTGAGCCTATTGGCAATGACCACATAGAGCCCTACTCCCCTAATCTCACCAATATGAATTGTACAATCCATGAGTTAGAGGACAATAGTAGCAATGAACATGAGGTTGCCACCCTAGTGGAGGAGATTCCTGACATATTACTTGATGAGTGGGTAGACTATTTCCAGTTTGACACCCTTGTTCATGTAGAGGAAATAGGGTTGGGTACTTATTGTATCCATGAAGATGACACCATCATCCCCAATATTGAAAATATAACAATAGATCCAAGTGGGATGTGGCAAATGTTTTTTGATGGCTCCAAAAGTAGAAATGGAGTAGGTGCTTGGGTGGTATTAATTTCACCCCAAAAGGAAAATTATTTCTCTTCATTCAGATTGCAATTCAGTTGTACTAACAATGTAGCTGAGTATGAAGCCTTGATTCAGGGCATACAACTAGCTCAAAAAAGAGGAATAAAAAGTTTGCAAGTGTTTGGTGATAGCGCTCTAGTTGTCCACCAAATCAAAAAACTAAGTGCTTCAAAGAATGACTTGCTAAAGTCATACAAACATAGGGTCTGGTACCTAATTGAAGTCTTTGATGCCTTCAACATTCAGGTAGTTCCCAGGCAGAAAAATAAGGATGTTGATAGATTGGCTATAGTTGGTGCATAGTTTGACATTCCTCAGAATGTCAAACAAAATTTAGATCAACATGTCAAGGTTGTTGTAAGGCCTACTATGCCTAATAGCACCATAAGCTGGCAAGTATTTGAAAATGACCAGTAAATTGTGATTTTTTTGCAAGATGAGGCAAAGTATGCTACCAAGAACCAATCAATATTACAAGAGTAGTATGGCGACCATGTGATCTAGCTAAAGACCAACAAGCTACCTAGGGGACTAATCACCTTAGAGAGCATATTTGGTGTAGATGATCAGCCAAAGAAAGAAAAGATGAACATGACTATAAAAAAAGAGGATTATGAAGAGGTAGAAATTGCACAGGCTTGATTTCTCAAACATGGAAAGGTATGCAACCAAGCTAAAAGGCAAGATTTTATCGAGCTTTGCAATGAATTTAATGATTTAATTGCTTGGGATTATCAATATTTAAAATGCTTTGATCCTAGCTTAATCCAACATACCATTGAAGTGGACCTTAATGCAAAACCTGTCCACCAAAAACAAAGGCCAATCAATCCCAAAATAGAACCACTGATGAGAAAAGAGTTGTCCAAACTCATAGAGGCAAAGATTATTTATCCCATCAAACATTCCTCTTGGGTGGCAAATTTAGTTCTAGTTAGGAAGAAGAATGTGGAAATAAGAATATGTGTGGACTTTAGAGACTTGAATAGAGTCTCCCTTAAAGACCACTACCTGCTTCCTTCTATGGAGCAAATATTACAAATAGTAGTAGGAATTGAAAGGTTTTCATTCCTAGATGGGTATTCAGGCTACAATCAGATCCTTGTAAAAGAATCATACCATTATAAAA
The DNA here is from genome assembly GCA_027924645.1 of Cunninghamia lanceolata. Classification (NCBI taxonomy): domain Eukaryota; kingdom Viridiplantae; phylum Streptophyta; class Pinopsida; order Cupressales; family Cupressaceae; genus Cunninghamia; species Cunninghamia lanceolata. The sequence goes on along the minus strand of BSBN01000925.1, from coordinate 2,270,008 downwards.
CAACCTTTACCACCAAGTGGGGTACCTTGGCTTACCAAAAAATACCTTTTGGGTTGACAAATGTTGGACCTACTTTTAAAAGAGCAATGGATTTGGCCTTTAAATGCTTGATTAATGATATTATTCTAGTGTATCTCGATGGTTTGACTATTTATTATAAGCATGCAATTGACCACCTGGGCCATTTAAGAAAATTCTTTGAAAGATGCAGAGAATATGGGATATCATTAAATCCCCAAAAATGTGTATTTGCTGTCCCAGAAGGTGAATTGCTGGGAGATGTAGTCTCCAAAGAAGGATTGGCCATTGATCCCGAAAGGACAAATGCCATTCTAGCTCTTCCTCTTCCCAGTCATAAAACAGGTTTGCAGAGCTTCTTGGGAAAGATCAACTTTGTGAGGAGGTTCATTCCAAATTTTGCTTCAATAGCAAAACCTCTCACAGCTATGCTAAAAAATAATGCTACCTTCACATGGTCCAAAGAAGGTAGGGATAGTTTTGAAGCCATCAAATAGGCCATTACACAAGCTCCAACCTTGATAAACCCAAATTATGAGAAGTATTTTATCCTTTATGCCTTTGGAGGAAAATAGGGTATATCAACAGTTCTAACACAATAAAATGATGAGAAGCTGAAGTAACCAATCACCTTCTTTAGTCAGCCACTTAAAGATTATGAACAAAGGTATGACTTTGTGGAGAAACAAGTGTTTGTTGTAGTGAAATCCCTAAACAAATTCAAACATATGCTTTCTAACAGCAAGATAGATTTGATGGTAAACCACCCTGGCATCAAAGAGTTCCTATTGAGAAAGGATGTCAATGAGAAAAGGGCTAGATGGATAACTAAAGTCATGGAATATGATATAGACATCCATATTACCAAGCTGGTTCATGGCAAGGGTTTGTGTGAACAAATGGAAGCAGACGTCAAGGACATAAGTGATGTTGTATGTGCCCAAGGGCAGACGTAACCAGCTAACTCCCACTCCCAGACTGACTGGTATCATGACATGACCACTTTTCTACAGTCAGAAAGATGCTGGTGATGGACTTGATTGAACAAAAATAAGACATTTCAGACTTTAGTCCATCCCTTATGTTCTTGTAGATGGTGTTTTATTTAGAAAGGACATCAATGAGGTTCTTCTTAGATGTATTACTCAAGATCAGACTTCTAGCATATTAGAAGAATTCCATAATGGCCCTGCTAGTGGCCATTATTCTCTAAGAACATCTACTGTTAAAATTATGAGGGTTGGTCACTATTTGCCTAATTTATTCAGAGATGCCCATAAATGGGTAAGGAGCTGCCAGGAATGTGTATTCTTTGCAGGGAAACAGAGGCTGGCAGTTCTTCCTCTTCATCCAATTCAAACTGATCAGCCATTTGACCAATGGGGTTTAGACTTCATTGGGATGATTAATCCACCATCCAATGCTGGCCACAAGTGGATTCTGATAGCCACTGACTATTTTACAAGGTGGATAGAGGTAGTTGCATTGAAGGATGCCACAAAGGTCTCCATTTCAGATTTTCTTGAAGGTATAGTTACTAGGTTTGGTGTTCCATTCACTATTATTTCTGATAATGCTAAGACCTTTATAGGCACAAATATCTGTAAATGGGTGTTAAAATATGGAATTTATTTGCAAACATCATCCAACTACTACCCCAAAGGAAATGGCCTGGTTGAGTCCACAAACAAAAATCTGATTAGGATAATCAAGAAGATAGTGGATGATAATCAAAGAACTTGGAATTTCAAGTTGAGACAACTCTGTGAGCTGATCGGATCACTCCTAAGAGGGCAACTGGTAATTCGCCCTTCATGCTAGTATATGGGAAAGAAGCAAGGCTTCCATTATCATCAGAGTTACCATCCTTGGAGCTAGCCCAACAACTAGAGTTGCTTGAAAATGACACCATGATAGTCAGATTTGCTGAGATGATGGATCTTGAAGAGAAGAGGAGTGCCGCCATAAAAACCCTTGAAGCACACCAAGAACAAGTCAAGAAGACATTTGATAGGAAATCAGTTGATAGAGTCTTCCAAGAGGGAAATTTAGTGATGAAGTGGGATGAAGATAGGGCCAAGGAAGGAAGACATTCCAAATTAGATGCTATGTGGAGTGGCCCCTACATTATCACTAGTTGCAAGTAGGCAAATGCTTTCCAACTATCTAAATTAACTCATGAGGAACTTCTGATCCCAGTAAATGGGATTCATCTCAAACCCTACTTCTGAGTTTGGTTTGAGATCCTTGTAAATATTTAGAATAGATTTTCTTTCTATTTTAGGTTTCCTTTCCTCCAAGTGCTATTACACAAGCAACTTTCTCATTAGGAGAATGCTTTCCTTGTTATGCTTTTCTTATTTTTGGGAGGTATTTTTTAGTTTGTGTTGGTCATGGAGCTTCTTTCTTTTTGTTGAAGTTGACAAACCAACCTCACAGATCCCAATGAACACCTGCAAGCAAATAACCTGTCACACAAAGGAGACCAAGAGGCACAATAATGGTGCTATGTAAACCTGAAACAAAATGCATAAAGAATGAATAATTACAATAAGATCAATCCTTATGAAAGGAGATCAAAACCCTAAAAGTGAGAACCCTAGGATTAATAATAAATTATTAAAGTGCCTAAGTTTAGCTTAAGTGAAATAAAGTAAAGGTGACTTAATTAATTAATCAATATGATTAAATTAATTAAGTAATTAACCTATTACTCTAACACCCCCCCTTAAGATGAACTTAGGGACACTACAACAAATCCCTGTGATTAGCTCCTTTTTTTGCTCTATTTTTTGCTTCCACCCACTGTTTTAATGTATTTTTCTCCAATTTTTTGAAAAAGGTGCTATTTATCAGGATGATACTTTTTTTGGCATTTTTTGTGTTGATCAGAACAAGTAGGTGCTAAATTAGGTGCCAAGTTGCGCCTAAATTAGAGTCAACTTTAGCACCCACATTAGCGCTGACTTTAGCGCCGTACCTCTAAGCCTCTATGGATTATGTTGGATCAAAATTTTAGACTTTAAATTTTTTCCATTCCCACCACAATCCCTAATAAGACATTCTACTTGAACCCAAAAAATATCACCATTCCCTTATTAGCCCTAAATTCTATACCTCGATCGTAAAATATTTGATGAAAAAATTAGTATAGCTAACATCGGCAAGATGATACTCCATCGGGGAGACTCAAAATATAGTCTCTTTGATGACCCGAAGGCACAAGCAGACAAAAGGAAAATCACACGAAAACCTGAAGTAATGAGCAAATCGAATTGACAGGGGATATCGACAAGAGTCATTCAGTAGTCTCATCAATACCCTGAAAGTCGAATAGATAAGGCACTTCGGCGTGACACCAAAATGTGTCATGACAATCAAACAAAAATATCGATAACCTTTAAGGGATTCAGGATATCGAAGTGATATGGTTTAGAGTCTCACTGATAGAAGGGGTCTCGCCAATGAAAAGATATCGTAAAGGGTATTTCGAAGAAACTCTACTGTGTCAAAGAGGGTTTTTGGGGTCTCTCTGAAAAGGCGATGAAAAGAAATTAAAATACCAAAAGGGTGATTTCTTGTTCGAGGAGACTCATATTATCGAAGTAACGCCAGTTAGGGTCATACCAAAATCCTAAACAATAAATGAGATTGCAAAACACATCACCTTGAAATAAAGTGACAAGACATAAAGGTGGCGATCTAATGCTCTATTTTTGAAAACATTTAAATTCCCTTCGATGATATGAGAAACACAAGCAAGATGCCATTGATTGCATAGAGTTAAGATTGTTTAATGGGAATTCAGAGGGCGTTGCAAAGAACAAGTGCAGGGCATGGATGAATAAGCATTTCAGGACTAGAGCAATTTGTCAAGTAAGTACTGCGAACTTGCTTGTATAGATTAGTCTACATTTATAAATCACAGAGTTGAAATCCAGACATAGTGATAGAATATGGAAGAAACAATTTAGAACCTAAAGAGTAAAAGACAAAAAACTAGGGATAGGCATCTAAACTAGGATTTATTAGACCAATGTCCTGGGTCAAGATAGAAATCTAGAAGAAATGCCCAACTAAACCCACATGCTGAGAAATTTGAAGGTTTATATGGGGATATTGGGGATATATGGACACTAGTCAGAGGGTATGATCTCTTTATCTCCCATTACAAAAAAATGCACAGGCATAAACCCATTTCAAACCCATGGTGGCTAAACTTGGGTAAATGGGTAGTCCCGAATGTGTTTGTAAATGTCCAGTTGATGAAGTTTTTTGCAAAGAAATTCAACCCTAAGACTTGTTATATTGAATTCAATGATGGGACTGGTTTCTTCCCCATTACCAGAGACTATATAGCCACAATGTTTTAGTTAGACACAAGTTTAGACAAGAAATTTAGAATCAAGGATTTGTTGGTTGGGTACCGCAATATGAGTAGCAATTATAAGAGATGGAAGTTACCCTTGCACAGGCCTCACAGTGACAATAACCAATTTAGGGTATTTTCAGAGGGCGAAGATCCACCCTACTCAACTGAATTGTTTGAAGATTATTTCAAAAACACATATTACTCTGTCTGCCAGATATTGGGAATAGAGGCCTCCATGTTCATGGAAATTGCGCCCATGGTCCTAGCTACGGACATACAGAGTCATGATGCGCTGTAATTTGATTATGTTGAATACCTGGCATACAATATAAAAAATGATTTAATGTCTATTAAGAATGGAGGAAGTAAATTTAGACGTTATTCTTTATTTATGCATATGGTATTATATGAAGGACAATGTATGGGCTTATGGGATAGAAATCTTAGGGTAAGAGACCTAGACATCAATGGAGATATAAAATCTATGCAAATGTGGACTGCTATTTGGGATAGTAGATGTGACAGATCCCATTATTTATACTTTGAAGAGTTTTTTGTGAAACCAATATTCAAATGGTTTGGACATCCTTGCAACCGCAATTTTTCATTGGAAATACATAATTTTTTAGACCAAAAGATAGATATGAAGAGGGAAAGTTCAGCCATAATTGGGGTGATTGGTATGTTTTCAAAGATTGCACTATGATAAGAGTATTCAGATATGAAGGGCCACCCTTCCTTCTACCAAAGACATGCCCAGATCAAGTTGCATACTTAGAAATTGTTGGCAATTGGCTTCCGCAAACTTCATGCATCTCAAGAATCAGCATAAATAGTCATTTATCCCTAGGACTTTATGCTTTGGAGATTTCACTATACTTTCTAACAAAGGTTATCAATTAATTCATAGTAAATTAGAACAATTCAGATTACCTTTTGGAAATGTAAGAGGAAATTTTGATCCAGAACACTTCATAAACAGTGTAAAAACAAAGCAGGAGTTAAAGGGATATGATCATGTCCTATTTGTTGATGAAGATTTAATTAGAAATTGTGATGAAAATATAGTAGCAGAAAGAAGAAGTTTGTACCATAAAACCATGTTAGCAGAGGCTTGGAGGGTAGCCCAAAACCCCACCTACACCAGAGTTTTCCAGGATATTGATGATCCTATCGAAAGACTAGATACTAGATTACACATGCACTAGAATTGATCAAGAATGTTCCCCTTCATGTATTTAACAAAAAAGGAAAACAACTTAAAGATGCACAGGCTGAGTATGAAGTACCCCTGGGTCACTTGTCACCTCAACCCATACCGGATATAAGTTTATCTATAGACACAAACATTGTAGAAGGAGGGGGAGAGTTTGAAGAAGGGGTGCAAAGTTACGACCCAACCATTAAGGGGTATGAACTGCCTGAAGATAGAGAAGCTGTCACTGTGGAAGCACCAAATAATCTATCAGAAGACATAAGGCACCTGGCCAATAGTAAATTCATATCAGATGATGATTTCATCAAAACACCTGAGTTTAAAGCCTTCTTATATGAATACAAGGGCAAACAATCTAGGAAGAGAATGAAAGATATCACTCTTGACATACAGGATGAGGTGTTGTCTGAGCTTCAAAAGGAGATCGACAATGAATTGGAGATAATGACTCTAGAAAGGGGAATAACCTTGTTACAAGAAGCAGGTGTGATTTTGGTTCCTAGATGGGACATGGCTTTAGCCATTGTATTTGATTCTTTCAATAGAAATCAAGATAAGAAGTTGAAACTTAGCATAGAGGCAATGGATGATATCAGAAGAGGATCAGGGTATGACCCTGATAAAAGAGCATTGCGTATATGGGTGTTGTATCCTCCAAATAAGAGACTACATATCATTGATGATCCTAATAAAGCTTTTGGTAGCCTATTGATACAAAGGATTGAGGCTACAGATCCTATGGACACTTCTCATTTAAATGTTAATGTTGCAAGGTTTACTAAAGCACAAATTGAGAAATTAATCAAAGATAATAATATATATAAGAAAGAAAGTGCTATGCTGAGACAAGAGATTGATTTGCACAGAGACAAGTTGCCTTCATCCAGCAACTACTCATCATACCTAGAAGGTGATGAAAGGGTAATAGAGGCCCTGGCAGATGTGAATTATTGGAAGTATAAGGTAGAAAAGAATCAAAAGAAAAGTGAGCAACTAGAAACTGAATTGAAAACTATCAAATATAGTATGGCCTCTAAATTGATTCAAAGAAGGTTTGGCCACATGAAAAATAGTGACAAGGTTTGGGATTTGCACAATAGAACACATCAATTATACCAAGAGCATAAAAGACTACACCTCAGAATGTTGGAAACAAAGGAAGGGTTGAATGCTAAAGATAGCACTGAGGAACAAGTGCTCAAACGATATAATGAATTGATGAAAAAACATGAGAGATTTAATGGTATATTGATAGAAGATTTGAAAGATTTTGATCAACATATTGATTTGGCATTTCCCAACTTCTTCAATGATGAGGGCAACCTCAAAGACAAGGACACTTGGAGGAATGAACTAGGTCAGTTACTACCACCACTACTTGAAAATGTAAGTAATGAGGAAAGCATGGTAGAGAATACTTATACATGTCTGGGAAAGATATTTACTCTGGAATCAACGATGAGCAGTTTACTTCAGACTAATCCATGTGATGATCAAGTGTACATCGACCATATCGGTCAAATAAATCTATTTGTATCCAGAGCACTGTGATGAAGCAAAAGTAATACAATTTTTTTAAGCAATGCAGGTGTATCAATCTGTATTATGGAGATGAGGATGACCTTGCTAGGCCTTTGAGTCATGGCTCACTCTATGGAGATTAATGGAGCCAGAATCAGATTGCTGCATATGCATTTATCTTCATTTATGTTTGTTAATTATTTATTAGTTACCAAAAGATGTTATTATGAAAAGGTGCAATGTTTCAGTCCTGAAGCTTGTTTGCATCCTATAAAATAGGATACCAAGGCTACTATGAAGGAGATCATCCAATCTATTTTAGAGACATATTTAATATAAGAGTAGTATTCGAAGAATCCATTTCCATCTATCTATGTTTTCAAACCAGTATGAATTGCTAAATTAATAAAAAGAATTAGAGTTATTTGGTGGATCCAAAATTGATGTTCAGTTGTTGTGTTGATGTTAATATTTATGAGTTGCATGATTATCTCCAAAGTGGTTTGTCAAGTTGTTTAAGTTAATATATCAAGGATATCATTAAATTTTTAGTATACATTCGCTGTTACTATATGATCTGTTTGATTGGTTTCTGAGGAAGTTGATTTAAATCCGGCTGAGTAGTCAATGTTTATTGGTCTTTGTCCAGGGTTAAAATCCTTTGAACAATCTATTCTAGTTGGTTTCCTTCCTGTTAGAATTAAAATCCTTTTTCTAGGTCATAACAATTTGAGGAAATATCATTGGGATTTATAAGAAGAATCTTGTACCTCAACATTCTTGCACATCTGCACAAGATACAAATTTACATAAGTGCCTAACAATCTGAGTTAAGTCATTATAAAGATCCATTACACCATTGACTCCTAATTTCTTTGCCCAATAGATAAAGCATTGGTCCAAATTACTATTAATCTTCATACCCTATTCATATTTACAAACCTTAACCTTAGAAATATATTCCAACCCTTACATTTACTTCACACCCATTTGCCACTGTGAAGGTTACACAAAAATCAGTAATATATTTCAAGGTACACCGACCTAGGTCTATCAGAGCCTAAAGTGAAGGGGGTTTAGCCATATCTACCCCATATCATTAGCCAAAAATGTCAAGAGAGCTTGGCAACCTCTTAGGGTTAACAACCTGTGTTTTTGTGACCTAACAGATTGTTTGAGATGTTCAGTTGGAATGTCAGAGGTTTGGAATCCTCTAAGAGGAAATATGTAGTTAGAGATTTTTGTACCACTCTATGAGTTTTAAATGACAAGGTTCAATGTTATTCCACCCATGGAAAGGAGTTGTATACCATCATGCAAGCCATCAAGCAATGATCTGACTACATCTTGGGAAAGGAGATCCAATCATCCACTTTGATCACAAGCCACCATAATTCTTGCAAACTCAGAACAAATTGGAAAATGTGCACCACATGAAATGGATGACATGTCTACAACAATTCCATCTAGTTATTTGCAATCATGAGAAGGGAAAAGACAAAAAGGTATTTGACTACCTAAGCTAATAGCTAGTTCATGCACTCGCCACAATGTTGGACTCATGTGGTCACAACTTCTTTGACCGAGAACCTCTCTACCCACCAAACTTGTACTTTGCATAAAACTACACCAAGCTCTTACAAGGCAAATACGTTGGTGAATTTTACATGTCTAACAAGCTTCTCTACAAGCTCAAGTATCTCTATGTTTTAGACACCACACCACACTAGAGACTCATCTAGGAAGCATACTATTCCAAAATAACTCAACACTTAAACATTACTAAAACACTAGAAACACTTGAACAACACTTCTAGTGGCCTCACATATGTGCAAATTGAGAACCACATCAAGTCTCTCATTCTTTGTAGCATTGCAAAATATTGGAAATAGGAAGCTTGGACTCTACACCCCTCTCTTAGTTTTGACACCACCTTGGGAATCATTAACATGGATTTATTAAGAAGACTACCTATGACAAAGCACTGGTGTAACTCCATGACTATGTTATCATTATGTATTTTTCTTATGTTTGCCATACTTATTTCTTCTTATATTTGAATGAATATCAGTTATTGATCCTCAATACTGTGCTTATGTGAATGAATATGCTGATACAGTAAAGCATTTACTGCGGATGTTTTCAGTTACATGTTCAAAATTATGTTCAACATAAAAATGGAAACTATTTAAAAATAATAAAGTTAACAAGGTTGCTTATTTAAATAATTGTGAGTTATGTGCATTAATATTTTATTAACTTTTGTGTCTTCACAAACATATGTTGATACAAAATGAATGGAAGAAGCATCCAAGTAATCCTAATTTTTTCTGCCAACAATTCATACCAAAGATTGAACAATTTAAGGATATTGCAATAGGTAATTTGTATTGACACAAATAATATTACTGAAGCATTACAAAGTTTAGGCCATAAGAATCATCCTTTTTTAAACATGAATTGCAAATAATTCTAAAAATTTAGAATTCTTGGTCATTAACATTATTGTTTGCTACAATGTCATCAAGTGTATCATTGTCAATGTTCATATGTTCTTTCAAGTATTTAATATTATCATCATCCTCATCTTAACCTGCATCATCTTCATCATCATTGAAATTTGACTGTAGATCATCTATATTGTTACTAGATGTATTTGGATCATCATTTTATATACCATCCATATTGTTGTCTTCCATAACATCATCTAACTCTGGATTATTGTCTTCTTGTGCCTAAACATAACCATCTTCAACATCACCATGGATGTCAATTTCTTTGATGTTCTCTAATCCCTCTCTCTCATTTTGTTGGCCATCATTGTTTTGTTCAATATCCACTAATGCATCATCAAATACATGCCTTAATCTTGGATCATAATGTATGACAAATATCCATTTCAGGTCCAAAATATCTTCATAGAAAAATACTTGCACATGAATGACATACATATATTAGACGTATGGTATAACAATTTTATTGATTAATAAACACATGTATATATTTGCAATAAACTATGGATTAATAGATTAATGATCACTACCGCTTCTTGTTTGACTTAAAGAAATACTTCCTCACAATGAATTGGTAGAACATAAGGCTCCTTATCCTCCGATAGGAAACATGAAGAATCTATAGAAAACAATCCACTATGGGTATCATGTCTTCATGTGCTCTCAAATGCTTCATACCATCTACACTTAAAAACACAACATTTAAAAGAACGGTAATCCAACTAAATAATTTCTTATATTTTCCCAACATATTGTAGATTCCCTTCAATTATATTCTTATCTTTTGAGCTTGATCGACTGGATTGCTTGAAGTCAACCATGATGCCACAATCGAAGGATCATCTCTTTACATCTACACTTTCTACATGATAATGTCGACCATATGATCACATTGCTGGATATTTCCTCACCTATGAAAGACCATTTATTTCAGTGAAAACAAATATAATGACGAATATTAAAATAATTAATAGTGTCAAAACTATAAGGAAACAACATTTTGTAAAATTCCAACTTTACCTTTCTTTCACATCCTCTAGACATGTTGATTTCATCTTCTGTTATGTTTGAATCTATACCTGCATCTTCTATTTGATTTTGAATTTGTTTAGTAACCCATCCTAGTGTGCAATCTTTGCCCCATTCCCCAAGAAGATCAGTGGGAAGTGGAGTATTCCTTGGGTTCAATCTCTTAAACTGTCTCCTTGCTTCTAACACTTCTCTCTTTTTATCATACAAATCAATCCATTTGTTCATAAAGTCCGTGTGGTACAAAATGAACTTGTCAAGTATAACACTTTCATCTACACCTATTACAGGTCAACATGTTTATTTCAAACTCCAAATGTCATGTTGTTAATTTGACAAATAAATTACAAAGTAAATTAACGATTGCAAGAAAAACAACCACACTAATCATGAATTTACTTACTAATTTCTACTCGAACACCATTAGATTGTTATTTTTCTCCATCAATAATATCTGATGCTTGTTCTTCATCCCAGAAGTGTGGCCCATCTTCAAAATCCTTACCAAGGAATTCACATAGGAAGAAAAATGCTTCATTCAATACATACCCTTCATCCATGCAACCCTCTGGATGTGCCTTTTGTTAGACATATCTTTTTATAGTTTTCATATACCTCTCAAAGAAAAACATCTACCTCATTGATACGACACCCGCCAATTCAATGTCATTGACTAGGTATATAAGTAAATGGACTTGTAGGTCCATGAAACTTGTAGGGAGGTCCTTCTCAAATACACATACAATTTCTACAATTTCCTTCTTCCATTTTAGCACTTCACATTCATCGATCTCCTTGGAGGTCACCCACCTAATACAAGAATAGTAAATTAGTATGAACCTTTAGTCAAAAATTAAAATGCAATATAATATCTCTATCTCTCACACATGAACATTTCATAAAACCACATAACTTGTAAATGCTAACAATCGACTTATGACATTCCTTAAGTCAACTGTAAGACAAGAATCCCCCCTAATTGCCAATGGCATGATATGCTATCAGACACATTTATGAAAAGGTCATTAGTAATTTTTCCTCACACAACAAAATATCAAAATATATTTAGTACTTAATCAATGTTACTAGTAAATGTTAAATGATGATATATAATACCTTCATAAAATTATGAAAATCATGTGTTTCAAATCCTGTGATATGTCCATCAACTGTAAAAGCTTTAGCCAATGACGACCCATAGCTAGTAGGTGTCCTTATTGAATGGATGACATTTTTTAGTTGGTCTAGCTCTTTTTTTTCAAAATCCATGGAGCTTCTGCATATGTTTCATTTTCCCTGTTTGGCCACAAATGTTTTCTATCAATTTTGGTATGTGAAAGAGCAATATCTCTCCTCGAAGACAAGGTGTGTCCTTCTCTTTGCCTGATATATGTTGAAATATAGAATCTGGGACATTTTTTAAGATGTGCATAGAATCTAATAGGTAAGATATTAATAGATCCTTCTAGTAAGGGAGCTCATAAAATATGGATTTCCTTTTCATTCCTTCTGGCATATTAACTACAACTTGTTCTGGTTCTTCAATTGAATCACCCCGATCAAAAAAATCCTCCCAAGCTTTCAATTCCGCATCTTCATACTCAAGCCAATCACCTAGACCTATAATCATGGGAGAGCCTCTATTTTCAACTTTTCCATCAAATCAATTCTTCAGGTGATTTCTAAACTTATGATCTAGTGGTCGAAAAACCCTGTTGTTTGCGTAAATAAATTTATGTAGATCTTTAGAATATAACCCTTGAAATTGTTCTGTACATATTGGACATGCAAATATCCCCTTTGTTTGAATCCCTACAATTCAATAAGTAATGTTAATAATATCAAAAAAATAGTATAAAACTAAGTATGAAAGTTGGGATGGAAATAAATTATGAGTGTAAATATGTAAATATTTTATCTTACCAGAACAAACACCAAGTCCTGGGAAATCATGAATAGTCCAACATAGCACACCATACAACATGAAGGACCTATTTGATGGGGGAAGTGATATGTCATACATTCTTATACCTTTCCATAGCAGTTGCATCTCATCAATAAAAGGCGCAAAGATAAACATTCATGTTTTTAACTTGATATTTTCTTGGAACAATGAGAGTCAGCATAAGGTGCTCCTTTCTAACACTCATCCATGGGGGAATATTGTATACTATCAATCCAACTGGCTAAACACTATAATTTGAGCTTAGGAAAGAGAATGGGCACACTCCATCAATTGTAAGACCAAACCTGATACTACAGGGTTCATCTTTGAATTTTCATGCCCATTTTTCCTCTATGTGTTTCATTGCTTTGGAGTCAGCCAGAATTCACATGAATCCATCTTTACTCCTATTCTTTGCATGCCAGTCCATCAATTGTGCAAGTGACTTGCAACGAAACATTCGTTGAAGTCTAGGTATAATTGGCATGTGACATAAAACCTTCTTTGGAACTGTAGGACCTTGTACATCTATATGATATCTCTTCTCTTTGCATACATGACATTCTACCTTGTTTTCATATTCATCTCTGTATAAAATACAATCATTTTTACATGAATGAATTTGCTTATATTCAATCCCCAACTCAACCAACAACAGACGCGCCTCTCTATAAGTTGATGGAAACACATTCTCTTCAGGGAATATTTTAGTTTTTAGTGCCCTATAAGATTGCGAGAGATTAAATCAATTGAATGTTTGACTTATAATGAACATGTTTCATATGTCAATCTATACTAGGACTATTTATATGCAATATATGGTTTTAAATTCCCCTTAAAGAAATATAAACGAAGTTGATGAATGTTTACGAATTATGTACACAAATTGACAATGCAAAGTAAGAAATGGATTTCATCTCACTTTAGTAGGGTAGTGAATCCTTTGTCTGACCAACAAAATAGTGACTTGATTTCTAATAATATTAATGTGCATGCCAATTTTGAAGTTCTACTTGCACCTGATTTGAACACGGGTGTCTTTGTTGCTTGCTTGATGGAGTCTTTCAGGTTGTTATCATCAACATTATGTTGGTGGTAATTACCCCTGCTATCATTGTTACTGTCAACCATATGATCATTATTGTCATCATTGTTTCCATTCCCAAAGAAACCTGTAAGCATTTCATTCAATCCTTCTTCATGCACTGCATTTTCACTATCATGATCATCATCATTAAGGCTAGCTGGCATGTCATCAATGTACGCGGATCTCATAAGCAATTCAAATTTCTCAGCTGCTAGTATTCTCTTCAATGTTGTTCTTTTCTGCCTGGTATGGTTTAAAGGATGGTTTGGATCATCCCGTCCAAACCTTAATAACCCAGTTGGATCTTGGGTATTAGTATGTGTTTCATCAATATCTTCTACCTATCAACAAATGCAAGAATTATTTAATGTTTGGCAACAATTGCACTAAATTCAAAATGTATCAATTCCAAAGAAATATAAACAAATATGGCTTAAAAAATATAAATATAAATTGTATGAACATATATACATCAATTGAATAATGGAGCATAATTTTATAGACTACCTTTTTTTATACAATAATTTAAAGAAAACACAATTTTGACAACATAGTTTATAAAACATCAGTCCACACTCATTTATTATTCTTTGGTTTTCTGCCCTTAAGAACATCCTTAGGGAGATCTTGTTCTTCCCTTTTCTTTCACGCAAGAGTGTGTTTTAAGAAGGGGTAATCAATTAATAACTCATCCCCAATGGTAAGGTCCATAATAGCCTCAACCATTATCAATCTGTCAACCCCTCTTTCCATATCTCCATCTTTATCATTTATAACCTCAACAAATTGACAATTCAATCTTATAGTAGGGTCCCTTCCCTTACTACTATTTATAAATCCTGTAATATTTTTGTGTGTGTATGCACGTCCATCTATATACATAAGATGAACTCTATTCATTTCTTTTCCACTTTCCAATTGGAGACAATGTGTATACATATTCGAATTTAGACCATATGCTGACATGCTAGGCTTATATTCTGCTAGCCTTCTCCATTCACCACTGTAATATGATGGACCATAATATGGCATTAATCTCGTAGTGGTTTGTTCTAAATTATTTCTATGTTTAGATCCCACATGTACATTTTGGATGACAAAGAGGCCTAGATTTGCTCCATGAATATTGGAGGGTCGTATCATGTAGCTGTATCCCCAAAATTGAAACACCTCGTACACTCTAGGTAGTTGTTGATCACTAGGCCAAGCGCAATATAGTTGATGGTCAAATGTCTCTTTGTAAATTGATCTCAAACTCAGGGGAAAGTCATCATCTCCATCACATTCATTCTCATAGGGTATTTAGTCCACCTTCCCCTTGTCTTTAAGTAAATTATGCATCTTTAAACCGGTTCTTGTTCTGTTACTTGTTTTCATCAATTCCTCATCTTCAGATTTGGTATATTAGCACATATTTTTGTTAGATGTATCATCTAATGAATGATCATTACCCTCTAGGCTAGAAGTCGGTGATCCAAAAAACTTTTAACCAAGAACTTTATCCTGCAAGTATCCATTAAGAAAAAAATTAGTTATTTAAATAATATAAAACAATGTTTAAATGAAGTATACATGTTATTTATATCAAATTGGAAAATTCCTTACCACAATTCCTATTGGATTTGAATCGATTGTAGGAGGCATACTACCGACTGGAAGCTCATCATATATGTAATGTCTTTGTGCAATCATTCGTTTGAATTGTTTCTTTCCACGACATACAGAACATCCACAAATAACAATTTTCTCAAAGTACTCATCCCATGTACTATAGTCCTGACCAACTTCTTGTTCAGTGCAATCATTTGTTGTGTCTGTAGGATCCATTGTAATATCCTCTTCCACCCATTGTCGTCTACATGATTTAACAGTTTTAGGTCCACGTCCACGTACATATCTTTTTCTTTTTCTAGTTGAACGCTCAGGGTTTGCATTTGCTCCAATCTCCATCTAAAATAATCAACAACATGCATTAATTTATGTCAAGATTGGATAATACATTATAAATTTAAATAATAGTGTGAAAAAAGATAGACGTATCACAAAATGCCATTAGATCATTTTTTCCTAAGTTAAGTCAAAATTTGAGTACCTGATGTCCCGCTTCATCCGTTGTGTCCTCATTTGATATGACACGATCTGTTACCATGGCCTCATCTAGCCCCTATAATACACAACATAGTAAATAATGTTTAGTACACCAATTAAATCATTTCAACGAATATGCTATCCAACACAAAACCTCACTTTACTCATATATGTGACATATTCATATCATGTTTTGGCCATCCTAAATTTCAAACTTTTCCCTTGATCATAGAATCACATTTAATCACCATTCCTGTGCATTTTCATCCAATAAGTTTGACCTTAGAGACCTCATGGACAAAAAAATGACTTTATCTCCTCTATGTTGTATCATTTGTGAATTCATAAACCCCTGCCTCCTTTGGTTGAGGTTGCTTTCTCTTCTTACCTCTATTGTATCTGTAGATTCTATTGTCATATCTATTTCCACCCACTTTCCTCTCTACGATTTAGTAGTTCTACGCCATCCACATCCTCTCTCTATGGCCTCCTCTGAATCCTGTAATACACAACAATGACAATAGTCACATAATAGTTGTGCACCAAGAGGTTAAAAGGAACTAATCAAGATAACCACACATGAACAACAAATGTGTCCTGACAGATTATATAAATTTCCTATATGTTTGCATTTATCCTCTAACCTTTCTACATCAACCCTCAATTGTGTAGACCTAGTTGTTATATGCAAATGATTTGTATCCTTGCATTCCCATTGGCAAATACAGTGAACTAATTTGAATCCTTGTATAACAAATTTGTAGGTATAGTGAATTGATTGGAGTTTTTGCATTCACAATTAAAAAATCACAGCGAGATGGTTTGAATCCTTGAGTACTCAATTACCAAACACAATGAAACGATGCAGGTTTTTGCATACTCACTTAGATATTATAGTGAAATGTATATGAATATTTGAAGATCCATTCACCATACATTGTGACTTTTTAGACATAGGACTTTGAAGTCCATGCATCGAACAGAGGAAAATACTACATCAGTTTTTAATGCCTGATGACATGTTTAAAGACATCTCTTCCTTTAACAACATTTGAAAAGGGAAGAAGTAGGTGACCTAATTTGTGAAAGAATGGTGACCACTTTCACTGGTAAGCTCATTATTCTTGCATTGGTAGAATTTGATAGATTTCTTCTCATTTGTAAAATTGTAAGCAAAAGGTTTTCATTATAGTATGAGCAAATTACAAGCATCCACATCATCCAAATTACAAGCATCATCATCATCAAATCATTTGTATCTTTTTTCAATCACTTTGGAAACAGTACATCAGCATATAAACATGAAAATTAACACAATAGTTGAACACTGAAAAAAGGTTACCATTTAAGTGCAGTCTTCTAATACCACTTCATAATATATATATTAATTGCAAAGTTTTTGGAACATGAAAGTGGATGAGTGGGATGGGTGTAATCTATCTTCTTACTAAGTCCCCTAAAATGCTTCAAAAAGAACTACTACCCTCCTTTTTTCTCTCGGGTCTTGGTCTATCTTATATGTGAGAGGCAACAAGCTACAGACCCGTTACAAAAAGATATGACTTTTGATAACTAATTATAACTGAAAAGAAAAACATTTCATTAAATGGATGCACCAATCCATTAATCTCCGAATAGAGGCCCGTGACCTTCTAAGGCTTGTGTAAAGCTTCTATTTTCTGATATGATGCCCATCATACTATTGGCTGATCTCCTCCATCCAATGACTGTCCTGTCATATCTGGCACATTCATGGTTCAATTGATAAATAGATTTATTGCAGATAGATGATGGATGTAGTCCTGTTCTGCATATGTATTTAGATTGATAATCACTTCCTTCATATCATACTCCATTCACATCATTTTTTCCAACTGCTTATGAGTATTTTTCAAGACTATCTCTTCATTGTTGATCTCCTGTAATGCATTAGTCAGAACCATGGTCAATTCTTCCTTCCAATCATCACATTTTCAGAGATTCCTAGAATTATCATGAAGTGGTGGAGCAAGATTAAAATAATCAAGCTCTTCTTTGAGCATGTCATGATATTCATCATGTGATTCTATCAAATCATTATATACCTGTAATGTTTTTCCCACCAAGATCCCTTTGCCCAAAAGGTCTTCTTTCTTTTCAGTCATCCTCCCCTGTAATCTTTTATTTTTTGCCATTGCTGAGTGTGTTAGATTAAACAATTTCCAATAGGTATCAGTACAACTCATCATTTTATTGAATATTTCCCTAATTAATTTAGATGCCATATCATATTTGATAGTTTTTACTTCCTTCTCCAGCTCTTTACATTTCCCTTGGGATTTTAGATGGTAATTTTTCCAATAAGATGCATCAGTAAGTGCATCCAACACTTTCTTATCTTTCTCAAGGTCTAGAGGATAGAATTGTGATATAGAAGAGGAAGAGGTTCTTTCCTTTGGATATAATAGCTCCTTCTTTAGTCTATCATTTTCTTTAAGCAATTTTTCAACTTGTGCCTTATTGAACTTTTCCACATTAATGTTGAGCTCTGTTGTTTCCATGGGGTTAGTATCCCCTACCCTTTTGACTAAGAGATGATTGAACATTTGATTTGAATTATTAGCAATTGCTGGTCTCTTATCTTGTGGGTAAAGTGACCAAATGAATAGAGTGGATTCATTTGCATTATACCCTGATCCTGATCCTAAGTATATCTTATCAGTGGCTTCTTCAGTCAAATTCATTATTTTGTCTTCTCTCTTCCTGAAGCTATCAAACACAATTGCTAAACTCATATCCCACCCTGACAAGAGCAATACTTTGGCTTCTTGAAGCAACTCCCTTCCTCTTTCAGGAGTAATGGACTCCATCTCTTTATCAACTTCCCTTTTTAATTCATCCAAAGCAGTAACCTCTTGTTCATAAGTGACATTTTGCATTTTTTCTCTCACCTTTTTTCCTTTGTACTCAGAAAAATGACTTAAATTCAGGAGTTTTAATAAAATCATCATCAGAAATAAATTTTTGTGCAACCAAGATTCTAATGTCATCAGATAATTCATCTGATGTCTCAAACTTTACATCATTCAATTCAGGAGGATGCTCATATTGTGCTATTTTAGGAGCATTTATTGGCTTCATTTGTTCACTTTCTTCATCACTTTCCCCTTCTTCACTTATGTTAGTATCTATAGAAAAACATACTTCAGGTGTAGGCTATGAGGCTTTGTAGGCTAGAGGCTCTATGTCTTCAGCTTGTGTTCCTGAATAGATTGTATAAGTTGTATCAAAAACAATTGGGGCACATCTTTTATGATTTCATCTGCATGGGAAATCAATTGTTCAATCCTTGCCAGTGGATCTTGTATTTCAAAAAACATTTTTGAATAAGATTGGACATGTTTTCTTTTCCATTCATCAACAAGTATCACTTTGTTGAATGTACCCATTCTGTTGATAGTAGAGGCCTCATCACGGTTTATAATCACATCTTCCTCTGAAAATAAATGTTCATATCCTTAGAGCCCTTGTGAAATCTTTGATTTATGAATAAAACCTTCTGAAGCAAAATTTTGTCTTTCATTACCTATAGGAAGATTGAACTGTGCCAATTTAGTATTAATTTCTTCATACCCTTCATTCATGACCACTGTGAAATCTCCAAAACATAGAATGCTAGGCACGATTGACTGTTTGTTATGCTTCTTGAGGTGTATGGCATCAGATTTTGCTAATTGCCTCACAATCTCTAGATAGGCAATCTGATCAGGAACTATTTGTGGCAGCAAATGTGGGGTGCTCTCAAATCCATAAACTTTAATCATTGTGCAGTCATGGAAAGCATACCAATCTCCCCAGTTATGGTCCACTTTAATTTCAGGGTCATTTTCTTTGGGTCTTAGAAATCTCTGCATCCTTGGGGATAGGTTATAATCCTGGGGATATCCCAGTAACTCCATTAAAGGTTTTACAAAAAACTCTTCAAAGTAGAGGTAGTGAGATCTACCAAATCGGCTATCCCATAGTGAAGTCCACATCTGTACAAGTTTAGGATCCCCATTATCAAAAGAATCCCTTATCCTCAGTTCACTGCTCCAAAATCTTCTATCATGTCTCTCATACAAAAGCAAATGCATTAATAAGGAATAGTGTTTGAAGTTGATACTATCACTATTAATTTTTTATTTTTTCTAGCCCTTGATTTAGAGCATTAGCCACAAAGCTAGCATAGTCAAAAGGCTTGGCCCACTTAGTCTGTACATCTGTGGCTAAAACCATTGGTGTAATTGACATTAGAGGTGGGACCTCTACTCCCAAGACTTTACCAGCTGCATGATAGGTGTATCGAAAATACTCTTCAAACATATCTTCATGAAATGGAGGATTCTCATTACTAGATAATTTCCTTAATTGTCCTTCTTCATCCTTAGGTCTATGCAAGGCCAAATTCCACCTTTTATAGCTAGTATCCATATGACGATACTCTAGCAATAGATCTCTGATTGTGAATGGTAAATCAAAATCACACTCTAATTGAAATACATTGGAAATGAGATCTTTTGAAATAACCAGTAAATTATCACCACTGTGTGTTCGAATAGTTCTCATTTTCAGATCATATTTACTAGGAAGGGCTTTCATTAATTCTACATTGAGAAACACCTTTGGCACAACTAATCTCCCTAGGTTCAGCCTCCACGGGTTACAGACTGGTAAAAACCTATATTGTTTTCTGTAGCGGTACAAGAAAAGTTCGTACCCTCATAGTGGAGTCCATACATCTCCCAAGTCCTTGTGATTGTCCAACAATTGATCATGTGAGGGGTTCATCTGTACACTTCTTTTTGGTCTTGGTCCTGACCCAGGACACTGATCTATCAAGTCTTGGTTTAATGGTCTCTTTTTAGTTTTTTGTTTCTTATTTTTAGGTTTTTCTACACTGTCTCCCATTGCTTGAATTCAAACCTTTAAGAGACATAATTTCTCAGTTGGGATCAGTGTACTTACTTGAATTTCACTTTCCCACTAGTTTTTCTTCACTTTACTATGTGAGAGCTTTAGTCCCCTTCTCCTGCAACCCCTTTTGCAATTTGTTCAAGTTTTATTCCTGTGATCAAACTGTGGTGCAACTCACTTTTATTCCTGTCATAGGAGGAGGTCATTTATTTTGAATATCTGAAAGATGCCTCAAGATGTCATAATAATTATTATCGCTGCATCGTTGAGACTATTATTTATGTTTCACTGATGTCAGCTTCCTTCATCGACGAACTCTTTGTGTCGGTGTATCGGTGGGATGCCAGGTAACGTTACCCTGATGTACCTTAGCTTGGGTGCTATTGCACCTTTGGTTAACTTATGCTCATATCAGGTTATCAGGGGAACAAAAACATTTGTTCCGCTGATGTTTATGAGTCACAACAATGTCCTAGCTTTTGTTGATTTTATCGATCTATCGGTGAGGGACTCTCAAGAGTTAGGCCGATAGGATATTGTTAGCCCGATATGGCTACGAGTTATGTTTATAGGACTATTAGTGGGAGTATGATGGGAACTCCAATGATGAGGGCTAACAATATTACACCTTTGGTTAACTTATGGTCATATCGGGTTATCGGGGGAACATAAACATTTGTTCCGCCGATGTTTATGAGTCACAACGATGTGCTAGCTTTTGTTGATTTTATCGGTCTATCGGTGAGGGACTCTCAAGAGTTAGGCCGATAGGATATTGTTAGCCCAATATGGCTACACGTTATGTTTATAGGACTATCGGTGGGAGTATGATGGGAACTCCAACGATGAGGGCATGTTTGACCGATTATGTCTAATTTTGGACAACCCACAGTTATATTGGGTCATCGGGGGAATATGAATATCTATCCTACTGATGACTATGTGTTGGAACGATGAGCTCACTGTAGTTGGTTATATCGGTCTATCAGGGTAAGGACTTCAAAGGTTAGCCCGATAGGGTATTTTTAGATAGATAACGCTATAAATTATTTTTCATAGGGTTGTCAATAGAGCTATAAATAGGGTTCCAACAATGAAGTGTTGCTAGGCCGATACACTTAGGAAACGATATTATGAGGATTTGTTCATAAATGTAATTGTTCTGATAGGATTTTGTCACACATGTTTTAGCAATAGGAGTTACTATGGATCTTGTCACACAAATTTTCATAAATTGTTTTAATCACAAAATTATAATGTGGCCAATTTCCATGGTATACAAAGGATAAGTGTGAAGATGTTGGTGAGAGATGTAAACTTTTTTCTGGTTCTAGCAAGTTCAATCCCTTTTCAATCAAAATTGTTTAAATAATGTTCATTCGCGTGGCCATTAATGTCCATCACTGGAAATGAATGCAATAGATTTTTTTAATTTTGAAATGTCAGATTGCATCGGTGGGACTGTCCTAGTTTCAGGCTGATCTGTGTGCTTCATTTTGTGTCATCTTTGTTTATATATTCATAATTGATCACCAAGACTCACTTAATGTATTTTTGATATGTAGTGTCCCTTTAGTTCTCTTATTCAGTCAGGAAGACATTTAATAATCTCACCGATATTACATAGGTGCCTTTTGTATTAATGTTTCGGGGAGGACAATATGAAGTTTACCCGATATTAGGGTAATCTAAATTATTAGAAATCCTTTTAGTCATCATTGAGTGTCCTTCTGATGAATAATAGTCATTCCTATTATTATCAGGCTGACATAAGGGATTAGGGTTTAATGTTTAACAATAAGGAATTAGGGTTTAGGGTTGAGGGATTAGGGTTTAAGGTATAGTGTTTAGGGTTGAGGGTTTAGGGATAGGGTTTAGGGTTTAAGGTTTAAGGGTTGAGGCTTTAGGCTTTAGGGACAACATTTAAGGTTGAGGGATTAGGGTTTAACGTATAGTGTTTAGGGTTGAGGGTTGAAGTATGTGTTATGCTACACTAAAAGGTTATAGTCCCACTAGAGAATGATGTCCTCGCGCATGGACCATGTCGAGTGCCATCATCGATGTTGGTAAGGGATACATGGAAGGCAAATAGATTAGGTAGATTCTATACCTTAAACCCTAATCCCTCGACCTTAAACCCTATCCCTAAACCCTAATCCCTCAACCCTCAACCCTCAATCCTAATCCCTCAACCCTCAACCATAATCCCTCATCCCTAAACCCTAAATGCTATCCTATTCCTAAACTTTGAACCCTCAACACTATACCTTAAACCCTAATCCCTTATCCATCAACCCTCAACCCTATCCCTCAACCCTCAACTCTTAAACCTTAAACCCTAAAACCTATCCCTAAAACCTTGACCCTCGACACTATATGTTAAACCATAATCCCTTAACCCTTATCCCTAAAGCCTCAACCCTCAATCCTTAAACCTTCAACACTAAACCCTATCCCTAATCTCTATACCCTTGACACTCTAATTTAATGCTTATCCCTCAACCCTCAACCCTATCCCTATACCCTCAACCCTCAACCCCCAATGTCAAACCATAATCTATCAACCCTAAACCCTCAACACTATACCTTAAACCCAAATCCCTCGACCCTAAACCCTAAACCCTAATCCCTAATCCCTTGACCCTCAACCCTCAAAGCTAATCCCTCATCCCTAAACCCTAAATGCTATCCCTATTCCTAAACCCTCAACCCTCAACACTATACCTTAAACCTTAATCCCTTATCCCTAAACCCTAAACCCTACCCCTCAACCCTTATCTCTTACACCTTAAACCCTAAAACCTATCCCTAAAACCTTGACCCTCGACACATATCTTAAACCCTAATCGCTTAACCCTCAGCCCTAAAGCCTCAACCCTCAATCCTTAGACCTTCAACCCTAAACCCTATCCCTAATCTTGATACCCTCAACACTCTACTTTAACCCTAATCCCTTGACCCTCAACCCTATCCCTAAACCCTCAAACCTCAACATCAAACCCTAATCCGTCAACCCTAAACCCTAATCCCTCAACCCTAAACCCTATCCCTAAACCCTAAGCACTATACCTTAAACCCTAATCCCTAAACCCTATCCCTAAAAACCCTAATCCCTTGACCCTCAACCCTCAACTCTAATCCCTCATCCCTAAACCCTAAACACTATCTCTATTCCTAAACCCTCAACCCTTGACACTATACCTTAAACCCTAATCCATTATCCCTAAACCCTCAACCCTTGACATCAAACCCTAATCTATCAACCCTAAACCCTAATCCGTCAACACTAAACCCTATCCCTAAACCCTAAGCACTATACCTTAAACCCTAATCTGTCAACCCTAAACCCTAAACCCTATCCCTAAACCCTAATCCCTCGACCCTCAACCCTCAACCCTCAACCTTAATCCCTCGTCCCTAAACCCTAAATGATATCCCTACCTTAAACCCTAATCCATTATCCCTAAACCCTAAACCCTATCCCTCAACCCTTAACCCTTAAACCTTAAACACTAAAACCTATCCCTAAAATCTCGACCCTCGACACTATATCTTGAACCCTAATGCCTTACCCCTCAGCCCTAAAGCCTCAACCCTCAATCTCTAAACCTTCAACCCTAAACCCTATCAGTAATCCCTATACCCTTGACACTGTACTTTAACCCTAATCCCTTGACCAGCAACCCTACCCTAAACCCTAAACCCTCAACTCTCAACATTAAACCCTAAACCCTAATCCCTCAACCCTAAACCCTAACCCTAAACTCTCAAGCCTTAACACTATACCTTAAACGCTAATCCCTATCCCTCAACCATACCCTTAACCCTTAAAACTTAAACCCTAAAACCTATCCCTATACCCTCATCACTCGACACTATATCTTAAACCCTAATCCCTTAACCCTCATCCCTAAAGCCTCAACCCTCAAACCTTAAACCTTCAACCCTAAACCCTATCCCTCTACCCTCGACACTCTAATTTAACCCTAATACCTTGGCCATCAACCCTATCCCTAATCCCTCTACCCTCAACTCTCAACATTAAACCCTATTTCCTCAACCCTAAACCCTAATCCATCAACCCTAAACCCTATCCCTAAACCCTCAACCCTCAACACTATACCTTAAACCCTAATCCCTGAACCCTAAACCTTAATCCCTCAACCCTAAACCCATTAGAGAATTATGTCCTTGTGCATGGACCATGTCGAGTTCCCTCATCGATGTTGGTAAGGGATACATGGAAGGCAAATGGATTAGGCAGATAGTGGATTATGACGTGGATTCTAGAGGGGAGAAAAGTGGATTATGATGTGGATTATGTAGGGAAAATAGTGGATTATGATGTGGATTATGTCAGACTTATGCCAAAGCATGGACCATAGGGATGGTATGTGGAGGGTATGTAGGATAGTGAATGAATGATGGTAGATTTATTGCGGAATGGAAGGGAACCATGACCAATGGTTGCACACATCACGATAAATGTTGAAGCTTGTGATGCAGAGGTGGTGTAGGGTGCAATGGAGATGTTTGCTTAGGAGATGGATGATGAAGGGCTTTAGGAACCCACATAGACTTAGGTATTTTATTACTTTTGTTTTTCTTGTGGGATGGAATGTTTTGACACTTTTGAGTGGAATGGGAATTTGAGATGGAAGTAGATGGTTGAGAGTTTTTAGAGGTAGATGCCTCATTTAACTTGATTTCTTGTTGCTTAGGTACCCATACCATTTTGGTTTTGGACTTTGCTTGTGGAGGTATGGGCTTGGATAACTTTTTGGATTGATTTTTCTTTGACTCTTTGTTTTTATGTCCTTAGGCATGAGGACCCTTAGGATGTTTGGCTTTATCAGTAGAGGCATCTAATTTTGCATTTCTGGATCCCTTGGGGATGGTGGAATGAGTGGACGCTTTAAGTTTAGCTTTAAGATTAGGGTTGAGGGTTGAGGGTTGAGGGATTAGGGTTTAAGGTATAGTGTTGAGGGTTTAGGGTTTAGGGTTTAGGGTTTAGAGTTGAGGGATTAGGGTTTAAGGCATAGTACTGTTTAGGATTTAAGGTTCAAGTGTTGAGGGTTGAGGCTTTAGGGATAGGGTTTAAGGTTTAGCGATAAGGGATTAGGGTTTAGGGTTGAGGGATTAGGGTTTAGTGTTGAGGGATTAGAGTTTAAGGTATAGTGTTTAGGTTTGAGGGTTTAGGGATAGGGTTTAGGGTTTAAGGCTTAAGGGTTGAGGCTTCAGGCTTTAGGGATAGCATTTAGGGTTGAGGGATTAGGGTTTAGGGTGGAGGGATTAGGGTTTAAGGTATAGTGTTTAGTGTTGAGGGTTGAAGGATGCATTACGCTGTACTGAAAGGTTATAGTCCCATTATAGAATGATGTTCTTGCGCATGACCATGTCGAGTGCCCTCATTAATGCTGGTAAGGGATACATGGAAGGCAAATGGATTAAGTAGATAGTGGATTATGATGTGGATTTTAGAGGGGACAAAAGTGGATTATGATGTGGATTATGTAGGGAAAATGGTGGATTATCATGTGGATTATGTAGGACTTATGCCAATCCATGGACCATAGGGATGGTATGTGGAGGGTATGTAGGATAGTGGATGAATGATGGTAGATTTATTGTAGAATGAAAGGGAACCATGACCAATGGTTGCACACATCGCGATAAACATTGAAGCTTGTGATGCGGATGTGGTGTAGGGTGCAATGGAGATGTTTTCTTAGGAGATGGATGATGAAGGGCTTTAGGAACCCACATAGACTTAGGCATTTTATTACTTCTGTTTTGCTTGTGGGATGGAATGTTTTGACACTTTTGAGTAGAATGGGAATTTGAGATGGGAGTAGATGGTTGGGATTTTTTAGAGGTAGGTGCCTCATTTAACTTGATTTCTTGTTGCTTAGGTACCCATACCATTTTAGTTTTGGACTTTGCTTGTGGAGGTATGGGCTTGGATAACTTTTTGGATTGATTTTCTTTGACTCTTTGTTTTTATGTCCTGAGGCATGAGGACCCTTAGGATGTTTGGCTTTATTAGTAGAGGCATCTAATTTTGTATTTTTGGATCCATTGGGGATGGTGGAATGAGTGGAAGCTTTAATTTTAGCTTTAAGATTAGGGTTGAGGGATTAGGGTTTAAGGTATAGTGTTGAGGGTTTAGGGTTTAGGGTTTAGGGTTTAGGGTTTAGGGTTTAGGGATTAGAACATCCACAAACAATAATTTTCTCAAAGTATTCATCCCATGTCCTATAGTCCTGACCAACCTCTTATTCAGTACAATCATTTGTTGTGTCTATAGGATCCATTGTCATATCCTCTTCCACCCACTGTCATCTACATGATTTAACAGTTTTAGGACCACATCCATGTACATATATTTTTCATTTTCTAGTTGAATGCTCAGGCTCTACATTTGCTCCAATCTCCATCTAAAATAATCAACAACATGCATAAATTTATGTCAATATTGGATAATACATTATAAATTTCAATAATACTATGAAAAAAGATGGACGTATCACAAAATGCCATTAGATCATTTTTTCCTAAGGAAATTGGATTTGAGTACCTAATTTCCTACTTCATCCGTTGTGTCTTCATTTGATATGACACAATCTATTGTCATGGCCTCATCTGGGCCCTATAATACACAACATAGTAAATAATGTTTAGTACACCAATTATATAATTTCAATGAATATGCCTTTCCTACACAAAACCTCACTTTAGTGATATATTTGACATATTGATATCATGTTTTGGCCATCCTAATTTTCAAACTTTTCCCTTGATCATAGAATCACATTTAATCCTCTATGTTGTAGCATTTGTGAATTCATAAACACCTTCCTCCTTTGGTTGAGGTTGCTTTCTCTTCTTACCTCTATTGTATCTGCAGATTCCATTGTCATATCTATTTCCACCCACTTTCCTCTCTACGATTTAGTAGTTCTACGCTGTCCATGTCCTCTCTCCATGGCCTCCTCTGGATCCTGTAATACACAACAATGACAATAGTCACATAACAACTATGCACCAAGAGAATATTCTTGAATTTATCTTGTTAATACACTCGCTTTTCATTAAGATGCACTATGAAAAACAAAATAGGACATTGCAACATTTTGCTCTTCAAAAAAAGTATACATGCAGAATCTTGACAACTAGAGCTCAAATATTATGATTACAAGATGACTACAAATGCACATCAAAAAGACATTTATTTCATATTTGACTCTCTTTTTTCTTTTATGGGTCATTTTAAGGCAATCTATATCTCTCCAAGTGGCCATAAAACCCTCAAAACAGTCTCAAAGAGTCTTGGACACCAAAATTTTAAATTCTTGGAGGGAAGGATAATTTGAATGTTAATTTTGAAATCACGTCGTTAGATCTTTGTTAGGTTAATCCTAGCCATTGGATGTTCTTTAATTATAGGGACATTATGTTATATTTCACCATTACCTTTCACTCCAAAATTAATGGTTTCCTTTGAAAAGAAAACCCTCCATTAGCTATCATAACGCCAAATATCTATTGAAGTGAACTTAAACATTATGTGTAATTGCCATTGCTCATATTAAGCACCTACCTCCCTTCTTAGTGGTCCCACATGTGTGATGTATGTGAATGAGTCATATGGTACATGTGCTACATGTTTAAAGTTTGAAATTTGCTCATATTGTTGGAAAAAGGCCCAAAAGACCTTTGATTTTTGAGTTTTATACTCTATAACATGCATCTCCTTGATCTTTTCATCTAATCTATGACATGTTGTCTTTGCATTTCAATGAGATCAATTCTTGAAAAATGACAATCCAGAGGTTAAAGAGACAAGTTGATACCTTACCTAAGTTGTCATGTTCTTGAAACCTTGTCACTATAAAGAGGAGATATCTAGAGAGTAATGTCATAAGGACATAACCAAGGCATGCACTATCATGAGCCATAGGGACAACTTATTACACCATCCAAAACTCCATTTGAACTAGCTACTATCAATAATTCACATTATTGGGGATTGTCATGAAGAAAACACCATGCATAGGACTGTCATAGTCAAAGTGGAGAGGATTGTCTAGTCATTGTATGATTGTCATAATAGCTAGTGGGTTAGTTACCATGCTTCAACCTAAAATAGGTTAATGAGAACATATAAATGAAAATCATAATACCATAAGCACACTCCATAAGCTGCCAATATAGTCCCAATATCATGTCATCATGATAGTAAGAGAAGAGGTGTTTGGTTTTTCCAAAGCCATATCACTTGCATAAGGATTGTCACCAACTATCTATGTAAGGTCATGAAAGAGAGTCATTATTGAGCTAATCATAAGAGAAGCATGAAGTCAAAATGCTGTCATGGAAACAAGATATAGTTACTTATTATAAGGACAATCCAAATTTGGTGAGGTTACGTTTTTATCAACTTCCAAGCAAAATACATCATTTTGCACTGATTGGCATTAAATTAGGTGCACTTTGCACCACCTTTGGTGCTCCAAATAGATTAAATTTTGGCCTAAAAGCCAGCGCTAAAGTCGATGTTAACTGCTCTGACTATAGCGCCAACTACTGGATTAAAAAAATTTAAAAAATTCCTACCTGCACATACCCCAAAACAAAAAAAAACAAAACAAAACTTTATTGATTTTTGGTGTTCATTTTTTGTTTGGAGATCGAGGGTTTGGGTTGGAGTCCTCCCTGAATTATATGAGAAATTCGATAATTACAGGAGAAAAATGTCGCACGAAGAGAGGAGAAAAAAGGGAAAAATAAGCAAGTAGATGAGAAATTTGATTTAGTTTGTGACACCATAGGTAAGGTTACAATTACAATAAATTTTTTTCATTCCCAAATATATTTTTGTTTTGATTAAATGGAGAGGATTGTGAAGAAAGGGTTATGAATATTGTTTTGTTTACAGGCGAATCGTTCAAGTCTCATGTGGTTGCAAAGGAGGAGGGCAAAATTGTAGACATTGCATTATTTCCTCTGCATCCAAGAGCAGTGAACACATTTTTCAAACCCCAATGCCCAGGTTCACTTATCATTACCATCAATACCTTTCTCTAAACACAACTTTCTCGCTTCCTTCCTAAAAAAGTAGTCGAGTGCTTTAAGACAAGTCAATTGTGAGAAAACTAAAATTAGGGCTTTTGAGACGAGGGTGAGCAAACTAAAATTAGTTTGGGAACTATAGATTCCCTCCCAAGGAACCAATTGATTCATAGGAAAACAACTTCATGATTTGCTCTACAAAGTAAAGGTCAAAAATCTTGAGGAATACAGAAAGATTGCCACAAACTGAAAGAAAATAATTTGCCCTAGGTCGCCTCAAAATGTCAAGCAATAGAGGGCAGAGAGCAAAGGGAGCAGACTCTTGCCACAATGAGGTAATTCATTGTTAATTTATAGATTTGTAAATGTTTCCATTGTTTTTTTGATTTTTTGTTTTTAGTTTTTTATTTGTAAATTTAAAAGAAGAAATTTATTTTATAAGAACATGAGACTAACAAAGATAAAAAGGCATTGGCTTCCATATTGTGGGTAGAGGTAGTGAACAAATTGTAAGGAAATGTGAGCATCTCAGAACATATATCTAAGAACAGTGGTGTCTTCGACAGATTTAAATTCTTTTCAATTGCTTCAAAAACACGCACAACTATGCCATTAAAGCAGAAACTGACATAGAACATTTCCAACATTGACCCTTAGAGGAAAGCACAAGTGAACATTAACCAATTTCAACAACAGAGACATTAAACATGAAAGATAGAACAAGAACACATATTTACGTGGGCAAAACCCTTACGGGTAAAAAACCCCACACTCCAAATCACAGAGCCATTGTATTATTCAGCAACCAAACAGTTACAATACATTTACAGGCTCATAGCCTTTATGGGAGATTAACATCTTGTTCCTTCTGAAGAATATCTGACAACACCACCCTTCTCGGCCAGAACTCCCTTTGCCTAAACTTTATTTTCACTCTCTCCTCAGTCCCTTCATATACTATTAACATGTCACGTATAACACATAGCATAGGACTTCACCAAAGGAGAAAACTAGAGCTCATCTGATTATTCACACCGTCCAACTCTCTCACTTTCTATCGATTCCCAATTGCTTTTAGCAATCCAATCGACACCTCATGTAACTGACTGTTCATTCCAACTGGCCAGCATCGCTGTCATCTAACTATCCAAACTACCGCTTCTAACCGTTCACATATTCGTGAGAAACTTTAGTCCCACATGCATCTGTCATCGGGTGACTTTCCAGTTTACATACCTGACCACTCGGTAAGACTATCGTCGGCACTTTTACTGCCGACGATGCCCATCTAACCTCATCGATATAACCCAAACCATCAGCCAACACTCCATCATTCACTCTGATGGTTCCATGTCCCACCGATACCAAGCCATCAACCTTCGTCGTCGTGACCTCTGCCATCGGCCCAAACACTTTACACTGCTCCGACATAAGTTCTTACGCTGATGCCAAACTCCATTGGGGTAACTTAAGACTATCAGAGCTACAACCAATGAACCAATGAAGCCGAACCATTGAACCAATGAAGCTGAACCATTGAACCAATGCCACCGAACCATTGAACCAATGAACCATTGAACCAATGAACCATTGAACCAAAAGAACCAAGGCCACCGAACCATTGAACCGATGAACCATTGAACCAATGAACCAATGTCGTCGAACCATTGAGCCGATGAACCATTGAACCAATGAACCAAGGCTGCTGAACCATTGAACCGATGAACCATTGAACCAATGAACCATTGAACCAATGAACCATTGAACCAATGAACCAATGCCGCTAAACCATTGAACCGATGAACCATTGAACCTGACGGGTGAAGTTCAAACCTTGATCGAAGTAACCAATGCATATTGGTTGAACCATTGAACCTAATGAACCATTGAACCCGACGAGTGAAGTTCAAGAGTTCACCAATAGTTCAAACTTTGTCATTGAACCATAGAACCTTTGAGCTATTGAACCTATAATCTGAGTCACTAGTACTCAACATTCTCCCACTTGACGAAGGAATTACAAGAAACCATCAATGCTCCAAGTCACAAAACCAAGCTGATACTGCCTCCAGAAACAAGATAGACTGTCAGCTAGAAAAACAATCAGAAAGCTGACTGCTCCCATCCAACTGAACCAAAAAACCCACTTGACTAAAAATAGCACACACAACTAGTGCTAAAACATCTAATCACTCATACCTTGAAGTTATGAACATTAGTAGACTCATGCCACCTACATATACACCCATCAACTGCAAATACAAGCTCCATGTGTCAACCAGTCAAAAGACCAAACACATCCAAGAACTCCCACTACATGGGTAATGCAGATTTGAAAAAGATCATGGCATACAAGTCTACCATTAGCATCACTTAGAAAGTGTAAACATCATGTAGTACCAAGGAAACATCCACCATGATATGCAAAAATCTGTAAATCAATAACCTGTACATCTCACCACCAGTCTAGAAATCTCTCAAGTTCTTCACACCCAACAATGAAAGAGATAACAGAACCTCCATGTCATCACCCAAAAGCATAAGTGAAAACACATGATCACAAACTAGTGATCACTTCAGCTCCGAACAAAACCTCAAAATAATGTAATGTGAAACACACCATCAGAGAAAATAATTGAGACCAAGAGAAACACTGTACATCATATACCTGTAGACAATCCTTCTACATACACCTCTGAATGCTAACTGTGTCAAGTATGATCTCCTTCAAAACACCCCAACGAGAACAGCATAACAACACCCAAACAAACATTCAATCTCAAGAGATCAAATTTAGCATATATATCATGCAACATGGATGTAAGTCTCTCAAACCAAAGAAGATCAAACTAATGCATTTCCCATTTCAGGAAATCAACCCATAAACCATCTCCTAACAGTCCTCATCAATGAATGATATCTTAAACTCAAATGCATAAGGAGACAAACATGCTATCCATCTCTCACAATGAATTCTCCAGAACCATCTATGAGCAATTCAAGATCCATATCTATGAAAGAAAGCATAAAATACCTGAGAGAAACAATGGGCAATATCTCTCAAGTAATAAACTGCCGAGTAGACCAAGAGTGGGGAATGAGAATGTTCTTCTAAGATATCCAAGTCCCAAGGGCTTTCTCCAAGAACAATCTCCTTTAGATCTTTGTTGAACTCACGTCCAACCAAGGTAAAGACTCCTCAGACTTCCTGCTACAAATTCTGATCAAGTACAACATATACAGTCTCACCTTATTCTCCATGTATCCATGAGTACCTATGAACAATCACCTCATGCTGAACTCCAACTGTATCACTACAACACTATAAAGTAATCAAGCAAATGATAAATCTACCCAAACATAGAGAAGTTACCAGACCACTGTCAAAACTCCAATCATCTGAATCAGGAACTTATCATGACATCATGATCTTATCAGCTCCCTTAGGAGATTCCATGCTTTAGGTGAACATAACCATCTCAAGAGCAATGTATCATGCCAAAACTCAAATGCATAATTCAAGAAAATATCATGACATGAAACAAACCAAACTCTAAACCAACATCACCTGTCAAGCATCACCAACACCTCTACCAAGAATTTCATGAATCCTCCATGACTTCAAGATGTTACTCATCCTTAAATAGTGCCCTTGCAAATGCGAAAGAACCCTTCTGCAACAACAGGATCAAAGAGCTCCTCCTAGTAACATCTGCAACACTAAAGAAGATCATTCACCACTAAGTGATGAACACACATTCAATACTAAAGCTCCCACTGAATTGTAATAACTGAGCTTTCCAAGCATCCTGACCAAACATCTCCTAATCTAAAAATCTTCCAGGTCCACACATTAGCATGTCCATGTGACAATAAAACCAAGTGATACCAAGATCTCCAAACCCAGGAAATAAACTATCACTATCAATAGCTTACACAAACCTATGTATTCAAGATATACATGACATCATGATACACATGTTACAGGTCTCCATAACCAACTATTCAGATACTCTACAACATCCATCCTTTCATCCTGAAACAGTCACACCAATGCACAAGTGACCACAGACAAGGCCAGCTAACAAGTCTACACAATCAAATAATCAATCTTGTGGATATAGACCGTCCACTTCCAAGTTATCCCACTGCAATCAATAGGCTGTATACACCTAAAAAACTGCATAACTTGAAGATCCAACTATACTAAAACAAGCAAAATTACTATTGCACTAGAAACTGCAAAACTGAGATCTCAAGGAATAGATAACAATGTAGACAACATGACTCAAGCACTAGATTACTTACAAATCTGATTAGCCAAACATGTCCACAACCTGAGCACCATAGTCAAGAAACCAGAAGCATTACCATAGAAATGTTGAGTGACCTATCACTTACCAGTACTCCCATGCAGAGAAATCATTTCATCTCCTCACACCATGCATAGAGCATGCATGCAAAACTGCAACTATATCATCCAGCAACACCCCAAAAGCCAGGGTCTAGAAATAGCTTAATTGCAGCTTCACAAAACCACAAGTTTTTCTTTTGATCGTGTAAAACCTGCAAAATCACTGTGTTTGAAAAACACCCATGCACATCCATATCCACTTCACATCTGGAAGACCCAAAAGTATGCAACATAAACTCCATAACAGTTAAACCAGAATAATGGATCATCATGAATATGCATAATCATAGATTTTAAGAAAAAACTATAAAACCCCTCAAATCCAATAAACATGAATCTGAGTCATGCAAGTACAAAATGTCCAATTAAGGAATCAACAATTTAAGAGCTTCAGGTCCACTTGTAGACCAATCCCTCAACCACCAACATGCACATGCATCTGAGAGAATCAGGCTATTACAGAAGCTCTCAGACCATCCAATGATCAACTCCATAGCCTACATGCAATCAGGGTAACAAAAAATTATGCCTTCCAATACCAGGAACAAAACACCCAGCATAAGCACAATACTCCATGGCTGAGCAGTAACACAAACTTCTTCATATCATCAGAGAGCCTCTCACACAAACACCCAATATGAAAGTTACTACAGCAACACAACCACAAACCAAACCCCATGCAACAAGATTAAATACTATCAACTAAGAGTCTCAGGCCACATCATGACCAGCTCCAGTCTCTTCATCTTCACCATCCTTCAAGCGCCTGCTGTAACATGAAGACAAGATTAACTGCAAGACTTCCACTCAAACAAGGATCAAACAAACAGACATTTCCTTCAGATTTCCTCAAGCCTATCACACTAAGAAATCATCACAGAAGGAATACCCAAACCTTATACACCAGGAACTCTTACATGCAAACACATGCAACACACAAATGTACATATGTGAGCAACAAAGCAAATCCCAGAAGAAGGCTCTGATACCACTTGTAAGGAAATGTGAGCATCTCAGAACGTATTTCTAAGAACAGTGGTGTCTTTGACAGATTTAAATTCTTTTCAATTGCTTCAAAAACATGCACAACTATGCCATTAAAGTAGAAACTGACATAGAACATTTCCAACATTGACCCTTAGAGGAAAGCACAAGTGAACATTAAACAGTTTCAACAATAGAGACAGTAAACATGAAAGACAGAACAAGAACATAGATTTACGTGGGGAAAACCCTTATGGGTAAAAAACACCACACTCCAAATCACAGAGCCATTGTATTATTCAGTAACCAAACAGTTACAATACATTTACAGGCTCATAGCCTTTACAGGAGATTAACATCTTGTTCCTTCTGAAGAATATCTGACAACACCACCCTTCTCGGCCAGAACTCCCTTCACCTGAACTTTGTTTTCACTCTCTCCTCAGTCCCTTCATATACTATTAACATGTCACGTATAACACATAGCATAGGACTTCACCGAAGGAGAAAACCAAAGCTCATCTGATTATTCACACCGTCCAACTCTCTCACTTTCTATCGATTCCCAATTACTTTTAGAAATCCAATCGACATCTCATGTAACTGACCGTTCATTCCAACTGCCCAGCATTGCTGTCATCCAACTGTCCAAACCATCGCTTCTAACCATTCACATATTCATGAGAAACTTTAGTCCCACATGCATCCGTCATCGAGTGACTTTCCAGTTTACATACCTGACCACTCGGTAAGACTATCGTCGGCACTTTTGCCGCCGATGACGCCCATCTAACCTCATCGATATAACCCAAACCAACGGCCAACACTCCATCATTCACTCTGACGGTTCCATGTCCCACCAATACCAAGCCATCACCCTTCGTCGGCGTGACCTCTGCCATCGGCCCAAACACTTTACGTTGCTCCAACATAAGTTCTTACGTCAATGCCAAACTCTATTGGGGTAACTTAAGACTATTGGAGCTACAACCAATGAACCAATGAAGCCAAACCATTGACCTAATGAACCAATGTCGCCAAACCATTGAACCAAAAGAACCAAGGTCACTGAACCATTGAACTGATGAACCATTGAACCAATGAACCAATGCCGTTGAACCATTGAACCGATGAACCATTGAACCAATGAACCAAGGCCGCCAAACCATTGAACTGATGAACCATTGAACCAATGAACCAATGTCGTTGAACCATTGAACCGATGAACCATTGAACCTGACGGGCAAAGTTCAAACCTTCATTGAAGCAACCAATGCATATTGGTTGAACCATTGAACCCGATGAACCATTGCACCCGATGAGTGAAGTTCAAGAGTTCGCCGATAGTTCAAACTTTGCCGTTGAACCATGGAACCTTTGAGCTATTGAACCTGTAATCTAAGTCACTAGTACTCAAGACAAATTGGATGGTGTGGACTTTACAATGCTTGCTAGATACATAGAAAAATGATCTAGTAAAGCCCTTGAAACATTACAACAAAATCAATAGTGTCAAAGGGAATCAATTGATTCCCCAACCAGTCATGGATCAAGCAAAAGATCCAAGAGGAAATCAATAACAATAACCTCTAAGAATGTGGAACAAGGAACAGAGGCTTCCAATGTCCCACCCACTCCTGGGACACAGACTTCTTCAACCAACACGCCATGTTTTGCATCTTGCATTGGTACCTACGATACCAAGATAGAAAATAATGTGGTTTCAAGGGACGTCTAAATGATGGATGCTAGAAAAACATTTGTGAATAGGTTGAAGGAATCATGCCTTCAATGGTTCAAAGACCATCTACATTTGTCATTATCAAAGATACCCAGGCACTTGCAAAAAGCAGTTATCCAAGACATGGAGACTGAATTTGGCATAGGTTGGTCTATAAAGAAGATAAAGCTACCAATGTCTCAAAACTGCAAGAGATTTTGGTGCAACCAAACAAAGAAGATAAAAAAACTCCCTCCCAAGCAAAGGCTCAAAAAAAGGCCAATTGATGTAAGTTTGAAAGTATGGAAAGAGCTTGTAAAAGCATATGAGAAGTCTGATGCACAGAGGGAGTTCGGTGATGAGAGTACTTAGGTATTTGAATTTGCTCATTAGATTATATCAAATTTATTAAATGATTTTTAAATTTTATTTGTGCATAGTTAAATTGAATTAGTATATGTTTCAGGACAAGGCCTCCAAGGCTAGGCTTGACAAACTTTGTGCCACGCATCGAAATGGCCAGAAAGGTTTACAAGCCTTGATCTATACATTTGTAAGTATATTTAATAAGTTAAATGATATATTTTTTTAATTTCCTACGAAAAATTAAATGATTGCATATTAATTAGTTTAACTAGTCCGTGTGCCATGTTTTGACAGGAGGAGAAATATGGCCGACATCCAAGCCAATTTGAAAAGGAAATGTTACAAAGCAAAAAGTGGACCGATTTTGTAATTTGGATGGAGAACAAGGTATCAATAGTTGACTTTCAATAACTTAGTTGGATATTGTTGTGTTAATATGTCAAATTGAATTTCTTGTGTTGAGTTGTTTATTGATGCGTAGGATGAGTTCTAAAGTGTTTCTCTATTGGCCATAGCGCCCTTAAATGTAAGATTTCTCTTAGATGACAAATGATTACTCTTATATCTTTGGGGACCCTTCTTGGTGCCATTAGGATCATAATGATTATACTATTCTTGTGCTTGCTTACAAAAAGTGTATGCAATTAACCTAATCTTGTGGTCATTATCCACAACATTTTGTGTGTACCATGCTATCTCATATGCTTAAGTTTAACAGGCTAATAATGAACAGAAAACCCTTGTTTGCTTGCCTTCAACTAATGGACTTGTTGGAACCTAAAATTTCCTACCATTTTTTGTAAAAATTTTAGGTTCCCATGGTGAAAAATCTGACTGCAGCACTCAGAAATGCACCTATATAATATACTTTAGTGGCCTACATTGAAGGGTTATAATTCGAAGCCTATTCATTTTTATGTCAAACCACTTGGTAGGCATACTTATCTATCATATGTGAGTGTACATGCTTGATTTCAGCTTCCCACGATCAGATTGGACAAGGTTTTGTAGTGCCAAGTTAAAGGGTTCTGGTGGTATTTGGTGGTACCCACCTAGGGTTAGGGTTTTAAGTTAAATCTACAAGACTATATTTTTATTCCTTTAAACCCATTAAGGCCTTAAGTTTTCTTGTTCTTTGGCCTCTTGCACTTTAGCTTTTAAAACTTCATTGACTTCCTGTATTAAAGGGCAATTGTCTTGAGGTCTTCTTAAAAGGGTGATATGTGACTAGGGTATGAAGACTAGGACTTTGTATGTAATCTTAAGCCCTCCTTTTGGATTTGTTGCAAGCCTTCTTCACTAATACATAAGGATTGTCAAGACTCCTATGATAGTGCATTAGAGAGGCATTGAAATCACAAAGGAGATAAATGTTATTAGGCCATCACCCAATGGAGAAGAGATTGTCATAAAGAGCATGATAGTGTTACCTTGTCATAGTCACAAAGGGGATAGTCTTTGTGGTGGTAATTAAAGTCACTAAGTTTACATCCACCTTCCTAGGGTCTGCAGAAATGCCTGAAGTTGAATATTCCTATTTTAAAGATCTTGCCATGAGTATTTTCCATGTTTTTACAAATGGAGACCTCCCCAATCCTTATCTCAAGCTTTAAATGCACAATGAAATGATGGAGGACAATCATAACTGTCATAATAGTACATTAGCATTTTTTGTCTCAAGGTGGCCCTTAAGACTACCAAGGGGATGGATATAGAGTTGGGATTATGGTTTTTGTTTAAAATCCTTGTGTCATTGACCTAATATTTATTTGTGGCAAGGATCCCAATAGTCTAAAGATTACAAATTGTTAGAGTCATACAAGGACTCACAGAAGCCAAGATCATCTGCTGGAAGTCTTCTACAAGACAGAGCTGCAAGAAAATATTGCAAAAGCCAAATGCATGCGTGAATTAGTGCTTCCCATTCCCATTGCATTATTCAAAAATAAATACAAAGGATATACACAACCACTATCCAAGAATAGACAAAGTGGGGAAAGAAAGCATGTGACACATGCCAAAATGCTCTCAAGAGAAAAGAAATCCTATGACACATGTCATAAGGCTCAAAATAGAAAAAGAATCTCCCTAATTAACTTATGTAAAAGTGAAAATATGATTTTTCACCAACACCCCCCCCCCCCTTAAGTGCAACTTAGGAAGTTATACAAGATAAAAAAAGAAAGAAAGATGGGTCCTGGCAACAAAGGCCATGTTAGGTACCCATGAACAACAACAAGAATCTCTCATAAGGTGGAGAAAAGGAGAAAAACCCAGTGGGAGAAAACTCCTCTTCAGAAGAGAGAAAAAACAAAAAGAAAGTACAAGAACATGTGATGGAAGAAGGACACTAAGACCTCCCATGGAATGAATCTATCACAAGAGTACACTCATGAGTGGCCCCCATAAGAGAGAGCAAATAGAGAATATGAATCCCCTCCAAGAAGAAACTCTAGAACCAATGAAGAGATCTTGAAGATAGAATCCAATCCACTACCTACAAACAAAATTTCTCCCTTTTGAAAGAAACAAATCCACTGGCGAATGTAGAAGCCATTCCCACATCTTGGATGAATAGGGAATTCATATCAAAATGTGTACCTCTGAATGCAACTCAAGTGACTTCATACTGGGAGAATATGTCTTCTCCAAAATGGAAATTGTCTACCCAATCAGAGAAGAACCAGGAGAGGATATGATTTGAACTGCATCAGGAAACACAGTAGATGAAGATGGTGATGCAAATCCAACTGAGATAGCATCAAACAAGAGAGATAAACCCTCAAATGTGTCCTCCAAATCAGCAATGTGAGACTCCACAAACAAGGATGATATGTTTGCAAGATAAAAGTCCCAATGAGGTGGATCTGAAAGATTGATATTGACCTACTGCACAGAATTACTAGAAGCCAATGATGATGGAACACTAAATTTTGAAGTAGTAACAAGTGATGAAGAAGATGTGATCTCAATAGGAGAAGAGGGAACAAGATAGGTATTTGTCTTTGAACATTAAAGACATGCCATATACTCAAGCTCCTCTAAAGTATCATCATCATAAGGTATATTATCTGCATCATCAAGTGGAATGAGACAATCTGCTATAGTATCATTTGGAAATGGTGAGAAATGAGGGTCTCCATACAACTCCCAAATTTTTGTCCAAAGTGTGTGTGGGCTCTCATAGATGGGAAGATCACATGCAATATCATAATCAACAGTGGTACAAATTAAACTTGTACAACATGATCTCAATTGTTGCCCCAAACATATTTCTTCATAGGTGTCTCTAGTCCAGGTACGAGCCCATAAAGATGAGGCAAAAGATATAGCCACCTGAGATGTGTCAAGATGCCTCTTTACCAGGACTCATAATTGTCCTTAGTCAGATTGACCAAAGAAGGATGAGTGGAAAAACCCATGATACCTCCTCAAAATGATAGAGATCAAAACATGCAAATAGATTTATGCTGAGAACAAAAGCCTATCAAAGCAAACAAAACCTTTCCAAGAGACAACATGTCCAGGATATCCAACAAAAGCCATAAAATTGACAAACTAAATAAAAGATACATGGGGTTGTATCTAAAACAATTACATAGATGGCTGTGTAGAGCTCTTTGATACCTTTCCAATGCCTATTCATTTTCAAAAAATGAAGATTCTGGGTGCAAGAACGGAGCTCGGAAGCCAGAAATCATGCCTTGACTTCAAACAGCAAAAATAGTTTTAAAATAGAAAAATTTGGGGAAAAGACTAGCATTACTAGATAGTGCTCAGAACAAGCTTTCCAACACTTTTTTGTTTGCCAATTTTTGAGTCTGTATACTCAAGTTATGGCCTCTGAAAGAAAACTGCCTTTTTAGCCCTGCACATGAGTGTGACATAGAAATCAAGGTAGATTCAAAGATTGAGTGACACGGAAATCGAGATAGATAGAAATCGAGCGGCACAGAAATCGAGGCAAATTCAAAATTTTTGGGACGCAAATTGAGGCAGCTCAAAAATCAAAATAAGATCAAGGAAATTGGTCATGGAAATCGAGGCAATTGTACAAAAAATGGCATGGAAATCGAGGCAGCCGTACGGATTTTTCAGGCACAAAAAATCAAACCCCCAAAAATTGCCCAAATTTTTTTTGTCACCAAAAATAGAGTGCCTTATATGAGAATAGGGGTTTTGACACCTTCTGAGCGCAACCGTGAGGTCTGTTTTGCTCAAGGATACACAGATTATCTGGTCATGGCTAAAACCCTCTTCGATTTGAGAAGAAACTGATAGATCTGGAGCTTTGGTACCATGTTAGAGTCATACAAGAACTCACAGGAGCCAAGATCATCTGCTAGAAATCTTCTACAAGACAGAGCTGCAAAAAAATATTGCAAAAGCCAAATGCATGCGTGAATTAGTGCTTCCCATTCCCATTGCATTATTCAAAAATAAATACAAAGGATATACACAACCACTGCCCAAGAATAGACAAAGTGGGGAAAGAAAGCATGTGACACATGTCACAATGCTCTCAAGAGAAAATAAAGCCTATGACACATGTCATAAGGCTCAAAATAGAAAAAGAATCTCCCTAATTAACTTATGTAAAAGTGAAAATATGATTTTTCACCAACACAAATTATTGTCAAGAAAGGACTATCATAGTTAAGTGTGGTACAATGATACAATTTCATCTTGGTTGAGTATTGTATAAATCTCAAGCTATTTAGAATGCATGGGGTATTAGGGTGTGGTATCACTATATAGGTAACCATCAAGTGATTTCTTCAACCCAATCCTAGCCTATATAGTACCCAGTGTGAAGAGAAAGATAGTGTTGTCTAAGAACCTTGTTACGGTCACAAATGAGGGCAGTCTTAACTATTGTAACCATAGTTGGAATCCCTTGTTGTTACCATAACATACGTGACCTAAAACCATGACTCTACAAGTATGAGTTGTTTGAAAGCCAAATTCCACAACATTTTCTAGCATCCTCCCTGCCTGTGTCAAAATGGGAGCTTTGGAATAGGGTATGGACATCCATCAATACATAAAGGATAGAGGAATTTTGTCAGATGTTGTAGTTGCAACTGCCATGTTAGACATGTATGCAAAAAGTGGAAGCATAGACAAGGCACGTGAACTATTTGAAAGAATGCCTCAAAGAAATGTGGTCTCATGGACTGCAATGACTATAGGATATGCACAAAATGGATTTGTTGAAAAGGCTTCAGAAATTTTAAAGCAAATGCAATTGGCTGGTGTAAAGCCAAATCCCACAACCTTTGCTAGCATCCTCCCTGCCTGTGTCAAAATGGGAGCTTTGGAATAGGGTATGGACATCCATCAATACATAAAGGATAGAGGAATTTTGTCAGATGTTGTAGTTGCAATTGCCCTGTTAGACATGTATGCAAAATGTGGAAGCATAGACAAGGCACGTGAACTATTTGACAGAATGCCTTAAAGAAATGTGGTCTCATGGACTGCAATGACTACATGATATGCACAAAATGGATTTGTTGAAAAGGCTTCAGAAATTTTAAAGCAAATGCAATTGGCTAGTGTAAAGCCAAATTCCACAACCTTTGCCAACATCCTCCCTGCCTGTGTCAAAATGGGAGCTTTGGAATAGGGTATGGACATCCATCAATACATAAAGGATAGAGGAATTTTGTCAGATGTTGTAGTTGCAAATGCCTTGTTAGACATGTATGCAAAATGTGGAAGCATAGACAAGGCATGTGAACTATTTGACATAATGCCTCAAAGAAATGTGGTCTCATGGACTGCAATGACTGCAAGATATGCACAAAATGGATTTGTTGAAAAGGCTTCAAAATTTTTAAAGAAAATGCAATTGGCTGGTGTAAAGCCAACAACCTTTGCTAGCATCCTCCCTGCTTGTGTCAAAATGGGAGCTTTGGAATAGGGTATGGACATCTATCAATACATAAAGGATAGAGGAATTTTGTCATATGTTGTAGTTACAACTGCCCTATTAGACATGTATGCAAAATGTGGAAGCATAGACAAGGCACGTGAACTGTTTGACATAATGCCTCAAAGAAATGTGGTCTCATGGACTGCAATGACTATAGGATATGCACAAAATGGATTTGTAGAAAAGTCTTTAGAAATTTTAAAGAAAATGCAATTAGCTGGTGTAAAGCCAAATTCCACAACATTTGCCAACATCCTCCCTACTTGTGTCAAAATGGGAGCTTTGGAATATGGTATGGACATCCATCAATACATAAAGGATAGAGGAATTTTGTCAGATGTTGTAGTTGCAACTGCCCTGTTAGACATGTATGCAAAATGTGGAAACATAGACAAGGCACGTGAACTGTTTGACAGAATGCCTCAAAGAAATGTGGTCTCATGGACTGCAATGACTGCAGGATATGCACAAAATGGATTTGTTGAAAAGACTTTAAAAATTTTAAAGCAAATGCAATTGGCTGGTGTAAAGCCAAATTCCACAACCTTTGCCAGCATCCTCCCTACCTGTGTCAAAATGGGAGCTTTGGAATAGGGTATGGGCATCCATCAATACATAAAGGATAGAGGAATTTTGTCAGATGTTGTAGTTGCAACTGCCCTGTTAGACATGTATGCAAAATGTGGAAGCATAGACAAGGCACATGAACTTTTTGACAGAATGCCTCAAAGAAATGTGGTCTCATGGACTACAATGATTGCAGAATATGCACAAAATAGATTTGTTGAAAAGGCTTCAGAAATTTTAAAGCAAATGCAATTGGCTGGTGTAAAGCCAAATTTCACAACATTTGCCAGCATCCTCCCTACTTGTGTTAAAATGGGAGCTTTGGAATAGGGTATGGATATCCATCAATACATAAAGGATAGAGGAATTTTGTTAGATGTTGTAGTTGTAACTGCCCTGTTAGACATGTATGCAAAATGTGGAAACATAGACAAGGCACATGAACTATTTGACAGAATGCCTAAAAGAAATGTGGTCTCATGGACTAGAATGACTGTAGGATATGCACAAAATGGATTTGTTGAAAAGGCTTCAGAAATTTTAAAGAAAATGCAATTGGCTGGTGTAAAGCCAAATTCCATAACCTTTGCCAACATCCTCCCTGCTTGTGTCAAAATGGGAGCTTTGGAATAGGGTATGGACATCCATCAATACATAAAGGATAGAGGAATTTTGTCAGATGTTGTAGTTGCAACTGCCCTGTTAGACATGTATGCAAAATTTGGAAGCATAGACAAGGCACGTGAACTATTTGACGGAATGCCTCAAAGAAATGTGGTCTCATGGACTGCAATGACTGCAAGATATGCACAAAATGGATTTGTTGAAAAGGCTTCAAAAATTTTAAAGCAAATACAATTGGCTGGTGTAAAGCCAAATTCCACAACCTTTGCCAGCATCCTCCCTGCCTCTGTCAAAATGAGAGCTTTGGAATAGGGTATGGACATCCATCAATACATGAAGGATAGAGGAATTTTGTTAGATGTTGTAGTTGTAACTGCCATGTTAGACATGTATGCAAAATGTGGAAGAATAGACAAGGCATGTGAACTGTTTGACATAATGTTGCAAGTATGAGGATAACCAGTGTTGTCATTGATGTCAACATACTCATGTTGCAT
This sequence comes from Cunninghamia lanceolata, assembly GCA_027924645.1. NCBI lineage: Eukaryota > Viridiplantae > Streptophyta > Pinopsida > Cupressales > Cupressaceae > Cunninghamia > Cunninghamia lanceolata. The sequence continues at coordinate 2,225,101 of BSBN01000925.1, read as the reverse complement.
TAATGAGAAGGATTGGATGAGCTGTGTGTTGAGGATATTGAGGAAATCAGTCTCAGTTAGGAATAGTGAAGAACAGTGATGACATTAAGGTAAAAGTTCAAGATAAGATGAATATCAGAGGATGCAGTTTAAAGGGTTTGTAGATATGAGTCTTGAAATGATCCAGTCAAGTTTTTAGAGGTCCACATAATGATCTGAAGAAGTTATGACTGCTCTAGTAGAACCGGTTCCGACAGATGTTCAGTGGTGACAGAGTGTCACAGATTGGTCCAGTGAGCTCCAGAATTGCATTATCTCATTCTGTGGATTGGAGGGAGTGTTGAAGAAGTCCGTGTGAAGTGACAACTAGATTTGTTCATGGTTTGGAGGTCTAGAAGCACCTTTTTCATTATGACAGTGATGACAGACTGTGTTCTTAAAGTTTCGGATGAAGAAGAAAAGAATTCCAGTAAGCTAATAAAGTGCGGATGTTCTTGATGACTCAGGAAAGGTTTTGGTGATCTTTGGATCATGTACAATTCTTATTGGCAGTCCGCATTGAAGTTTGAGTTTGCATTTGAAGAATAACCACGGATATTGGTGTTCTTCCTAAGACAGGCTGACCGGATGTATTACATGTCTTGCGAATGATCCTATAGGTGTTTGCTGACTTAGATGATTGTTCCTAAGTCGATGCCTTGTATAAATAAGGGATTGTGAATTCATTTTGAAGGGTGTCTTGGAGCGGATGAGTATGGTATAGCAAAAGAGTGAAAAGCAGAGCAGAGGTTTTGGGGCTTAAATGGAACTGATCCAGGCATGGTAAAGATGTCAATCTCTAGTTCAAGTTTGTGATATTTGTTACTTTGTAGACAGTGTGTCTCTTGTAGGCAGTGTGCCTCTTGTGAGCAGTGAGCTTGAGCAGTGAGCCCTAATTGGCATGTGCCATCTATTTTTCTTATTCTTCTAACAAAGAATAATCCTTGGGTTAATCACCTCGTGGTTTTTCCCTTGACCAGGTTTTCCACGTCAAAATCTTGATGTCTCATGTGTTGATGTGTATCTGCTCTGGTGTTTATGCTTTATGCTTTCATGAGTGATTAATTGATATGCTATTAAATAACAAAGAGGATTTAAGTGTTTGAATTAGAAGCAAGTTTTGGACAACTGATTCACCCCCCCTCTTAGTTGTCTGTCCTGAATCCAACCCATAATGCCTCAAAGAAATGTGGTCTCATGGACTCCAATGATTGCAGGATATGCACAAAATGGATTTGTTGAAAAGGCTTCAGAAATTTTAAAGAAAATGCAATTGGCTGGTATAAAGCCAAATTCCACAACATTTGCCAACATCCTCCTTGCCTGTGTCAAAATAGGAGCTTTGGAATAGGGTATGGACATCCATCAATACATAAAGGATAAAGGAAATTTGTCAGATGTTGTAGTTGCAACTACCCTGTTAGACATGTACACAAAATGTGGAAACATAGACAAGTTCTGTGAACTGTTTGACATAATGCCTCAAAGAAATGTGGATTTGTTGAAAAGGCTTCAAAAATTTTAAAGAAAATACAATTGGCTGGTGTAAAGCCAAATTCCACAACCTTTGCTAGCATCCTCCTTGCCTGTGTCAAAATGGGAGCTTTGGAATAGGGTATGGACATCCATCAATACATAATGGATAGAGGAATTTTGTCAGATGTTTTAGTTGCAACTGCCCTGTTAGACATGTATGCAAAATGTGGAAGCATAGACAAGGCACATGAACAGTTTGACAAAATGCCTCAAAGAAATGTGGTCTCATGGACTACAATGACTACAGGATATGCACAAAATGGATTTGTTGAAAAGGCTTCATAAATTTTAAAGCAAATGTAATTGGCTGGTGTAAAGCCAAATTCTACAACCTTTGCCACCATCCTCCCTGTCTGTGTCAAAATGGGAGCTTTGGAATAGGGTATTGACATCCATCAATACATAAAGGATAGAGGAATTTTGTTAGAGGTTGTAGTTGCAACTACCCTATTAGACATGTATGCAAAATGTGGAAGCATAGACAAGGCATGTGAACTATTTGACATAATGCCTCAAAGAAATGTGGTCTCATGGACTGCAATGACTGCAAGATATGCACAAAATGGATTTGTTGAAAAGGCTTCAGAAATTTTAGAGCAAATGCAATTGGCTGGTGTAAAGCCAATTGCATTTGCTTTAAAATTTTTGAAGGTGTAAAGCCAAATTCCACAACATTTGCCAACATCCTCCCTACCTATGTCAAAATGGGAGCTTTGGAATAGGGATGGACATCCATCAATACATAAAGAATAGAGGAATTTGGTCAGTTGTTGTAGTTGCAACTACCCTATTAGACATGTATGCAAAATGTGGAAACATAGACAAGGCATGTGAACTATTTGACATAATGCCTCAAAGAAATGTGGTCTCATGGACTACAATGACTGCAGGATATGCACAAAATGGATTTGTTGAAAAGGCTTTAGAAATTTTAAAGCCAAATTCCACAACCTTTACCAGCATCCTCCCTCCCTGTGTCAAAATGGGAGCTTTGGAATAGGGTATGGACATCCATCAATACATAAAGGATGAGGAATTTTGTCAGATGTTGTAGTTGCAACTGCCCTGTTAGACATGTATGCAAAATGTGGAAGCATAGACAAGGCACGTGAACTATTTGACAGAATGCCTCAAATAAATGTGGTCTCATAGATTGTAATGACTACAGGATATGTACAAAATGGATTTGTTGAAAAGGTTTCAAAAATTTTAAAGAAAATGCAATTGGCTGGTGTAAAGCCAAATTCCACAACCTTTGCCACCATCCTCCCTGCTTGTGTCAAAATGGGAGCTTTCGACCAAGCAATTTGTAGCACTTAAGGTTATGTAATAGAATTTACAATTGATATTTAAATTTATAACAATTTTTTTTATGATCTTTACTAACATTTATTAGAATTGTTGCATGTTTTACATCATTGGAATGACCTATTAGCTGTAACTTTTTTGAAATTTTATTATGGTATGTGCACTTTGATATGATGTACTATGATTATGGTTTCGTTTCATATGTTGTAATATTAGATATATAACAGAAAAATAAATTATTGCATGAAATAAATAATAACTTTTCATTTTAAATGTTTTTTTTTGCAGAACACGGGTCTTCCAGAAGATCAAGATGATCCTCATGATAGAGATCCAGATTATGTTGGTTCTGGTATAGATCACATAGCAGATGATGATGATGACATAGATACAGAAGACACTGAGGCTGATGATGATGATGATGACGACGATGGTGATGATGATGATGAGGCAGTTGCTCGTAGTAGCCAGTGACATTCATGATCATATAGATTACATCATGGATCATTGTTTTTGATTATATAAGGCAGCTAAAACAAGGGGCCGAACCCTTGCATTACAGCAAAAAGAAACCCCAGAGGCAAAAGCACAAAAGAGCCTCGAAACAGTTACAGCATAACCCGCTTAACCAGCATAAACAACATAGACAACATAACCAGTCTAAAGACAGTAGATATAAAGTAGCAGAGAATAGACAACATAATAGAAAATAGAACTAAGGAGAAACATCATCCCATCTTTTAGCCAAAGATTCAATAAATTCATCCAACTTTTTGAAATTCTCTTCTTTGTCCTCAACAACAGTAGTCCCAAGATCCTGCAACACAGAAAGATTAAGCAACACAGTACGCCTGAGCATATTGCTAATTAACTATTCCAGTTTCTCCACACGACCCCTCAGGACAACAATATCATGCCTGTGGCCAACACCTTCCTCAGTCTCATCACCAACTTCCTCCACAAACATCCTCCCCCCTTCATCAGCATTGTCCTCAGAGCCACCGACAACACCTCCCGAAACATCAGCCAGTTTATTCACATTCTCACCCTCAGCATCTTTGGAGATCTCCTGAACTTCAAGGACCTTAGCATCATCCCCCTGAGTGGAGGCCTCAGAAGTACTCTCTGAATAATCAATTAGTTTAGCTTTCGGCACAGGCTTTCCAGTAATCCTACCCGACCTCCTAACCCCAAAAGAGAAACCCTCCTTCTTTTCCTTAGCAGACAGATTAGTTTTACTACTAGGTCCCACAGGGGTGTTGCTAAGATTTTTAGGGGTCCCCACAATATCTCCCATAGTTTCCTCTTCCATCTCCCTTATTTTCCTCTTCTTGCTTTTCACACTCCCTTTAGAGGCCAGAGTGTGAGTAACGGTCACCATGGTAGTCTCCTCATTGGACAGAGAAAAAGAAACCCATTTCAATTTATGAGAAGCAGGGGAAGGACAAGGCTCTTCATAGACAGCAGTATCATCAGGGTTGACAGAAATTTCACTGCTATGGGTCTGGATAGGCTTAGGCGGATCTAAAGCAAGATGAAAATTGTATAAGTAGAGGATAAGACCTTGGTGCAGAGGAACGGGTTTCTTGGAAGGTTTCTTAGCCGACTTAGCTTTAGCCCTAAAGACCGAATGCTCAAGGGAAGACAATAAATAGAACAGGAAACTAACATGAGCATTACATCTAAAATGATTAAGCAAAGGAAGGTGATAATTGTAAAACCTGGTAAACCAACCCTCCAAAGTGAAGTATTTCATGAGGAGGAAACACATTTCATCCCATAGCTCTGGCAACTTGGCCCGTTCAAACCCTCCATGGTAAGGAACAAGTTCTTCACCTTCCCTAAGGAATAACTCTAGTTAGAATGGTCCACCACTTTCATTTTCCTTTGCAGCTTGGTCCCCTTAGTAGACAGACCAATCACCATAGCAATAACTTTCTCAGAAATCTCAAACCCAATTTTCCTAATAATGACTCTACGGTTTTGCCAGGACCGAGGAAATTGTTCAGACAAATTTTCATTATAGCCATTAAGGCATTCTAGAAAAGGGTTGATACCACCTTCCTTGCAGTAGTGCCAAACCACAGCATTGTCCTTGAACTCGCAACAGGAAATTGGCTCCATTCGAATCCTATCTCCACCCATTTTAGCCTTCCAAACAATAACACAGAATCCCCAAAACCATAAATTCGCAGAGAAATTATGAAAGTTAAAAGTAACAGCTTGATAAGGAATTATGATAATAAGGCTACAGAATTATCATTAATTAGAGCCGCCTTTCAAAAAACCAATTAAAGCCTACCCTTCCCATGCTCGAACATAATAATCAAGAATTCACTATAATTAGCAAATAAGCAACTCCACTTAACACAAGGGAGTAATAATACAGAAATGACATTGAGCAATGAAGTACATAAAAGCACATACTTCGAGATACACGTCAACATCTTCCAAAAAAATTGACAGAACAAACTGTCTCTCTTAGTATGATGAGTCATCCTTGACATGTCAGCTCCTTTTGAATTAAATCCCTTATGTTTGAAGGAATGTTTTTAACTTGGTGCCAACAATGCCAATTTGAAAATTGCTGGCCATAGTCAGCAAGGGCATCAGCAACCCTGTTTCCCTCTCTCTATATATGAGAGATATCAACTCTAGAGATCTGTTGCAGAAGGATTTGGATATCAACTATAATATCTTTCAGTTTCCAGCCACAAGTCGACACGTTAGTAACAACATCAATAATCAATTTAGAATCCCCTTGAATATACAATTGCTGAATATCAAGTGAAATAGCCAATTTCACCCCCCATAAAAGAGCAGAGGCTTTAGCATAATTATTGGTTTGAAAACCTATCCCACTAGCATAGGCAGCAACCAGCCATCCTTTGTCATCCCTGATAATCCCACCACCACTAGCCTTACCATCAGCCTTAGATGCCCCATCAAAGTTTAGTTTGAACCAAGAGGGCTTCGGGGGAATCCATCTGGTATTTAATCTTTGCAGCTGTTTAGAATTATCATGAGCTAGAATTTGCTTTAGAATTCTCCAATTAGTCACAATTTTCTCTTCTTCTTGAGAAAAAGGTTTTTCTGCAGTTTTGATGTGGGAATTGATCACACTTTCCATGAGGATCTTAGAAAAAGAATGAAGGACTTGAGAGGTATCCCTGACAGCATCCCTAAATATTCTATTATTACGTTCTTTCCATAAAGTCCAACCAAGACAAGGCAGAGTTTGGTTCCAAATCTCAACAAGCCATGGATGAGAGAAAGTAAGGCACCAATTGGCAATGACTTCCCTAACATCAGGATTACAAACCCATTGAATGCCAAAATTCCTTAAAATAGTATCCTAGATTTCCCTGGCAAAATCATAGTGGAGGAATAAATGAAAGACTATTTCCTCCTTCTCAAAACACATAAAGCACCTATTAAAAAAGTGAATCACCTCCTCTGTAAATTATCTTGAGTTAAGATTTTGTTATGAACAATAGCCCACCAAAACATATTAATTTTAGGGATAAGTTTATGATTCCAAACTTTCCTCCAAAGCTCATTTTTATGCACATCAGGGATCAGCAGATGGTAAGCAGACTTAATAGAAAAATGACCTTTCTTATCCGGCCACCAATACAACTCATCTTCCCTAGGAAAGAGAGGAATTCTAGCCCCCAGCATCAAATGTTGAATAGACCGCATCCTAGGAGTGAGTTCAAGGTGTTGAGCACAACAATCCAAGAGATTTTTCCAAACCCTAATACCATTATTATTGTGAATATAATGACAAACTTTGGCCCCAAAAAATTGTTTAGCAATGCCAACAACAACTCCATAATCACCTTGAGCATCAAGGGCCTTATCATTCATCCAAATGTCTTCGCAGAAGTTGATAGAGTTACCATTCCCCAGTTTCCATCTAAGCCCATGTTTGAGTAGACTTCTAGACTTCAACATTTTATTCCAGATAACAGAGCCCTGATGAAGCCCCTCCTGATGAAGGAAACTAAAATTATTAGTTCCATGAAGATACTTAGCTTGCATAATGTCCCCCCACTCTTTATGATTATGGACTGAATTCCAGTTTATTTTGGAAAGGAGGGCTTTATTCATATTCCTGACAAATCTAATGTTAAGACCTCCATGAGATTTGGGAAGACAAAATTTCTCTCAACTAACCAAAGACATTCTTTGTTTGTCTTCCACACCTATCCATAGGAATTTTCTTTGGATTTGCTCTAATTTGTTAGCAATAAACCTAGGCATTTTAAAAAGAGAAAGGAAGTAAGTAGGAATACCTTGTAAAGAAGCTCATAAAAGATGTAATTTACCAGCACTACTAAGTAATTTCCCCTTCCAGCCAACCAACTTCTTCTGAGTTATTTCCAGAATTCCATTCCAAAATCCCTGAGAAACCTCTTTAACCATCAGAGGGAGGCCAAGATAAACAATAGGAAGATCAGCCTCAGCACAACCAATAATATTAATAATTTTTTGCTGGAGATCAGCTGGAGTATTAAAAAAATACACATTCCTCTTCTGAAAGTTTATGTATTGACCAAAAGCTTTGGCATAGTCATTTAAAATTTTCTTCCAACTACGAGCTTCAACCACAGAAGACATACCAAAGAGGATGGTATCATCCACAAACTGCTGCACAGACATAGAAGGGAGAGAAGAAGCAGGTTTAATACCCACAATTTCCTTAGAGGTAATATTAGAGTGAACATATCTCCCAAGGGCCTCAGCCATCATGATAAACAAATAAGATGAAAGAGGACCCCCCTGTCTAATCCCCCTCGAGGAAGAGAAAAAACCCCTAGGGACCCCATTGACCAGAACAAAGAATTTCGCAGTAGAAATAACCTCTTGAATGAGAAGGGATATTTTATCATAAAAACCAAAATTTTTAATGACTTTAAATAGGAATTTCCATGAAACTCTATCATAGACTTTGGAGATATCGAACTTTAGAACCATGCCAAGGATCCTGCTCTTATCCATAGAATGGATAGTTTCATGAGTAGAAATAATAGCATCAAGAATTTGTCAACCAGGGACAAAGCCTTTCTAAGAAGGGGAAATAATTTTATCCAAAAAAGGCTGAAACCTTAGGACAATCAATTTAGTACACAGCTTATAGATGGTATTACACAAGCTAATGGGTCTGAAATCAGAGAGATGCATAGGCTTAAGCTTTTTGGGGACAAGCATAATAAAAGTATTGTTGATCTGCTTTAGAATTTTACCGGTTCTGAAGAAATCCCTAATAGTAGCAGTGACATCAAAGACCACAATATCCCAATATTCCTAAAAGAATATTGGAGGAAAGCCATCAGGGCCAGGAGCTTTGAAGGGACCCATAGAAAATAAGATAGCATGAACCTCCTCCTCAGAAATTGGTTTTAGCATTTCAATGTTATCCTCTTCTGTAATCAAAGAGGGGATTTTATCTAGGAACTAGTCCATAATCCGCCCATTGCCAGCATTATCCGCTTGCTCTGACAGCAAATTCTAAAAAAATAACACAGCTTGGTCCCCAATCTCATTGTCCTCAGTGATAACATTGCCATCCTCCAAACAAAATTTAGAAATAGAATTAGCTTTCCTATGCTTCATGGTTGAAAGATGAAAAAAAATAGTATTCCTATCTCCTTCTTTGAGCCACTGAACCTTGGACTTATGTTTCCAAAAAATTTCTTCTTTGCTCATAAGATTCTTCCAGTCAGAAATCAGATCACTTTCCTCCTAGGTAATATCATCTATAACACCTCCTTGAGCCATTAGCTGTTGAAGATCAGCTAATCTTCCAGAGATAGTTTTCTTCTGGATAAACACATTGCCAAAACTATATTTGTTCCACCCACAAACTTCCTATTTAATGTGAAGGAGCTTTTTGACCAACCGAAACATAGGAGTACCCTGAATGGGAAGTTGCCACCAATGAGCCACAAGATTTCTAAAATCTTTATGTTTAATCCACATAGCTTCAAATCTGAAATGGATAGGACCACACTTACACTGCTCCTTCCAATTAAATAGAATAGGACTATGATAAGACATGGTTCTAGATAAAGCCTTCAGACACATATTATGATGGTTATCCCAATTTCTAGAAATGAAAAATTTGTCCAATTTAACTTGTATCATTTGATCTCCTCTTCTTCTATTCAACCAGGTAAAGTTCTGATTCTGCAGCTCCACATCCAACAACCCAAAGGAATTGATAAATTCTGCAAAGTCAAACATACTATCAGTATAATCAAGAATACCCCCAGATTTCTTAGAAGGATATAAGCAAGTATTAAAATCTCCAACCAACATCCAACGAGAACAAGGAGAAGTGGAAAGAGTATTACACAAGTTTGTCCACAAAGTTTTCCTTAGGGCTCTAGTGTTTGGGGCATAAATATTGATCAGGGACCAATTTAAAGAAGGCAGAGAGAAGTTAACAACCAAAAAATGCTTGCTGGAAGCAACAAGAGAACCATGGATTTTAGCATCACTCGACATAGTAACAATCCCTCCAGAGGCTCCTGTAGCCGGGCTAATACAGAAAGCAGCCTTGGGCCATATTTTATCAGCTATCCTCTTACAGCTCTCCCCATTCATCTTAACTTCCTGAAGTAAAAAAATATCTAACTTATTATCTAGAATACAATTTTTCACTTCAAACTATTTGATGGGACTATTGAAGCCCCTCAAGTTCCAAGACATAATTCTCATTTAGAAGGTTTTTAAGATTGGATCTCTAGTGTTTTTTGCTTACCACTGGCAATCTCTCTTTGCCTTGTTTCTCTGAGAGTCGGTCTTCCTTGTTTAGAGTCTGTGCCAACATCAGCAGACTTTTTAGCCCTACGATTCTTTTTCTTAGGGGTAATCCAATCATCTTGGTCATTATCACTACCACTCAGTCCAATTCCAGGGGACAATGAAGGAATAGCTGTCTGATTCTCAAGAAATCCCTCCTTAGTGAATTCAACTATGGTTATAGGAGAGGGATTCTACGTAGAGGATGGTTGGGAGGTCACAACCCTATTATTGCAAATCAATTCTGGGAGTTGGGCACTTTGTCCAATAGTAACCGGGGCCTCTTTGCCTTCAACAACAGCCTCCACCGACTGGGAATGAATCTCACCCTCTTCAATCTGAGTATTTTGTTGATCAAGGTACTGGTAGTCAACCGCATCAGACTTCTAAAAACCTATCTCCATATTCTTCTCTGTAGATTCTTCTGTGATAACATTTTCCTCATTACCCCCCATTCCCTAATTATCAGGGATGTCTTCTTTGGATGAGTTATCCTCATCCTCTTTGTTAAGATCAGCATTGCCTTCCATTTGCTTCACCTTACATTGGGTCATTAAATGGCCCTTCTTCTTACAAATATGACAGAAAGTAGTAGCATTTTCATAGAGAATCGGCTGGGTCCAGATCCCATATTTGGAGTTTAACTCTATGGACATGGGGAGGGTTTGGTGGATCTCCACATTAATACAGAATCAAGCATACACACAATGGGACTTAGCCCGAGTGGTTTTATCCAAAGTCACATACTGGCCAAAGGTATTACCAATAGCAGAAAATATCTTTTTGTCCCAATATTCCAAGGGAAACCCCGGGATCCTCACCCAAACTGGGGCCGTTTGGTTCAAATCCGTATTAGGATCGAAACCAGGTTTCCAAGAACATAGGGTGAGCGAATGGCTGCCATAAAGCCATGGCCCTCCTGCCAGAACAACTAACATATCCTCCCTACTTGTAAATTTAAATAAAAACAAACCTCTTGCCATAGCGATGACATACATGTTGCCTTTGATCCTCCATCGATTAGCCACCCACTTCCGCACCATCTCAATATTAGGATAGAGAGAGAAGAACTTACCGACTAGGGATAGATCCATGGCCGCCACTATTTCATCAACCAAATCGTCAGGTATATCCAAAGCCATTCCTTCCGCTGATTCCTTTAGAAGAGAGAATCTTCTTCCATGTTAAAACCTCTTTCCATCCCTTGGAAGGATCCTCACCCGCCCAGGTTTGGTTCCCAGAGGCATTGCCCAAGGCAGTAACCTCCATAATTAGAGAAAAAGAAAGCAGAAACCCTAAAAAAAGCCCTAGAAAGCCATTGGAAGTAGATCGAAAGCCATACAAAATAGGGAGTAGAGGACTAAATGTTAGTTTAATGGATCATTGTTCATATATCGTTATGATGCCTCTTTTCATAGTCACTAGCTATCATATGTATCATTTTTACAGCCTACAGTACCATATTAATGAGTTGTATCATAAGTTTATGTATCATTTTGACTTATATCATTTGGACATGTATCATCTTGACTTGTATCATTTTGAGTTACGCAATTTATTATTTTTACTTATATCATTTTTACATGTATCATTTTGACATGTTATTGATCTACTGGCATATTTGACTTTCACTTGTTTTAGTTATATATGATGATGATCTTATCCGTATTGACTTGTTAATTTATATATATTAAAAGTGGTCGATGATTTTTGGATGAATGTTTATTACGTATGATGATTTAAATTTACTGCTCAGGATGGATGTTGTCAAATTCAATGAAATTATAGATATTTGACTCACTTGTTTTAATTATAGATGATGATCATGTTATAATAATTATCTTGTTATTTAATCATGAGTTAAATAATTAAATTACTTAATCTATAATCATATGAGTTACTTAAGAGACATGATATATTTAACTAATTAAATTGAAATAAAACATATTAAATTAATAAATGTAAGCAAAACAATAAGCATTTTTAGAAGCAACAAAAGACACAAAAATGGAAGCAAAATTAGAAGCAACAGTGGAAGCAAAATTGGAAGCAAAACCAAACGCAAAATTGGAAGCCAAACTGGAAGTAAAATCGGAAGCAAAACCAAAAGCAAAATTGGAAGCCAAACTGGAAGCAAAATTTGAAGCAAAACCAAAAGAAAAATTGGAAGCAAAACTAGAAGCAAAACTGAAAGCAAAACTGGAAGCAAAACCAAAAGCAAAATTAGAAGCAAAATTGGAAGCAAAACCAGAAGAAAAATTAGAAGAAAAATTGGAAGCAAAACTGGAAGCCAACCTGGAAGCAAAACCAGAAGCAAAATTGGAAGCAACAATGGAAGCAAAACCGGAAGCAAAATTGGAAGCAAAATTGGAAGTAAATCCGGAAGCAAAACCGGAATCAAACTTGGAAGCAAAATCGGAAGCAAAACTGGAAGTAAAACCAGAAACAAAACCAGAAGCAAACTTGGAAGCAACACAAGAAGCAAAACCAGAAGCAAAATCGGAAGCCAAATTGGAAGCAACAAAATCTGGCGCTAAATCTGGCGTTAAACTTGACACTAAAACCCGGTGCTAAACCTGGTGAGAAACCTGGCGTTATAATTAGTGCTAAACTCAGCGCTAAATCTGGCACAATAGTGATGCTATTGGGCGCTGAGTTTGGCGCTAGCAGAAGTGTCCAATTCACAGACTCAAATGCACTAAAATTTGATGCTATTCTAGGCACTAATTGCCTATTTTGTTGTAGTGGGAGAAGCTAAGAAAACTAAGGACAAATGCATGAAATTAAAGATGGGTCCCAGCAACTAGGCCTGATGAGGTACCCATATAAAAAAGAGTTTATCACAAATAGAAAAAAGGAGAAAACGACGTGGGAAAAACTCCTCCTCAAAAGAGAGAACAAACCTCCCTACAAAAGAGAGAGAAAGAGTGAAGGACTACGAAGCCTCCACAAAAGATGTCCCAAAAGAATAGGAACATGAAGAACTCCACTGAAGCATGAAGAAGCTGTAAATACTATCAAAGACTGACTACTATAGTGCTGAAAGAAGAATCTCCTCTAAACCAAGATGAAGATAGGATCAAGAAGACACGAATTTGCATGAGTGTCCCCAACGACACTACTCAAATCAGATGGCAAACAAAGGCAAACATTTGGAACTCGAAGATACAAATGACATAGGTACCAAAATTCTAAAGAATTGATCAATGAAAATAGAAGGTCACCTCCATAAAAGGAATGCAAGAGTGTCCATATGGTAAATGCTCCATCTCACCAAAATGCATGGGTAACCAGTTACTGATGTACCGCTGCATCCGCCTAGTACATAGGAACAAATACTAGATACATAACTCACTCCAATGCGAAACCAAGGAAGCATTAGCACCAATAGTAGAAACCCCCCCATAATGCAGACAAGGGAGAGCCATGACAGGTACACTAAAACTGTGTGAAACCAAGAAGTGCATGTAGAAGAAACAAGAACATTTAAACTTGCAAACATGAAAGTACTAGCAAATAAAAGGGTGTGCAAACTAAGACACACAAGCATAAGGCAAGAATCAATGTGATTCACTGCTATCATGGAAGGGACACTCACTTGACAAAGGTATGATGACAAACTAAAGGTAAACATCAAGCCCCCCATGACACTTTATATCATAGCGTGAGTACAATAAGGCACAAAAATGATGTCCAAAATCTAAAGAATACATGTACAATGCTAAGGCACTTTATTTCAGTGCATTTACATATGAGAAATACTTACAATGGAAGCTCACAATGTCTAAAAGGACCACATTTAGCAAAAACCATGATATCTCCTCAAATAAATTAGATCAGAGATTTATTTGATGAGATATCATGGTTTTTTCTAAATGTGGTCCTTTTTAGACATTATGAGCTTCCATTATAAGCACTTCTCATATGTAAACACACTGAAATAAAGTGCCTCAACATTGTACATGTATTCTTGAGATTTTGGACATCATTTTGTGCCTATGTATTAATAAATTAGATCAGAGATCAACAATGGGAATATGTATTAATGCTGATAAATGAAGCCCAACAAAACAAACAAAACTTCTCCAAGTGCCAAAATGTCCAGAATATCAAATAGAAGCCATAAAATCAACAAAATGAATAAAGAATACCTGGTAGATTTTCTGATGAAAAAATCTATAGATATGGAAAGAACATTGGAATACCTTTCCAATGCCTATTCGTTTTCAAAAACATAGTCTATATGCAAAAGTTATGTCTCTGGGAGCACAGAAACGAAGATCTAACTTTGACTGGAAATAAATACAACAAAAATGTAAAACCAGGAAAAATCACCTGCATCACTGGATCAGGCTTAGAATCATCTTTCTGATGATATTTCATTTTTGAAAATCTGAGTTTAGATACAAAAGTTATGGCCAAAATACCAAAAACTTCTCCAAAAAGGTTTGGGGTGAAGCCTGGCGGTTATGCTAGCCGCTAGCATTAACCGCTAGCGATAATCGCTAGCGGTTAACTAACGGTGGCGCCTGTGCACACTATTTTTTTAATTTTTTTGGGACTTCGTGCTGTACCAGGCCATACGGCCCAGAAATGAAATTTTTTTGGGGGGGTTTTGGGCACTTTGAACGCGATGGTGAGGTCTATTTGGGCTGAAAGCACTCCAAAATTACAACCCTCTCAAACTTCAAACCCTCATAGATCGAGCATCGTATAACCAAAATTGATGAAACAAAGGTCAATGTTGACTATTTCAAACCTTCTGGATGCAATGGTGAGGTCCAAATTGACTCAAGATGCATTGAAATGTCTCTTTAAGGAAAGATCCCCCAAAAAATGAACAAGAATCTATAGATCTGGAGTTCTGATACCATGTTGAAGTTGATAAACCAACCTCACAGATCCCAATGAACACCTACAAGTAAATAACCTGTCACACAAAGGAGACCAAGAGGCACAATAATGGTGCTCTACAAACCTGAAGCAAAATGCATAAAGAATGAATAATTACAATAAGATCAATCCTTATGAAAGGAGATCAAAACCCTAAAAATGAGAACCCTAGGATTAATAATAAATTATTAAAGTTTCTAAATTTAGCTTAAGTGAAATAAAGTAAAGGTGACTTAATTAATTAATCAATATGATTAAATTAATTAAGTAATTATCCTATTACTCTAACACTTTTGACCCCATGCCCAATGGACTGTATAAGGTAGCTGGATCCTTGTGTTTAGTAGGTAAACCCCCTGCATAGTCACCAAAATGTTGTCATATTTTGCCCAACCTAAAATATTCAAGAATCCCTCCTTCTATCAGAGAAATTTGAACAAAGATAGACTAAATAGAAGGAAGTAAAACCTAAAATCTTTCAAAATCCAATGATTTCCCTTGTAAAAATCTCCAGAATTCCTTGTGGAGAATCCTCTCAAAAAACCCAGAAAATTTTAAGCCATTGCCTTAGTTTTTGGGGCCCTTTTGGCCTTTATTGGCAAAAGTCCAGGTCCCTAAACTCACAGAAAAATGAAAATTTGGTTAAGGCATGAAAGAGGGTTTTTCCCTTTGGTCGGTCATTTTTATCTTTTATGATCTCTTCTCTGAGTTTACTTTTTTGCAGGTTCACCGATTTGGTGATTCACCGACAATAGGCAGGGAGAGTGGACTTCACTAAAAAATGGCTAAGGCATGAAGGGGGGAAAAAATGCATTTATCGGCAAAATGCTCAAAGTGTAAACTTGAGGCAAAGTTCATAATCTCACCGGTTCACCAACTGGGTGATTCCCCGATAAAGGGAAGGCAAGGGAGGAGACATAGAAATTTGGCTAAGTTAAAAGTATTCAAGGAAGACCCTTTGTTGGCAAAGTTCACAAATCGTGAACTTTCCTCAAAGTTCAAAATCTTCGTGGTTTGTCGACGGAGCCTTTTTCTAACAAGGCAAAGAAGACAAAGATGGTTAGGTTGTAGAATGAAGGGGATCATCGATAAAGCAAAAGGCATGAAAATTGCCTAAGGCATGAAAGAGGAAATGTTTGCCTTTATTGGAAAAGTGCAAAAATGTGAACTCTTCTCCAAGGTTCAAAAATCATAAAGTTCATCGATGTAGCATTTTATCGATAAGGCGGTGATGGGTCAACAAGGGGCAAAATTGACTAAGGCATAGAAAGAAATTTTCCCTTTGTTAGGAAATTGGCAGGAGGTCAAACCAATGAAATAGTTTGGATTGGCGAGAGTTTGCCAATAGGCGACTTTTGTTGATAAAGGGCAAAGAGAAGGAACAATCGGCATGGTTTGACAAAGTCGGGTTTTGCCAATAGGGAAGCATGATTCAAGAAGGCCTAATTTTCTTGACAAAGGAAGGATGCAAAGCATAAATTGGCTAAGGCAGGATTAGTTGAAAGATTGGAGAGTTCACCGATAAAGGATGAAAATGGCTAAGGGAAAGGCATATTGACGAATTGGCTAAAAAGGGAACTCGTCGGCTAGTTCATATTTTCTCAAATTCGCCGACAAGACAATTAGCTAATAAATGAATGCAAGGGCTGAGTTTAGGAAATGAAGAGTTTTTCGATAGAGAAGAAAAGTCAAAAGGCAAGCAAAGTTCAAGAATATGCAAAATTGCCAATAAAGAAGGGATGATGAAAGGTCCACCAAGGGCCATTTTTGCTGAGAAAGAAAAATAGAGACAAGTAAGGCAACGGTTCTAAGGATGAAGATTTTGTTGATAGAGAAGTTTAGTTTGGAAAAAATGACTTTTGCTGATAAAGAAAAAGTAGGCATTAGTTCGTGGAAAGTGCACTTCACCGACAAGAAGGAAAAGCGATCCAAAAAGCAAGGTTCGGTAAAGCAAGGGTTTGCCGATAAAGAAGAAAGGTTCGGTAAAAGGAGCTTTTGCTGATAAGGGCAAAAAGCAAGACCAAAAGCAAGGTTCAAGAAGGTGCAAAATCAGCAACAAGGATAAAATGAGTAAAATGAAGTTCGACAAAAGTACTTTTGCTGACAAGGCAAAAGACACTAAAGGTTTAGTTCAAAAAGAGTGGCAGTTCACCGATAAAGCAAGCAAGAAGAAGATAGAAATGGTTCGGCAAGGTAGTCATTCACTGATAAGGCAAAATTGTGCCAAGGAGATAAAAGATAAAGCAAAGGAAGGTTCAACAAATGCAAAATTCACCAATAAGGTGAAAATGAACCAAATGAATGCAGTTTGACACAGAGTAGATTTGCTAACTAAAGGCACAAGTATGGAGCCCAATAGTTTTGTAAGCAATGAATTTGCCAATCACAGAAGAAAATCAAACACAAACCAAGGAGAAGTTTCTGACCATGAAATGTAGAGGTGTCATAAGAGTAAAAGGTACAACACGTTGAAGTGTTGTAAAAGCTTGCCTCTCCCTAAATCACACCATTTTTTCAGGGAGATGTACCAGTATTAAATTTCTGCAAGACAAGGTTGAATGAGGGTGGATGGAGTAGTGAAATTCTTCAATGTTGGAGTACAAATGCAACTACAAAATAGATTTTCAGGGACAAAACATGACTTTTTGCATTCCCTCTTGAATGCACTTGCCATCCATTCATGCAAGTGATCTATTTTGCAAGCCTCCAAGCCTGTCAGAGGCATGGTCGCGTCCCAATTTGTGGGTTTTTTAGCATATCTTCAGGGTCATAATTTAATTGAAGTGTGGAATGTCCTGGGAAATTGACCAGTTCTAGCACCCACTATAGCAGAAGGAAAATGAAATGTTATAAATACATCAGAATGTAATGTATTTCTATTAGATGCTCTTCTAGGATTTTACAGGTTAGAGAATTCTTGTAACCAAGCCTCTGTAGTACAATTACAAGAACTAATTGGATCTGATGGACCGTGGTCTTCTGCTGAGCCTCTCATGTCTCCAATTGATAGTTCAACTATGAATATAATTGACTATTCTGTGTCTATTTCTTCTGCATCATTCTCTCTTTTGTAATGGTTATTTTACCTCTATAGTCAACATAAACTGATATTTTTCCCTCTCTCATGATTCTTACACTATGTCTATCTTTAATTAAGGTGAGTTGTGTATTGTGGGCAAAATGGTCCCTTTCATTTCTCCATTTTTCTGTCTTGGCCTCTGTTAGGATAAATATGAGTCTATATGATTTCTTTTCAGTTTTGAGGTTATTACTATGTTGAGTCAGTTGCAGCTGAACATATTCAATCTGGTGCACCACCTCCTTTTATTTCAAAAATCTTTCTTACCCTTTTCCCCTACAAGCATTAGCACTAGATTTAGTTCAATTCTTTGAGCCTTAAGCTCAGAAAGAGGAAACAACCTTCTTTGGAGGTCTGATCTCATTTGTAAGGTCCCACACCTTGAGATCAGTCCCATTGTGTCATTGAAGTGTTTAAACCAGCTTCAAATACGGTGCAATTTCACATGACAACATAAACCTTTTAACAGTCACTTTGCGGTCATTTAAAATTTGGGCCCCGAAAAAATAGGGTAGGACAAGGGTGTAGGCGTCCTTGTCCAGGCACCTATTTTAGGGATGGATTAAACTCAAGAGGGTCCCCTTAGTCCCATTTGACATGGGTTTCAGGGATTTTTCTCCAGGATTCATTTCTAAGATGCATGTTTAAATCTAAAGGACCTGGGTGCTAAACTTAGGAGGTAAAAGTCTTAGGGGGACATTTTCGACATAATATTTAGCCCCCACTTTAATGTATGTATGATCTTACGACCCATACATGCATTAAAGTATGGTCAAAAACACATCAGACATGCCAGACACTTGAAGCTAAGGCATACATAAAGATTGAGGAATTATTTCTAGCACCCAGTCTTAGGTAAGTGATAGAAGACACATCATAGACATGCAAAACACAATGAAGAAAGAATAGGTATACAAGACATGGAGAATATAGTATTGAAGACACGCAAAACATGCTACGCCCTTAATGTTGGTGTACATTGGGTTATGAATAATTAGCTTGTGGCTATCTTAATTCCTAATTAAGTCATGTTATCATTATTATATTATTATTTAGTTAGTTTGGTCGGCCTAGGGCTTATATGGGGGTGTGTCTATTCAGCCTAAGCATAATTAGGTATATATAGGAGGATGTGAGTCTTATTTCATCATCATATTGTGAAGTGTGTTCTCATTGGAGATATTTGGAGGTTTTCCCCCTCGAAGTAGCCTATTATTCTTAGTTATTATCAAGTATTTGCAACATATTTCATATCATCTTCTTCTATTATGAAAGTTATTTCATTACAAGTGGTATCAGAGCATGATCTTGGCATCGTAGAGGTAAGGTTTTTTCTCAATATGGGAGGCAATTTTGGGAAGAGCATATCTTTCAAATTTTAGAGAATTTTTTTCTAATTTTTAAAGGGTTTTTGAAGACCATATTAAAGAAGCTATAGTCTAGATTTCAGAGGAATTGGAGTAGAATTGAGTGAATTATTGCAGAATTAATGTTTCTACACAATTTATTTGGGATCTACACATCTCTCCCATCATGCTGAATTGGAGCCTAATTTTTATTGGGTTTTTGAAGACATACTAGAGGAGCCTACAGTCCAAAATTTAGAGAAATTGGAGTAGAAATAAGTGAGTTATTGCAAAATTAGGGTTTCCACAAAATTCTCTCTCAAGGCTGTAAATCTGCTTATTTCTTGGAGATTTTTCTGGGTGAGAGGTACTTTGGCCCTAGTAAGTTACAGTAAACTTTTTAGAGAATTTAGGTTTCATTTGTGTGATTTATTTCAAAATTATTGGTTCCAATCATGACAGGGCCTGCAACAAGGGGCAAAAAGAATGTTGTCACACAGGAGAAGACTCCTGATAAGGATGGGGTAACAATAGAGGATATTAATCCTAATGAGGAATCAGTAAGGTCAAGGAAGACATTTCCTCAATGAAGGTGGATGTGTGTGACCTAAGAGGAGATATATTGGATATACAAAGCATGTTAAGCACCTATATGAATGAATGAAGGAATGAGTTCTCAAGCAACCAAGGTGAAACCTCCAAGTCGGCTAATACTGACACAAATTTTAATACTCCTATGGGATCTAGGAATTTGTTTCCAAATGTGGATATGTGCAAGTTCGATGGCAAGGATCCTCTAACATGGATAAACCAAATGGAGAATTTTTTTGAAGTACATCAAATCCCAAATGGACAAAAGGTCACGATGGCTTCCCTATATCTAGAACCAGATGAATTCATTTGGTATCATTGGATTTGTACTCATCGAAAGAAGAAGGGTCTCATTGTCTCATGGTCAATTTTTACAGAGGAACTCCAAACACAGTATAGCAACAGTGCAGTGACAGACAACTTCTTTAGCCAACTAGCTAAACTTCAACAAACAGGATTAGTTAAGGATTATATTCAGCAATTCCAAAATCTATCCTTAAGAGTGGATACAATTATAGAGGAGAACTTGAATGATTTATTCTTGGGTGGTCTCAAGGATCACATTCAACATGAGGTATGCAAGTTCTATCCAAATTCTATCTCTAAAGCAATGATTATGGCGAAACAAGTGGAGGAAATTTTTTTGGCTAATAGAAGGGAGGAATTACCTAGTAACAAAGTTGACAAGGCTCTTGCATCATCATTTACTCATCCTATTAGGTTGACACCTCAACAATTGGAAGAGAAAAAGGCCAAAGGGTTATGTTCCAACTGTGATGGAAAATATCATACAAGACATAAATGTGATGAGAAGTTGTTCTACATTGAGGATACCTATTATGAAGATAAGGATGAAGAAGATCCAATGGTGGTAGAGGATTCTAAATATGTCGAACCAACTATCTCTTGTCATGCACTATCAGGTATTAATAATCCACAAACACTCAAGGTAAGGGGTTTCCTTAAAAAACAAATAGTGACAGTATTGATTGACTCAGGGAGTATACATAACTTCATCAACAAGCAACTAGCAACAAAGTTAAATTGTTTTGTAGATACCCTACCCCTGAATTCCAGGTTATGATTGTAGATGGTGGTACAGTCAATTGTTCAGTGAAATGTCATAGTATTAAACTCACCATGGGAGACTACATGATAGATAGCCCTATTTTCGCTATACCCATGGCTGGAGCAAACATTGTTTTTGGAGTTCAATGGCTTACTACCTTGGGCACAATTGAGATGAATTTCTAGGATCTATTCATGCGCTTCTACTCTAGGGATAAAAAATATGAGATAAGGGGTTTATGTGCAAAGAGTCCACAATTGGTAAGTGCACACCAAATGTCACTAAAAAAGATGTGGATAAATGTGTGGCTCAATTATTGTCAATGGAAGTGCAACAACCATAGATTCCTGCTTCACCTTTCAGGAAAGTAGTTATAGTTTTGGACCGCAAGGGGAACCTGATTTGTAAGGGCCTCATAAAGGTTCAAAAAGGATTGACAACATAGACTTCAAATTGAGGTTACCTAAATAAAAAATCATACAACCTTTCTACCATATCTCTATCTTGGAGAATGCTAGTAGACTCAAAAGTCCATCCAAGATAGTGTTACTAGAGCTCAATTGATGCAGGAGCATCTAGAGGCGTAAGGGCAATCTTGCATCACCCAAAAAGAAGTTAATTCAAAACCATTGTAGTTGTTCTCATTTCTTCCCATAATTAGTGTTTTTGATTCCATAATATCCAGAATAATAATAGAGGACTTTTAGTTTTTCCAAAACTACTAAAAATAGCGACCTGCCTATTTAGGAAAGTGTACCTGCTATTTTTAGAAAGTTTGCATTTGGGCACGTAATGAAGCAAAAACTTCCAGAAAGTTACATAACGGAAATATAAGACCTTTGGCGAAGGAATCAGGCAAAGATCATTTGTGAGCTGAAAGATATTAAAGTTTTTATTTTCTGAAAAGCCCTTAAAAATTTACGGAACGAGATATGAGGCACTAAAACTTCTCATAAAGTCTCAAAAAGTTGATAGAAATCCATTTATGAATTTTTGGCATGATAGTTCACATCGCGAGCTTTTCGGCGCTTAAAACGTTTCGTCAATCGGACACCTGGATCAAAAGTTATGCTTCCCGGAAGTTGACCTACTTTTAGAGGGAGTTGCAAATTTCAAAATTTAGCTGGAGGCCGCCAAAAGTGCTATTTATGACTATTTTGGGAACCCTGGGCAGTAGTAGAGTTAAGGGGGGCAAGTGTAGAGTCCAGAATAGGGGGGAAAATAGAAACCCTAGCTGATTTGGGGTTACAGAAGGCTGAAGATTCTAGAGTCTTGAGGTTGGGAAAGCTGTAATGTGTTGCAGTCAGTAGAGGATTCATCCTCTGATTGTAATTGAGCTTCTGTAATGTAATGAGTTACCCATTTCAATAACAGAACATTCTATTTGATGTGTTTACTATTTGTTATTGTGTGTTTTGTGATTTACCCCCTTCATCAAGTGGTATCAGAGCAAGGGTTCCTGAGTGTGTAGACAGATCGCTGACCGTGAGACAGTTTGCTCCAGGACCTAAGGTTGTGGGTTTGCTGCAGAGACCAAGATGCCTCTATGAAGAAATCAGGTTGGGAGGAATGCTTTGACAGAAGAGGGTTTTAGAGCCCTACAAAGGCAAATTGATGCATTGCAAGAGGAGCTGCGAAGAGGGTTTGATCTGAGAACAAGAGAAGAAAGCAAAGATGAAGCCGAAGAGGAGCTATCTGAGGAAGAACAAGAAGCTGCAGGAGATCCTGCAGAGGTTAGGATGTTGAGGGCCATTTTGAAGATTGGAAAGAGGCCTAGAATTGAAGTTTCTACATATTCTGGAGATTTGAATCCAGAACAGCTCATTGATTGGATCAATGACATGGAGGAGTATTTCGAGTATGAAGATGTGGAGGACCCAGATCGGGTCAAGTTTGCAAAAACAAAGTTGAAGGGCCATGCCAATATTTGGTGGAAGGAGGTCCAATTAGAGAGGAATAGAAGAGGAAAAGGAAAGATCACCAGATGGGATCGGATGGTGGAGAAACTGAAGAAGCAGTTCATTCCTGTGGACTATGAGATGGAGTTGTTGAAGAAGTTGCAAGGACTAAAGCAAGGTAACAAGTCTGTTAAGGAGTATACAGAAGAGTTTTATAAGATTACTATCAGGATAGGCCATGCAGAGCCCAACAAGGAAAAGGTAGCCTGTTACATTAATGGGTTGAGGCCGAGTATTCAGCACGAGCTAAGCCTGGTCAGAATGACCACCCTAGAAGATGCATACCAGTTTTTCTTGAAGGTGGAAGAGAAGATGAATAAAAGATTTGACAACAAGCAAAGGGGAAGAGGTCAAGGCAGAAGGACTGGTGGAAGACCCTATGGGGGCTGAAATAAAGATGCAAAGAAAAGTGAAGAAGCTGGCACCAGTCGAAATCAAAGAGGAGATAACACCTACCGTCCTCGTGACCAGAACAATGGTGAGCAAAGAGGAAGAGGAAGAGGTAGACCTGGGCAAGGACCTGGAAGAGGAGGTTTCAGAGGAACCTGTTTCTAATGTGGAGAAGAAGGGCATTGAGCATATGAGTGTCCGCAACATCAAGGAAGGACGAATAGGAGACCTGAAGGTAATGCGCGAGTTGCACATGTAGATGAAGATGCACAGTCTGAGCATTCTGAAGATGATGAAAGGGGAGAAACCCTAGTTGTCAGGAGAACCTTGTTGAATGAGGAGAAAGAACCAAATTAGAGGTAGAGTTTATTCTGCACAAGGTGCAAATGTGAAGGTAAGTGTTGTGATATTATTATTGATAGTGGAAGCACTGATAATCTGGTTTCAGAAGAGATGGTTGACAAGTTGAAGTTGACAAGAAGAAAGCATCCGCATCCATATCAGATTGCATGGTTGCAGAAAGACCATAGAGCTTTGGTCAATGAGCAGTGTTTAGTGAAGTTCAAGATTGGGGACTACCATGATGAGGTACTGTGTGATATCATACCGATGGATGCATGTCATATGTTGTTGGGAAGGCTATGGCAGTATGATAGGAGCGCTATCCATGATGGCTGTGCAAACACATATTCCCTAACAAAAGATGGAGTTCGTCATAAATTGAAGCCCTTGAAGGAGGTGGAAGAAAAGGTATGTAGTACTGCCAGAATTTGCTTGGTAGATGGTAGGAAATTTTTGGAGGGTATGAAGCATGAGCATCATTGCTTTGCATTGATTCCTAAGATTAGTCAAGAGAACTGTGAAGATGTACCAGCAAAAGTTTCAGATATGTTGGAAGAGTTCCAGGACATTATCTCTGATAATGTACCAGAAGGTTTACCACCAGTAAGGAAGATAAGTCATCAAATGGATTTGATACCAGGAGCCAGTTTGCCAAACAAGGCAGCCCATAGAATGACCCCTGCAGAGAATGAAGAGCTGAACAGACAAGTTCAGGAGTTGTTGAGGAAGAGACTGATAAGGGAGAGCCTAAGCCCATGTGCGGTACCTGCAGTACTAGCACCAAAGAAGGATGGAGAATGGAGGATGTGTACAGACTCTCGAGCCATCAATAAGATAACAATCAAGTATAGATTTCCATTGCCAAGAATGGATGACATCATGGATTGTTTGAGTGGAGCCAAGTACTTCACGAAAATTGACCTAAAGAGTGTATATCACCATATCCGTATCAAAGAAGGAGATGAATGGAAGACAGCCTTCAAGACAAAGAAAGGTTTGTATGAGTGGTTAGTCATGCCATTTGGGCTAACCAATGCACCGAACACATTCATGCAGCTCATGAACGAGGTACTGAAGGAATTTTTGGGAAGTTTTGTTATTGTTTATTTGGGTGATATTTTGATTTTCAGTAAGACTTGGGATGAGCATCTGATGCATATCAGAAGAGTTCTAGAGAAGCTGAGGGAGGAGAAGTTGTTGATTAATCTAAAGAAATGTAGTTTTGCAAAGGAGTTCGTGTACCTGGGATTTGTTGTCTCAGAAGAAGGTCTTAAGATGGACCCAGAAAAAGTAAGGGCTATCATTGAATGGCCTATGCCAAGGAGTGTCACAGAGATAAGATCTTTTCATGGTTTGGCAAGTTTTTATAGAAAGTTTATCAGGAGTTTCAGTAGCATTTGTGCACCCCTAATTGAGACAATGAGAGGGGATAGAAAAGAGTTTAGATGGACTAAGGAGCAGACAAGAGCTTTGATACATTGAAACAGAAAGTGGTAGAACAACCTATTTTGGCACTTCCAGATTTTAATAAGGTATTTTAGGTAGATTGTGATGCTAGTGGTAGTGGTATAGGAGCTGTTTTGAGCCAAGAAGGTAAGCCCATTGCCTATTTTAGTGAGAAGCTTAATGATGCCAAGAAAAAGTATTCTGTTTATGATCAGGAGTTTTATGCAATAGTTCAAGCTTTGAAGAAATGGAGACATTATTTGTTGCCAAAGGAGTTTGTTTTATATACTGATCATCAGGCTTTGCAGTATCTTAATAGTCAAGGAAAGTTAAATCAAAGGCACTTAAAATGGGTTGAGTTTTTGCAAAGCTATACTTTTGTTTTGAAGCACAGGAGTGGGAAGTCCAACAGAGTTGCAGATGCCTTGAGCAGAAGGAAAAATTTGTTTCCAGAAATGAAGATAGAGGTTGTTGGGTTCAATGAGCTCAAAAGTTTGTATCCTGAAGATCCAGATTTTGCAGAGGCCTGGAAAGCTTGTTTGGAACCTGTTACTTTAGATAGGACAAAATGGTTGGATTTCATTATCCAATATGGCATGTTGTTTAGAGGAAGCCAGTTGTGCATTCCAAGGAGTTCCATGAGAGAGAACCTGATTAAGGAGAAGCATAGTGGGGGATTGGCTGGACACTTTGGTCGAGATAAGACTATTGCTATTATTGGTGAAAATTATTATTGGCCATAGTTGCAACATGATGTGAGGAAATTTGTGCAGAGTTGCAGAGTGTGTCAGATGGCAAAAGGAACAAGTTAGAATATAGGGTTGTATCAACCATTACCTGTACCAGAGAAGCCATGGGATGATATTAGCATGGATTTTGTTCTTGGTTTACCAAGGACACAGAGAGGGCATGATTCTATTTTTGTGGTGGTGGACAGATTCTCAAAAATGGCACATTTTATTCCTTTTAAGAAGACTAATGATGCTGTTCATATTGCAGAGTTATTTTTCTGGGAAGTGGTGAGACTACATGGTCTACCAAAAAGCATAGTTTCAGACCGAGATACCAAGTTTGTTGGTTATTTCTAGAGGACATTGTGGAAGAAGTTGAAGACAGACTTGAAGTTCAGTTCTGCACACCATCCACAGACTGATGGACAAACTGAAGTGGTGAATAGGAGTTTGGGTAACCTACTACGATGCTTGGTAGGAGATAACCCCAAGGGATGGGATTTGATTTTACCTCAGGCAGAATTTGCTTACAACAATTCTGTCAATAGGAGTACTGGTAAATCACCATTCCAGATTGTATATGGCAATAGCCCAAGAAATGCTTCTGAGTTAAGGAAGCTAGACAACGGAGAAAAGACAAGTGCCGAAGCTGAAGACTTTGCAGAACATCAGAAGAATTTGCATGTAGAGGTGAGAAAGCACATTAATAAAATGAATATTCAGTACAAGGCTAAGGCAGATCAGAAGAGGAGATATAAGGAATTCCAGGTAGGAGATGAAGTCATGGTTCACCTGAGAAAAGAAAGGTTCCCAATTGGAACATACAATAAGTTGAAAATGAAGAAATTTGGACCATGCAGAATCATGAAGAAGCATGATTCAAGAAATGCATATGAGGTAGAGCTGCCGAGTGGGATCAATATTTCCCCTATTTTTAACATTGCTGATTTATCAGAATATCATGAAGGTGGAACAGAGGATGGACAAATAGAAGTGCAGTGGAGTATTCCGGCATCTACTTCAATAGAGGAGATAGAAGAGATCTTGGATAGCCGTGTGGGAAGGAGCACTCGAAACAGGCAATATGAAGAATATCTAGTGAAATGGAAAGGAAGGCTTGTTGAAAATTCTTCTTGGTTGTCTAAGGTAGAGGTTGACCGTTTGGGTTTTCCTCACACAAACACATGAGACGTGACAGGGTCACTTCTCAAATTACCCTGAGTGTCTGATGCAGGAGCATCCAAAGGCGTAAGGGCAATCTTGCATCACCCAAAAAGAAGTTAATTCAAAACCATTGTAGTTGTTCTCATTTCTTCCCATAATTAGTGTTTTTGGTTCCATAATATCCAGAATAATAATGGTGGACTTTCAGTTTTTCTAAAACTGCTAAAAATAGCGACCTGCCTATTTAGGAAAGTGTACCTGCTATTTTTAGAAAGTTTGCATTTGGGCACGTAATGAAGCAAAAACTTCCAGAAAGTTACATAATGGAAATATAAGACCTTTGGTGAAGGAATCAGGCAAAGATCATTTGTGAGCTGAAAGATATTAAAGTTTTTGTCTTCCGAAAAGCCCCTAAAAATTTACAGAACGAGATATGAGGCACTAAAACTTCTCATAACATCTTGAAAAGTTGATGGAAATCCATTTACAAATTTCCATCATGATAGTTCACATCATGAGCTTTTCGGTGCTTAAAACGGTTCATCAATCGGACACCCGGATCAAAAGTTATGCTTCCCGGAAGTTGACCTACTTTTGGAGGGAGTTGCAAATTTTGAAATTTAGCTGGAGGCCGCCAAAAGTGCTATTTATGACTATTTTGGGAACCCTAGGCAGTAGTAGAGTTAAGGGGGGCCAGTGTAGAGTCCAAAATAGGGGGGAAAATAAAAACCCTAGCTGATTTGGGGTTACAGAAGGCTGAAGATTCTAGAGTCTTGAGGTTGGAAAAGCTGTAATGTGTTGCAGCCAGTAGAGGATTCATCCTCTGATTGTAATTGAGCTTCTGTAATGTAATGAGTTGCCCAGTTCAATAACAGAAAGTTCTATTTGTTATGTTTACTATTTGTTATTGTGTGTTTTGTGATTTACCCCCTTCATCATCAATGAAGAAGGAAGAATCATATTGGAACCAGAGTGCATTCATCAAACACACACAAAGAAGCTAAGTACTAGAACTCTCACCGAGTATCTCATCCAGCGGAAGAATCTACCGGTTGAAGATTCCACATGGGAGGATGAGTTCATTCAGAAGAATCCACACTTGATTAGCATTGAGGACAATGCTTCTTTGAAGAGGGAGGACATGCTACACCCTTAATATTGGTGTACATAGTGTTATGAATAGTCAGCTTGTCGCTATCTTAACTCCTAATTAAGTCATGTTATCATTAATATATTATTATTTAGTTAGTTTGGTCAGCCTAGGGCTTATATAGGGGTGTGTCTATTCAGCCTAAGCATAATTAGGTATATATAGGAGGATTTGAGTCTTATTTCATCATCATATTGTGAAGTGTGTTCTCATTGGAGATATATAGAGGTTTGTCCCCTCGAAGTGGCTTGTTATTTTCATTTATTATCAAGTATTTGCAGCATATTTCATATCATCTTCTTCTATTGTGCAAGTTATTTCATTACAAAACATGATGAAGACATGAGAGCAATTATGCAAAACATGATGAATCGGTGATATAACATTTTCATTTTCATATATATATATGCATGGAAAATAAAATCGCAACACACAAAACCCCATAATGTAGGAGGAGCTCATCGCTACACCCTTGAAACTACACAAGGGGGGAAACACACCATACAAAACTTGAGTGTGGGAGGAGCTCATTGCTACACCCT
This sequence comes from Cunninghamia lanceolata, assembly GCA_027924645.1. Taxonomy (NCBI): domain Eukaryota; kingdom Viridiplantae; phylum Streptophyta; class Pinopsida; order Cupressales; family Cupressaceae; genus Cunninghamia; species Cunninghamia lanceolata. Next base: position 2,196,728 of record BSBN01000925.1, on the reverse strand, counting down.
TGAAATCACACATGGGGGAAAACACACCATACAAAACCTGAGTGTGGCAAATTATCGTCGCTACACCCTTGAAACCACACACGGGGGAAAACACGCCAAACAAAGCTTGAGTGTGGGAGGAGCTCATCCCTACACCCTTGAAACCACACACAAAGGAAAACACAGGGAATTCACGAGTGTTGTATAGCATGCCAAAGACATACTATACATCTTAAACATGACAAACAATGTGATGGAAAGAGCTTATTGCTAAGCCCCACCATCTCAAACACACTGCAGACACACCTGACAGTCGGGCTTATGCCACAACAACTGTCAAAGACACGCTTAAGGGAGGATAGTCCCAAGATCCAACCCCACCTCCGCAGAGGACTTTTGAAATAAAAGGATGTGCACTAGCTCAAGAGATACACCATCCTGTCTTTTGTAGAAGGGCTTTTGAATAAAAGGATATATGCACTAGCTTAAGAGATACGTTATCCCACCTTCATAGAGGGCTTCTTTGATAAAAGGATATGCTATCCTGCCTCACAGAGAGGGCTTTTTGCTTGCAATATAAATAAAGATGTGTACTCATGCCAGAGATACAACATCCCACCTCACGGAGAGGGCTTACAAACACGCTTCATTAGTACCAAAATCATCAGACAGATAACCTTATATATGCCCCCACCTTAAGGTGGTTGATTTTGTGTACCAATATCAAGCATCTTAGGGTAGAGAGAAACACACAAGGGAACAAGAGATTTCGCAAAGCCCATGCCCCCAAGGCGACATGTGCTCACGATCATCGAATGTTCCTACAAACACATTGATAAGATATGATAAGATAAGATAATGAGAGAGGTTAGAAATATTACTATAATATAATAACCAAAGCAATTCATTAAAGCTATGCATGAAAATAATCACATCAAGAACCAATGCTATAATACGAGTTCGGAACTGAGTATAACCATTGGGCTATGCTACAAGTACCTCAGAACCGAGTGTAGAAACAAGGTGAGATACTAATCAAAGTGTACAAGAGCAGATTGAGTGGATTGTAAAATGTTAGTCACAAGAAATACCACAAGATGATACATCACACAGAGTGATTCTACTAGTCAAGCATTAGATATATATATATATATATATGTATGTATGTATGTATGTATGTATGTATCAACCCCATCATCATGCATGGACTAGGTCCAGTTTTTCTTTGCTTGCTGAAGGGACACATGATCCATATCAGTATTTATTTGTTTTCACCATTCGCCGACTAGGTAGAATCACTAGAAGAAGGTAAACAATAAAATAAGAGAGGAGAACAAGTGCCTTAGGAACACCACGTAGGAGGATGCCCCCAGGTCATCAACTGTAACATTATGCCCCTAAGGCACAACACACAACAATAAAATAGTAGAGAGGAACAATAGAAGAATGATGATACAAATAGAAGAATAGTCACAATAGCAGCAGTCTCCCGGTATCCTTGCCCTTACAAGAGTATCAAGGGTCATCCAAGGAGACCTAAATAGAGGCAGTCTCCCAGTATCCTTGACCTTCCAAGAGTATCAAGGGTCATCCAAGGAGACCTAAACAACACATAACACATCATGGGGGAACACAACACATAAGAGGTCACGTAAGCGAGCATAGATATGCTACGACAAAGGTGACCAACAGGGTTAGAAATACTTACCTATGCCTACAAACAAACTAGCGGTTGTCATCGAGCAAATCATATTCCTCCCAATCCCTAGTGCTAGAGGAAAGAGGAACATAAGGGACAAGTGCCCATTCAAATTCCTTATCCTTTATCTTATCAACCTTAGGCTCTTCTTTATTTATTTCAGTGCCAGGTTCAATGTTTTCTTGTTGAGGTGATATATTGCTTTGAGCCAAGGCTTGTCTTCTCTTCCTTCTTTCTCTAGCTTGTTGATTTATTTTTGTTTTATTGCTTATATCTCCAAAAGGATTCTCATGTTTTTCGATAGGTTTTTTTTTATCTCAGAGGAAGAGGCAGATGTGTGATTAGCTCGTGGTGATACATGATATTGTTTTCTATGGTTTTCTCCTAATCCTTGTAGGGATGGTGGAGGAGGAACCTCAGTATATATCCCTTTTCCTTTCGATCTAGGGTGTTCTTGTAGTATAGGTTGCTCTTTAGGTATTTTTTGTTCAATAGGAGATCCAACCAATCTAGATAGCAATTGTGCTTTATGACGTCGATATTCCAAGAAGAGTTGATCTATTCGTGCTTCAGGTTCTTCAGTAGGCTTGGGCCAAAAGTAATCAAGGATGACATTCTTTTGGGTAACCATAGGTTTCCATTGACTATGGTGAATGGTATCTGTACTCCCATGATGAGTGAATTTTAATCATTTATGTATTGTTGAAGGAATAGCGTTCATAGCCTTGAGCCATGGGTGGCCTAGTTTCACACGGAAGAGGTCAGATATCAGGATAATGTGAAATGATTGTTCCAAGGATTTTTCAAACACTAGAACCACTAAGGAAATCTTCCCTAAAGCCAGGATAAGAGATCCATTATGTGTTTTTATCATCATGTTGGTAGGTTAATAAGTTTCTTGTATCAAATTGTTTGAATAGAGGAACTCCTCCATAGTGATGTTGGTTATGCAATTTGGATCAACAAGGGCTCCTTTTACAGAAGTGCACATTATGCTTACTTCAATGTAAAGGGGACCTTGAACATTCCCTATTGTTCTATCATGTGGTGTGAATATAATATCAGGTTCAAGAATCTTCCTTTTCCTATCAGGGCGAGGAGGGATCATAGCATTGTTTTTACGATGAAAAGCCACAGATGAGAGACTCAGTTTCACACCTAAAACACTTGTTTGAGGGAAATGGGTAAAAATACACAACAAAAAAAGTGTATAGAAGGAAAGACTACACCACAACAAGGCTCAATTGATGATTGTAAGAGTTTTGATCAAGAAAGTGTAAACAAAGTGTATAAACATCTAGTGTTGAAATACACAATGAGTATTTAAAAATATGCCAATTTCCTCAAGATGCTATGAATTGATGCAAAATTTTCAAACGAACAGTGAATGTATGCTTTAATATGTGTGAAAGATCTGAAATTCAAGATATCTAAGATGAATGCAATGAAACAACACCAATCTATGCTTGCTTATGTACCTAAAATGCTCAATTTTTTCACCTTTTTCAATGCAAATGCACAAAATATGTAATGAAATTATGAGAATGATGAGGGGAAGAAAATTAAAACCTTTTAATCAGTCCAATAATGTAGCAAAACTTGTTACAACACACTGATATTGCATTGCTAGATGAAAGATAAGCCAAAATGTAGTAAAAATGCAAGGATTTTTGAAACCCTAATAGTAAAATTAAGGCATGAAAGTATGCAAAATGATGAATGAATGGAATCTAATAAGATTTAATATGTGAAATAACTCAGATCAGATTTGAAAATGATTCCAAAATTCTTCAATGCTCAATGCAAGTGAAATTTTAAGAAAGTATGAATGAATATGCCTCTTTTTGTTGAAATACACAATGTGTAAATGCAAAATTTGAAATGTAAATGCAAATTCACACAATGATGAAACACTACAGTACAAAATCAGATTTGAATTACTGTGAAAATGAGTAATAAAATCTAAAATAACATTTTAATTACAAACCCTATCTTTTGGAATTACTAGGTTATATGAAAAATGCAAAATTTCAAGCAAAACCCTAGCAAATGAGAGATGCAAATGTAAGGTAAATGATCATGAAAATATGAAATGCAACAATTTATCTCAGATATGATGTAAATATCAGAAAATTAAATGTTTTCAATAATATGCAAGGAAAATAGTGCAAATTATGTCTAAATGCAAGCCAAAAATGCCTATTTTTTTTAAATTTTCAATTTTTATTCAAGATTTTCAAATGTATGATGATAAAAATGATATGTATGAATGCAAATCTGATGTAAAACATTTAGCAAGGTGCAAATTCAGTAGAAAAATGGGTTCACCAAAATTTTATGTAGAAAAAGAGGGTTTGTTGCTTTGATTGATAGTTTAGTTAGATCCTCCTTTCACTACATACATTTAAGGACATTAAACCAAGTTGAATCACCAATTTTGCAAGAGGACTCAGCTACAGGTTTGGCATCACTTGGCATGAAAAGGAAATTTGGAATTTGTGGATTAGTTTGTCTGATTAAACCAAAAACCCTAATTATACAAAATTCTAAACAAACGGATGAAACTCGACAAATGCTCACACATGAAGACACTAAATGCAGATTAGATACATACAAGATTTTAGATTTTGGAAGGCAAAAAATTTGAGGACAAAAGAGTGGGTGCCCTTGTCCAAGGCAGTGCTTTTTCTGAGGGCTTCGGGATATTTTCTTCTATAGACTACAACCACTTCAGAGATTCTTGACAATGTATAAATGAGGGACAAAAGAGTGGGCACCCTTATCCTTTTAGGGATCTTTTCTCTCATTTTCTTTAGATATGGATCCTTCCTGCTCTGCCTTGACCTCCTGCAACTCCTCTCCGTAGAATATGACACCTATAACCTGCAATCACAAGAGAGGGGTTGGGGTTGTGGTATTTAGGAGCTTGCCTTGGTCAAGCCCCAGAATGACATTTAAGCCTTCCAACACTATTGTTAGATAGAGAGTGCATGTCCTTGTAGGATAGAGGCAAAAAAATGATATAATAAATTATATAATGAAGATCTTTCACACCATGAGGAGATGGATTGATGAAGACAAATCTGTAACAAACATGAGCAAACACAACACAATGTTAATCTGCAACACAATGAAAGCCTTGAATATCCTTAGCACAAGATCACAAATTTGCATTATCCATCTAGTTGTAAATGAAGTCCTAAACATGCTTATATATGTGTTCCTGCTAAACATTCGTAATTCTAATTTAATAGGCTGACAAAGGGAAACCTTTTAACGGTCACTTTATGGTCATTTAAAATTTGGGCCCCAACAAAATAGGGAAAGACAAGGGCGTGGGTGCCCTTGTCCAGGCACCTATTTTAGGGCTAGATTAAGCTCAATAGGGTCCCCTTAGTCCCATTTGACATGGGTTTTAGGGGATTTTGCTCCAAGATTCATTTCTAAGATTCATGATTAAATCTAAAGGACTCGGGTTCCTCCTCTACCATCCTTACAAGGATCCAGAGATACTCGTAAAGAACAAAGCATTTCATCACAAAAGATCAACTTTGTACTAGCTTCTTCTGAAATGTCAAAAACTATGGAAAATCATGAGAATCATTTTGCAAACATCACTAATAAAACAGGAAGGAATCAACAATCAAGAGAAAGAAGAAAGAGATAGGCCTTAGCTCAACAAGCAACACCTCAACAAGAAAACATTCCACCAACTAATATTGACTCAAATAAGGAAGAGTTAAAGGACAATGATTCAAGTTGGGCAATAGTACCTTATGTACCTATTTCCTCTTGCATTCGAGATTGGGAGGAAGATGATTTGCTCGATAACAACCACTATTTCGGTTAAATAATAGGTAAGTATTTCTAACCCTTTCTAGCCACCTTCGATGTAGCACCTCTTTGAGTTGCTCACTTATATGGCCTCCTCTTATGTGTTGTGTTCCCGGGCCATGTTGTGTTAAATGTTGTTTAGGTCTCTTTGGATGACCCTTGATACTCTTGTAAGGTCAAGGATACAAGGAGACCACCTCTATTGTGACCATTCTTCTCTTTGTTTCTATATTCTTCTATTCCTCTCCTCTAATTTATTGTTGTATGTTGTGCCTTGGATACATAACATTTTGGACGATGTCTTAGGGGAATCTTCCCATGTTATAAACCCAAGAAACTCTTATCTCTCTCTCATTTTTACTATTTTTCATTCTTTAGTGACTCTACTAGTTGGCGGATGACACAAACAAACAAATACTAATAAGGACCATGTGTCCCTTTAGCAAGTAAGCAAAAATGAACCTAGTCCATATATGAAGATGGGGTTGATACATATATCCGATGCTTGACTAGTAGAATCACTCCATGTGATTCGTCTTATGAAAATCTTGTGATAAACCTTTGCAATACTCTAAATAGTCTTATATGCACTTTGAATTGTTTTGTATCTCACCTTGTTGCTACACTCAGTTCTAAGATACCTGTAGTATAACCTCATGGCTATACTCAGTTCTGAACCCACAAGTGTGGCCTTGGTCTATCATGTGATATGATTTATGTTTAGCTTTCATGAATTGATTTGGTTATTATCTTAGAGTAAGATTTTCTAACCAAATCTTATATCTTGATGATTATCTTTGAAAATGATATCGATGTGTTTGTGGGAACATTCGATAATCATGGCACATGTCACTTTGGGGCATGGGCTTTGTGAAAGCTCTTGTTCCTTTGTGTGTTTTCACTCTACCTTAATGTGCTTGATAATGGTAACTACTTGATTACTTTTTACACTAACAAAAGCGTGTTTGGGTCCGTCATCGTGAGGTTGAATGGTGTCTCTCTTGAGCTAGTGCACATCCTTTTAAGTAGAGCCCTTATGTGAAAGTCCAGATGGCGTATCTCTTGAGCTAGTGAGCATCCTTTTTAATAAAAAGCCCTCATCGCAAGGCAGGATGGTGTATCTCTTGAGCTAGTGCACATCCTTTTATACAAAGTCCTCATTGTGAGGCAAGGTTGGATCTTGAGTCCTTCACCCTTAAGTGTGTATTTGGAAGTTGTGGTACTGTAGCTCAACAATCAGGTGTGTTTGGCATGTTTTGGATAGTGGAGTGTAGTGATGAGCTCCTTCCTATTGCTTGTGTTTTCCGTGTATAAGATGTATATTGTGCCGATGACATACTATGCGGCACTCATGTATTTTGTGTGTCTTCCATGTGTTTTATGTGTCTTCCTTGCATGTTTTGCATGCTTGTGGCATGGTCTAAAGATGTATGGAAATAAGATGCCCCCCACGCTATATGTGTTTTGCGTGTCTTTGCATATGTGTTTTGTTTACTCTAGTTAGCATTATATATATGCATACTTGTTTAATCATGTCTTCTTTTCATGTATACTTCGTTTATTGCATGACTGTGATCATGTCTTCTCTGCATATTGCATGCTTTCACTATCTTCACTATGTATTGTGTGCTTCCTCACTGTATTCACTATGTCTTATGTGATTGTTAAGTGTCTTCTTGTGTTTGGCTAAGTCAGGGGCTAGAAATAGTCCTTCAATCTTAAGGTGTGTCTTCATTCTTGTGTTTGATGTGTTTGATTTGTTTTGATATAATTTCATTGTACTTTAATGCATGTGCTAGATTGCAAGATCGTACACACATTAAAGTGGGAGCTAAATGTTATTGAGTAAAAAGTGGATACATGCATTTTTACCTCCTAGTTTAGCTCCTAGGTCCCCATGTAACACTCTACAAGCAATAATATCCATCCCGATGAGAAATCCCCCTAAACCCATGTCGAATGGGAACTAGCGGCCCATTTTATGCTTAGGTCCCAACCAAAAAGGTACCTTGTGACCTGGGTGCTCACGCCTAAGTCCATGCTAATTGGTCGAGGTAAAATTTAATGTATGTCAACATATGACTCTTAAATGGGTCACTTTTTGTTGGCCCTTTTATTTAATTTGCAAATGTTTAATGGGAAAACATATATAAGCAAGTGTTTGAATTCATTTGTAACCTAGATGGATATTGTGAACTTATGATATTGGAGAAAGAAACATTCAAGGCATTCATTGTGTTATTGTGGCAGATTTGTGTTTGTATATGTGTCTTTGTTGCAGATTTAGAATCATGATCCATCTCCTTACGAGTTGAAGAATCTTCATCCTCCTAAGGACTTCACCTCTGAGGTGACATCATCATTTGTGTTTGAATCATTTCATTATCATTTGGATTATATTTAGCCTCTGTCTTGCAAGGACACACACTCTCTCTAACAATAGTGTTGGGAGCTTGAATGCTATCCCATGATTTAACTGAGACAAGTCCTTAAACACCACAACTCCCAAACCCCTTTTCTTATGTACAGGTCACAAGCACGAGAATTGCAGAATTGAAGGTATATGGAGGTTGCTTAAGGGATAGAGATTCAAGATAAGAAAATAGAGTTCAAAAACTCATCAATAGTAGACTTGGGTGCTAGCCCCAATGTCCAACAGCTAAAATAGACCCTGAATTCAACATCAGAGTATCATTTATGACATTTTTCTAGTTTTGAGATTTTGGAGATCGGGACTTTCTAGAATCGAGGGCTAACCCCAGAGTCTATTGACATTTTAGCTTTTGAGGGACAGGTTTGGACATCTCACTGATCATCCTGGTACTTTGAGACCCTGACTTGTTGTTGTTGTTTCTCTATTATAAGTTGATTATCCAAATTCTATGGTTTAGGGCATTGATTGGCCTACAATTTGATAAAAGGCTTGGTTGAATCACAACTTTTCTCTGCAAACAAGAGCACCAAATTAGCAGTCGAGTCCTCTTTCATCTTGTAGTGACTTGGCTCAGTTTGGTCCTTGAATGTTGTAGTGAAAGGAGGGTTTGATCTAGTGCACTTACATGCTTGCATTCATCTCTCTTTTTCCCTATAACACATGGATTCATTGATGGTTAGAGAGAATGCCAAATAAGGTCAACCTTGATTGGACAAAAGATTATGAACAAAAAATACATGCATAGAATTTTTGAGAAGATCCACACCAACGAAGCATATAAGCATGTCATCAATTGTCATCAAATCTATATTTTATACAATATTTTTGTTTTCTTAATGTAACTTATAAATTCTTACATTTATTATTTGTAGGCATTACAAGATTTTATGAAACATCCATCTCTTCAAAATACAAGACAACTTACATAACTAGATATGAAACATGACTATGAAGAGATAATCAATTGTGTAGAATGACATACAATGTGTAGAGAGGGTGCCTTCCTACATAATAAAAGATGAAGAATGATTTGTAGATAAAATGTTCAATTATTAAAATAATTATATAGAAATTAAACAAAATGTGTGTGCAAGAACTAACAATTGGGTTCATTATCCATGGCGACTACTCTTGAAACCCTATTTCTTTAGTCAATGAATCTTTTCTGCCACTCCCAGTCTCAAGTGGTGGCATGGATCCTATTAATAGTGATGGCATTGTTGTTTTGGTGGCACAACCCTTGGATTCCTCTAGTAACATTATGCTTGTTTTTGGTACTAGTCATAGTGAGTCTGAAACCGATCATGGAGATAAAAATGTGTTGGTAAATGACACCATTTATGGCAAGGAAAATGTGTTGGTAAATAGGCATGCTATTGTTGACAATGCAAAGGTTCTAAATGACATGAAGGGGTTAACTAGTGGCTCCCCTCTATCTTATACAACAATTGTTGGGTTGAGGTTTCCTGCTCATCCTCCTCTACATGAAAAATTTGACCCCTCTCCTACTCACAATCCTCCCCTATTGTGGTTTGTTGATAGGATGTGATTGATAATGAAGATTTCTACGCTCATCATGGCTTGGTTTGCAAATTTAACAACTTGTGGCCATCTCTTCCTAACCTGCACAAATGGATTGTGGAATCTTGGAAGCCTAGATCATGGAGGGAAACATTGAGCTATATCCCTATGCTAAGGGTTTTCTCATAGTGACATTTGACTCTTAAAATGATAGAGACTTGGAATTGGAAATAAAGTTATAGATGTGGGGTAAGCATTCTCTTTCGCTCAAGCCATGGTCTACCTCTTTCAACCCTCTTTTAGAATCTCTCAACATCAAGTCAACTTAGGGTTAGGTTACCTAATAGCCCTCTCTAGTTCTAGGAATCTATTCCTTCTATGAGGCCATTGACAATGCTATTGGGCATTTTTGAAGGTTGACTCAACAACTACCATCATGGGGCACTTTATGTGTGCTTGGATTCTAGTGGAAATTAATATCTCTAAGGCTCTTCATGGGGATATTGTATTGATGGTGGAGGATAGACCTTGGAATTAGTCACTCACTTATGAGGGTCTCCCCTTCTTTTGTAGATGATGTCTTTCCATCGAGTACCTAGCTTCTAATTGTCCCCGCTCTCACCGCAAGGTTGGCGCAACCACATGGTGGAGGTGCCCACAACCACCACTTAATTATTTTCTCCTTTGTGGATTACAGATCTTCTTAAGATTGTGTGCCTTCTTAGAGTGTTTCCCCTATGGCGTGTCACATTATTGAGGAAGTTTCCCTAGTGGCTAATGTAGCTTTGGAAAGTTCCTCAACCCCTATTGAGACCTCTTCATCAAATTTAGGTCCAATCCCTCCTACAATGTGTTGTGCTAGAAACCCTACTCCAAATTTGTCTATGAATCTTATATGACATTTGACTTCTTCAATTCTATAGTCTCCCTCTTTATGTAACGTGTTTCAAGTGGAGGAAATGGTAGAAGATATCCCTCTCCTCGCTCTCAATCTAAGGATTTAGATAATGATGTATCTTAGATGTTTGTTCAAAGAAGGAAGAGAGTTATTCCCAAATCTATTTTAAAATCCCATGTCTAGGTCAAGGGTGTGTGGATTGCTAGGATGAAGTTAGGCATGGTGTAAGATGTTGAAACCTTGGGTGTTAAGAGTTTTTCTAGGTTGTTTTGTTGTGATAGTGAGGCTGCAATTGTGCCATTGTTCAGCTCTTAGTGGTCGATGTCTTGCCTTGTAAAAAGATTTAGGTCCTTTCAAAACCTATTTTACCCCTTAATAAAAAACAATTGGGTTATTTGTGCTTGTAGGTATAATGCACAGTGGCTATTCAATCTTGAGGGATTGAAATTATTCAAGACTCAAAGATGAAAAAAAATTGAGCCCATAAAAATGACAATAGCGTAAATACATACAATCACTACATATTATTGTCTAGAGAAAATATAGATTGGCAATTGTTGTTATTTCCAAACATGTACTCAACTACATTTCCACGTATGTAATAAAAGCAGAGAAAAGTTCAACAAAGAGTGGTAGAGTATTTGTTAATTGAATGTTTTTCATGAAGTGTTCAAACCAATAGCTAAAAAAGATGAAAATGGCCATGACGAACATATAAAATATTTCATTGATGGATACAAAAATAATGTTTTTTGCATATAAAAGATTTCACTTATTAAGGCAGATAGATTTTACACATATAGTCCAAGGCAAAAAAGAGATAACACATGGGAGTGTTGCAAGTATGAGCAGTAAGCTTTGTCATTGATGTCAACACTTAAGGTCAACATCTAAGAAAGTAATTTGGATGAGTTTGAAGATGTGTTTGAATCTTCTATCTCCCAGAATAGTGCAGTGTTTTGCTCCGTATTTCCTCAAGGTTGGAGACTGGATTGTGAGATTGGGATATGATTTAGAGAAGTGTCTGAAGATTCTAGATCCTGATTTTGGAGGTCCAGAACGTTGTGTAGCAAAAGATCTATTCACCAGTTTGAAGACTATGTCTGACAATGTGTGTAGAGTGACAGGGAGAAAATGTTTTTCTTTGCATTTCTCTGCAGATTGGAATTTGGCTTTGCAGTTCTATACTTAAGCTTATAAATTCCTTAGCTATCTTCATTCTTGAGGATTTGTGATTTGGTGCTCCGGAAGACAAGTTTGTGGTGTTATACTTCAGGTGAAAGTTGTTGAGTTTAGGTGATATTTGTTGTCTTCAAATATCTCCAAGTGAGATCTGTTGTGGATGGATTTGTCAGCTCTCAGGAGAATTTATGTTGTTCATGGATGTGTCAAGATTGTGTTAAAGCATCACACAAGGTCCACTTGTCGTGCAGGGGCACCTAGGTATATACTGTAAATAGGGGTCAAATGTTGAGTTTTGTGTTGTTAAGTCCAATTTTGGTGTAATAAGGTCTATTTAGACCATGTCAAATGTTTTAATCTCATGGGTTCAGTTTAGGTTAGTTTAAAAGTTACAAAAATGGCATTTTTTGGTGTGTTTTTGGGAAGATGAAGAGTCAAGAACTTGAATAGTTGATGGAAATTGTTGGTTTCTGATGTAAAGCATGTAAAAATGCCTAAGAAGGTTTGAAGCTATGATCTGAAGACATTTTGGAGGAAGATCAATAAAGTTATTTTGTTGTTTTCTACATTTTTCATTGTTTTCTATTGTTTCAGGATGTGGTACGGCCCAGTACCATATGTTCATGAACCGAGACCATGTGCATGTTGTAGAGATGTGACCTAGCTTTCATTTGAGCCTAGTTTGGTCAATTTTCATTGGAGTGTGAGTGAGTTATATCTTTTTTTGTGAAAATAGCCTGTGAACCTAGAGTTTGAGGGTTTGAGAGAAAAAATCATGTTTTGAAGGCCATTCCACCATTGGAAAATTCTGAAACTTAGTGGAATGGAGGTAGGGATAGTGCTTTTCATGTTTCGTAAGGTTACAAAGGCAGGGAATGGAGTTTGGACCAAGTTTGATCAAGCCCTAGCCTAATATCTCCTTGTATTAGGCTTGTTTGAGTAGGTTCAGATAGGGTTTTGAAAAAGGGTGATCTGAGTATTGTCCCAATTGACAAAACTGGTGGATTTAGACCCATGCAATGTGTGGAGCACCCTGGAGTTGAGTTTTGGGTTTTGGGTTTTGATTTTCTTAGACTTGCTTTGTAGAAGAGGCCTAATTTGGCCTAGTTGCAGAATACTGGTGAATTATTGAGGGTGTTGTTCCAAAATAACCACATCCCAAATCTAGATATGTTGAAGAACAGATAAAAGGGTATCTATAATGATGTTTGGTTTTTGGTTTTGAAGTCTTGTTGGAAAGTTAAGATAGAAAAATCACTTTGAAGGGCTACTAGGACAAGGGAATAGTTATGAAGGAATGGCTCTTGTTTGATGGTTCCAAACTTGAAAGGTGATTAGGTTGAGTTTGTTTAAGTGTTCTAAGCTTCTCTGCATCATAGTGGTATCAGAACATAGGTTCTGATTGAGAAGTGGAAGAAAGGTTGAAGTTTGAATAAGTAAAATGCCCTCCAAAAAGCAATTCAATGGCCAAGGAAGTGAGAGAGCTGAAGGAAAAGCATGTCGGGGAGTTGAGACAAGTAAAGGAGTTTCAAGAAGCTGTTCTAGCCAGACTTGCAGTATTAGAATCAAACCAAAGGAGAGGTGTGGTCACTGGAGACCAAAGTGACATAGAGGAAGGGGAAGAGGGTGAGAATGAGAACCCTCAAGGAGTCCAAGAGATAGAGGACCCTGATGAAGTGAGAATGATGAAGATGCTCGAGGCTATGAAGGGAGATACTCCTAAGGTGAAGATAGAATTGCCCATGTATGGTGGGAAGTTGGATGGTGAAAAAGTGCTAGGTTGGATTGATGCAATTGACAACTATTTTGAGTATGAGGAGGTAGCAGATGATCAAACCAAATTGAAAGGTCCTGCCTTAACTTGGTGGAATTATGTGTAGGAAGAGAGGTTGAAGAAGGGCAAGACAAAAATCCATTCATGGGACAGAATGGTGGCTAAAATCAAGAGTCGATTTCTGTCAGGTGATTATGCAATACAAACATTTAGGAAGCTACAAAACCTCAAGCAAAAAGAAATGGATGTCATGGCTTTTACTAAGGAGTTTCACAAGTTAAGTATAAGGATAGGGCATATTGAGGATGAGGTGGAAAAAAAAGCAAGGTACATAAATGGGCTGAGGTTCTCCATACAAGATGAGTTAAGTCTTAATCCTCCAAGGATAGTGGAAGAGTGTTTCCAAATGGCAATTAGGATAGAAGAAAGATTGAATAGAAGGAAAGAAAAACTAAATTGAGGCAAAGGAAAAAATTTTAGAAGTAGAGGAAACTTTGGAGGAAGAGGACAGTCCCAAGAAGCACAAGGAGAGTCAAGTGGGAAGCAAGAACAAAGCTCAGATTTTAGAGGGCAATTTTAGAGGTAGAAGACCTAATAGTAGAGGTAGATTTGAAGGACAAGGTAGAGGTTCAAACACCTTTTTAGGTAGATGATATCAATGCAATCAGTTTGGCTATCAAGCCTGGAAATGCCCAGAGAAACAACCCTCAACATCACATGGAGGTGAAAGGAGAACATAGTTAGTGCAAGAAGAAGATAGTAAGACTGTATAAACCTCCATCTCAACCTGTTGTTCCAGAGATAGGTGAAACTCTAATGATGAGAAGGACACTCATTAAGGTGCCAATAGTCAAAGATCCTCCACAAAGGAAATCCTTGTTTAGAACCACTTTCAAATCTCAAGGCAAGATATGTAAGGTTATTGTTGAATCTGGTTCAACTGATAATTTAGTTTCTTTGGAGATGGTAGAAAAGTTGAACATGAAAAGAATCCCACACCCCACTCCCTACAAAAGGGTCAACAAGTCTTGGTCAATGAGCAAACATGGGTTGAGCTTAACATTGGGGGTATAAAGACAAGATCTTGTGTGACATCATCCCAATGGATGTTTGTCACTTGCTTCTAGGAAGACCCTGGCAATATGACAGAAAAATTCAATATGATGGGCAGAAAAAACATTTATGTGATTGAAAAGGATGGGGTTCATTCACACTTATTCCATTGCAAGATGAAGGGGTAGATGAACAAGCTGGGTCTAGTGTAGTGTTGGTTGAGGGAAAAGAGATTTTGAAAACAATGAAAGAAGAGGGAGATGAAGGATATACAATTTTAATAAGACCTAAACCTGTCATGACATCAACAATAATAAAATTTGAGGATGTGCCCAAAGAAGTGTAAACTTTGTTGAACAAGTATGAAGACATAGTTGTTGATGAGCTCTCGAGTTTTTTGCCACCTATAAGGGATGTGAGCCACCACATAGACTTTATACCAGGTGCAAACTTACCTAATAAGGCTACATACAAGATGACTCCTCAACAAAATGATGAGATAAGAAAACAAATACAAGAATTACTAGATAAGGGTCTCATAAGAGAAAGTTTAAGTCTATGTGTTGTCCCTACTATTTTGGCACCTAAAAACGTGGAGTTTTGAGAATGTGCACCGATTCAAGGGAAATCAACAAAATAACTATAAGGTATAGGTTTCCAATACCTAGAATGGAGGATTTGATGGCCTGTTTAGGAGGAGCTTGTTATTTTTCAAAGATTGACCTTAAAAGTGGCTATCATTAGATTAGGATAAGAGAAGGGGATGAGTGGAAGATTGCCTTTAAAACCAATGAGGGGTTATATGAGTGGCTTGTCATGCCATTTGGGCTTTTAAATGCCCCAAGTACCTTTATGAGACTAACGAATGAAGTCTTGAAACCCTTCATAGGAAAATTTGTAGTTGTCTACTTGGATGACATCCTTGTTTCAGCAAGACCAAAGAGGAGCACTTGCAGCATTTGGACATGGTGTTGAAGAGGCTAAATGAAGAGAAGTTCATGATCAATCTGAAGAAATGTGAATTCATGAAGGAGGAGTTAGTTTACCTTGGTTTTGTGATTTCTAAAGGTTCATTGAAGATGGATCCCACCAAAGTAGAAGCAATTCTTAGTTGGCCAACTCCTACATTAGCAAGTGAGTTAAAAAGTTTTCATGGCTTAGCTACTTATTATAGAAAATTTATAAAGAATTTCAGTTATATCTGCTCTCCAATTATTGACACCATCAAAGGGGATAATTTAAGGAAGAGGTTTCAATGGACTGATGAGGTAGAGAGAAGCTTCCAATATCTAAAAAATAGAGTGGCACAACAACCCATCCTAGCATTGCCTGATTTCAACAAGATCTTCACTATAGAATGTGATGCAAGCGGGTATACATATTGGGGCTGTTTTGAGCCAAGAAGGCAAACTTGTGGCTTTCTTTAGTGAGAAGCTAAATGAAGTAAAAATAAAATACTCTTCTTATGACTTGGAGCTATATGCAATGGTGTAGTCCCTAAAGAAGTGGAGACACTATCTTTTACCCAAGGAGTTTTTTTTTTCATTGACAACCATGCTTTATAGTTCCTTAGCAGTCAAGACAAGCTGAACCATAGACATATGAAATGGGTGGAGTACCTACAAAGTTATACCTTCATAATCAAACACAAAAAAGGGCAGTCAAACAAGGTAGCAGATGCCTTAAGTAGAAGGTCAATGTTGGTGCAAGAAATTCAACTCCAAAGTGTGGGAATAGATGCCTTAAAAGGTATGTATGGGAAAGATGATGACTTCAAAGAGGTATATGTTGTTTGTAATCAATTTAAGGGTACTTTTCATGATGAATATTCTAATTTTTTGTTACAAGATGGATTGTTGTTTAAAGGTGCTCAGTTGTGTATTCCAAAGTGCTCTATGAGAACTAATTTGATAAAAGAGAAACATTGTGGCAACTTAGGTCATTTTGGTGTGGATAAAACATTGGAACAGGTAAGGAGGTTTTATTTTTGGCCAAAGATGCAAGTGGATGTCAAAACATTTGTTGAAAATTATGTAATTTGCCAAAGAGCCAAGGGTTCAAGCACTAATGCAAGTCTTTACCAACCTTTGCCAATTCCTAATAGGCCATGGGAATCCATCAGCATGGATTTTGTCTTGGGTTTGCCTAAAAATTGGAGAGGCTATGATAGTGTGTTTGTTGTTGTTGATAGATTTAGCAAAATGGCTCATTTTATACCCTATAAAAGCACAAATGATGTTTCATATATTACTGGGTTATTTTTCAAGGAAGTAGTGAGAATTCATGGATTACCATTGACCATTGTGTCTGACAGAGACAACAAATTTGTAGGTCACTTTTGGAGGACTCTTTGGAAGAAATTGGGAACCAATTTGACATTTAGCTCTGCCTATCACCCACAAACAGATGGGCAGACTGAAGTGGTCAATAGGACACTTGGAAACCTTCTGAGATGCCTCACAAAGGAGCATGGATAGCAATGGGATCTAAACCTTCCATAGGTTGAATACGCCTATAATGACTCTATCAATAGAAGCATTAGGAAAAGCCCATTTGAAGTGGTTTATGGACTAAAACCTAGAGGTGTGTTTGATCTTAGATATTTGATTGGAATGGAGAAAAGAATTGTTGAAGGAGAGGAATTTGTAGTTGTAATGAAAGACATACATCAGCAAGTTAGGGAAAATCTTCAAAAGAGTGTGGAAAAGTATAAGCAACATGTAGATTTAAAGAGAATAAATATTCAGTTCAAAGTGGGAGAATTGGTAGGAGACTTGGTATTGGCTCATTTGAAGAAAGAAAGACTACCAAAGGGGAAGTATACAAAGCTGTAGATGAAAAAGATTGGGTCATGTAGGGTGGTCCACAAATTTGGTGCAAATGCCTATGAGATAGAACTCCCTCATGGAGTGGCTACCTCTCCAATTTTTAATGTTGCTAATCTATATCCTTTCAAGGGATCTGTGATTGCAAATACAGGGGCTGATACAGATGTTTCTAATGAAGATTAGATCAAGGATTTACCAACTACTGAGCCATTGAAGATTGAATGCATTGTGGACATAAGGGAAGCCAAGAGAACAAGACACAAGATCTACCATGAGTACTTAGTCAAGTGGCAGGGTCTACCAATGGAGGATGCCACCTGGATGACATAAGATGATATCAAGAAGAATGGCAAAATAGTTCAAGAGCTGATCTCAAGTGGAACTTGAGATTCCTCTCCCCCTGGGTGTATGGTGCAGGGGCACCTTGGTATATACTATAAATAGGGGTCAAATGTTGAGTTTTGTGTTGTTAAGTCCAATTTTGGTGTAATAAGGTCCATTTCGACCATGTCAAATGTTTTAATCTCATGAGGTCAGTTTAGGTTAGTTTAAAACTTACAATAGTGGCATTTTTTGGTGTGTTTTTGGGAAGATGAAGAGTCAAGAACTTGAACAGTCAGTGGAAACTGTTGGTTTCTAATGTAAAGCATGTAAAAATGCCTAAAAAGGTTCGAAGCTATCATCTTAAGACATTTTGGAGGAAGATCAATAAAGTTATATTGTTGTTTTCTGCATTTTTCATTGTTTTTTGTTGTTTCATGATGTGGTATGGCCCAGTACCATACGTTCAGGACCCAAGACCACATGCATGTTGTAGAGATGTGACCTAGCTTTCATTTGAGCCTAGTTTGGTTAATTTTTATTGGAGTGTGAGTGAGTTATAGCCTTTTTTGTGAAAATAGCTTGTGAACCTAGGGTTTGAGGGTTTGAGAGCAAAAATCATGTTTTGAAGGTCATTCCACCGTTGGAAAATTCTTAAAATTAGTGGAATGGAGGTAGGGATAGTGATTTTCATGTTTCTTAAGGTTGTAGAGGCAAGGAATGGAGTTTGGACCAAGTTTGATCAATCCCTAGCCTAATATCTCCTTGTATTAGGCATGTTTGAGTAGGTTGAGACAGGGTTTTGAAAAAGGGTGATCTAGGTATTGTTCCAATTGGCAAAATTGGTGGATTTAGACCCCATGCAATGTGTGGAGCACCCTAGAGTTGAGTTTTGGGTTTTGGGTTTTGAGTTTCTTAGACTTGCTTTGTAAAAGAGGCCTAATTTGGCCTAGTTGTAGAATGCCAACACATTATTGAGGGTGTTGTTCTAAAATAAACACATCCCAAATCTATATATGTTGAATAATAGCCAAAGGGCATCTATAATGATGTTTGGTTTTTGGGTTTGAAGTCTTGTTGGAAAGTTAAGATAGAAAAATCACTTTTGAAGGGCTACTAGGACAAGGGAACAATTATGAAGGAATGACACTTGTTTGATGGTTCCAGACTTGAAAGGTGATTAGGTTGAATTTGTTAAAGTGTTCTAAGCTGCTTTGCATCAACTTGTTATGATTGTGATCAAGGAAGTGTATGATCAAGAATCTTCCTAGTTTATGTTGTTTGGCTGACCTGTTTAAGTGCAGTGATCAAGAAGATGTTTTTGATGAATGTTTAAGTCATGTGTAGTGTGCTTGGATAGATTTAAGTCTAAACTAAGGTGTAATACATTATGACCTTATTCTTTTGTGGCATGTGATGTTTAGGTCCAGACCTAATTTGATGTGTGTATGAATGCCGACCTAGGAGATTGTTCCTATGGTTGATGAATGTAATGCTGACCTTGATGTACATTCCAAGGTTGATGAATTGTATAAATACATGTAATGAATTTGCGTTTGAGAGGTAGTAGTACGAAGACATGAAGACAAGTGTGAAGTGAAAAAATAGTGTAGAGGAAAAGAGTTTTATTGTGCTTCAATGGAACTGAACTCATGCATGGTGTAGATGCTATTCAATCAGTTCAAACCTATGGCAATGAGCCTTATCATTTAGACAGTGAGCATGTATACAGTGAGCATTCTTGGATAATGAGCCTTGGGTAGTGAGTCCTAAGGTAATGAGCCTCTGATTTTTAGTATTGCTATAACATATATATCTTTGTGGGCTAACACCCACCGTGGTTTTTCCCTTATAGTGTTTTCCACATAAAAATCTGGTGTCTCATGTGTTGATTGTGTTATTACATTGAGCTTCTTATTTCATGCTTTCATGGTTAAATATGAATAACAATAAGTGTTTGATGTGTTCCTAAGTGTTCAAAGTTTTAGGGACAATTGATTCACCCCCCCTCTTAGTTGTTCGATGCATTTCAACAATTGGTATCAAAGCGAGGTTTCCACATAAAAAAGCTTAATAGCTTGAGGTAGATCTGGGATGGTACACATCAAGGTGTTAGAAATTACATGCAGAAGATATCAATTAAATGCAAATAAAGATTAAACAAAGGAATGAAAAATACATAGAAATAATAACAACGAGAGATAATTTTTAGCGTGGTTCACCCAAACTCGGGCTACATCCACTAACAGAGAGTCCAATATTATTATCCAACAAATCAAACTAATTACAACTAACAATCCTTGCAACTCAATACCGCTGCAAATGCTACAATACAATATCTCAACAGAAACCCTAATCCTTAGCCATTTTTTATCAAGACTTATGTCGGTTACAAAATAGGGGTTTTTTTTTAATGTCAGCCAATAGAAAAATAACTCTGACACCTTTATAAAATAATAAAAATTGTTTGAGGTTTCAGGGGCGCTGCCCCTCGACCCCGTCCTGTATCATAACAGGGAGCACGATAGGGGCACTGCCCCTAGACCACGCAAGGGGCGCTGCCCCTTGACCCCATCTTGGGGGTGTTGTCCCCAAACCCCCATTAAATAATTTGGGAGGAAACTGTGCCAATAAAAGTGGGGAAAATTTAACCTCCGAGTCTGATTAGGCTCCATATAACAACACAAGGTTGCTCTTGAAGACCTACAAAGAACTAAAGAAATTAGGGATCTAAAGGAGAATGTTAAGAAGCAGATGAATGTATCAGAAAATTAAGAGAGCAAGTCAAGAAGCTCAAAGAAAAATATAAGGAGGCTACTGAACAACTAATATCAGCAAATGAAACCTTGAATGATTTGAAAGTGGAAGTTCTAGAAAGAGAAAAAAGCAGAAGAAGACATAAATCCGTTGGTGGAAGACAAATTAGAAGAATGTGCTAAGCTTGAAGAGGAAATTTAGAACCTAAAGTCAGATTTGGAGAAAGCAAAAAGTATGAAGAAAAGTTTAAGATCAGTTCTGTAAAACTTGATGAGATGATTTCTAGTCAGAAGAGACCTGATGACAAAGAAGGCTTGGGATTTGAGAAAAGTGAAAGTTCAAGAAGAGGACAAGAAATGAATGCTGAGATCAAGAAGGAGAAAGGTAAACAGATCCAAAATCAAAGAAATAGACCTAGAAGACCACCGGTCAAACAACCAAATGCTTAAAGGTACCCATCTTTCAATGGTTATTGTAATTCATGCAATAAGTTTGGTCATAAGGCTACTCAGTGTAGGAGTAGAATGAATCAAAATGTTCCATCATTCTCTAGTCATTGTTTCAATTGCAAGAAAATTGGTCATAGAGAAAATGAATGTAGAAGTCAGATTAGGAAAGGTTTCAACAATGGAAGGAATGATCAATCTTTCAAAGGAAAATGTTTCACATGTAATAAAGTTGGTCATAGAGCTATTGTATGCAGAAGTAAAGTGAGTCAGAATTCTATTAAGTGCTATGCATGCTATAAAATGGGACATAGGGCTAATGAGTGTAGAAGTCAAATAAGAAATGGATATGGCAAGGATAGGATAGTTAAATCCTTCAATGGTTACTATTATACATGGAACAAATTTGGGCATAAAGCTAACCAATGCAGATCCAGAGTAAATGGAAGAAATACTAGCCAGAGAAATGTTGTGTGCTACAACTGCAATGGATTTGGTCATACCTCTAAGTTATGCAAAAATAAGAACATGAAGAAGGATACTCAGGTAGAATTGAAGAAACCAATGGATAAGGTTGATCCGGCAGAAGTCAGGAAGGAGATGAACAAGGTTTGGGTCAAGAAGGAAGTAAATGAAGTCAAGGATGGCTCTGCACCAGACTCTGGTGCAGATTCTTCCTCTGGGAAGTGAATTGGGTGCTTTGACTTAGGGGAGCTTCAATGAAAATATTTTTCCCCTGACAAAGGATTAGTACTGATGCCTCAAAATGAAGAGACAAGGTAAAGGATTAGCAACAAAGATTTAAGTCAGAGACTATGATTGTAAAGAATAAAGGAATAGTTGTGCAGATCTAGATCAGGAAAGAAGACATGTTATGAGTTTTTGGCTAAGTTACAGTGCTCCGATAATTTGATCTACTGTTGAAGATATTGATGTGTGGGTCTAACATATGGTTATATATCATTGATTACATCTACATCCAAAAATTTGTCTGATTTTGATAAGTGGCTTGAAAGTAATGAGTAACAAAAGTTCGGGTTGACATAACACAATTATTTTCAGTACAAAGCAGTTTTCATGATGACTGAAAGTATTTGATGAACTCGGAGGCAAATGGACATGAATCAAATGAGTCTTCAAGCAAAAGATGAAGAAAAAACTCCAAAGAGAATTTCTAAGACCCCAAGGGTTTGTACAGAGGCATCACACTATAAAGAGCAAAGGTGCATTGACAAAGAAGAAGAAGAATTACAGATAAACAAAACTCAGCAAAATGGAGTTGTTGAGAGAAAAGAACAGGATAGTTCAAAAGGCTGCTAGAACTATGATGAAGGAGGCTGACCTACTAGAAGTGTACTGGAAAGAAGCAATACATAATGCTTTGTACATCCTAAACAAAGTTCAAGTTAAAGGTAACGGTGCTAAAATTCCGTATGAATTATGGTCTAGAAGAGCTCCTACAGTGAGATATTTCAAAGTTTTTGGTAGAAAATGTTATATCATAAGAGAAGAAGATCTAGGCAAATTTGATGCTAGGTGTGATGAAGGAATCTTCCTTGGATACTCTACCAAGAGTAAAGTTTACCGGTGGTACAATAAGAAATTGAAAAAGATCATTGAGAGTACTAATATGGAGGTTGATGAAGATAAGGAAAGAACATCAGATCTGAATGGATATGAATCAAATGAACCTGTTGCTACAATGAATGAAAAGAAAGTTGAACATGAAGATAGTCAAGATGAAGAAGAAAAGGATCAAGTACAATTGAGACTCCCAGATATGTAAGGATAAATCATTCAGAAGATCAAATTATTGGTGACAAAAGCAAAGGGGTATTGACAAGGAAAAGAGCTGCAAAAGAATAGGTGAACTATAGTTTACTTTCTAAGATTGAACCCAAAACTATTAGTGAAGCCTGCAATGATAAAAATTGGGTAAAAGCTATAGAAGAAGAGTTGATGCAGATAGAGAAGAATCAACTTGGGAAATTGGTTCCTAGACCTCCTCACAAAAATGTGATTGGCACCAAGTGGAATTTTAGAAACAAGATGAACGAGAATGGAGAAGTAGTAAGGAACCAAGCAAGACTGCACACAAAGATTTCAAAGTATACCAGATGAATGTGAAGTCTACATTCTTGAATGATTGAAGAAAGCCTTGTATGGACTAAAGTAAGCTTCTAGAACTTGGTATGCAAAATTAGATAAATACCTATTGCAACAGAGATTCAGTAAGTGAAGATCAAATATTGATTGTTGAAGTTTATATTGATCTAAGGGTATTAATGGCTATATGTGTTGTCAAGATGTCATGTTGTGTTCTCTAAGAAGAAGGAAAGTTCATGGTTGGATGCCTTACTCTGATTTGAGCAGAGTCAAATCTAAAGTTTTGAAAAGACAAGATATGTTAATCTAGAGGTCTTCTGAAATGTGAGAAAGAGCTGACATAGTTTGATGTGTACTCCTAAGGGGGAGTATTCAAAGCAGTAAAAGAAAAAGATGCAGTAGAGTAGGTAGTAATCAGTGATGGTTGAATAATCTCAGATTGATCAGAGAAAAAGGGTCCAAGTAGGTGAAAGAGTTGTTGATGAAGTTTGGAAGATTCTAATCTAGTAGGTACTCCTATGGTAACTGGTTGGGCAAGAATGATGAATCACTTAAAATTGAAGGACTACTTTATCTAACCTTTACCAGATCAGATATAATGCATGCAGTTTGTCTTATGAAAATATTTCAAGAAGATCATAAAGAGACATATGTGTTGACAGTCAAAATGGTTATGAGGCTACCTCTCAGTGGAAGCAAGTAGACGATGTTGATATGAGTTCCTGATAAAGAGCAGTAAATGTTGCAGTGTTGATTAACATGGGAAGTTTTGCATTGATAGCAAGATCTGAGTTGAGCTTTGTTAACTCAAGAAGGAGAGAAGTAAAAGGTTTGGCACCCTCTGCCATTAATGTCAAAGGGCAAGAGAAGTTCATGTGAAAAACCTAAGGAGAAAATTGTCATCAGAGAAAGCATAAAGTAATGGGGGGCAAAGAAGTAAAGCAATTTTATTTATCTTGATGGTTTTTCACATCATGTGTTGCCATCAATGACAAAGGGGGAGATTGTTGCAAGTATGAGCAGTAAGTGTTGTCATTGATGTCAACACCTAAGGTCAACATCTAAGAAAGTTATTTGGATGAGTTTGAACATGTGTTTGATTATTCTGTCTCCCAGAATAGTGCAGTGTTTTGCTCCACATTTCCTCAGAGTTGAAGACCAAAGTGTGAGATTGGGATATGATTTAGAGAAGTGTCTAAAGATTCTAAATCCTGAGTTTGGAGGTCTAGAACACTGTGCAGCAAAAGATCTATTCACCAGTTTGAAGACTGTGTTTGGTAATGTGTGCAGAGTGACAGGGAGAAAATGTTTTGCTTCACATTTCTTTGCAGATTGGAATTTGGCTTTGCGGTTCTAGACTTAAGCTTATAAATTCCTTAGCTATCTTCATTCCAGAGGATTTGTGATTTGGTGCTCCAGAAGACAAGTTTGTGGTGTTATACTTCAGGTGAAAGTTGTTGAGTTCAGGTGATATTTGTTGTTTTCAAATATCTCCAAGTGAGATCTGTTGTGGATGGATTTGTCAGCTCTCAGGAGAATTTATGTTGTTCGTGGATGTGTCAAGATCATTTTAAAGCATCGTACAAGGTTCGCTTGTTATGATTGTGATCAAGGAAGCGTATGATCAAGAATCTTCCCAGTTTATGTTGTTTGGTCGACCTGTTTAAGTGCGGTGATCAAGAAGATGTTTTTGATGAATGTTTAAGTGATGTGTAGTGTGCTTGGATAGATTTAAGTCCAAACTAAGGTGTAATACATTACACCCTCATTCTTTTGTGGCATGTGATGTTTAGGTCCAGACCTAATTTGATGTGTGTATGAATGTCGACCTAGGAGATTGTTCCTATGGTTGATGAATGTAAGCTGACCTTGATGTACATTCCAAGGTTGATGAATTGTATAAATACATGTAATGAATTTGTGTTTGAGAGGTAGTAGTGTGAAGATATGAAGACAAGTGCGAAGTGAAAAAGCAGAGTAGAACAAAAGAGTTTTATTGCGCTTCAATGGAACTGAACTCATGCATGGTGTAGATGCTATTCAATCAGTTCAAACCTATGCTAGTGAGCCTTATCATTTCGGCAGTGACCCTGTATACAGTGAGCATCTTTGGACAGTGAGTCCTTAAGGGCAATGAGCCCTAAGGCAATGAGTGTCTAATTTTTGGTATTGCTATAACATATATATCTTTGTGGGCTAACACCCACTGTGGTTTTTCCCTTATAGGGTTTTCCACGTAAAAATCTAGTGTCTCATGTGTTGATTGTGTTATTGTGTTGAGCTTCTTATTTCATGCTTTCATGGTTAAATATGAATAACAGTAAGTATTTGATGTGTTCATAAGTGTTCAAAGTTTTAGGGACAATTGATTCACCCACCCCCCCTCTCAGTTGTCTGGTGCATTTCAACAGGGAGGCAAGGAGTATGACAACTATTGTGGGAGTATTTCCAAGGATTGCCTCCACTTTACACATTAATCACATAAATGGGTTGAGTTTTGTTGGTCAAAGTTATTACTTTACAAGACATTTTGTGATATACAAAGAGATATTGGACTTGATGATGCAATAAAAACAAATTGAAATTGGGAGTCATTTAATTATGATCATTGGCATGTTAAGTGAAGGAATATTCTAGAATATGTTGAAAATCATAGTTATTATGATGATAAGGATAATCAACTTAGTCTACAAAACACTATGGAACATGAGAGGGAAACCATATCTAGGCTACAACATGACCAAATTATGGAAGTTACTAAAATATATATGTTGGTTCAAAGAGGAGATATTGATAGACAAGCACCATGGAATAACGAATATCAAAATCAAGAATACACAAATAAGGCGATAAAATTTATAAGCACCATAAAAGATAATGAGTTTCCCATAGATAATGATATATCACCACAATAAGAATTATGGAACTTTGGGAGCTAAACAAAAACAAGCACTTGATATAATTATGACATATTATCATCAAGGTCAAAATACTTTGTTAGTATGCATGATAATTCAAAAAATAACAGGAACAAGAAAATTCAAAGAGTTCTTTTGATGGGTCTTCTTCTCAAGGTCTAGTATTGGTGGCTCCACCTTTGGACCTCATGTTGATGAGTGATGAGTCTACTATTCCTGCTCTATCAGAGATTTCAGTGCAACATTCAACTCCTCTTTTTGTACCTATGGTGCCTCAGTTTGAGTCTTTAGTGAAGTCTAGCCCTCCCTTATCACCTCATTCTAAGACTTTAGAGGATGATATGTCTCATGGAAGATTGTTCAAAGAAGGAAGAGAGGCCTTCCTAAACATGCTTATGTTTCCCATGCTCGGGTTAAGGGTGCTTGAAACACTGCGACAAGGATTGGGGTTGTGTAGGTGGCCAATCCAGGTTTGATTTGTTTGGCAACTAAGTTGCAGCCTCATTGTACAAGATTTATGGTCCCTTTAAAACCATCTTTGTGGTGGTAGGTTAGTTGCAGTGGTGTAAAAAGTTTTAGGTCCTTTCAAACCCTAATTGTGGTTTTGTTGTGGGTTAGTTGTTCTCTCGCTAACATTTATCTTGATGTATAAGGTTTTCAAGGCCCCTTCAAAACCTATTTTTTTGCCCCTTTAATAAAAACAAGAACAAGAAAATCATATATAATTAGTGCCTTTGTCAAGCTCTTTAAGATACAACATTCTAAAAGTTTTCTACACTTCTATTTCTTGCATCAACTAGAGTTGCAACATTCAATATTAGTGCCTCAACTATCCATTCACAACTTCAAATCTCAATCACAAATTTTATTCAATTAGAAAAATCAATACTTACAACTTTCCAAGAAGAGATCCACCACATAAAATACATATTGACTCTCAACTTTGTCAAGCATTTCCTAAAAATACAGATGAGTTTTGGAGGTATGTTTGATTGTGGCTAGAGAATCAAGACAACTACCTCCTATTAGTGATATACCACCATATGATATTAACCAATGTGAAAAACTACTATGGGAAGAATCCAAAATAGTTGTACTTTGGATAAGATATTTCAGCAAGGAGAAAGCGAGTACCAACAAATTTTTTGTTCACATATCTAAAAGATGTGATTTTGACAATTGATGATTAGAAGTTATAGATGACAAGAACCAATGTTAGAATAGATAAGAGTCACTAATGAATAATTTGACTATAATATTTATATATTCGGCACAAATGATAATGCACACAATCACAACAAAAAACTAGATTCATTAAAATGACCTATTACACGTAGCATTGCAACCGAAGTAGACAATGTCAATGCACTCGAAGGTCAAAATGATGAACTTGATGTGAAGTTATTAATTGTCAAGGATGCAAGGGTCATGTTAATGTCCAATCTTTGGATAGAAGTAGTTCTTGTAAATGAAGCTCTGAGATATATTTTTAATATAATATACAAACTTGGGAGTACTCCACTAGATCAACCGACATATGTTATTTGGAGTTTGATGGTTACTTAAAGATACCATTTGAAGATGAGACTCCACATACAATTCCAATTACACCAATACAAAGGGGACACACAAATCAACTACTCTTACAATTGGTTTAGGCATTGACAATACACAAATCACAAAGTTTGACTCTTTCAAAAGTCACAATTGACATATAACAAAAAGAAAAAGAAAAGTTGACATTTGTGGCTATATCCCATGTAAAACCCTTGGAAGGACTAAGAATATTATTGGCATTTACATATAATCGCTATGAAAAGATGAAAAAACTTGGAAAACAACCTTCCAAATGGAAAGCTGAGGAAGAGAGACTAAAGTTCTTAGAAGATAAATAATGTCATGCACTTATTACAAATTTCTTTTTATGAATATGAAATGATTTATTATTTCACATATTATGTGATGTGTGTGGCACATTTTGATTAATATTAAATGATTCTTTATTTTTCATTTTATCTCATGTATATTACACATTTGGATGATTTACAAATGCTTCATATTATATGTTTAAAAAAATGCAATACCCATAGATGCTACTAGCATACCTATCATAGATAAATCTATGTAAAAAATGCCAAGATATATCATTCTCAATGCATCTATTCCACTTATATCACAAATTTAGTAAAAAATAGGCATCTTGAGAATGATATCTCTTAGTACCTTTTACATATATTTATCTAAGATAGGTATGCTAGTATTAAAAACATCTATTGCATTGGCTGGAAACATGAAAATGTAAATAAATTATGTAATCTAATCTACAAGAATTTCACATACTACACTTGCAAACAAAATGCCCTCCATAATCAAAGTAAAAAATAATTATTAATAGTTAAAAGTTTTGCTTTAAAAAGGCTAGGGTTCCCCTTCTACACCCCGGAAGGGCTTAAATAGCCGATACATTGTAAACTTACCGGCAGGTCGAAATCGTGTCGAAAATGATACAAGTCGAAATTCTATCAACAAAATTGGAGGTCGAAAACATTGCAGATCATTGATTCATGCCGATTGTAGAACAAGTCGACGAAATTGCAGGTGGAGAATACCAGTAAACAGTTGGCACACACAATGTGCCGGCTGTTTACGATGGGCGCTACACCCCAGGGATTAAGGGATTAATGTTTGGTGCTTTTGTCAACCCCTAACATGGTACCTCCATACCTAAGAACTAGTTAGGTAAAAACAATTGAAGGAGTCACAATCTTATTTTTTCATCGGATACATAAAAGACAATGTATCATCCACTTACTAGTTAGGTAAAAAGATTTTTCCCATGTACTCTACTTAAATATCATCCACTTCAATGGTCAAACAGCCAATAGCAATTTTACAGCTCATTCACAATAAAAAGTGGTAAATATTTGTCTTATTTTTATTGGCCAAAATTGACCTTTGACTATTGAAATAGATGATATTTAAGAATAATCGTTCCTTGAGACACTTATAAAACCCGAAATCACAGAGTCACTACATAAAAAATGCAATGTAGGTGGCAGTATAAAATCCTCTCCTAGGCCAACAAAACCCCCTCACGCCCTTCATCCTTATTCTCCACCAATACCTTCCAAGTAAGCCAACCTTGCCCAACTAACTTTCCTGCACAAACATTGAGGACTCCCACCACAAACACTGCCAAAAACACCTACTCTTACAAATAAATACACATACAGAAGCTCGGTGTCATTTAGTTGTACTGTATAAACAACCTATCAGCAACGCTTCAATGGAGATCTACGTCGTCCGTCCTTATTAAATCACCTAGTCGCTTTGACCAAGCATGCATAAATGATAATCAATTCGTATTTTGCATTCATCCTTGCTATAAATGGCATATTTAAAACTAAGGCAGTTTAAATGACAGTTTCAATTTGCTAGGCTTATGGCTAAAAATAGTGATACCTTCATTCACCAAATGATTTGCTACAAAATTAGGGTGACGCTTACAATGGACAAATTGAATGGACTCAAAGGAAGCCTTAAGAGCAATAGCCTCCTCTACACACCTGTTCAATTTCCAGCTTCAGTTCTTGCCTTTGTTCACCTTATTGATGAACAATCAGAGAATCACCTTCTACAACTAAATTCTGATGATTATTAAAAAAACCACTCCCAAGCCAGCTATAAGAGTTTTCCCCCACAACTTTATTGCTGGTTCGGATAACCAAAAAGAGAGAATTGCCATATAGCAAATCCCCCTGCTCATCTCAAATCGCAAAAACCACCTCTTTGTAGACCTTGGATCGCCTCTTCTTGTTCCATCAAAATCAACTTAACCTTCTTGAAGCAATTACCATAATCCCTTAATATAGTTCACAGGAGTTTTTTTCCAAACTGAGTACTCTAAAAAGAAGGCTCTTTAGTCTAAGGTGTCTAAGTTTTTGGTTTGAGGTGCTTAGCAACTTTGTTGTTTTTTTTATGTTTGGGCTTCGCCTTGCTAGACTTTGCAAAGCTGAGAGGCATTCCATAGTCATAGCATGGGTGGAAGAGAAAAACTTCAAGATTCTAGATTTCATGTAAAGAAAAACCTAAAAATAGATTAGAATATTCAAAAATTCAAAAATAATGGAAATGATTGGTGGTGGTAGGTAGTCTGCTATGCATTGTAGGCCATCTTAATAAATGGCACAATAACTATTTTCGAGCACAACTAACATTGTTAATGAGTGGCCTATGCACCTTTGCCTCATTTATTATAAATAATGGTTACACATAATTTATTAACTATTTTCTAGTGAAGTGGTTAGCAGTGAAAGTTGTAATTGCAGTTGGAGGCTGCATGGTTATCGACGCAAGCCGATGTTATATATCCAACTACTAGTAAGTTTCACCAGATTCGTCTACAAGTTGTCTTCCACAAGAAACCTCCAACAACACTATACTGAAGTTGAATACATTTGTCCTTAGAGTGGCTTTTCCTGAGTGCATGATTTTTAGCACCATGTAACCCATGGCCCCTACCATACCACTTGTTTGGAGCTTCTGAGCATGGTCATGCAAATGGGCAAGCCCAAAATCTCCAAACTTTGCATTAAATTGTGATTCAAGCAAGATATGTTGGGACTTAGTCTTTGTGCACAACTATCCATTTCCATTCTTGGTGGAGATACAAGCAAACAACTGGACTCCCTTGAGAATGTTATACCTCCATGACCATCCAAGAACTATCTCTAGGTTGCTAAATATAAATCAATCTAGGCTCTTGTTTGGGATGTAATCATAAACAACAAAGAACTAACTCTTGTTCTGACACCATCCTTGAAGTTGAACTAGGTTTCTATGTTGCAGACGCCCTTGGCTCAAAAATTTGGCAACAAAATCCTTCATTCCTTGGTGGAGATCTCTGGTCAAACATTTTATGGAAACTTCAAGTCTTGTGCTGGGTAGAACTCCCCTATAAACCTTCACAAAACCTTTGTTACCTAATAATCTTTCGTCACTAAAGTCATGTGTGGCAGCTCTCAATTCTTGATAGGGAATTATGTGTGGCCAGAACTCCACCTCCTATTCTTCAGTAACCTCTCTCTACTTTCCCATTTTCGACCATCATCATGTAACTAGATTAGCCAAAATGACTAAAATAAGTGAACCTTTGGGAATACCAACTATACTTCCTATGGATGGCTTCTTTGAATTCTTGCATATGAAGGAAGATTGGATAGATTTAGAGTTAGTGCTATGTCGTCTGCATCAAGAAGCTCCAAACTAGAATGTAATGGTCTTCAATGACATCATGACCTATAGCTGCAAAATATCCCACATACATTTCTTCTTTGAAGATGTCAACAAGTCAATTATTTTGCATAGAAATCAACAGCTTCAGAGGCCTCGACATCCCAACTAAGGCAATGGTAACACTGAGATTGTGGTGATGGCCATCATAGTCAATACACACTTTAATATTCTTCCCACTTTCTATTTTTGAATCATCAAATTGTTAACCAGTTTGATAACAGGTCTGCAATCTTAGACACTAAGGAATTGATGGTCTTGAGGTTGACTCCGATGTGGTTGTCATTAATTGTTGAAATGCACAAGACAATTGAGAGGGGGGGTGAATCAGTTGTAACCAAAACTTAACTTCTTTCAAACATCAACACATCAACCACTTAATCATTGTTATTATGATTTAACCATGAAAGCATAAAATCAGAAACTTAAACACATTCACACATGAGACACCAAATTTTTTACGTGGAAAACCCAATGAGGGAAAAACCACTATGAGGATTAACTCACAATATAAATGTTATATCAAAATTTACAACAAGGCTCACTGCCCAAAATGCTCACTACAAAAAGAAGGGCTCATTGTCTGAAGTCGAAGAAGATAGTTACAATGAGAACGGATCTCACAGCAACCAGAGATCCACCACAAACTCAACTGAATCTATTGCAACCTCTCTGCATCAAAAATGATATTCTTTATTTCTTACTATCACATTCAAAAACTCATTGGGATCACACCAGCAACAAATGATGCTTCTCATGCAACCATTTCATCTATCTCAATAACTTCACACCATTTCCTGATCATCTAACCCATATTTATACATCCACAATCTTGGAAACAATCTTCAAGGTCAGCACAAACAACAAACTTAACCAATATTCAAATTAGGTCTGGACCTAAACATTCCCACGGTGGAAAGGAATGAATGCAGACCACATCACACCTTAGCAAGGACTCAAATGCAATCTTCCACGCAGCAACATGCTTTCACAAACTTCAAAGAATAATCGCAAGTAGTGAAAACAACCAGGTCGGCCAAAACTGGTGTTAACACTAAGAACTTTAGGTACACGCTTCAACAATGATCCAAATTATACTTTACGGACTGATCAAAAGGCATCTAGAGACATCCACAAGCATGTTACAATCACCAAGAACTCCCGCACAACCTCCAAACACTCTATCTAGAAGATTCTTCAAACTAAAGGACTTAAACATTACTGTCAACCACTGTCATAAAGAAAAGATCACTTGTAGAGCACCAAATCACGAACCACTTCAACTGAAGGCACATAACATCATCCCAAACCTAATCCTAGAACTGCAGACTATAAAATTTAAATGCGGAGAGATGCAGAGCAGAATACATTCTCCATGTCACCATTGAATACTCAGAAAAATAGTTTTTATTCTAGTGAACAGAACTCACTCAAATCTTCATACTGGAGGCTCAAACTTGAGACATAGCAACTACAGACATCCATTAACATAAATTTCAAACCATAGTCAAGGATATTCAATCTATAGGATATGCGGAGCAAAACACCGCACTGTTCTTTTTAGACACTTGCTCAAACTCATCCAAATAACTTCCTTAGATGTTGAACTTAGGTGTTGACATCAATGACAACACTTACTGCTCATATTTACAACAATCTCCCCCTTTGTCATTGATGGCAACGCATGATGTGAAAAATCATCAAGACAAACAAACTTGTTTTGCTTCTTTGCTCCCCCTTACTTTATGCTTTCACTGGCTGCAACTTTCTCTCTCTTTTGACATCAATCATAATTTCTCTCCTTAAGTTTTTCACATGAACTTCTCTCCCCCTTTGGCATCAATGGCAAAGGGTGCTAGAACTTTTTCTCTCTTTAGTTTTCAAGGCTCAACTCAGATCTTACTAACATTGCACTACTCCCCTTGTTAACAACACTGCAACACTTACTGCTCTTTATTAGGAACTCATATTAGCAACATCTACCTACTCCCCCTGAGAGGTAGCCTTCAAAACATCAATCTAGATCAAAGAGTGAGACTTTGGGCACCATTGAACTGATGCACTTCCTATGCATCTTAGTTTAGAGCAGGAGGGGTAATAACCCCTAACTTGTCCCTGAGATACTCTAAAGTATCCTTAGGCAGAGGCTTTGTGAAAATATCTGCAATCTGATCCTTTGTAGACACATATTCCATCTTTATTTCACACTCATAAGTTCTTCAATTGCAGACACCTTGTGACTGTAGGATTTAGGCAATAACCTAAGAATCTTCAACACAACCTCCAAACACTCTATCTAGAAGATCCTTCAAACCGAACCACTTAAACATTATTGTCGGGTAAGTGCAAGAAGATGGGGGGCCAAAAAGTGGCCAAAATAATTTCAAAAAAATTTAAGTCATAACACGAGCGCGTTATAACGCGCTCGTGTTATGGCTTGGTAATGACAAGCCTTAGGCTCGTCATTACCAAGCCATAACGCGAGCGCATTATGACCTAGTATAAATTAAAAAAAAAAAGTAATTAAATTTCATTTCATTCTCATTTTCTCCTCCGCCCGCGGCTTCCAAACCCTCAAAAATGCGCTCGCATTCTGTAAAACACCAATCAACACAAAAAGATTATCAATTCGTCGCCAAAATGCCGCCGTGACGTCGAGCATGCCAAAGGGGTGAGTTATCTTTATTTTTTTATTTGAATTTCTTTCTAAATAGGTAGGTTTTTGTTGATTTTTGATGTATATTTCGTTAATTGTCAGGAAATGTTAATGCACCTCCTCCTCCTCCTCCTCCTCCTCCTCAAAATCCACAAAATCCTGAGGAGGAAATACTTGCAGAACAACAACCTCCTCCATTCATTCCTCAACATGCCCCTGGAACACAAGATAATATAATGGGGCAAATTGAAAACAACAAAAAAGAAATTGAAGATATAATTGCAAGGTTGAAAGATCCTTCCACTTCAACCTTGCATAGGTCCACGCTTGCTGAATCTCTTGAGTCTATGTTATCAAATGTAAATTCAATTAGCAAGCAAATAACTAGTTGGACCGATAAAAAGAGAGAGTTTAGAGATTACTATGCAGACAAGTTGTCATACCAAGATGTCAAAAAATTACAAATTACAAAATTAGACTTGTGTTCAATTTTCACAAACCCACAAACAAATCAACCTCCACCCATTACATGCAAGAGGTTCCCTATCCATTGGTGCAACAACCAAGCGATAAGGGACAATTTCGGGCAGAGGTGGTGGATGGTTTTTGACCATCCTCCATGCAATAATAATGAGGTCCCGCAATACTTTTTGAGGAAACTCTACTGCGAGTTTATCCTCAATAAAGTGCCAAACTATTTTGATATGTGGGACTTCCAGGGTAGAGGTGGGGGCTCAGCACAGGATAGACCAGTGGCACGTCTTGATCCACAGCGGGTAGTAAGACGAGTAATCAACAGACTAGCCCACGAGCATGTTTCTATCCCTTCCATTTGGAAGGAGAGTGTTGAGGTCGATACACTGAGGTCGATTAGTGCCTTGACCTAGAGCATCATAGAGCATGCCGGTCCTGCAACACAGAGTGGGTTGGGAGATAGTGCGAGGAGTAGGGTCCTACTGCATACTTGCCAGGCTTGCGGGTTAGCCTGTGGTTATGACCCCATGGACAGTCAGGACGCAGGTGCACAAGCTACATCTACAGCTGAGCAGATGGTGATGACAGATACCCTCCTGAGTGAGACTTTCGGCCTTAATACTCAGGTAAATATTAGCAAGTTTATTGAATTTAATTTATTAAATTTTATTTTTGAAATACAAGATTAACTAATTTAAATTGATGATTTTAATGAAATTTCAGGGTCATAGCGTCGATGCAGTTTTCAGTGGTTCTCCACCTGCATTTTTCACTAGATCATCTACTGTCGAGGTATGTAACTAGTAAACAATTATAAATATTACATGTGAATAGCATCGTTATATGAATGGTATTCTAATTTCTGATTTTGGATGTTGAATAGGTTAATACTGTAGATTTCATGGCAACACCTGCCAACGGTGGTGGACTTCAAAGCTTTACAGAGGTAATAAAATAAATAGTTTAATGAATGAATTGTACTTACTAAATTTTTGTATGTGATTTGTGTGTTTTATTATGTGTACTTCCATGTTTAGATGAACGTGTGTGTATGTTAGGAGCCATGATTTGCGTCACCATTATAGTTTTCGTAATTGAATAATATTGTTTTATTTCTAGATGATGCAGGCTGCGGAGACACCTCCCCATGTTCATAGGGCAATGGAGCAGGGTGTGGCCTCTGCGATTCATAGCTCCATGGCATTGATAGGGGTATGAGGCAGATTAGTAAATTTTAATTTACATTCATTGTTATAGTTGTCTATTTTTGAAAAATCAAAAGATTATTGATTTGAAATTTAATTTCTATTTGGATGGTTTCTATAGGACATGACATCACCAGGGCCTATTCCTGCTACTGAGGCAAGCGAGGAGACAGATTATATGTTAGCGGTAAGTGATTATTTTGTTAAATGTTTCATTTTTTTATAACATGTAATTTCTATATATTAATGTCTATACTTTTTATTGTAACAGGTAAAGGTGCAGGAAGAACTAAATAGGAGGAGTAGCCCTCGGGTTCGTAGTAGACCACCCACATGCATGTCTCCATCCCCTAGAAGATCAAAGGCTGCTCGTGATTTATTCTCTTCACCAGCCAGAGGGGAATGACTTTTTATTGTGTTCCTTTGTTGTATGCTTATATGGCATTTGTGGACATATATTTTGTATTGTACATAGTTGACATTGTATGCCTATATGGCATTCTTGTAAGCCTATATGGCTATTTTGTATATATGTTATACTTATATCGACAGATATTGATGTATGCCTTTTTGGATATTTGGTTAATACAAATCTTTTTTATTGATGGCGTCCATACTTGCATTATAAATCCACTTTTGAATGGATATTTGTAGATGGCTACTTCAAATATTTAAAGTCCGATTGTCTTACATAGGATGTTTGCATTTTATTTGATAGGCTTGATAGGCCATGGATTACATGATGGTGTTTGATGGAAAAGTATGGTACTAGAAGACTCTAGTTCATTCTTAATAGGCTTGTAATTGATAATATCTTTGCATGATTGCACTTGATCTTGGATCGTGGGCATGTTGTTAGGATTTTGATTGCATTGTGATGTTTGATGGATAGGCATGGTGTAAGATACCCAACTAGTTCTACGAAAATTTTTCCTTACTTAAACAATTTTACTTGCTATCAATTCATCAACTACTTCAACAACACAAAGATATACATCAAAGATAACTACTTGAATGAATCAACCTTAGAGTTGGGTACTTGTCTAGTTATTTGACTCAATCAACTTGCAATGTCTTATTACATGGATAATGCTTTCAATAGCATGAAGTTACAACTTATTCAATGGAGATACAAAGAAAGGCCTTGAAGCCTTGATGTTTACAATGGCGTCTACACTTGATCAACTCAATCAAACTCAATGATGTCAACTGAATGTCAACACCTCACAATATCACAAGGGAGCATCACCTTGCTTGTTGCATGGATGAATGTCTTAGTTGCAAGACTCTTAGGGTTAGGCACCAACTGAAGGTAGTAGAGACCAGACTAGGCGCCATCCTAAGCTGAGCGCTTCCTTGAGGTGGTAGAGACATGGATGAACGTTTGGTGGGGTTTGATGACTCTATATTAACACTCAAATTCACTTAGGCGCAATATTAGTGTTCTTTTGATTAGGTGCCAAATAGGAGGATTCTCAGGGGTTTTGGCGCCTAGGTTACAACTTGTCAATTTCTCAAAGAATCTTTGAAACACTTGACTTCCAAAGATTATCATCTTACCCTCTGATGGAGCGCCTTGTTCCAAAATTGGTCTTGGGGACTTGCATCTCTCTTAGGCGCATGTTTGGAGTAATGTCAACTGGTATTAGTGCCTATTATCTCAATTCACGCTTGACATCAAACTTTTGAAGCTCTTTTACCCTAGCGCCTTTATCTTCTATCAAGCGCCTAACATTCTGGAGGTGAATTCCGTCTTAATCCAAGTCTTCAAGGTACTTCCAAGTTTAGGTGCCAAAACAGGGTTATGGAGGAGCAGAACCACGCCTTAGGAGGATGATTGAACCCTAGGCGCCAATTTGAGGTTGCAAGAGCATAGGTATGTGCCAAGTAGAGTTTGATGCTCAAAACATTAACATTATTCAGTGAAATCCTTTTTTGACTCTAGGCGCCATTTGGAGGCTAGAAAGAGGGAAGTTAACACCAACTGCATTAGGTGCATTTCTGAGGTGATGGAGACCAATAAGTGTGCCTTGTCCTCTGGCTCTATTCCTTGTTAACTTTACAACTTAGATTATCTGAACAACACTGAGAATGCTTCCCTTCTTCCTAATACAAGTTGAAAGATCCACTGGGCACCATTTCAGGTGTCTGGAGAGAACATCAACCAAGGGCGCTAATAGAGCCTTTGGCAAATGGAAAGAGCGCCTTACTTAGATTTGATTTCTGGATGCCAGAATTGAGGAATTTTGCGCCTTGGCTAGGAGTTTCTCATTTCAATCTTGATTATTCATCTACGTGACTTTCCTTAGCTCCCAAGCCTTCAATCTATCCATTACCCCCTGCTAGGCACTCAAAATAGAGTGTTAACGCCTTATGAAGGTTAGGCGCAATCTGAGGGTGGGGTAGGCAAGTGAGGGTGCCAGACCAGACCTTGAGACTTCTCTCCTCATCAAAGGATTTCAATCCTAGGCGCCAGATCCAAGGAGTTCCAACCAACACATGCGCCTAGTGCTGTGACACCCAAAGGACATCTTTAACTTGAAAACTTTCAATCTTCATCCATCTATGCTAGGCGCTCAATTGGAGGATCCCTAGAAACATGTATAGGCGCCTTGAGGTTCTTAGGTGCTTAATTTGGATGATCCTTGTGCTAGGCGCTTAGTAAGGAAAATTGGAGTGAAATGGGCGCCTAGGCTCCCAAGCTTCCATACTTAGTCAAATTTTAGGGTTCTGACCTTGTTCCTACAAAACAAACAGATAGAGTTAGTCCGAAACCAATTCATTCCCTCATCATTTGGAATTAGCCTCCAGGAATGAGGAATAGGCTAATCCATTATACACTTGATGATCAAGCCGGGAACGGGGACATGACACATGGTACTAGGCTAATCATTTTGGGTTTTGCATGAGCCTCGGACAAGGTAATAGGCATAGGGTTTTTATCTTGCATAATGATTTTTTCAAACCAAGGGTCCATGATGGAAATGATTAAGGATGATAGAATGTTTGGATTTTGGACTTTGAGATGTTTATGGTTGTAAATGTTTATTGTTTGAACTCAAATTTTGTTAAATGGTTGTTTGAAAGAGGACACATCAAACACAACAATAAGATTGGTTTAAGTATGGATGCAAATGATGTTTACTAGTTTACTAATGTGATGATGTTTACTAATGTGATGATGATTACTAATGTGATGATGATTTTGCATGTTTTCAATGGTTGGGATCTACAAGGTATGCATTTTTTTGGGATGCACACCTCATTGATTGTAGTGGGATGACTTGAATGCATATTGCCTATATCCACGGGATGACTTTGTTATTTTTCCTTGTCTATGCTCATTTGCGCATTGGTATGTTGCATTGGGATGAGAGGATGGATGTTGTTTTGATAGTGATGTGTATTTGTCACCTAGTGATGGATGATCTTATATAGTGGTTGGGTGTAATGGTTATCTTCATGTGGTTGTAGATGTTGATCCTTGGTTTAGAGGTGTTTGGTAGTGTGTCTTGGTGGACTCTTGATTCTAGATTAGAGTATTAGCATGATACAAGTTCTCTTGAGACTAGGATGTCTGTATTGGTGCATGTGATCTTCTAGGAGGAGATGTTAGATCATGATGTCATGTTTGGATACTTAATTTTGTAGTTGGAGTTTTGACAGTGGTCTTGTTGGTTCTCTTGGTATTAAGTACATTGGTCATGTGCTTGGGAGCTTCATGATAATGTGGTGTTGTATTTGGAGCTTAACATGGATTGATTGGTTGTAGGTTCTCATACATACTTCGAGACTTGGGTGAGGCTAGAGTTCTCTTGGGATTAGAGACACTTGTTGAGATGGTTACCCTTTAGAGGTTTTAGCAGGAAGACCAAGGAGACTTTCACTTGGATATGGGTGTGAGTTAATTATGGACCTAGAGAAGATTCTTATTGGAGAGAGTCATTGTGGCTTGGTGTATCTTCGACGAGCATTCTCATTCCCCACTCTTGGTCTACTCGGCAGACTATCATCTAAGAGGTATTTCCCATCCTTTAGATGAATTTTTTTAATGCTTTATCTTCTCATGGTTATGGATCTTGAGCTATGGTTATTGGTTCTAGAGGGTTCATTCGAGGGGTGTCTCTAAACATGCTTTTTCTCAGGCGCTAAACTGGAGTTGTCTAGATGCACAAGTGCACCTCCCTCAATGAAGTTCATTTTGTTAACTTAGTTCATCCTAGTGACTCAAGGGGTTGTTATATTCTTTAGGCACAATCTTTCATAGACTAAAACATTCACTCCATGTTAAGGCACTCAAAGGAGGCTCTGGAGATGAAAAATGGCGCCTTAACTCACTTATGTAAATTTTGGACTTTTAGGCAATTGCAAGATGTCTTAGAGGGCTCAATTCTTCAAGGCGCCCATTTTGTTCACCACTTGTAGCATCACTTGTTCAAGGCGCATGTGTGATTTGGTGAAAAACAGGCGCCTAGAGTGAATAGGCTTTCATCCTGACTTAATACACTGCCTCCTTCTAACGATTTTTGGGGCAGCAGAAAACCTTTCACCACGGGCAAATGCCTCAGAGCTATAAAAATCGAGAGAGGTTATTGTAGAGGCACTCTACGTGATCGCGTTGCCTCAGACGGAATGTTTCTAAGTGACATAGTTTTTGAGTAACATCTCATCAAAGATTGCTGCCTTTTTGCACTTTGGACTCTTCAGGGATATCATCGGTACAATGTAGCTCCGACTGTTTTGACATGTTTGGGTGAAAAACAGGACCATGCCTAGCGTAAATGTACCCATTCGGATGCGTTGGAATAGTCAGTTTGGTCGCATCAGGAGCAGGATGAAAGTTACACCCCTTTGCAACTTTACACTGCCTCCTTCTGACGATTTTTGGGGCAGCAGAAAACCTTTCACCATGGGCAAATGCCTCGAAGCTATAAAAAATCGAGAGAGGTTATTGTAGAGGCACTCTACGTGATCGCGTTGCCTCAAACGGAATGTTTCTAAGTGACACAATTTTTTAGTAACATCTCGTCAAAGATTGCTGCTTTTTTGCACTTTGGACTCTTCAGGGATATTGTCGGTACAATGTAGCTCCGACTGTTTCGACATGTTTGGGTGAAAAATAGGACCATGTATAGCGTAAATATACCCATTCGGACACGTTGGAACAGTCATTTTGGTCGCATCAGGAGCAGGACGAAAGTTACACCCCTTTGCAACTTTACACTACCTCCTTCTGACGATTTTTGGGGCAGCAGAAAACTTTTCACCACGGGCAAATGCCTCAGAGCTATAAAAAATCGAGGGAGGTTATTGTAGAGGCACTCTACATGATCACGTTGCCTTAGACAAAATGTTTCTAAATGACATGGTTTTCGAGTAACATCTCGTCAAAGATTGCTGCCTTTTTGCACTTTGGACTCTTCAGGGATATCGTCGGTACAATGTAGCTCCAACTATTTCGACATGTTTGGGTGAAAAATAGGACCATGCCTAGCGTAAATGTACCCATTCAGACGTGTTGGAATAGTCAGTTTGGTCGCATCAGGAGCAGGACGAAAGTTACACCCCTTTGCAACTTTACACTGCCTCCTTCTGACGATTTTTGGGGCAGCAGAAAACCTTTCACCACGGGTAAATGCCTCAGAGCTATAAAAAACTGAGAGAGGTTATTGTAGAGGCACCCTACGTGATCGCGTTGCCTCAGACAGAATGTTTCTAAGTGACACAGTTTTTGAGTAACATTTCGTCAAAGATTGCTGCCTTTTTGCACTTTGGACTCTTCAGGGATATCGTCGGTACAATGTAGCTCCGACTGTTTCGACATGTTTAGGTGAAAAATAGGACCATGCTTAGCGTAAATGTACCCATTTGGATGCATTGGAATAGTTAGTTTGGTCGCATCAGGAGCAGGACGAAAGTTACACCTCTTTGCAACTTTAAACTGCCTCCTTTTGACGATTTTTGGGGCAGCAAAAAACCTTTCACCACGAGCAAATGCCTCAGAGCTATAAAAAACCGAGAGAGGTTATTGTAGAGGCACTCTATGTGATCGTGTTGCCTCAAACAGAATGTTTCTAAGTGACACGGTTTTCGAGTAACATCTCGTCAAAGATTGCAGCCTTTTTGCACTTTTGACTCTTTAGGGATATCGTCAGTACAATGTAGCTCGGACTGTTTCGACATGTTTGGGTGAAAAATAGGACCATGCCTAGTGTAAATATACCCATTCGGACGCGTTGGAATAG
This sequence comes from Cunninghamia lanceolata, assembly GCA_027924645.1. Lineage (NCBI taxonomy): Eukaryota > Viridiplantae > Streptophyta > Pinopsida > Cupressales > Cupressaceae > Cunninghamia > Cunninghamia lanceolata. Next base: position 2,155,106 of record BSBN01000925.1, on the reverse strand, counting down.
TCAGTTTGGTTGCATCAGGAGCAGGACAAAAGTTACACCCCTTTGCAACTTTACACTGCCTCCTTCTGACAATTTTTGGGGCAGCAGAAAACCTTTCACCACGGGCAAATGCCTCAGAGATATAAAAAACTAAGAGAGGTTATTGTAGAGGCACTTTACGTGATCACATTGCCTCAGACAGAATGTTTCTAAGTGACACGGTTTTCGAGTAACATCTCGTCAAATATTGCAGCCTTTTTGCACTTTGGACTCTTCAGGGATATCGTCGGTACAATGTAGCTCAGACTGTTTGGACATGTTTGGGTGAAAAACAGGACCATGCCTAGTGTAAATGTACCCATCCAGATGCGTTGGAATAGTCAGTTTGGTCGCATCACAAGCATCACACCAAAAATACAAAAGTTGCTTTGTGCAACTTGACAACATTGACATTTTTTTGCAACATGACTCAAAGACTCAAAGTGACCCCAAATGACTCAAAGTGACTTAAAATCACCTTGATTTGGTGCCTAATGTACATTATAGAGGTCGAGGTGTTCCTTATCATTCAAACATCTTAGATGAGCGCATAGGAAAGGAAAAAGCTCTAAGTTTCATCATCATGAGCGCCTAATATCAAGAGACTTTAATGGCTCAAACCTTAGCATAGAGTCCTAAGGTGCATTTCATGTCTCCTTTCATCCAATTTGGCGCCCTTATGTAGATTTTTCAATTTGATTTGGCACCCTATATGTGAAGGAAGATCTAAAGGCATGAAAGTGGATGTCATATTGCAAGAGTTTGGATCATCAAAATTGAAAGAAATAAGTCTATTAAGCTTGGGTGCCCTTGGTCTTCTTTTCATTCATTATGAGCGCCTTGGGAGAATGGTATATAGGTCATCATCATGATTGGGCGCCCTGGATCCAGAGTGTTGGAGAGATCATCAAATGGTGTCTAGTAGGGTGAGTTATGAGTTTGGTCGCATCAGGAGCAGGACACCAAAAATGCATAACGTGATGACGTAAAAATGTGTACATATGTGTAAAAATGCAGGAGGAAATAAAAAAAGACAAACCTTACAAATTAATGTGCATACTTACAACTCAATGTAACATAACTTTACAAAATCAATGTGAATACTTACAAATTAATCCAATGAACCATCCAGGTCTGCTCTACTCTTTATTGTGTCAAGTATTGCTTCATGGTCAGACTCACGCACCTTCCACAATATTTTGTTCAAAGGTCTACCCCGATACTTTATCAAATGAACATTGGATGCCACGACAAGGTTCGAGTAATGAAGAATCTTCCGATGCATGTTAAAGTCCTGAAATAGCCAAATATTAACACTCTTATGTCGGTACCTTCTAAGCCATGTTCCAGTAATAACCACTGATCCTGTAGGGTATTCGATGTTTTCTCCATCTGTAACAGGGGCCTCCAATTTCTTTTTGGCCTCAACACAACGACATAAGTAATAATCTGTTCCCTCTTCATTATCTTCATCTGCAATAACTGCATATACGTGCCCTAAATTGATATGTGTAGCAAATTAGATGAAATTAGTCAACATTACAAAAACACTACAAAGTAAGATGACATTACCTGGTTGAACTAGATGAAATTAGATGCATATACGTGCCCTATATTACCTGGTTGAACTAAATCTGATATGTGGTCAAAGTCAACTGACGATTCCATCTGTGTTAGTTCCAGTGCCGTCGGGGGTCGATACGTGTCAAGTGGGCTAAGATAACTTAACTACCATTCGTCAACCCACTCCTTTGACTCGCACTCATCCCAGACTTGAATTGTACAGGAAGAACAAAAGCATGACATCTTTCGTGTATGGATACTCCATGAACCTGCAATTGAGCTTCTGAAAGAGTGCATCTCATTTGATCCTGTCAATGCACAACAATCCTCATATGGTGCAATGTTAGTATCATCTATCAACCAAAAAAATCTACGAACTAAAGACTTACCTTCATTACCTGGACCCATGGAAGCATTACACCACTCGACAATCGATTTTGCATCTGTCAACTTTGCATTGTTTTTATACTTTAACTCTTCTCGTGCTATGGCTCTTTTGATACATGCTCCTGCACCATCATGCTCCCCCTTTCCATGCCTGGCCTCACAAAAGTTTCACATATTTTGAATACCTGTAAAATTATGCCTCCTACTCAGCCAATAGAAATTCTGTGAGTTCTTGAATTGTGACACATAGTTATCCGACCATATGATATGCTGACTGAACGATATGCCCCTTCTAGCCAAATAATTGTAGAACACCTGAAAGCAACCTTGCACAAACTTCGTAGAATGCGTGCGATCATCACTAATATAGAAATTATACTCCCTTATGATCTTTCTGTCATCCTTTGTACTATCATTCGCATGAATGAATGCGATGTGCACAAATATAGAAACCTGTGTGGAGTTGTAATATTGTGATTACACCTCACGCTGTGGCTGTAGACTGTAGTTCTCTGCAAAGTCGACGACTGAAACAATGCTACCAACCGGAAATGTGTCCTTGCATAACTTGAATTGCAAGTCCAACCATCGAGCTCTATGGGCATGTCTTGCATACTCATACACTATGCTGTCATAAAATATAGGCATAAACTGATACACTGGAATCTTTTCAATAACTAATTCACACCTCTTTGTTTCTTTACCATCTTTTGTATTGTATGCCACTATTTTATACTTGCCAAACTCTATTAGTTCGTTTCCAACCGCATGTGTTATTTCCATATGTTCACATATTGGCAAATGTTGCAAGCCACAACGATGACATGTGCCATCCAAGCATAATTTCTTGTAGAATATTTGACCTTCCTCTCTTTCACATAAAATTCTTGATATGAAGTCTCTTGAAGATGTTGGTGGGGCACATATGGCACAACCCTGCAAATCATTGTTAGTATGCATATCTAAACATATAGACCTATAAGCATCAAAATGGTTAGAAAATTCAATATGTAATCTACAACAACAAGTAGTGCATGTGTGATTTATCTTAACATAGAAAGGTTTTAGCAATTCAAAATATCTTTGACAAATTTTAATTTGAGGATACTTCTCTAGAAATTTACCATAAAACTGTGTTTGAGTCTCATCCAAAAAATACTTTGGATGTGGCTCACGGTTCTGACAACCGATTCTACTTCTTACCACATCCCTTTGATTTGGAGATACCCTTGTGTAATTCTTCCAAAAGTCTTCAATTAGTGATCTCAATGCTTCAACAATTGGTTTATCTTTTCGTGGTAGTCTCCCCGAGAACGCCCATAATTCATTGGCATTAGTGTCCTCAATTCTTTGGCGTCTTCCAACGGCTCTTGATAAAGTTTTCCTATTAATTCTCAATTCTTGACTTGTCTTTCTAATGAGACGAGCTTTCCTCATTTGACTACTTACTATAGTCGATGTAATCACATGCCATGTTGCATTACTATCTTTTGTGCGTGAGGTGTTACCCACACTCTCATACGTACTCATTAGATTCTTGACAATAGATTTTTCACTTGAAGCCTATGATGTTCTCAACCCAAGAATCTTCATGATAGACCTATACTTTATACTTTGCATCATTTCAACGAATAGTTGACATCTTGTAGTCTCATTTAACTTTTCAAAGAACAATCTCCAAATCTTATTAGCATATCTTCTACAAGTGCGTTTTGGAATCTTACCTTCCATTGGCTGCAAAATATTCTCATCAATATCAATCAAATACTTTGGCTTTCTATGCAAAATTATAGGTGGTGTCAAGTTAGGTAAATTCATCTCAACATTAGGAATTTCATCAATATTTAAATGAGATGGGTTAGATGGCATACCTTCGATCGAAGATGGAATAGATGACATACCTTGAGGTTGAGGTGGGAACGATGGCGTACCTCCTTCATCACATGTGACTGATGATGTACTCTCAACTTGAGATGTGGTAGATGGTGTCCCTACATGTTGACTTGTGGTAAAGGACGTGTCTCCAACTATGGTATTCAAATCTCTCGTACCACAAAGTTTTTGCATTCGTTCTCTTTGTGCCACCAATACCATATCTCTTTGTGATGGTTGTGGTTCCTCTTCAATTGGTATGTCTTCATTTATCGTGTCCAATTTCCTCTTCTCACGAAGTTCCCTCATAGCCACTGCTTTCTTTGCATTCTTAGCTTCTATCTCTTCCTGAGTTGGTTTAATTCTTGATCATTTCCTCGGCATGACGAAGAATTTGTCTGTAGCATGATAAAGAGACCAATATTAATTCCTAAGAAATGAATACAAGATAATAGTGGGATTGTATTTTTTTATGTTGTAAGGATTTATTCTTGTATAGTTTGACATCATGGTATGAACTAAGGTTTGTTTATTACACATAATTATTAAAGAGCCCAAGTGTAGAAAATATACATGGCATCATGTGAGATTGTAGGCTACTTTCTTGATTGGGAATGTGTCTATTTTAAACATGTATGATAAAGCATGATAAAGTAATTCAATCCGAAATAAGGAAAATGTAAAGAACATGCATGTAAAGACTTGACATACCTAAAAAATGAAGATTTGAATGGAGAGAGTACCCAATTATGTAGTGTTTTTATCTTCTTGCATCAAACTCCTCAACAATTTGAGTTTTTCACCACTTGCTTCCTTTTCAATGTTAAATTCCTAAAATTGAATCACAATTAACATTGCAACACTACAAAAATTGAAACTTGAATAGATATATATCAAACTTGGTGTGAAAACTATGTTATTTCCTCCTTCTCAAGTTGGCAAAGCAGAAAAGGTGATGGAAAGATCATGCAAAGGTGGTACAATGTGTCAAATGTGCATGTGAACTTCCCAATAGCATGAAAGCACTTCTTTTTTGTCAGAGCATGCGTAGAATCAGTAAGAAAATAGAGCATGTGGGCCTGGATCACAGGGGTAACCACTTTTTTACTGTTTTAATAGAAATACAAAACGCGAGCGCATTATAACGCGCTCACGTTTTGTCCTGCTATAGATTCATCACATCCTTTGCATTGATCACATCTTTTTCCTACAAGGGCTTGCCAGATGCTCCGCCATATGATAGGCATAACAATGAAGGGGCAAGCCCTCATAATCAAGTTCTTGATAGAAAATGCCCTCAACCCTCAACGTCAAACCCTAATCCCTAAACCCTCAACTCTGATCCCTCGACCCTCGACCCTCAACCCTCAATGTCAAATCCTAATCCCTCAACCCTCAACCCTATCCCTAAACCCTCAACCCTCAATGTCAAATCCTAATCACTCAACCCTCAACCCTATCCCTAAACCCTCAACCCTCAACGTCAAATCCTAATCCCTCAACCCTAATCCGTCATCCCTTAACTCTAATCCCTCATTCCTAAAACCTAAATGCTATCCCTAATCCTACACCCTCAACAGACTCGATACTATACCTTAATCCCTTATCCCTAAACCCTCCAACCCTATCCCTAATCCTTACACCCTCCACACTCTACTTTAACACTAATCCCTTAAACCTCAACCCTATCCCTAAACCCTTGACCCTCGAACCTCAACCCTCAACCCTCAACGTCAAACCCTAATCCCTCAACCCTTAACTCTGATCCATCAACCCTCAACACTATACCTTAAACCCTAATCCCTTCAACCTCAACCCTATCCCTAAACCCTTGACCCTCGAACCTCAACCCTCAACCCTCGACGTCAAACCCTAATCCCTCAACCCTTAACTCTGATCCCTCATCTCTCAACCCTAACCCTAAACCCTCAACATCAAATCCTAATCCCTCAACCTTTCACTCTAATCCCTCAACCCTAAACCCTATCCCTAAACCCTCAACACTATACCTTAAACCCTAATCCCTTAGCCCTCAACCCTAAACCTTATCCCTAAACCCTAATCCCTCAACCCACAACCCTAATCCGTCATCCCTCAACTCTAATCCCTCATCCATCCCTATTCCTACACCCTCAACAGAATCGATACTATACCTTAAACCCTAATCCCTTATCCCTAAACCCTCAAACCCTATCCCTAATCCTTATACCCTCCACACTCTACTTTAACCCTAATTCCTTGACCCTCGACCCTATCCCTAAACCCTTGACCCTCGAACCTCAACCCTCAACCCTCAACATCAAACCCTAATCTCTCAACCCTTAACCTTGATCCCTCGACCCTCAACACTATACCTTAAACCCTAATCCCTATCCCTCAGCCCTTAACCCTTAAAACTTAAACCCTATCCCTACACCCTCAACACTTGACACTATATCTCAAGCCTTAAACCCTCATCCCTAAAGCCTCAACCCTCAATCCTTAAACCTTCAACCCTAAACCCTATCCCTAATCCCTCTACCCTCGACACTCTAACCCTAACCTCGACATTAAATGCTAATACGTCAACCCTAAACCCTAATCCTAAACCCTCAACCCTCAACCCTCAACACTATACCTTAAACCCTAATCCCTCAACCCTCAACCCTAAACCTTATCCCTAAACCCTAATCCCTCATCCCTCAACCCTAATCCATCATCCCTCAACTCTAATCCCTCATCCCTAAACCCTAAATGCTATCCCTATTCCTAAACCCTCAACAGACTCGATACTATACCTTAAACTCTAATCCCTTATCCCTAAACCCTCCAACCCTATCCCTAATCCTTATACTCTCCACACTCTACTTTAACCCTAATTCATCGACCCTCAACCCTATCCCTAAACCCTTGACCCTTGAACCTCAACCCTCAACCCTTAACATCAAACCCTAATCCCTCAACCCTTAACTCTGATCCCTCGACCTTCAACCCTATCCCTCAACCCTCAACCCTCAATGCCAAATTCTAATCCCTTAACCCTTCACTCTAATCCCTCGACCCTAAACCCTATCCCTAAACCCTCAACACTATACCTTAAACCCTAATCCCTCAACCCTAACCCTAAACCTTGTCCCTAAACCCTAATCCCTCAACCCTAACCCTAAACCTTGTCCCTAAACCCTAATCCCTCAACCCTCAACCCTAATCTGTCATACGTCATCCCTCAACTCTAATCCCTCATTCCTAAACCCTAAACACTATCCCTATTCCTAGACCCTCAATAGGCTCGATACTATACCTTAAACCCTAATCCCTCTACCCTCGACACTCTTATTTAACCCTAATCCCTTGACCATTAACCCTATCCCTCAACCTCAACCCTCAACCCTTAACCCTCAACTCTCAACATTAAACCCTAATTCATCAACCCTAAACCCTAATCCCTCAAACCTAAACCCTATCCCTAAACCATCAACCCTCAACACTATACCTTAAACCCTAATCCCTTAACCCTCAACCCTAAACCTTATCCCTAAGCCCTAATCCCTCAACCCTCAACCCTAATCCCTCATCCCTCAACTCTAATCCCTCATCCCTAAACCCTAAATGCTATCCCTATTCCTAAACCCTCAACAGACTCGATACTATACCTTAAACTCTAATCCCTTATCCCTAAACCCTCCAACCCTATCCCTAATCCTTATACCCTGCACACTCTACTTTAACCCTATTATCTCGACCCTCAACCCTATCCCTAAACCCTTGACCCTCGAACCTCAACCCTCAACCCTCAACATCAAACCCTAATCCCTCAACCCTTAACTCTGATCCCTCGACCTTCAACCCTATCCCTAAACCCTCAACCTTCAACATCAAATTATAATCCCTCAACCCTTCACTCTAATCCCTCAACCCTAAACCCTATCCCTAAACCCTCAACACTATACCTTAAACCCTAATCCCTCAACCCTAACCCTAAACCTTGTCCCTAAACCCTAATCCCTCAACCCTATCCCTAAACCCTCCAACCCTATCCCTAATCCTTACACCCTCCACACTCTACTTTAACCCTAATCCCTTCAACCTCAACCCTATCCCTAAACCCTTGACCCTCGAACCTCAACCCTCAACCCTCGACGTTAAACCCTAATCCCTCAACCCTTAACTCTGATCCCTCATCTCTCAACCCTAACCCTAAACCCTCAACCCTCAACGTCAAATCCTAATCCCTCAACCCTTCACTCTAATCCCTCAACCTTAAACCCTATCCCAAAACCCTCAACACTATACCTTAATCCCTAATCCCTCAACCCTAACCCTAAACCTTGTCCCTAAACCCTAATCCCTCAACCCTCAACCCTAATCTGTCATCTGTCATCCCTCAACTCTAATCCCTCATTCCTAAACCCTAAATGCTATCCCTATTCCTAGACCCTCAACAGGCTCGATACTATACCTTAAACCCTAATCCCTCTACCCTCGACACTCTTATTTAACCCTAATCCCTTGACCATTAACCCTATCCCTCAACCTCAACCCTCAACCCTCAACTCTCAACATTAAACCCTAATTCATCAACCCTAAACCCTAATCCCTCAAACCTAAACCCTATCCCTAAACCATCAACCCTCAACACTATACCTTAAACCCTAATCCCTCAACCCTCAACCCTAAACCTTAGCCCTAAACCGTAATCCCTCAACCCTCAACCCTAATCCCTCATCCCTCAACTCTAATCCCTCATCCCTAAACCCTAAATGCTATCCCTATTCCTAAACCCTCAACAGACTTGATACTATACCTTAAACTCTAATCCCTTATCCCTAAACCCTCCAACCCTATCCCTAATCCTTACACCCTCCACACTATACCTTTAACCCTAATCCCTTCAACCTCAACCCTATCCCTAAACCCTTGACCCTCGAACCTCAACCCTCGACGTCAAACCCTAATCCCTCAACCCTTAACTCTGATCCCTCATCTCTCAACCCTAACCCTAAACCCTAAACCCTAAACCCTCAACCCTCAACGTCAAATCCTAATCCCTCAACCCTTCACTCTAATCCCTCAACCCTAAACCCTATCCCTAAACCCTTAACACTATACCTTAAACCCTAATCCCTCAGCCCTCAACCCTAAACCTTATCCATAAACCCTAATCCCTCAACCCTCAACCCTAATCCGTCATCCCTCAACTCTAATCCCTCATCCCTAAACCCTAAATGCTATCCCTATTCCTACACCCTCAACAGAATCGATACTATACTTAAACCCTAATCCCTTATCCCTAAACCCTCCAACCCTATCCCTAATCCTTATACCCTCCACACTCTACTTTAACCCTAATTCCTCGACCCTCAACCCTATCCCTAAACCCTTGACCCTCAAACCTCAACCCTCAACCCTCAACGTCAAACCCTAATCTCTCAACCCTTAACTCTGATCCCTCGACCCTCAACACTATACCTTAAATACTAATCCCTATCCCTCAACCCTTAACCCTTAAAACTTAAACCCTATCCCTACACCCTCAACACTTGACACTACATCTCAAGCCTTAAACCCTCATCCCTAAAGCCTCAACCCTCAATCCTTAAACCTTCAACCCTAAACCCTATCCCTAATCCCTCTACCCTTGACACTCTAACCCTAACCTCGACATTAAATGCTAATCCGTTAACCCTAAACCCTAATCCTCAACCCTCAACCCTCAACACTATACCTTAAACCCTAATCCCTCAACCCTCAACCCTAAACCTTATCCCTAAACCCTAATCCCTCAACCCTGAACCCTAATCCATCATCCCTCAACTATAATCCCTCATCCCTAAACCCTAAATGCTATCCCTATTCCTAAACCCTCAATAGACTCGATACTATACCTTAAACCCTAATCCCTTATCCCTAAACCCTCCAACCCTATCCCTAATCCTTACACCCTCCACACTCTACTTTAACCCTAATCCCTCGACCCTAAACCCTATCCCTAAACCCTTGACCCTTGACCCTCAACCCTCAATGTCAAACCCTAATCCCTCAACCCTTAACTTTGATCCCTCGACCCTCAACCCTATCCCTAAACCCTAAACCCTCAACCCTAATCTGTCATCCTCATCCCTAAACCTTAAACGCTATCCCTATTCCTAAACCCTCAACGGGCTCGATACTATACCTTAAACGCTAATCCCTTATCCCTTTACCCTCATGATTAATAGCCTTGAATGTAAAAAAATTTGAGGGGAACATAACGTGAGCGCGTTATAACGCGCTCGCGTTATGTCAAACATGACAAAAAAAAGACTTGCAAGAAAGAAAAATGCAAGGCAAAACATAACGCGAGCGCGCTCGCGTTATTTCTTGCTTTGGGAATCCCAAGCCTTGGGCTTGGGATTTGCTTTGGATTTCCAACCCAAAGGCTTGGAGTGCCTTATGAATAGTCACAGACGTGTTTTTCTATATTCTTCAAAATTTCACATAATTTCGTTCGTGCTAACCCTCAGATTTGCATGTGTTTCAAGGTCGAACAAATCGAACACATGGGTAATGTTAGGCTTTCTCTTAGCTATTTGACGATGTAATTTTTTTCACATTTTAACAATGTTAAGCCTTTCATCTTTAATTTCTTTTGTTTGTGTGTCCGTTTTTAGGCAAAAACCACTGTTTGGTCTTTTTTTCATTGTAAAATAACTATTCATTCAAATTTCAAAAAAATTACATATTTAGAAACTAGACTCCATTCTACAAATATTAAAAAAATAAAAAAATAATTTTCAATTAGTTTTCAAAATTTATAGGGGTAGCACGGCCAAAATTCTGTTTTTTAGGATGTGTCCACTTTGAAAATTAGTAAAAATATTCATCAAAAAATTATTAGAAAAATCGGGCATAAACTACATGCTATTAGCTAATTTCTCACTGAAGCGATTTTAAAAATACCAAAAAAAGTTGACCTTTTGAGGGAGCCACAAAACATGCTATGTTATGTTTTTTTGACATAAACAACACCAATTTCTGTGGCTCCCTCTTTTGAACCCCTTAATCTATGCCATTTTCAAAACAAAATAGTAGTTTAGAAAGTAGACTCGGAGCACTACAAACATTATTTTGTTTGCATCTCCAAATTTTGAGTGTAACTATGCTCAATTTCTCATCCAAGGCCAGTATTTCCTGATTTCAGAAAAAAAGTGGCCACTTAAGACCCCTTTTTGGCCCCCCATCTTCCTGCACTTACCCTGTCAACCACTGTCATAAAGAAAAGATCGCTTGCTGAGCACTAAATCACGAACCACTTCAACTTAAGGCACATAACATCATCCCAAACTTAATCCTAGAACCGCAGACTATAAAACTTAAATGCGGAGATATGCAGAGCAGAATACATTCTCCCTGTCACCATTGAATACTCAGAAAAATAGTTTTTACTCTGGTGAACAGAACTCACTCAAATCTTCATACCGAAGGCTCAAACTTGAGACATAGCAACTATAGACATCCCTTAACATAACTTTCAAACCGCAGTCAAGGATATTCAATCTACAGGATATGCAGAGCAAAACACTGCACTGTTCTTTTCAAACACTTGCTCAAACTCATCCAAATAACTTCCTTAGATGTTGACCTTAGGTGTTGACATCAATGACAATAATTACTGCTCATATTTGCAACATTAATATCATTATTCCAATGGTTGAGGTGTGTATCAAATTCGATTGCAAATAAATGGTTGTCTTCCTTTGCATCACTAGACTTATTTCACAAACCAAGATAACCAATTCCTAATGTGCTAACATCAGACTTGTAAGAGGATATTAAGAAGGTTAGTGCATGTGTAGGGTTATTAGTAGTAGGCACTATGGAGAAGATGAATGTGGTGCTAAACAATGAAATAGAAATATTACTATACAAATACAGAGCATCCTTAAATAGAGCATGCCCCACCACATTTATTGACTAATTGGTTAGGCTGTGGATCCATGGAGGGGGCTTCCTAAATTATCTTAGTAGCATTGCTGAAATCTTTTAGGATCATTTTAAAATAGGCAATCCCATGAATTTTGTTAGAAAGTTAATCTTTACTTGGTAAAGGTTATTTAATCTTTACTTTGGTAAAAGCTACTAATTACTTGCATCTTATAAATACTTGTGTTTATAATACAAAGTATTTTGTCTTATTTGAGTATCCTCACAATGTGTGAGGATGACTCACATTCATATTCCTCTTGGAGGAATATTTTGGATTTAGCTTCCTCCTTATGAGAATTGACACTTTGCACACACTTATATGATAGGTGGCATATGGGAATTACTTACAACTCTTTTCTCACCTCTATTTATGAGGTGCTTTTCTTATTTTCTTATTCTCATTTTCTCATTTTCTCATATATGCATGCTCATGCTTGAGAAGCTCTATCTCTCTCTGTGCAATGTTTTAGGCTTATGCCATCTACATAATATTGAGGGTTTTTGTTTGCTTCCCCCCCTTCAAAATCCCAGTCTCCATTATTGAATCTTGGTGCATGCTTCTGATTATTGTTCTTCATTGAATGGTAACTTACTTCAAATAATGTTACATGCTTGATTAGTTCTTTCCTTGCTCATTTATTTTTCCTTCCATGGTATTAGAGCAGGTTATACTAATCCAAGTTGTGAGTTAAATTGTTGAATGTAGCCATCCTCTTCCAGGAGCATTTCACTTTTGGAGACATTAGGAACAAGGGTTTTAACCCTTTATTCCATTTTTTATTTGTAGATCTGTTATAAAAAAAATTATTTATTTCCTTTTGAAATTCATTTCAAGTCCGACAAATATGTGCAATGTTTCAAAAAAAATATAGTTAGTTTTATAAAAAAAAATATTCATTTCTGATCTATGCAATTTTTTTTTTAATCTTTTTTAATTTATATTCTACATTTTCTCAAAAAATTATTTCAATAATTTTTTTTAAAATTAGAGCTTCTGTACTACCTGTAGGTTGCAGATTTATTTCTTTTAAACAAATCTAAGGTTCTTAACAATTTTAAATAAAAATCAAAGGTTTTAAAAAAATTTAATAAATTCAATAGCTTTTAAAAAAATCTGAAGTTTAAAAAAAAATTAAAAGATTCAAAGTTTTTTTTTTAAATTAGGGCTTTTTAAGGGACCATTGAAGAGGTCACAACTACGAACCCCTCAAGGCTGGCCCTTAAGGTCCCATAGGCTTAGGATCCCACGGGGAGCCTAAGGCCCCTGTTGTCGGCTCCTGTCAGCACCCTTGTTGCAGCTGCTCTATCGCCTCATTGTTGATCCAGTGCCCCCCTTAAAACCTTTTCTCACCTTCTGCGCTACTGTCTGTAGCGGCCTCCATTGCCACCTACTCCCTATTGTGTGCAACTCTACCGCTTAAACCCTCCTCCGCCCTCCTTTGACCCTGCGCTGGTCCTCAAACCCTACAATGGCCTCCTCCTTTGTGCACTCTTTACAAAATAAAACATTTCCCCTTAGGGCTTTTAAATCATTTTTTTAGTTTTGTTTAATATTAGTTTTTAATATAAGTTTTTTCTTTAAGACTTTCAATTTAAGTATTTAATTTTAGTAGAATTTTCATATATTTTTTAATTATAACTTTTTTAATTAAGCTTTAAAAAAATAGTTTTTTAAAAAAATTTTTTAAGTATTTTGAAATTTTTCAATCAAGTTTTTTTAAAAGTTTTATATGCATTTTCTTTTACCTAATAAGGTAATTTAAAAAAAAAAATTACATTTTGTTTCCCTAATTAGATTTTTTTTAAATTGCATTTTGTTTACCTAAATAGTTTTTTTTTTTTAAATTTTATTTTGCAAACATGTTTGCTTTGATAACTGAAATTAAATTGAATTGTTCTAACTATCATTGTTGGAAAATGCATATTATCTTTATTTTTTGATTTAAACATCTTTTGGATGTCGCAACTAATCCTAAAGCGGAACCTGGTCCTACGACAAGCCAGGATGAGCAAGACAAATGGAATAAGTAGAATGACGAAGCCTTTGGCCTAATAGGCATTTCGATGTCACCTGAACTTTATATTTATATTGGTGCATGTACGAAAGTCTATATGGCATGATAAATTCTAAGGAAAACTTATGATAGTTCTAATGAATCTAGAAAGATTCAACTTCAAGATCAACTTGAAGATCTCAAGTATACAGATTTCAAAACCATGGATGAATTTCTTCTTAAATTTGATGCTCTTAATGGTCAATTAAGTAATTTAGAAGTTAAGCTTAAAGATCTTAGATTAATTCATATTGTTCTTAGAAATGTTTGCCTAGACAATTTCAACAATTTTTACAAATACTCATGCTCAATTAGTTATTCCTACTTTAGCTACTCAATTATCTTATGATATTTTTTGCAATTTATTAAGGCAAGAAGAAGCTAAATTGGTTTAATTTGGTAATCTTAAAAATAGTGAACATGCTTTTATGTCTAAAAATAATAAACAAAATTTTAAACCTCATAATAAACAAAATTATAATCCCAAATTTCAGCATAATAATAATAGTTATAACAATAGAAATAACAACAATAATAATTATAGATTCAATGGTCTATGGCCATCTCTACTCGACCTTCACAAATGGGTCATGGAATCATGGAAGCCGTTTGTTGAAGGTAAAATTGAGCTCTTCCCTAGTGCAAGAGGATTCTTCATTGTGACCTTCGTTTCTTCAGAGCAGCGGGACTTAGTGCTTGATGGTAGGGTTTGGATGTGGGGTGAGTATTCCCTTTCCATTAAACCCTGGACTCTTTCTATCAATCCCCTAACCGAGCTGCTCAATATCAAACCAATATGGGTTCGACTCCCAAATCTCCCTCTCCAATTTTGGGAGGATTCTTGCTATGAGAGCATCGGTAATGCTATCAGCCATTTTTTTGAAGGTAGATTCTACTACCTCATTTATGAGGCATTCTAGGGTTGCTTACATCTTAGTGGATATTGACATCTCCAAACCCCTTCATGGAGATTTTTTTTTCTAGTAGGGGATAGACCCTGGAAACAATTGTTGGACTATGAGGGTATTCCTTTCAGATCCTGACATTGTTTTTCTATTGGGCATTTGGCCTCTGGTTGTCCTCTCTCGCGTTGCAAGGGAGCTGCTACTTGGTGGAAGGATGCTCTCCTGGATCATTTGACTACTAGTGCATCCTTGGAGGATGATTCTTCTCAGGGGATGATTCCTCTTAGGGGGATGCACACCCTCTTGAGTCAGTCTCTAAGGGGGTGTTGGCAACTGAGGCTGCTACGAACCCCACGATTTCTATAGATTCTTCTGATTGTCTCTCGGATCCCCCTTTTGCTCCAGCTCAGATTGCTACTTCATCTGCTCTAGTTTTATCTCCAGTTCTGCCTACTTCTAGTTCAGTTTCTCCACGTGTGGATTCTCTAGTTACGGTGATTGTTGGGGCTCCTTTTGTGACCTCCTTGGTTGCTGCTCTGAGTGAGGATCCCCTCTCACCTTTCTTTGTAGATTTTGACTCTGAGCTTTCCTAGACAACGATTCAATGAAAGAAGAAAGGACTTCCTCACTCTGTGGCTACTTTGCATCCTAGAGTCAAGGGAGTTAAGTTTGCTCATCTAGGATCTGGTGTTGTGTAGGTCCTTTGGTTGTTTTTTTAGCTGGGTTGTTGTGCCTATGTTGTCTTTCTATTGTCTCTGCCTGTTTAAGGCTTATTGTTCAAACCTGGGGGCTTGTTTGTAAAGGCATCAGGACCCTTGTTTCCTACTTATCTTTATCAAAAACAACAATAATATTTATGATAATAGAAAGAATAATTCCAATAGGAGGCCTCATTGTAACTATTGTGATAAAGATGGTCATTGACCTAACACTTGTTACAAGAAGCAAAATGCTAATAACAATAAACATAGGCAAATCAATCCACTAGATCCTAGGGAGATACCATATGGTTCCTTGGGAGATGGTATGGTCATAAAGGAAATAACTCCCTTCCCCACACAGCTCACAACTTTCATCGAGCAACTCTTCCCATCTATTCCGTGCTGAGCCTAAGCCATTTTAGGTGTAGTTAGGGATCCTAACTAATAGATCCAGAGTATCCAACTACAAAGCTAGGAACGAAGTGTTCTCCCACAACCTATGAGGAAAAATTATCAACAAAATCATAAGCATCATAATAATAATGCCAATCAATCTAGGCGTGCTTTTACTTGTGCTTTAAATGCTTCAAAACCTCTTGAATGGATTATTGATCTAGGTGCATCTCAACATGTTACTTCTCATCAAGAGATATTTGAACCAATGCAACCTAACAACATTAATGTTCATCTTCAACTTGCTAATAATCATAGTTGTAAAGTAGAAACCATTGGAGATGTGAATGTTCGTAATCGTAAGTTACATGATGTTTTGTATATTCCTAAATTGACAACAAATTTGCTTTTTGTAGCTAAGTTTTGTCAATATTATAAGATAGAATTTTATAAAGATATGTGCTATGTGATTGATCCTAATGCTAAATTAGACAATGATAATTTGTTCAAATTCTATGAGTTTGCTACTTCTAAATACTCTTTGTTATCTACCATTGATTTTAATGTTTGGCATGAAAGACTTGGCCATATCAATGCTGACGATATTGCCTTGATGCAAAAATCTAATATGGTAGAAGGATTGCCTAGTATTGTTCCATCTAAAATTGTATGCACAAGATGCATGAGTGGTAAGATGCATAGGGAGCCCTTTCCTAAAGGTCAAGCATGGAGGGCAAATCATAAGTTGCACCTCATCCATAGAAAACTTTTGGGACCCATGGAAAATGAATCCATCCAAGGATCAAGGTATGCACTTACTTTTGTTGATGATTATTCAAGAACTTGGATCTATTTTTTAAAAAACAAGGATCAAGTTATTGGTACTTTTGTTAATTTTCATAAATTTGTTGAAAGGTAGTTTGGTTTTAAACTTAAAATTCTTAGGATTGATAATGGTACCGAATATGTGAATAATGCTTTTAATGGTTATTTAAAGTCCTTTGGTATTAAACATGAACTAACCATTCCTTATACACCTCAACAAAATGGTGTAACGAAAAGGAAGCATAGAACTATTGTTGAAATGGCTAGATGTAAGTTACATGCTAAAAACATGTCTTATAAATTGTGTTGAAGCTATGTTTTGTGCTACTTATATTATTAATAAAAATACAACCAAAGCCTTAAAGGATATCACTCCTGAAGAGGCTTGGTCTGGTAGAAAACCTAATCTTAAGCACATAAGAATCTTTGGCTCAATTACTTTTGTTGAACAACTTGAGAGTTTCAGAGAAGTAGGACATTTTAAATTTGACTTGCTTGAGGACAATCAATTTTAAGAAGGGTGGACTTGTAATGTCCCCTTTCTAATAAAATTAATTTGGTGAAATTATTACTCCATTCGTATCATCCTATGGACTGATATTTAAATTAAGGGAAAATTATTTAATTTAATATTTAATTGTTTTCCTGTAAATTAAGGAAATTATATTTATTGGGAGCAATTAAATATTAAAATTGGAATTTATTGTACAAGTGAGGGCATGGATTTGTTAAAGAGCTTTTTAACTACAAGTTGCTAATTTAAAGTGATCATGACAATTATGACAAGAATCTATGACAAGATCAAGGACAAGTTATACATGCAGTTGATGGATTATTTTTGGCACGAAAGTTGGAATGGGGGTTTCAAAATGGTTTTTAATAGATTTTTCTCACCAAATGAGGTGTGGAAATCTAGGCACCCATTTTGGCCTTGAGGTCTATAAATATTTTAGTATTTTCATGTTGCAAGATCTTTTGGTCATTTTATCGACTCATATTTTCTGAATGAACACTTGTGTTTATTAGTTTCCTTCTGTGGAAAAAACCCATAGAAGTTAGTGACCCATGGATGAAAACCCATTGGTTTCTGTGCCAAAGTATGAAAACCCTTTGATTCTTGGGAGCTTTCTCATCCAAGGATTGAGTTGGGGCTTCGTGGAATTAGCAGAATGAGCTAGTTTTAGATTGTTTGGTGTTTGCAAGTTTCAAAGTTGCAATTTATATGTTTCCAATGTGTTGTAGGTGTTGTTTCTATTATGTGGTGTGATCTTGCTATTATTTTGATGTTCTTTCTAGGAGTTGGAGTGTTTATTCTACATTTTGGATAAGTTTGGCAATTTTCTGGTGAAATACAACATAATTGTGTAGTTTTGTAGCTATTGTTCCATAATGTATTTTTCTTTTGCAGAAGTTGTTTGGCTATTGTATTAGACCAAAATTTGATGTACAAACTTGAGAATATCAATAAAATCAGCTTTGAGAAGTTTCATAATAATTTGGTGTTGTTAGATGCTAACTAGTTGTCTGTTGAGTTGATTTTTGTGGATGTTTTTGGGAAAGTGTTTAAAATATATTTTCAAATTTGATTTCATTTGAAATTATTTATTTGGGGATATTACAAATTAGATTTAGGGTTAGGGCTAGGATTAATGTTAGAGTTAGTATTATGATTAGAATTAGGGTTATGATTAGGGTTAGAATTAGCAATAGAATTATGATTAGGTTTAGAATCAGGGTTAGTGATATAATTAGGGTCTGAATTTAGTTAGATTTAGGGTTAGGGTTAGAATTACTATTAGAAGTAAGGTTAGGGTTAGAACTATGATTAGGGTTAGGGTTAGGGTTAGGGATAGTATTAGGGTTAGTGTTACATTTAAAATTAGGCTTAGGCTTAGGGTTAGAATTAGTTTAGGGTAACAATTAGTCATAAAATTAGGGTTAGGGTTAGGATTAAGGTTAGGGTTACGATTTTGGTTACAATTAGAGTTACGATTACAATCACAATCTTTATGGTAATCTCATAAAAAAATTCAAATTTGCATATTCTAGGACTTGCCAGAAATTTAGTTTCAATATCAAAGTTGAATGAACATTAAAACATTTTTTATAAATCTAATGTTATGTTCTTTAAAGCTAGAAAGAACATGCAATTTTGCTTCACTAAACTAAATAATTCAAAAGTAAAATAAAATAACTCTTATTATTAAAATTACATAAATCAAATTTATAATTTAACAAATGAATTTTATGATTTGTCACGATTTATTTTTGATGAAGTTTACAAAAATTAAAAATTTGTACAAAGACAATTTGGCAAAGACTTACTTTCCAATTATAACTTGAACATCGTTTACCTAGTGTTCTAATTTTATACATTAAGGAAAACGTAGTCAATATTCCTTCAATCAGACTTTAAAAATTATCTTAATTTTGTTACAAGTTACAATATGGGTTTCAAGCCACAATTTAGGACCCGTTATCAGGATAATTAACCAAATATTACACTTAGCATAGATCTTTCTAAATAAATATATGCTAACCCTAACTCTAATTCTAACCATAACCCTAATCCTAATTCTAACCCTAATTATAATTCCAACCCTAACCCTAACCATAATTCAAACGTGGTAAACTACTAGCATATTTAAGATTTAGTGTTAGGGTTAGGTTAGAGTTAGAATTAGGCTTGTGACTACAGTTGCTACAAGCATATTTATATTTTAAAAAATATATCTAAAATAAGTCGAGAGATATCCTTCTCGAGGCACTTGGTTTTTAATAAATTTATCACATAAAAGTCGAATAGGCGTCTCGAAGTATTTTAGATATATTTTTTAAAATATAAATATGTTAATTATGTTGTTTTGTCTTGTTGTTTGGGCTTGGCCTTGCATAATCTTTGAGGGTGTGCCTTCTACCACCCACCTTTTTCTGTGAATAGTGTAATATTCTCTTTTATTTATAAAAAGTAATACAAGTATTATTCAATGCGTCTAATAGGAAAACTCATGGGACATGGTTTGGACATTTCAAACATTGAAAAAATGTTAATTTTTTCCTATTAAAACCTACATGCCATAGCTAAACCTCACACAACAATTGTGCATCCTTGAGAAAAATTAGCAAAGAATTTTTAAGGGATTTAAAGGGCAAAAAGTTAAGGAATTTCATTTTCCAAGTTAGTAAATTTTTTCTTTTTTTTTCAAGCATGTAAATTACTTCTAACAATGTTAATAGTAGATTTGTAAACATAATTTAGAATTTTACTTGCAATGAATTTAATTTTTGAAAATTTTATTGTTGATTTATATAATTTTTTTTTAACTAAAATCATTGTTTTCTTTCCTTAAGCAAATGGTTTTACACTTTTGAGTCAAAAAAATGGTTTTTTGGATAATTTAATTAATGACATGTCACGTTGTTAATCAATTACCTTATTACATTTGTAATGCAAGATTTATATATGAATTCTATTTGATTTTCATATTCAAATCCTTTTTTAAAAAACATTTTTTTGGTAGCTAAACATGTAGGTTAGATATGATGGCATCCAGCTCTGCATTAGGCTCAACATCAGTTACTAGAAATTAGCCCGCTAGAAGCAAAGACCCCACTTGGAAATATGTCATAATGGGATCAATAGCAAGAAGTGTGATTTGCATTTTATACTTGAAGAAGTTTAATGGAGGCATCAAACTCCTCAAATACCATATTGCAAAGATTCCTAATTTTGACTCCAAGCCATGTCCAAATGCTAAATAAGAGGAAAAATAAGAGATGCAAGCACTTCTTGCATTGTTGGATGAGAAACAAACTAGAGAGGGTGAGAACATAAGAAGCCATATAAATAGCCATTAATCCTAACATGCAAGCAAGAAACAGATGAAGATATGGAAAACATTATGGGCCCTAGTCATGGTCCATACAAACAAAGCACATCCACATCATCTAGTTTGAGCAAAGTGCAAACACAAGACTTTTTTGTACCTTGAAACATACCTAGAGCACAACCTTAATTGCAAGGTACAGGGTGGAACAAGGAGGTGCATTAGAAAACAAATAAGGCATGTTGGAGTTTCTAATTTTACAACAACCTTCCCTTCAATGTGGTGAAGAACTTGTACTAAGAGAATTTGGTGACCATTGACAATTGTAAGGATAAGGTACAAGGTGCCCTCTTCAAATGACTTAAGTGAGGAGTTGCTCTAGAATGCTATTAAAGATACACAGTTCATTATGGAAGAACAAAAGAGGCAACGATAAAAGTTTGGATGCACTATTCTTTCACATGGGTGGACCAATGGAAATAACCACACTCTTATCAAATTTTTAGCAACTTCAAATGGTGAGATGGTTTTTTCGAAGTTAGTTAGTGCCTCTAACAAAATAAAATGTGAAAACTTTGACTCTAATATTGGTGCAAGTTGTTTGAGAGGTGGACATAGAGAATGTGGTGCAAATTATCACTGACAATGCAATGACGTGTGTGGTAGCTGAGAGATTGCTCCAGAAGTGGCATCAATCACTCTTTCGAACCCCTTGCATAGCAAATTGCCTTGACCTTCTTTTGAAGGATATAGGCAAAACTGATTGGGTGAGATTAGCTGTAGAAGATACAAGGAACATTTCAAAATATATTTACAATCATCCTCGGTTTCTTAGCTTGATGATCACACTAAAGGGGAAGAGCTTGTGGAATCAAGTTTTATGAACTTTGCAACTAACTTCCTATCATTGTAAAGCATTATTAGTTTGTTGACATCATTGAAATAGATGTTTGTGAGTCAAACATGGTTATACTGACAATATTCAAAGAAGGTTGATGGAGAGAAGACCGCAAAGACAATTTTTGATAATGTATTTGCAAAGAGAGTTGCAAAGATTATCAAGGTAACCTCAAAACTTCAATTTAAATTTCAAATCAAATCTTTGATTTTAAACTTTAGAAGTATTTACTTTCATTTTAAATTTGTAACTTCAATTTGTTTCTACTTGTGGGTATCGAAGCCCTTAGTGAGACTTTTGTGCTTAGTGGATGGGGATCAAAACACAATGAAATACATTTATAAGGCCATTTGAAACTATTACAAGGGAGATAGAAACATATTTGATCCCATTTGAGAGACCATTGATCGAAGGTGGAATAATCAACTCCACCAATCCATTCATGTAGTAGGGTACTACCTCAACCCCAAGTTTTTCCTCTCTGATACCTTCATAGATCCTAATAGTGAGCTTATGGAGGGCCTTTCAACATGCATTGATAGGATGACATTTGATGTTGAGCTGAGAGACGTCATTATTTTAGAGTTGCAAAATTATAAGCAAGCTAGGGGGAAGCTATTTTCTTTGCCACTAACTATTTGAGCAAGATCCACTCAATCATCAAGTAACAAAAATTGAAGTCTTATGTCTTACAAGTTACAAATTATTACAATTATTAATAAAATATTGCTTGCTTACAAACTCTTGAATATTTTACTTACAAGTTCTTGGTAGGAAGATGGGGTGGAAATACCCCAAATCTTCAAAAATTAACCCTTCAAATTTTGTTTCAACCTTTTAGTGCTTCTATTTGTGAGGGCAGTTGGAGTTTGTTTGACATCATTCACACAAAGAAGTGCAATAACTTGACTCAACATTGCCACGACGACTTAGTTTTTATGCCATACAACCTTTAGCTTCACACAAAAAGGTGGAAGACAAATCAGAAGAGCTTTTTTATTTGGATGATATTGATCCGTGTAGTGATTGGACTGTGCAAGATGAGGAGTCCTTGTTTATAAAGAATGAGATTGTTGATTTTGTGAGGCAAGCTATGGAGGATGTGGCTATAACAAAAGCATAAGACATTGGATTGGATGACATCGATGTGGCAAAGGAGTCGTCATTGCCATCAAATAGCAAGGTGGATGACATCTAAGGACTTTAACATACTTTTTGCATCTTTATACCAATAGAAATAGTGTATAAGGAGGTAATTCATTAGCGATGCTTTTCTTCCAACCAAAAAAACTTCCTTTCCAATTTGGAAAAGAATTCTTTAATGGTAGGTTTTTTTACAATTAAATAGTTTTGTTTCTAAACTAGATAGGAACTTTTATCAACAAGAGTGTTTTAAGACATTTTAGGAAATGTATATCAACCAAATATTGCTGCAAAACTTGATCTCTAGTAAACTTATTCAGAATCATTCAACTTCATCAGTAGACAAATGGCCCCAACACCTTAAGGGATGAGGTGGGGATTGTACCCTAGATGACTTTAGTGGAATGGACAACCCTTGGTCCTTGACTCTTAGTTAAAGAAGTATCAACTTAGACTCATACTCCAAATTCCAATGGGTTGAAAAAAATGATTTGAAGATGGTTAGAAACCTCAAAACAAAAACAAAAAAGTATTGCTCCAAAAATGCTTTCGTTTAGGTTGTAATTTTGTTTTAGTAGATAGTGAGAAATATAACGTGTATTCAGAAAGTTTTAGTAATAACTGCAAAAATGTGTTATTAGCTGCAGAAAAGGTTTGTTATTGGCTGTATGCACATGGTAGCAGGAAGAGACAACTTCTTACTCTAGGTAGGGACGTGGAGGGGTCTATTGCTACTATTGTTTTGCTTCAAATGGTCCCATGCAACCGGGTAAATTGTAAAACTGCAAATGATAAAACCTTTTCCTAAATTTATAGAGCAACTGCTGCTTAGGAAGACCCAGCCAACATCTAGCTGTTTGGGGTTGAAAGTTTTCAGCGTCGGCAAAGAGATTGTAAGATTTTATTTTTGACAAATGCCAATACGAGACTAGTTAAAATAATTTGTTAACTCTATTTTAAGAAAACTAGTAGTAGTTATTAATAAAAAATTTAGAACACAGGAGCCGAGCCCAAAAAGTTAAAACCCATATACCATAGAACCACTTTCATGCAAGAACTTCCTGAAATCTAACAGTGACACCTGCACAAACAATTTAGCTATACACAGTCCATGGGACCGCTAGGTTACACACTTTGTTGGGTATACACAGCCACTACTGCTAATACTAGGTAATCCTCGGCTCTACTTAAACATCATCCACTTCAATGGTTAAACAGTCAATAGTAATTTTACACCTCATCCACAACAAAAAGTGGTAAATATTTGTTCTATTTTTATTGGCCAAAATTGACTTTTAACTGTTGAAGTGGATGATGTTTAAAAACAGCCCGTAATCCTCCTGGAACAAGTTACATGTCATAAAGCAAAATACATTTATAATACTTGATAATGTATCACACTGCATTCAATCCCTTAAGTAGAAAAAGCTTTCTTTCCTTAGCTCTGCGTATTTATTATAGCAAATCTCTTTCGTCTTCTCTGACAGCTTATTTCTACCATGCTTTATAATCATAGTAAATTTTATAACTATATCTTTCATTAATATTATGCTTAAGTGTGACCGTTCAATTTATTTTACATCTGAAGTGGAAAAGCCAATTTTTAAATTAATTAAGCACCGTTGTTCAAGAAGTCTTTCATTTGAGATTCAAGACCAGCCTGCAATTTTGTTCCCTGCAGGTTTGATTATAAGAGGGCTTAGCATACAACTTTATCAGACTAATTTCAGTTGGCAATTTAAGTGAAAAATAACATAGATGCAAAACTAACTTACCTTGCTATTGGCATCTGGCTAAATCTTCATCAGTTTGATATTCGCCTTCACTTGTAGCGTATCCATAATCATAGAGATCACCATCAGGTCCTACTTCATCTCTAGTTTTATACGGAATATCATCCTCAATGGCATCAACTTCATCTTTGGATGTTTTTGGGGTGTAACTCTCTACCAATACACTCAAGTCTTCAACAAATCTCTCAAAATTTGCATCACCAATCCCATTATATAACAGCTGCATTCCACATTCTCTAACTTGAATGTTCCTCCCTTTTGCCCTCACACTAATACTATTAGCAGCCTCCATCCTTCTTACAAGCAAATGTGTTTCTCCATACATACAAATGTATAACTGATCTCCATCAACATTCTGCCTGTTGCTGAAAACTGTAACCCAGAGAGCTTCCTGATCATCTGCTATGATGGCCAGCTCGACGGAATTTCGAGAAGGGGATCCAGGAGTGTAGTATTCATGCATAAAATTTACAATGAAAAAAAGAAAAATACCTCCACATTTGGTGTTATTCTCTACAGAATAATTTAGTATATCTGTGAAGTTGTCATCATTGAGATAATGATCCCCTGTTTTGAGTTCTAAACACCGTGGAACTTCATTTGCATGAATGCAGACTTCTTTTAGCTGAGGCATATCCTGCCAACCATGCATCAATGTAATAATCACTTTTAAAGGCACTCAAGAGATAAGAAATGTAAACAGAAAATACAGAATCCCACATACCTTGATATGCTGGTTAAGCTCTAACACAGAGACACCAGATCCCCCAAAGTATAATGTTTCTAATGATTTCAGCCCTTCAACTCCAGACAGACTTATAATATTTATGCATCTTGATATGTTAAGCACTACCAAGCACTGACAAGAGCTGAGCTCTGGCAGTCCTATTAAGTTTTCACAGTTGCATAAAATCAAAACTGTCAACCTTTTCAAATATGACATACTGGGTAATCTTATCAATTGTGTGCAATTGCCAACATCCAACTCTACAATTCCTTGGGGAAGGATAGGAAGTTCTTCAAGAGATTGGCAATTATTCAAGTTCAGCTTGGTTAAATTAGTAAGTTGACAAATGCTTGGCGGCAATTGGCAGAAAAAATTATTTTCTAAGTTGAGGATTCCCAGTGGCAATAGATCTCCAATCTCTTCATGAAGACCATCTAAAAGATTGCAGTCACTTGCATCAAACCACACCAGCGATGGAAGTTTGGAAAAGCTTGAAGGAAGCTGCATTAAATTAGGATTATGCCTTAATTCCAAAATTTTGAGGCTTACAAGATTTCCAAAACTACCGGGGAGCTTAAGTAATCTGGGGCAGTCATTTATGTACAGTTCCTCCAGTTGAACAAGGTCCCCAAATTTCTCTGGCAAACAATCTATGCTACTACATTTGTTCATTTCAAGATACTGCAAACACCTGAGTTCTCCAATTGATGTAGGTATATTTCTTAAACTTTCACAGCCACTTAAAATCAACTTTTTCAAGCACGAGAGTTTTCCCAAGGAAGGTAGCTCCTGAATAAGCCCTAAAAACTGAATATCAAGTTCTTTTAGGTTATTGAGCTCTCCAATTGAATTCGGCAGCAAACTTCTAATGGACAAGCAGCCAGCTAAAATCAATTTTTCCAAATTAATGAGCTTGCCAAAAGAAGGCAGATTCTCAATATGTCTTGAAAATCCTATATCTAGTTCTTTTAGAGCAATTAATTCTTCCATAGCCCGTGGCAACTTCTTTAGTGAAAAGCAATGGCTTAGCGAAAGTTTTTCAAGTGATGAGAGTTTAGAGATACCACATGGAAGCTCTACTAAGTTTCTGCACCAGGAAAGATTTAAGGACTTAAGTCCTTCTAGGATACCAATAGAATCTGGTATATTCCTCAAGTTAGCGCAATCTTCCAGATCAAGGACCATAAGTGCTGGGAAGATTGAGAAATCTGGAAGCTTCTCTAGATATTGAGCAGAACTCAGCCGAAGCACATTGAGATTTTTGAATTCCTGCCAAAAGCATACCAGATCTAAATATTATGAAATGTTAAATTAGCATCATCTATGCTTACCAATAATGGGATCTAACTATTATCATTGATGGAAAATCTACCTTGTACAGAGATCTCTCACTCCAAAATTCTCTTAACTCGCTGGGAGAACCCCTTATCTCAGAACTCAAATCCAGTAGAGTTAGATGTTTTACAGACCATTCAGATGGCAAACATCTCAATGGACATGAATTCCAACGCAGCCATCTCAAACCAGGACATAAATTTAGGAAGTCCCCCTTAACATTTTCTCCAGCAATCCAAAGCAATTGCAGATTTGTCATGGGAGCAAAGGATTCTGCTTTCAACACTATATTGCTCCTCTCTGCTCTGGATATGCAGATACCTTGAACACTCATAGTTCCCTGTTTAGATCAAATAGCCATTGTTGTTACTATGAGTACTGATTCAAAATGCTCTAAAAGTTAAGCCATTTGACATGTCCATCTTCCTAAATACTATATTGCTAGTAAAAAACTTGCAGTACTCAAAGGTCAATGGATTCTTACCAGGCCTTCAGTTATTACTTGTAGTGCATCATCTGGTTTCCATAATCTACTACGTTCTCCGACGTCTGTAGACTTATCTGCAATCATTGCCCTTCCCATGTCTTGTAGAAGATCATGCATTATAAACTGATTTTTGTCATTTATCATGACAAGTGAATTCTGAATTAGTTTTTCTAAGGCTCTATTTGGAGTATGGCCGATAGCTTCCCAGAACCTCGATGCTGTATCCAGGTTCTCTTTCCCAACAAAAAAACAGGCAATATCTAAAAATATTTCAATTTCATGATACGTAAGAACTTGTGTACTTACACAGAGGCGCCTGTGGATATCCTGGTCAATAGAGCTTTCTAAATTCTTGATAGACTCATCCCAATATCTGGTTTCCGTCCTACCATATAAGGATGCCCCAGCTACTTCAAGCAAAAGAGGAATTCCCTGGCAAGCTTCTGCGATCTTTTGAGACCTGTCCTCATAGCCATCATCAGGATATGTTCTGAGAAATGCATGCCAGCTAAATAACTCAAGACTCTGCTCAAATTCTAGTAGGTCCATCTCATAAATTTTGTCTGCATGTGCAAAAGCAAGTAACTCAATGTCTCGGAATATTAGGAGGAGTCTACTCCCAGGTGCAAGCCAATCCACACTGAGGGCTTCTAATTGCATTGAATGATCAATGTCATCCAAGATAACGAGTGCCTTAATGGATCCCAGATGAGCTTTCATCAAAGCCTTGCCATGCTCAACACTTTTCACAAGAAAGTCCTGTCTTGAAAGATCTTTCAGAATCTGTTCCTGCAATTCACATAACTCCTTTGCCTTAACAGGAGCAACAAAGCTACAAGCCTGAAACATAGGGCCAATGCTACTGAAAATAGCTTTGGCAAGGGTGGTCTTCCCAATTCCACCCATACCACAGATAGCTACTACCATTTTTAGTCTATCTGATTCCATCTCAAGTTTGTCTGTCAGATCCTCCATGCGTTCCTCCAGCCCAACAGCATGTAATGGCAGATGCAATGGCAGATTATTCAGCATTTCAAGGATATCAAATACAACACACTTCACGAGATTCCATTCAGTCCTAAACCAGTACAGTATTGGAAGGTTCAAAATGAAAATCTTTGAGAAAGAGAAAGGGGTGATTGTATAAAACCTACGGGTTGTTTTACTCACCTGTAATCCAACGACGACCATCCAGAGAGAAAAGATGCTTGCGGTGGAGCATTTAAAGAGGAGAAAACTCCAGCAGTAGAATCCTGCGTATTTGCCAGCTTATTCAAAGCTTTATCATATAGGTATTTGAAATCTTCATTTGCCTCATAAAACAAAGGCCTGATTATGCTATTTGGTCTGCAAATGCACAGCCATTGTTCTAGATGCCACAAATAGTGCTTTTTGGAGAATATGGGAATGTGAATATTTGTCCCCTCTGAAACCTGCTCCAAGCTAAAACATTTTTTATCAGTCATTTCCCAGTGGAACAACTCGATGACAATGACTTTGACCCCTCCTGCTTTAAGAGACTTGACCAATTTGTCAACCAATGTTTTTATACAATCCCAGTCATAATATATTAGAAAAATGCAGTACTTCTCCCTCTGCACAGATACTTTCTTTGACTGAGGTTTATATTCCACAAATGCTCTACCTTCTGGCGATTCCAGCAACTTGTCACATTTATTGCAAACAATAGGGTGTAGATTTTCAAGCTTGCCAAGGCTGGAAGGTGATATGTCAAGCAAAGTCTTTTGTAGGTTGAGGACCTTCAAAGTCGATAAATCTCTGCTGTGCTGAGGCAGACACAAACTAATTTTCAGCTTCAGAACCTTCAATGGCAACAAATCCTTGATCCGTTGACGAAGACATATAATATTTTGCAGATTTATAACCTTCAACTTGGACAAATCTCCAATCTGAGGAAGGTGGAAAGTGCTTTGCAGGTTTTGGTCTGACACCCCCAACAAATCTCCAATTTGTTGTGGAAGAAACAAAGTGTTTTTAAGGTTGAGAACCTCTTGTGAGGAATCCATGGACCAGCTAAATTTAGAACCTATCCTCTCTGGCAATTCTGTTACTGAGTTACCAGCTCTCTTTATGTTTGTAACTAAATTAACCTCTGAGCTACCAGCCTTGTTTTTGTTTGAAATCTGATCTACCACTGAGGTACTGGCCTTTTTCCCATTTGAAATCTGCTCTACCACTGAGCTACTGTACCTTTTCTCATTTAAATTCTGTTCTACATCTAACATAGTGATCCCAATTACGTCCATGATCTGATCTCTCACTGAGGTAGTGGCGCTCTTTGTGTTTGGGATCTGATTGATCACTGTGCTATCAGCCGTCTTTGCATTTGAGATCTGATTGATCACTGAGCTACTGAGTCTGAAAGTACTTTCCAGATCGAGGTACTGCAACGACAGCAGGTTTTTTAGGTGTTGAGGAAGGGCATTTAGTGGATGAAGAGTCGAATTACTGGCTTCAAAGCACAGTTCAGATCCAGAAAGATGATTATCTAGTAGGTTTGAGCCACTAAAGTCCAATCGCACCAACCATCTAAGTCTGCTAAGTTCCAACTCTACACGATTCAGATTGAAATTGGCAACTGGAAAAGATGACAAACAAAGTAGTTCAAGTTGCCACTGAAAATTTCTCTGAAAATCATCCATTCTTTGAAGATCAGCCATTCTATGATGTGACAAAAAGGGATGTATCTTAATATTGGATGGTGGGGGTTTCAGAAGTTTCCTGGGGAAAGTTGTCTCAAGAGAACACAGGGAACGTTTGTGCAGGGCAGATATTTTGGGCAGTTCTGCCTGAGCATCCATGACTGGATGAACAGTGGTCAGCATTCTATACTGATAGGCTTTGCTTAGCACGCCTTCCAAAGTAGGGGCACTTATATGTGAAATAAGCATCTTGCACATCTCGTCCATATGGCTGCAAAGTTGTTGAAGCTCTTGGCCATCCGTAGAAGCCTTGAATACCCTTTACATAAGCCAATCAAACAGGAAGAAATTACAATCTTGTATAAAAAAATAATGTTGAGAGAACAAAGACAAAAATAATGTCTTTGACTTAAAAATTGAACACTAAAACAGTGGTTTCTTTAAGAGCTAATCCTCATATGAGAGAACCAAGAAGATGACTGTAAATAAATATTGACACCACAAAAAGCAACTGTTTAAAGGTAAAATTTTTTAGCACCTTTCAAGACCTTTCCTTTGTTTTTGCAAACCAGATAAGATAGCTCCAATCACTATTAAATGTATAGACTCATTCAATTTAGTATGCAACTCTATCTTTAAATCAGGAAGGTCCTGAAGTTGAAGGATTGCTTTGGACAAATCATTCATAGACATAAAAAGCCTTAAACACTCATCCTTGTTCTTGTTAATGGTGTCCATATCTTCTAAAGTTGCACCCAGCACTAAGAACCCCACTGCAGCCCAATGAATGTTAGTGTTACCAATAGCATTCAACACTTCTATGCTTGTGTGATGTTTGTCTCCAGAATATAATCTTATCTGCAAAATCAATAACAACAATTTAAAAAGTAAAGAATAAAGAATAAACATTTCCCCTTCGGTGTAGCAACTCCCATACAAAGCCTTTTACAGAGTGCATCTCAAATGAAAAATGGTCTATTGAAATATAGAATGAATATCCAAAAAACATAAATTATATATTAAAAATAAAACTGTTAATTCATTATTTAAAATAAAAATATATAAATGATTTGTATTATAAATACAATAAATTAATTTTTTTAAGTTTTTAAAAACTAAGATTAGCATGGCCAAAAAAAAAAAGAAATATATTGAGCTCTTATGTATTTTTGGAAATCCTATGTAAGTTTAAATTGCATTAACATTTCAGGTCACACTGAATAGAACTAACTGTGTAAATAGGATTGATCCTGATGATGGCCAGAAATACATAAAGACTGTTAAAATCATGTCTACTAAAACATATATTATCTTCTAATAATCTACTATTTAAATGTGCTTTTATATGGTTAAAAAAGTGAATATCTCGACATCCACCATAATTTTACAAATTTCAGTCCAAACCATTGACAATAACTAACACATGGAACTTCAGGCTGATGGTTTTTTCTTTTTGCTGCAAATAAATACATGAATGGCGTTGTTAAGTTGCAAAATATGGAAAATTTAGATGAAATAGAAAGGGGCACGGTTTGTACCAGTTGAGTGTCGTAATGAACAATAAGAGCGTCAATTTGGGCAACTAATTGGCCAAGATCGAAGTCTGGCTTGTCTGCGTTTGTGTATAAGATTTTATCAATGAGTTGGGAAGAAATATCAGGGTATGCAGCGGAGTCGATGGTAATATCAGAGGATGCATCGGAGCTAACGCTGGTCGAATCGCCAACCTGTGCTCTTCCACCGCTGCCACCCAACTTCGTAGCATCCTCACCTGGAGTAATAGAGGAAGAATAAACGAAATTAGTTTTGGCCCTTTGACCTTTGAACTGAATAGCTGCGGCGTCGTGAGCCCTGGCGGCCTCCTCGGCGGTGTCGAAAGTGCCAAGCCAGACTCTTCGTTTCCTGACAGGGTCTCTGATCTCTGCTGCGAATCGACCCCACGGCCTCTTCCTCACGCCCCTGTAATGAACTTCAATTCCATCTTTCCTGGGCGCCATATGAAACGAAACACAAGGCGCCCTGCAGAAATTGTATTGCAGGACGGAGAAAGCTTAGGCTTGCAGTCGGTTTAGGATTTGTCCTCGCTTATTAGGTATTTACAGCACAGAAAAGGAAGACGACAGGAAAACGAGTGGAAGAAGGCGTAGAGATACTTCCGGTTGGGCCGTCGGCTTTCAGTTTTGTTAAGGAAGGCGACAGGCAAATCCGGGTCTCCATTTGAAAGGCGTCACGGCGGCATATTTCAACGCCGTGCTTCTTGCTTTGCTATTCTCGTCTTTAACTAAAGTAATCCACTTCTCTTTGTAATTTCTCAATTTAGGCCTAAATTTACATATTTTTATTATAAAAAAATTATATATAAATTGAAATTTTGACCTTCTATCTAAAATCTATGCTTTCATGTGATACAACCTTTCTAAAATGTTAATTATATTATACAATAAAAATAATCAAATATAGCCATACAACCATCAAATTTAAGCCCTCACATACCAACTTTGAAAGTGAAATTGACGCTTTTTCTTTACACAAGTCAATTGCTTTCACATGCATTAACCCGTTTCTTTTTTTTTTTTTTCATTTAATTTTCCACGGCATCTCAAGCCATTGCTATGGTGCCTCTCATAACTTATTGTAAGATAGTTAACAATTGAATAGTTACTGATTTCATTTTCATTTTACAGAGACCAAGTGAAGTTCATTAAGCCGGAAAAATTGTGATAGCATATTTATCTATTACATGTCATAGAGTATCTCTTTTTCATTTTCTTGGAATATTTGATCACCTATGAATTAAGCTTTTCTAAAATAAGATTTCAGTTGTATGATTTATAAGTTCAGTGCAAAAAGATGAAAAATAAATGAAATATGTCCAACAAAACAAGCTCAACAGTCAAAAGATAACTTTTTACATTAAAAATAGATAGTTATTTATCAGTTTTGTGGTACATAATATTATAACATAGTTAACAATTGAATAGTTAGTGATTTCATTTTACAATTACCTAGTGAAGTTCATTAAGTTGGCAAAATTGTGATAACATACTTATTTATTACATGCCTTGTCATTTATTTTATTAGTCCCTACTTACGGCAAGGATGTACTATTGTTTTGTCTTGTCTTGGCACCCGTGCAAAGGAAAAAAATTATGCTTTTCCTAAGGTCTTTTTTTAAGGAATTTTGTGTAGGGGAAATTAGAGAAGATTTTTTCATTGGTCGATTGTTAATTTATGCTTTTCCTAATCTATTTTTTTAGAGAATTTTGTATAGGGAAAATTAGAGAAGTTGATTTTCTCATTAGTTGATTGCTATTTGAACCCATTCACATTGATTTTTTGAATTCTTAAAATCTTGGTACGGGGTGAGATTTGCTATTTGTTTTGGATATACAAAACCTACACATGTTCCTTCTTTTATAATATAATTCAAGAATCTATTTTAACAAACTTCCCACATTGATGGTTCCATATCGATGCCTATGAATTAATAATGGAGTATGGGAGGAAGGTAGAGATTACTAGCAACCAAACAGGCTTGCATTAGAAGGTAGAGTTCAAACTTCAATTATAAAGTAAAACTCTACCTACCTATGAGTAGATATGATTATTCTATTTACGATTCAAGTGCTAAAGCTTCATCTGATGTCAAATATCACCATAGCTTGACTTCAAATTGAAATAGACACTAGCATGACTCATTAGTTTGTTACAGAATTTTAATGGGCTCTTGTTGTCGTTTTGGGTGGTATTCTGCTACATTGTATTTCTCATCTTGATTACCTTGCCTTTGTATTTTAGGAGGTCTGCCATTTTGATGCAGGAGCATCCTAGGTTGTAGAGCATTCTTGCATCAACCAAAAATATTTTGCATTCTTTCTCTTCTTTCATTTTCAGTTATGTTCAGTCAATTGCAGTTTCAACATTTTGTACCGCATTTTGCCACATCTTCATATTAGATCTCGCGAGGTAGGACTTAGCATCTACATATCACCATCTACATCATATCCAATTTTCAGGTAATTTGGACTTGTCTACTAAAAGTTATCGCTACTAGAAGATCATCAGCTTTCACAAAGCAGAGCTTTCAGACAGTCAGTTGAAGGAGAAGGTTTGCGGAGCACTTCCGTGACTTGTAGAGCCTAATGACACATCATACAAGGCACATGTAGATTAGATAGACCTACCTTGAGGTCCACACCAAGTTTCATGCATTTGCCATTGTAACTAGAATTCAGGCTTGTGAGCCATGTGATTGTAGCCCGCATGTTGCCGGCATATAAGCATTCTAAATATATGATATATTGAAGATTTGAATCTTCCATTGCTTTCTATATTTGTGTTGTTTCTGTTGTGTTTACTCTAGCTGCACGATTTGGACAATTCATTTTGTGAACCCTCTGACCATGACTGTATCAAGTGGTATCTGAGTGAAGTTTTAAATCCTTTGGGAAGTGAAGGCATTCCAGAAGATCATGTGGTGAACCGATCACTGACCTGAGGCAGTCTACTTGTGTTTGCCAATAGATCATCGAGTGTGAGGCAGTTGCTACCTTGTAGTCGGATCACCGAATTGAGGTAGTTGCACCGGATCCTAGGAAGAGATGTCGTTGAGGAGGATGCCTATTGTGGGCACTATGGCTGGAAGAATGGACAAAATGATGGAGATGATGAAAATAATGAGAGTTAGATTGGATGCTATGGAAGAAGATAGAAGAAGAAGAAGACTAACCCCTAGACATGATGTTGAAAGTGATGATGAAGAATTTCAATATGTTGATCAAAATGAAGAAACCCTAGAAGAAAAAGAATCAGATCAAGTGAAGATGTTGAAATCTATTTCAAAGATTGGAAAGAGACATAGAGTGGAAGTACCGAATTACACTAGGAATTTGAATCCGGAAGAATTGATTGATTGGATAAATGATTTGGAAGAATACTTTGAATATGAGGAAATTGAAGATCTGAAGAATGTAAGATTTGTAAAGACTAAGTTGAAAGGACATGCTGCTATTTGGTGGAAAGAAGTTTAGTTGGATAGAAATAGGAGAGGGAAAGAAAATATCATAAAATGGGATAGGATGGTGACAAAGTTGAAGAATCAGTTTATACCTATTGACTATAAGTTGGAATTGTTGAAGAGATTGCAAAACCTAAAACAAAAGGAGAAATCTGTGCAGGAGTATACTGAAGAATTTCATAAGATGATCATAAGGACTAGACATAGTGAAGCAAGCAAGGAGAAAGTGGCAAGATAAATCAATGGACTGAGGTTGAACATTCAAGAAGAACTAAGCCTGGTAAGGATGACAACAATAGAAGAAGCCTATCAGTTTGCCCTAGAAGTTGAAGAAAGGTTGAATAAGAAGCATGAGCAGATACAGAGAGGTAGAGGAGGTAAATTTCAAAGAGGTAGAACATATTTCGGAGGAGACAGATCTTATGCGGAGTAGAAGAGACAAGATAGTCCATTCAAGAAGGAATATAGAGATAGAAATTCATACCGAAGAGATGATAGAACTTTCTACCACAGAGGAAATCATAATTCTTACTGGAGTGAAGGGTATCAGAAAGATGAAAGAGGGTTTGATAAGAGAAAATTTATAGGAACTTGTTTTAAGTGTGGAGGTGAAGGACACAGAGAATTTGAATGTCATTAGGGAAGTAAAAGCAATAAGACAGAGAACAGTGCATGAACAACTTATGTGGAGAAAGAACATGTTGGATCACCTAATTCAGTTGGAAAACCAGAGAAAGGAGAATCTTTACTCATGAGGAGAGCATTATTTCAAACAGAGACAACTGAGGAACCACCGTAGAGGAAAAGTTTGTTCCAGACCAGATGCAAATCAAGAGGTAAATGTTGTAAGGTTATCATTGATAGTGGTATTACTGATAATTTGGTTTTAGAGGAGATGGTGACTAAGATGAACCTGGAGAGATTGAAACACCCTAAGCCCTAAAAGATAGCATGGATTCAAGATGAACACAAGGTACTGGTGAGTGAACAATGTTTGGTGAAATTTTATATAGGATCTTATCATGATGAAATCTTGTGTGATATTATGCTGATGGATGTATGTCACATATTGTTGGGTAGACCATGGTAGTATGATGGAAAGGCTATACATGATGGGAGAGAGAATACTTACACTATAGTATCTAATGGGAAGAAAATCACCTTGATACATTTGGAAGATGAGCCTAAGAGTGAAGTATGTGGGAATGCTAGAATCTGTTTGGTTGATGGAAGGAAATTTTTGGATGGATTGAGGCATGAGAACATGTGTTTTTCTTTGATTCCTAAGAAACATGGAACCCTATGTACAAAGACTAAAGAATCACAGCCAGAGGAGATAACTAAATTGTTGACAGAGTATGAAGACATCATATTAGATAATGTACTTGAAGGATTGCCACCAATCCAGAGTATCAGTCATCATATGGACCTTATACCTGGAGCTAGTTTGCCTAACAAACCTGCAC
Organism: Cunninghamia lanceolata; assembly: GCA_027924645.1. Taxonomy (NCBI): domain Eukaryota; kingdom Viridiplantae; phylum Streptophyta; class Pinopsida; order Cupressales; family Cupressaceae; genus Cunninghamia; species Cunninghamia lanceolata. Next base: position 2,119,088 of record BSBN01000925.1, on the reverse strand, counting down.
TCCAGATGACACTAGCAAAGAATGCAGAGCTGAATAGACAGATATAGGAATTGTTGAGGAAAGGATTGTGATGGAACCATATAAAATTTTTCCATAGCTCTAGTATTTTAGCCCAAAGATTTATCATCAGGTTAGAAGATCTCTGGCCTAGGGTTTTTGCATATTAAAAAATGTTTTGAATAAAACCCCCTAAACCCTAAACCCTTATGCCAAGCATGATAGAAGTCACGTTTGTTATATTTTTGTATTAATTTCCTATCACCTATTACTCAAGCTTTTAAGTTGCCTCTTTGTGCCCTCCAAAACATTGTTTAACTAGCCCCTTGCCATACAGTCACCGCCTCTGGCCCATGCCTAAAATACTTTATTTCAAATGACCCCATGGCCCCTTTTTCCTAGTTGGCGAAGGATTTTTTTAAAAGATATATACCAAGGTCTGATCCCACTAACCCTTTTTTGACAAGTGGCAATTATGGATTCACTTTTGCCAATCCGCCAACATTAAAATATTGACGAAGAAAATGCCTGCAGAACCACAGAAGGGGCGACAGCTGGCTGAAAATTGTCTTCAATTGCAAAGAAAGAAAGTGGTGGGTCCCTGGCACTATGAGGTGGCTTTTATATGGTTTCTGTCGTTCCACCGTGCTTCACCAAAGGGTCCCTCTAAATGGCCACAGAAGGACGAAAACGTGGCACGTGGCGTCTGGAGGGTGAGATTGTGCTTTGAGGGATAAAACCATGACGTGTCAAGATCCACGGGAATGATGATGCTTTTTGGGAGTTGTCCCATTTGCATGCGATTGATCCAACAGTTCTCCATCGTTCTGCAGAGATCAAATCTTCTACCATATCTTTTGAATGCAGAACTACGGATAATGTCCTAACTGTACTACTTAAGGGGTGTTTTCTTAGGATCGTAATTAAGAGGGTTGTCTAGGTGGCCGGCTATTATTGGGAAAAGTTCAACAACAGTCTCCTTCTATGTAATGGACCAAATCGGCACCGTTGATTCATGCCAGCTAAGGTCTTGATCGATGTCTCAGATTCAAAAAACTAATGAAGGGATGTGTTGGCACTAGATCTAGCGATACTTCATTGCAAGATTAATTTCTCAAGCGTGTACAGAGTCTCCATCGCTGCCACTATGAGGGAATTTACTAACTAAAATATTGGCTTATGTAGGATCAACCTTTGGAAATCCGTGCTTCTACTAGAAATGACCTTTCATTTGTTGTGTGATGAATTTTTGCAGGATGACAAAGCTGAAATGATGAAATCAAGACAATTGACTTGGCATCTTCAATGCAAGAGGTGATGTTTTTAGTTAGGAAAAATAATGAAATTCTATCTTTCTCCTCGTTTTAGTAATCTTCAAGAGATTTCCATTATGGTAAAAATACCTTGAAATGACTAGAATTTATTGAACCAAATATGTTGCGGATGTGTGCAAGATATCCTAGAGTTTCTATAAATAGGTGATTGCTAATGTTGCCTCCTACATTGTTTGATCGTGTTGATAGTATGGCTTTCCCCTGTTCCTATATGTTCTTTTTGCTCCCCTGTTCTATTGGATTCTCCTCCCTGTTCTCATGGTTATCAATCTGTCCCTATAGAATTAAAAGAGTTAGAGAATTCTTCTTCTATATAATGGGGGGAATTGGAAATATTCTTGGGTAGTAGCAATATTCTTTAAATTTCTATGAGCTTTTCTTCTTCCTATCATTTCATCCTGATTAGGACCCTGAGTTTTAATGTCTAGATTCTAGTCATTCCTTATTTATGTGATTTGGCAGATTAAAGTCTCGTGCAGAGGGAAAACATTTCTCTCTTCCTACCTCCCACATCTACTTTTCCTAACAAAGCATCAACTTTAGTAGTAGGGATGTTTCCTCTCTGGATGTAGCATATGAAGACATAAAGCTTCCCTTTTGTTGTCATTGCTACTCCCTTTGCTAGATAAATGGCGTAGCCATGTCTAGCCTGATGTGATTTCATCTGGTTTTTGTCTGGTTGAGCTGGTTGGTAACCACTCAATCATGAAAGAGGAATCACATACTTGCAAAGGACAACAGACATAAAGCAAAGAACTCCAGTTAATGGGGTTTTCTTCTGATATTGTCCTTGCAAGTATTCTCACTCTTTCGCACTTGGCAGGGATGAAAAGAGAAGCAAATACTCTAATTTAAATTATATGGCACATGATGGGTATGTGATCTCTAAAGTCATCCGACAAACGACCACCCATCAACATCACAGCCTGGAAAAAAGCCTGCCAAAGTGAAAGAACATACAATTCAAAAACAGGCACCTCAGCATGTGAGGTTATTTTTGTTACAGGGGCATATCTCTATGTGACTGGGATACGGTTACACCTGCATCTTGTTGCAACTTCATCTTTTGGTAAAACAAAATTGTAACTTCTTTTGTCTTTAAGCCTGTAGCTTGTCTACTCCTTTATTTTATAAAAGGGAATTCAGGGCTTATTGAAAAGGGATTGGTTTGAGGTCATGTCTTCTAGACTCAGTCTGAAGTGTGAGATCAATCTGATCATGGAGGGGTTGTACATAGTTAGCTTCTGAAATAAAGATTAGTCGTCTAATTTCAAGTCTTCATTTTGAGTTTCAAAATTCTTGATAAAACTATAGAAGTTGTCTTGTAATTCATTAACAGTTTACTTTACAAGTTATTATTGAGTTTCAGAGCATACTGTCTCCTACTCATGTACACATTATTACATTTATGAATACAAATTTGATTAATGATCAATTTATTCATTTTCATAGTCTTTCATGTGTTTGTATATTCTTCTGGTGGCATTTACTCGAGTAGTAAAATAATGGCTGCAAGAGAATATTGAATGTAGTGTTGGTCTACAGGGATAACTAAGCATGGTTAACTCTGAAACTAGTAACATACTTTTAATTTAAGGTATTATTCCATCTTTACAGTAAACTAAGATTAATTGCAAAATAATTCTTTTGTGTTTGTATCAGTTTTTTGACTCTATGACCCTTGGAATAGTCACTGATCTATTCATGATGCTACACTATGCTCAAACCCCCTTGATTATCCTCATCATTCAAATATCAAAATAATTTCCCTTTCAGCTATAGGCTTTTAGATGCTATTTTATTCACATGTTCCTATGCAAAGAATTAGGTCGAAGCTTAAGAATCTAGCCCATTACTTTACTCTATCAGAAATTCTTTAAGCAATCTAGAAGGAACATATCTATTTTTGAAACAGTGTTTGAAGCAAGTATTTAGAGACCCCCCATTTAAATAAACATTTTTTTATTTTAGAAGAAAGGAACACTCTCCTTGGTCTTGCAGAGCCTAAAGTGTAGAGGAAAAAAGGGATTGAAAACCCTATTTTCTTGTTCGTTGGCCAATCCCTCGAGATAGATCAGTTAATAGAAATGGCTATTTTATAGATCTATTTTCTTGAGATTAGGTTGAGAATTTAAAACAACCAACAGATTGATCAGAGAAAGTTTAAGCCCTTGTGCAGTACCTACAGTGCTACCACCAATGAAAGATGGGGAATGGAGAATGTGTAAATACTCTAGAGCAATCAATAAAATCACAGTTAAGTAAAGATTTCCATTGCCAAGGATCGATGACATTATGGACTATTTGAGTGGAGCAAAGTATTTCACAAAGATAGACTTGAAGAGTGGATACCATCATATTAGAATCAGAGAAGGAGATGAATGGAAAACTACATTTAAGACAAATGAATGATTGTATGAATGATTAGTGATGCCTTTTGAATTGACTAATGCACCGAGTACTTTCATGAGGTTGATGAATGAAGTTTTGAAGAAATTCTTGGGTAAGTTTGTTATTGTATACTTGGATGATATTCTAATTTTTAGTAAGACAAAGGAAGAACATTTGTGGCACTGTAGAAAAGTATTGCAGAGATTGAGAGAAGAGAAATTGTTGATAAACATCAAGAAATGTAGTTTCATGAAGGAAGAATTGTTAATTTGGGATTTGTGATTTATGCGGAAGGATTGAAGATGGACCCTGAGAAAGTTAGAGCAATTATTGAATGGCCGACACCTGAGAGCATTGGAGAAGTCAGATTATTTCATGGATTAGCTAGTTTCTACTGGAAGTTCATTAGAAATTTCAATTCAGTATGCACACTAATGACAGAGACAATGAGAGGTGACAGAAAGGATTTTAAGTGGACATCAGAAGAAAATAAAAGTTTTGAATTTTTGAAGTAGAAAGTGATAGAGAAACCAATGTTAGCATTACTGGATTATAACAAAGTATATCAAGTGGATTGTGATACAAGTGGAAATGCAATAGGAGCAGTGTTAAGTCAAGAAGGTAGACTAGTAGCATATTTTAGTGAGAAGTTGAATGATGCAAGGAGAAAATATTCAGTTTATGATTAGGAATTTTATGCCATAATTCAAGCTTTGAAGAAGTGGATACATTATTTGTTGCCTAAAGAATTTGTGTTTTATACAAATCATCAGGCTTTACAATATCTGAACAGTCAAGGAAAGTTGAGTCAGAGACATATAAGATGGGTAGAGTTCATGTAGAGTTACACATTTGTATTGAAGCATAGGAGTGGGAAGTCAAACAAAGTTGAAAATGTATTGAGTAGGAAAAGGAATTTGTTGACATAAATGAGAGTTGAAGTATTAGGTTTTGAGGAGCTGAAGCACATGTATGAAGATCTTGATTTTGTAGAAACATGGAAAGCATGTAAGGATCTTGTTGTGACAGATAGAAGAAAGTGGTTAAATTATTTATTCAGGAGGATATGTTGTTCAAAGGAAATCAGTTGTGTATTCCTAGGAGCTCAATGATAGATAATTTGATCAAGGAAAAGCATAGTGGTGGATTGGGAGGACATTTTGGAGTTGACAAGACAGTGGCTTTGGTAAGTGAACATTATTTTTGGCCTCAAATATATAAGGATGTAAGGAAGTTTGTGCAGAGTTGTAGAATATGTCAAGTTGCAAAAGGGAGTAGTCAAAATACTAGTTTGTACAAATCTTTGACAAAACCAGAGAGACCTTGGGAAGACATAAGCATGGATTTCATATTAGGATTGCCAAGAACACAGAGAGGACATGATTCTATATTTGTAGTGGTGGAAAATTTTTCAAAGATGTCACATTTCATACCTTGTAAGAAGACAAATGATGCAGTGCATGTTGTTGACCTATTTTCAAGGAGATTGTGAGGTTGCATTGATTACCTAAGAGCATAATTTTAGATAGAGACACAAGATTCATTGGATACTTTTGGAGGACATTTCAGAAGAAGATGAAGATAGACCTAAAGTTTAGTTCAACATTTCATCCATAGACAGATGGAAAAATAGAAGTGTAAAAATGAGTTTGGGTAACTTGTTGAGATTTTTGGTAGGAGAGAAGACATGAAATTAGGATATGATTCTATCGCACGTAGAGTTTGCATACAATAATTCAGTGAATAAGAGTATAGGGAAGACACCTTTTGAGATTGTGACCAGAATGAAAGTAGAGGAGTTGCAGAGTTGAGAGACATCAGTATGGAGAATAAGAGAAGTTAGAGGTGGAAGAATTTATAGGGTATATGGAGTCAATACATAATCAAGTCAAAAAGCTTTTGAAGGAGATGAATAGTAAGTATAAGGAGCAAGCAGATGAGAAGAGGAGACACAAAGAATTTTTAGTTGGTGATGAAGTAATGGTTTTTCTAAGAAAAGAGAGATTTCCAGTAGAGACATATAACAAGCTAAAGATGAAGAAGTTTAAACAATGTAAGATACTTAGGAAATTTGATTCAAGCAATGCATATGAAGTGGAGCTTCCAGAGACATTGGATATATCACCTGTATTCAACATTGCAGACCTATATCAGTATCATGAAGGAGAATGAAGTGACATCATTGAAGATGATTTAAAGGATCATTTACCACAGCAAGAACCAGAGAAGATAGAAGACATCTTAGATAGCAGAGTTAAACATAGTACCAGAGGGAAGCAATATAAAGAATACCTGGTAAAGTGGAAAGGTAGACCAGAAGAAGATTCAACATGGATTTCTCAGGCTAAGGTAGACGATCTTGGTTTTCCTCTAACCCCATCAAAGTGAGGGACTCACGTTTTTTAACAACCCCGGGTGTCTGATGCAAGAGCATCCCATGTTGCAGAGCAATCTTGCATCAACCAAAAATATTTTGCATTCTTTCTTTTCTTTCATTTTCAATTCAGTTCAGTCAATTGCAGTTTCAGCATTTTGTACCACATTTTTTTGCATCTTCATATCAAAGTTTGTAGAGCAGGGCTTAGCATCTACATATCATCATCTACATCATATCTAATTTTTAGGTCATTTGGACTTGTCTGCTAAAAGTTATCACTACTAGAAGGTCATCGTCTTTCACAGAGTAGAGCATTTAGACAATTAGTTGAAGGAAAAGGTTTGCAGATCACTTCTGTGACTTGTGGAGCCTAACGACACATCATACAAGGAACATGTGGATCAGGGTAAAAGCATAAAGCTGTGTCACACTTTGGGCCAACAAAATAGTTTAGAGTGAGTCATTTTCACATGAGTCAATCTGGGGGAAATATTGTTTCGCCTGAATACATGTAGCCGCTGTGTGTTGCATATGTGGCAAGCTATTTTTGGGCAAGTTGATCTAGGGGCAAGATTGTTTTGCCTGAAATCATGCTGTTAAAAACAAAAAAAATGAAATGGCCACATTTCACGGCAGCTATTTTCTGACAGCTACAGTGACCTAGGGTTTGAAAGTTTTTTGTGCTAAGGGCGTCCCCACCACCTTTTTCAATAGTCTCGTCACCTTGAACCTCGTATGCCATCTTCACCTTGGCATGCATTTTCTGTCAAACATTTTGTATGGCACGATGTATAGTTTAGTGTTTGAAATAAACTTGCACCTTATATGATTGTATGCAAGTAAAATGGGTTTGTAAAATTTCATCCACACAATATAAGCTAAAAAAATATATCAAAATTTGAAATCATTCCAGAGAGACTTTGTACATAAATTCTTCTTTATTGATTTTTGTGCATAAGTTTTTATCAAGGTTGTGATGATGGAAAATTAATCACAATTTGAAACCATTCAAGAAAGAATTTGTGCATAAGTTATTGGAAAGGTTGTGGCACGATCATAGGTAGCAAGTGGCTGATGGCTACTAGGTGGGAGTTAGTTCACACATAAAATAGGTCAAATCAAGTGCTACAACAATGCAAGACATGCACTTTTATCCCTTGTAAGGTTATCCATTCAAATTTTCCCATCAAAGGCTAGGGAACATGGCTTAAATACTATGACAATTATCTATTCAATACTGCCTTTAAAATACTATGACAATTATCTATTCAATACTGCCTTTAAAATACTATGACAATTATCTATTCAATACTACCTTTCAAATACTATTGCATACCTTAGTATAAATAGATTATATAAATAACCAAATATATATATCAACATAATCCCATATAAATTTTGACAGTTTGTCCAAAATCTCTCCTTTCATATGATACAGTCTTTTTCAAATTTTGATTGTATTTTACAGTAAAAATGCCTAAATACAACTACAAACAGGTCAAATGAAGTGGCTGATGGCTGTTGGATGGGAGTCAGTTCACACATAAAACAGGTCAAATCAAGTGCTACAACAATGCGGGACATGCACTTTTATCCCTTGTAAGGTTATCCATTCAAATTTGCCCATAAAATGCTAGGGAATAACATGGTTAAAGAAGGAAACAACATACACTAGATCAATGTAAGCCTATTTTAGAAATTTTAAAGAAAATGCAATTGGCTGGTGTAAAGCCAAATTCTACAACCTTTGCCAACATCCTCCCTCATATCCATCAATACATCATATGAATTTGAATGGATATGAGGGAGTTAACAAAGTCACACCTACCCTATACCATGACGCGATAGAAAACTACAACCTGAACATCAAATTTCATCCACACAATATAAGCTAAAAAAATATCAAAATTTGAAATCATTATAGAGAGAATTTGTGCAGAAATTCTTCTTTATTGAATTTTGTGCATAAGTTTTTATCAAGGTTGTGGTGATGGAAAATTAATCACAATTTGAAACCATTCAAGAAAGAATTTGTGCATAAGTTATTGGAAAGGTTGTGGTGATCAGAAGTAGCAAGTGGCTGATGGCTACTAGGTGGGAGTTAGTTCACACATAAAACAGGTCAAATCAAATGCTACAGCAATGCAGGACATGCACTTTTATCCCTTGTAAGGTTATCCATTCAAATTTGCCCATCAAATGCTAGGGAATAACATGGTTAAAGAAGGAAACAACATACACTAGATCTATGTAAGCCTATTTTAGAAATTTTAAAGCAAATGCAATTGGCTGGTGTAAAGCCAAATTCCACAACCTTTGCTAGGATCCTCCCTCATATCCATCAATACATCTATGAATTTGAATGGATATGAGGGAGTTAATAGAGCCACACCTACCCTATACCATGACGCAATAGGAAACTACGAGGAACATCAAATTTCATCCACACAATATAAGCTAAAAAAATATATCAAAATTTGAAATCATTCCAGAGAGAATTTGTGCATAAATTCTTCTTTATTGAATTTTGTGCATAAGTTTTTATCAAGGTTGTGGTGATGGAAATTAATCACAATTTGAAACCATTCACGAAAGAATTTGTGCATAAGTTATTAGAAAGGTTGTGGTGATTAGAAGTAGCAAGTGGCTGATGGCTGTTGGGTGGGAGTAAGTTCACACATAAAATAGGTCAAATCAAGTGCTACAGCAATGCAAGACATGCACTTTTATCCCTTGTAAGGTTATCCATTCAAATTTGCCCATCAAATGCTAGGGAATAACTTGGTTAAAGAAGGAAACAACATACACTAGATATATATGTTGCAAGTATGGGCCTAACCAATGTTGTCATTGATGTCAACATACTCCTGTTGCATTGATGTCAAGGATTGGATGAGCTGTGTGCTAAAGATATTGAGGAAATTAGTCCTTTCAGAAGCAGAGAAGAACAGTGAAGACAGTGAAGCTCTATGAAGTGAAGATCCCAACTAGATGAAGATCATAGAATGCACATCAAAGGGTTTGTAGATATGTGTCTAAAGATGATCTAGTCAAGATTTGAGAGGTCCGCATGAAGATTCAGAGAAGTCATGACCATATGAGTAAAACTAGTTCTGGTAGCTGTTCAGAGGTGACAGAGTGACACAAATAGGTCCAGTGAGATCTGGAAATATAATATCTTGTTCTGTAGATTTGGTGGAATGTTTAGGAAGCCAAGGTGAATTGACAACTAAATTGGTTCGTGGTCTGGAGGTCCACAAGCATTTATTCTAATGTGATAGTGATGACAGACTATGTTCTTGAGGTTCCAGATGAAGATGCAAATGATTTCAGTAAGCAGAAGTGGTGTGGATGTTCTTTGTGATTCAGGAAAGATTGTGGGGGTCTCTAGATTGTGTCCAGTTCGTGTTGGTGGTCTACATTGAAGATTTACTCTCGGGTGATGGTGTTCTTCCTAATCATGGCTGACCGGATGTTTTACACATCTTGCAGATGATCTTGAAGATGTTCTACAAAGCATGGCGTGTTCCTCAAAGAAGATTGAAGTCCTAGATATGTGTGGCCGATATTGTGGTGATATGCATGAAGTTCATGTAACAAATCAAAGTTGTATTTTTGTAATTGCTTTATAATAGAATATGTTGTGTCGACTTTGATGATCATTCTAAAGTTGATGTCATGTATAAATAAGAATAGTGAAGTCATTTCAAAGTATTCTAGTAAAGATGAGAGAGTGGTAGACAGGAGAAGAGTGAAAAGCAGAGCAGAAGTGTTGAGCTTAAATGAAATTGTCTCAAGCATGGTGAAGATGCTACTCTCCAGTTCAAGTATGTAATATTTATATTATTTTGTAGATAGTGTGTCTCTTGTAGGCAGTGGGCCTCTTGTGAGTAGTGTGCTCAGGCAGTGAGCCCTAATTGGCATGTGCCATTTTGTTCTTATTCTTTTAACAGAGAATACAATCTTGGGTTAGTCACCCTGTGGGTTTTCCCTTAATCAAGTTTTCCACGTTAAAATCTTGGTGTCATATGTGTTAATGCGTTTCTTCTCTTGAGTTATTGCATTGTGCTTCCATGATTGAATCATTATTATGCTATTGAATTAGAAGAAGGATTTAAGTGTTTAAAGAAAAGAAGATTTTGTGACAACTGATTAACCCCCCTCTCAGTTGTCTGTCCTAAATCCAACAATTGGTATCAGAGCTAAGTTCCTCTAAAAGAGCTTAATCACTTGAGGAGATCCAGGATGTCTTCCTACAAGAAGGATAGTCTAAGGTTTGATGGAACTAATTACACTCTTTGGAAAAGCCGCATGGAATGTCACTTACAATGTATGGGAATGCAATATTGGACCATAACTTCAAAGAAGTATGTTCCTCCAAAGAATGGTCCAACAACTATAGATGAAATCAGAGATGCTGAAGATAATCTTTGAGCTAAAGAAGCCTTACTAAGTGCCTTATCTGATTCAGAGCTGACAAATGTTATGGATTTAAAAACTGCATATGAGATTTGGTCAAAGCTGGAACTTCTGCATGAAGGAGACAAATATGTTAAATGTGCCAAGCTACAAAGTCTGAAAGGAAAATTCAAAAATCTGAAGATGAGAATATCACTGCATTTATGCCAAAAGTAAATGAGCGTGTTTGTGGCATTAGGTGTGCTAGTGGAACCTTGGATGAAGATGAGATTGTTGCCAAAGTTCTCAGATCCCTACCTCCTACTTACAAACACAAGGTTGCTACTATTGAAGAATTCAAATCTTTATCAAATATCACAAGAGATCAATTGGTTGGAAAATTAGCTACATTTGAATTGGCTAAGTTTGGAGATGCACCTCCCAAGACTAAATCTGCATTCAAAGCTAGTGCCTCTGTAAAAGGCAAACAAAGGTATGATCTAGGAGAGAACTCCTCAAAGAAACTATCATGGTATGAAAAAGCAAGAAAAGATCTGGAAGAAGATGAGGCAGAAGCTGCTCAACTTGAAGCCCTTATTGTAAAAAGACTGCCAAGAGGATCTGGTAAGTATGAAGGAAAATTGCCATTCAAATGTTTCAACTGTAACAAGATTGGTCATTTTGCTTCAAGGTGTCCAGAAAGATTTTTAAGGACTAATCCAAATAGATCAAAATTTCAAAAGAAATGTTACTATGTTCATGAAGATGATGATGATGAAGGAGTAACAGATGATGAATCAAAGACAAGAAATAAATTTGGAAGTGACTGGGTGTTTATTGCCATCAAGGAAGCAGATCCAATGCCCATTGAATCTGTCAATCATAAAATGGTAGAAAAAGCTCTGGCTACTGAAGTTGAAGAAAAGGATGAATGGGTCATTGACAGTGGATGCTCCCACCATATGACTGGTGACAAAAATAAGTTCATAGATCTAGAAAGATATGAAGGAGGAGTTGTAAAATTTGGTGATAATTCTGCTAATAGAATAAGAGGCAGAGGAAATATTTTTTTTGATGGAAAGAACAAAACTAGTGATGTACTGTATGTTGAAAAGAACAAAACTAGTGATGTACTGTATGTTGAAGGTTTGAAGCAAAATCTTCTCAGTGTTGGGCAGTTGGTGGAAAAAGGCTATGATCTCTGATTCAAAAATAGAAAATGTAAGATCTTTGAAAGTTTTGGAATAGAGGTTGCATCTGGTACTCAAATAAAAGGTAACATCTTCCACTTGGTTGGTACTGACAAAAGTTGTTTATTTGTTCAAATTGATTAGAGTTGGTTGTGGCATAGGAGAATGTCTCATGTAAATTTTGATAATATAATCAAGATAAGAAACACACAGACTGTAAGAAATCTTCCAAGACTAGTGAAACCTACTAACAATTTGTGCAAAGAATGTCAGTTGGGTAAGCAAAGCAAAGTCACATTCAAAAGTAAGGAACAATATTCTATTGAATTGTTGGACTTAATACATACTAATCTATGTGGACCAACAAAAATCAGGAGTTTGCATGGTGATAGATATTTCATGTTACTAATTGATGACCATTCCCGGATGATGTGGGTGACTTTCTTGAAAAGAGAAATTTGAGGCTTTTGAGAAATTCAAAATATTCAAGGCTGTGGTAGAGAATGAAACTGAGTTAAACATAAAATGTCTTAGGTCTGATAGAGGTGGAGAATTCACATCCTGAAAGTTCATAGAATTCTATGGGAAACATGGGATAAAAAGATAGTTATCTTCTCCAAGGACTCCACATCAGAATGGAGTAGTGGAGAGAAAGAACTAGACCATCCAAGAAGCATCTAGAACCATGATGATGGAAGCAAATGTTCCTCAGATCTATTGCAGAGAAGGTGTAAGCACTGATATCTATACTCTTAATCGAGTACAAATCAGAAGTAATACTAGTAAGACCCCTTATGAACTTTGGTTTGGCATCACTCCCACTGTAAAGTATTTCAGAGTCTTTGGTAGTAAATTTTACATTAAAAGAGATGAAGACCTTGGCAAATTTGATGCTAGAAGTGATGAAGTAATATTCTTGGGCTATTCTACTCAAAGCAAAGCATACCGGTGTTATAACAAGAGATTGAGAAAGATTGTAGAAAGTACAGATGTGAAGGTTGATGAAGGCATTGAAAAACCCTCAAGGTCTTATGAATATGAAGAAGATGATCAGAATGATGTTTTGGTCCAAGAATTTCAAGCCCCTTCTAGAATTCAGATCCAAACTGATCCAAAGAATCCTGAAATACAGGAAGAAGAGATAAGTTTGAATGAACTTGTCCAAGATATAGTAGTGCAAGAAATTCCTAAAATTCCCAGGCATGTAAGACTAAATCATTCTAAAGACCATATCATAGGTGATAGAAGAAAAGGTGTTCAAACAAGAAGAAAGATTGCTCAAGACTCAGAAAAGTATTATTTGATTTCAAAGAATGAACCAAAAATAGTAAGTGAAGCATGCAATGATGAAAGCTGGACTAACGCAATGGAGGAAGAGTTGATGTAGATTGAGAAAAATCACACTTGGGATCTTGTTCCCAGACCTAGAAACAAAAATGTGATTGGGACCAAATCAGTCTTCTAGAATAAACTAAATGAAGATGGTGAAGTAGTCAGAAATAAAGCCAGATTGGTCTACAAGGGTTATTCTCAAATAGAAGGAGTTGATTTTGAAGAAACTTTTTCTCCGCTGGCAAGAATTGAAGTAGTCAGATTATTTCTTGCTTTTGCTGCCTTCAAGGATTTTAAAGTATATCAGATGGATGTCAAGTCTGCCTTCCTGAATGGTGACTTGGAAGAAAAAGTATACATTGAGCAATTAGATGGATTTCAGTTGTCTGATCATGGTGATATGGTCTTCAAGTTGAAGAAAGCACTGTATGGACTCAAACAAGCCCCAAGGGCTTGGTATGAAAGATTGGATAAACATCTTTTGAAGATTGGTTTCAACAAAGGTACTTCTGACAGTAACTTGTACTTCAAGATTGATCATGAAAATATATTGATTGTTGAAGTATTTGTTGATGATATTATTTTTGGAGGAAGAGATAGTATATGCAAGACTTTTACAAATCAAATGAAAAGTGAATTTGAGATGTCTATGTTTGGGGAAATGAATTTCTTCTTGGGTCTGCACATCACTCAAACAAAAGAAGGAATCTTCATATCATAGACCAAATATGTGAAAGAATTGTTGAAGAAATTTGGGATGGAAGATTCAAAACCAATGAATACTCTCATGGAAACCAGATGTAAACTAAGAAAAGATGATGAATCTCCTAAGGTTGATCAGAAAAAGTACAGGTCAATGATTGGAGGACTACTGTATCTTACTCAAACTAGACCTAACATTATGAATGTTATTGGTCTTGTTGCCAGATTCCAAGCTAATCCTAGAGAATCTCATATCATGGCAATCAAGAGAATTCTCAGATATCTAAAGGGAACAGTTGAGTATGGTTTATGGTATCCTAGGGATCATGATTTCTCTCTTCATGCATATACAGATGCGGATTGGATAGATGTGGATGATCAGAAGAGTACCAGTGGTGGTGCATTCTTTTTGGGGAAAAGATTAGTTTCTTGGCTGAGCAAGAAACAAGAGGCTATATCTCTGTCCACTATAGAAGTAGAAAATATTACAGCAGTAGGTAGTTGCACTCAAGTATTGTGGATGAAGCAAATGCTAAGAGACATCAGAGTGGAGTATGAGGAACCTATCACAATCTTCTGTGATAACTCAAGTGCAATAAATATATCAAAAAATCCAGTGTTGCATTCAAAGACAAAACATATATCCATCAAATTTCACCTTTTGGGAGAGCAGGTGAACAAGAATGAAGTCAGATTGGAGTTTGTGCCTTCTAAGGATCAAATTGCAGAAATTTTTACTAAACCTCTACTTAAGGACTCTTTTGAGTATCTCAGGGAGAAGTTAGGGGTTATTACCCCTCTGGTTCTAAATTAGGGTGCACTGATGTGCATCAGTCTAGTGGATCTCACAATCATATCTTGTGATCCGGATTGATGATAGGAAGCTGCTACTCAGGGGGAGCAGTTTGTATGATTCTGATTGATGCAAGTATGTGCTCTTTGCCATTGATGTCAAAGGGGGAGAGAAGACATGTGAAAAAAAAAGTGGTTGCTGATCAAAGGGGGAGCAGTAAAGAAAGAGAAGACATATGAATGATTTTTGTTGATAGGGGGAACCATGTCAGTTAGTAAGGAGAAGTTCTTGTCTTGATGGTTAAAATAGTTTTTCACATCATCTGTGTCCATCAATGACAAAGGGGGAGATTGTTGCAAGTATGGGCCTAACCGGTGTTGTCATTGATATCAACATACTCCTGTTGCATTGATGTCAAGGATTGGGGGAGCTGTGTGCTAAGGATATTGAGAAAATTAGTCCTTTCAGAAGCAGAGAAGAACAATGAAGAGAGTGAAGCTCTATGAAGTGAAGATCCCAGCTAGATGAAGATCAGAGAATGCACATCAAAGGGTTTGTAGATATGTGTCTAAAGATGATCTAGTCAAGATTTGAGAGGTCCACATGAAGATTTGGAGAAGTTATGGCCATATGAGTAAAACTAGTTCTGGCAGCTATTCAGAGGTGACAAAGTGACACAAATAGGTCCGGTGAGATCCAGAAATGCAATATCTTGTTCTGCGGATTTGGTGGAATGTTTAGGAGGCCAAGGTGAATTGACAACTAAATTGTTTCATGGTTTGGAGGTCCACAAGCATTTATTCTAATGTGACAGTGATGATAGACTATGTTCTTGAGGTTCCAGATGAAGATACGAATGATTTCAGTAAGAAGAAGTGGTGTGGATGTTCTTTGTAATTCAGGAAAGCTTGTGGGGGTTTCTAGATTGTGTCCAGTTCGTGTTGGCGGTCCGCATTGAAGATTAAGCTCGTAATTAAAGATTTACTCTTAGGTGATGGTGTTCTTCCTAATCATGGCCTACTAGATGTTTTACACATCTTGCGGATGATCTTGAAGATGTTCTGTGAAGCATGGCGTGTTCCTCAAAGAAGATTGAAGTCCCAGATATGTGTGGCTGACATTGTGGTGATACACATGAAGTTCGTGTAATAAATCAAAGTTGTATTTTTGTAATTGCTCTGTAATAGAATATATTGTGCCGACTTTGATGATCATTCCAAAGTTGATGTCATGTATAAATAAGAATTGCGAAGTCATTTTAAAGTATTTTGGTGAAGATGAGAGAGTGGTAGAGAGGAGAAGAGCAAAAAGTAGAGTAGAAGTGTTGAGCTTAAATGGAATTGTCTCAAGCATGGTGAAGATGCTACTCTTCAGTTCAAGTATGTAATATTTATATTATTCTGTAGACAGTGTGTCTCCTGTAGGTAGTGGGCCTCTTGTGAGCAGTGTGCTTGGGCAGTGAGCCCTAATTGGCATGTGCCATTTTCTTCTTCTTATTCTTTTAATAGAGAATACAATCTTGGGTTAGTCACCCCGTGGTTTTTCCCTTAACTAGGTTTTCCACGTTAAAAATCTTGGTGTCATATGTGTTAATGTGTTTCTGCTCTTGAGTTATTGCATTGTTCTTCCATGATTGAATCATTATTATGCTATTGAATTAGAAGAAGGATTTAAGTGTTTAAAGAAAAGAAGATTTTGTGGCAACTGATTCACCCCCCCTCTCAGTTGTCTATCCTAAATCCAACAATATATACATATATAATTCGCTAGAATGTTAAATAGAGTCTACCTTTTCTAAATTGTTGAATGCTTTTTTTCTAGATTGGAAATATACCTTCTTATGACTCCAACTACTATAGGATAAAATTTGATTTATATGAATTATGATAAAATCTGATTTATATAAATTCCTATATGGCTACCATGTCAATATGCTACATGCTACATGTGACTTTAAATTTGGATTTTCTATGCATTCCTAGTTCTGTATTTTATGGTTGATTTAGATTTGGTTGATAGGGCTATTATATATGTATTTGCAAGCATCTAAGGTACAGGTTTATTTAAGAAGCACGTGTGCATTTATATCATGGATTTTTTTAAAGATGTATGTAGTAGTTGGAAAATTTATATGCAGGTTTATTTACATCGTGACACAGAATATGTTTGACATAAATTTAATTATCATATTGCAAATAAATTTAGGTCCACATGAATGACCAATCATCACATTAGTTAGGTCAACCTGAAGATAGTGATAATTCTACATTATATGGTGAGACCATTCTGAGGTTTCAAAGAGCTTTGGATGAACTAAATAGTACTATTCACAATATACCAAACCTTTCAAGTAGAGATAGGTTGGTTAGGATTAGGGATGAGATCACACGTATGATCCAAGTTGTTCAATCATACAATCCCTATGATGACATTAGTGTTGACAAGTTCTATGCATCACTTTCTCAGAGTGTTGTTGGCCAGGAGAAATGGCCATCTATTTCTAGGCTAGTTTCAGTAGATAATGTTCTCAGCATGTTCCCTTCTTATAGGGGAAAAGAGAGAGTGAGAGGCTATTCTCCCACCAAGTGTGTGGATGCAGTTGTTGGTCCTTTCATCTATCCTAGATTTTTGGTAGTTCATCACAAATGACCAAACAATGATGAGTTGCCATTGTATATTTGCAAACAATTATATGCAAAGTTCCATTTAGATTTATCTGTCGATTATACATCTTTCCCTAAACATGTTGGTCAGGGGAAAGGGAGGTTTGTAGATAGACCTGAGTATAGAAGACGAGATGTGCCACCTCTTCAGAACAAGAGGTCCTTAGTTGGGCCACATCTTTTAGTTCTTCCAAAACATGTGGAACTAGAAAATGCTGCCCAATTAGCATTGACCCCCTCGAGGCACACATTTTTTGAGAGTATGGCAACTATTGCCACTAAGGTTGATTAGTTGTCATCTGATCGTGTTGATAGGTATTTGTAATGCTCGAGGATTGACATTCCATCCACTGAGGCCACATCAACCAGCTATTCAGATCATTACATTCATGGTAATATACCATCACCACATGATGTGGCACAGATTGGTGGAGAGAGTTCTTTGCGAAATATGACTAGATGCTTAGCCAATGATTTATTAGATTCATACCAGTTCATCAATGATCAATATGGGATCCCACTTGATGCTATATCCTCACATCTCGAGTGATATTTTGGTAGATGGAGGAGCCATGGTGAGTCAGGTTCACAGGGTTTGGGGGGACATCAGGATGTTCCACTTGGTCCTACAGGCTCCACTCCTCCACATGTTTTGGTTGGTCTTGAGGTTGAAGTTACTGCACATGATGTTATGGGAGTTGAGTATAGCAGGCTTCTTTTTAGCACTAAGACTGCACCATCTACACGTGTATCATTGTCTCTCCATGATTCTGACCTGAGTGGGATTGGAAGCACCTTTGCTGGTGCAGTTGAGGTACAATTTATTTAAAAATTATAATC
Organism: Cunninghamia lanceolata; assembly: GCA_027924645.1. Taxonomy (NCBI): domain Eukaryota; kingdom Viridiplantae; phylum Streptophyta; class Pinopsida; order Cupressales; family Cupressaceae; genus Cunninghamia; species Cunninghamia lanceolata. Next base: position 2,101,071 of record BSBN01000925.1, on the reverse strand, counting down.
TAAATTCATAAATTATATATTTAAAAATTATAAGTTCAATTTTAAATAAAGTCACATACATTGAAGCTCCGACTCTTGATTGCAATCTTAAATGTACATGTGTATTAGACACAAGCTACTGTTTTACAACCTGGATATGGAGATTTGCATCATGCTGGCGATCCTAGTCATCAGCATGAGGTATTTAAAAACTAGGTCTATATATCACATGTACATATAAGTTTGATTTAAGTGTGTGTATATATATAAAGTTAACTTTCTACATATAGACATCAAGTGTACAAGTTTTCTAACTAAATACATATATGCTTATATATTGTATGAACACATGTCATAAATAGGTTGCATGATCAGGTCATGCTTCTATTGAGACTCCTCTACATGATGTAGACTATGTATGTCAGGTAATTTAGATTTGTCAAGTATTATTTATTTATTTAAAATCAAAATAAATTATATTTGTACATGTATATATATAGAATTTGAAAATTTTATGGTGTTTCATGTGCAGACCCTGACCCACAACTCAACACAACGCTTAGGTCACGGATCAGTCGAGGGCTCCAATTAGGGATCAGGATGTCACAACTTGAGACATAGCTCGAGACAGATCGAGGCTCAATCCATTTGTAGAGAGAGACATTTATGAGTTGTTATTATGATTCAGACGTTTTATACTTATAGTACATTTGGACATTATGACTTACATATTATATTTTATCTAGACGTTTTTATGAGTCACATGAACTTTTATATCTGGACATTATTATGAGTCACATGTTTTATATTTGGACATTAAATGTACACTTATGTTTTATATCTTAGAGACGTTCTTATTATGAGTCACATGCTTTATATTTACATTTCAAAATTTATATTATGAGTTACATGCTTTATATTAATTATTTGGACATTTGGATGTCCATTGTTTATTCTGTGAAGAAATTTAATTACTTTCCCCTTTATGAATAAATTTAATGCATTGATGTAATATAGATATAATGTCTTGGTATTATTCAATCCAAGGATAACCAAGTGCCATGTTTAATCTACTTGACATGTGTTCAATGGTTGAATAGGCATCAAAGTAATCACATTGTCCCCTAAAATAGAAGATTAAGTTCACAATATTTCACATGAAAAAATAAATCTATAAATGATGCATAATGTTTGTGTGAATGGGAAAAGGTAAAATACTTATTTTTATGTGGTAAATTATTTTCAATTACCTACCCTAATGTTCCACTATAAATCTAACATAAAAAGAGTTTTATTTAGTTAAAGAAAACATAAGTAACTACTATACCCAATAAGTTAGTGTTATTTTTCCTTTTATCTAAATTTCTAAATGTGTCCTAATTAGGCTATATTCCTAATCTAAAATAAGATTAAGTTGGGAAATAGAAAATGAATATAGGAAGATATCTAAACAAATGAAGTAGTACATATTTAAACCTAGTAAAATTAGAAACTACCTAGAATTTAGCTAAAGTTGCTAGATTTAACAAACTTAAATTATTTTTAAAAACCATAAATCCAACAAAACATATCTATTAATAAATATCCTTTATCCTCTACATATCCAAATAAGTCTTGAAAGTGACTTGTCACACAAGTTCACTCTTTTATTTGTCATTTTTATTTTTATTTTGTAAGTTGCTTGAACTCTATTTTTTGCTAGATTTACAAAATGATAAATTGTGACTCGCTAATGTTTAAAAAATATTTGTTATTCGCTTGGTGACCTCAACTTCCCAATCACACCCCAAAACAAGGACATTAGGACTTTCAAGAAAATAAGATTTTTTTACAAATTGATTTTAGGATTTATTTCTTAACTCAAAATATAAAGTGAGATTTTAGAGACATAAGGCATCTTTTTAGTTATTACAAACTTATTCCCAATTTCTAGTTCTTGGCAGTAAATTACAAAGAGGGATTTTGGTGGTAATTTGTAAAAGTGTAAATTTATAGTTAAAATTGCATATTAGTTCTACACCTCTATTTCCATCTTGAAGTAGAACTTTAGAACAATCATGTAATCCATCAAAATTGAAAATTTTTAGTTAATCTCCACACTTATAACAATTGATCATTTAATGCAACTTTTCCCACGTGTACATGCAAGTACCTATATATATCCTGTCACATTACCATTTTCAATACTTGATTTATCAATTAAACTCATATCAAGTTGAAGAGAGTTTAGTAAGATTGAAAAATGATCCCATTGTTGTGAAATATGCCTCCATTGTGTTGAATTGAACCCCTTCAAAGGTTATTTATCAACTTTAGAGATCACTCAAGAATACTTTTAGACAAATTATACTAATCTTAGGCTTGGGAGTCATTATTGGTTTACTATGATGTCATTCCCACATAGTTCAAGGTGTTTCAATTGTTTGTTGAAGAGATACATCCAATGTTAGTGCCATTTGAAGCTGTGTAGCCTTTTTACTTGGTCATATCAAGTTGAAGAGAGTTTAGTATGATTGAAAAATGAGCCCATTGTTGTGAAATATGCCTGGATTCAAAGGTTACTTATCAACTTTAGAGATCACTTGAATACTTTTAGACAAATTATACTAATCTCGGGCTTGGGAGTTGAATTATTGGTTTATTGATGTCATTCCCACATAGTTCAAGGTGTTTCAATTGTTTGTTGAAGAGATTGGAGTGTTAGTGCCATTTGAAGCTGTGTAGCCTTGTTAAGGTCATATCAAGTTGAAGAGAGTTTAGTATGATTGAAAAATGAGCCCATTGTTGTGAAATATGCCTCCATTGTGTTGAATTGAACCCCTTCAAAGGTTATTTATCAACTTTAGAGATCACTTGAATACTTTTAGACAAATTATACTAATCTTGGGCTTCAGAGTCATTATTGGTTTACTATGATGTCATTCCCACATAGTTCAAAGTGTTTCAATTGTTTGTTGAAGAGATTGTCTAGTGTTAGTGCCATTTGAAGTTTTGTAGCCTTGTTACTTGGTCATATCAAGTTGAAGAGAGTTTAGTATGATTGAAAAATGAGCCCATTGTTGTGAAATATGCCTAGATTCAAAGGTTATTTATCAACTTTAGAGATCACTTGAATACTTTTAGACAAATTATACTAATCTTAGGCTTAGGAATTGAATTATTGGTTTATTGATGTCATTCCCACATAGTTCAAGGTGTTTCAATTGTTTGTTGAAGAGATTGGAGTGTTAGTGCCATTTGAAGTTGTGTAGCCTTGTTAAGGTCATATCAAGTTGAAGAGAGTTTAGTATGATTGAAAAATGAGCCCATTTTTGTGAAATATGCCTCCATTGTGTTGAATTGAACCCCTTCAAAGGTTATTTATCAACTTTAGAGATCACACAAGAATACTTTTAGACAAATTATACTAATATTGGGCATGTAAATGTATTAAAATAATTATTTTGAGAGTCAACAAGGAATATAAATATTTTGAAGTAGTACATAGCAAATTCAAAGATATCTCAATGCTTAAATATTTTGAGTAATAAATGAAATGTAATCAAATATTAAAGAAATTTGTACATATTTTAAAAAGTTAGAGCATATAAATACCATTAAAGATCTACCTAAACTTCAATTAAAATAACAATCATCATGTTAAAATCTAAAATACAAAAGAACTCTTAGAAGAGAACTCATAAGCACATCATCTTTGAACATGTAAATTATGAACTAGATAGATCTATCTAATGTACCTATTTGTTAAGTTTGAGACCCCTACATGATAAGAATACAAAAAAAGAGCTTCCCTTAGCTTCAAGAAATATTTATTCTGTACTGACAAGGCCAACCACGTGAAAGTGGAAGCTCAGTGGCCCCACCTAAAACCTAAGACACCTAAGACCTAACACACTTAAAACCTAAGACCTAAGACTTAGAACACAACTAAGACCTATAAGACACCTTTAAGACACTTAAGACATACATTAAGACACCTAAGACCTTTAAGAAACTTTTAAGACATACACTAAGACACCTAAGACCTTTAAGACACTTAGAAGACATACCTACTTGACACATTTAAGACACCTAGATACCTAAGTCTTAAAACACCTAAGAAACCTAAGACCTATAAGACACCATAGTACACCTCTAAAACACCTAAGAATTAAAAGACATATCTAAGACACCTAAGGAACTTAAGACATATAGTAAGACACCTAAGACCTTTAAGACACTTACTTAGCATATCTACTTGACACATTTAAGACACCTAGACACCTAAGACACCTAAAACACCTAAAACACCTAAGAAAGGTCTAATATGCCTAATCCACCTTTAAGACACTTAAGACATATATCTAAGACACGTAAGACATAAGATAGGTCTAGAAGACATATTTAAGACACCTAGACACCTAAGACCTAAAACACCTAAGAAACTATAAGACCTTTAAGACACCTCTAAACACCTAAGACATCTAAGACTATCTATATATAATTTAGAGATCATACTTGCACAACATGAAGTTCAATTTTATAACTTGAAATCCTTATAGGCATAGATCTACATAATTGCAAAAACAAAAATCTGTGTAAATAAATTTATAGCTCATTTGTAGCTTGATCTTGTTTTATTATAATAAAATTTGAACTAAGAGCCATTGAAATTAAAATTTGAAAGGAAAGAACTATCAAGAATCATGTACATTTTAAAATAAATCAATAGATCAATAGATAATTCGAGTGTGCATATACCTTCATACCATGTATCGATTGGTTCAACCCGCTCTTCAATAATGTAGTTAGACCTCTTGGTACATATAATCTGGATCTTCTCTATCTTTTATTATCTCTAAAATCTTTTCATGATTTTCAATAGACAACCTCCCCTTTTGTTGGCCATGTCCTCTTTTTTGTAAAGTTTTCAAACTTAATCTTTTTTCTATAACTAAGTGACTGTACTATAGAACCTTTTGTCCTGGCATATAATCAATAAATATAATACCATTTTTATCCATCTTTACTTGTTGATAATAGGTGCCTTCAACAACAACTGATCCAATGGGATATGATTGTCCATCACCATCTTTCATTGATTCTAACAATTTTGATTTTTCTTGTGTGCATCGTAGTAGATAGTAATCTACACCTTCTGTATTGTCAGGATCTGCAACCATAGCAAAAATATCTCCTGTACACACCACAAGTAAACATGTTTGTACATTTGAGTTGAATAATGTAAATCAAATGTTCAAAACTTTATTACAATCTAGAATATAAATCAATTCTATAACTTACCTATAACAACTACATCTGATACATGTTCGTAATCAGCTAAATATATAGGATCATATACATCTACAATGTCACTATCTTCAAAAGGAGGCATTGATACTATTTGTTTCATTTCCCATTGTGAAACATATCCATCCCTTACATTTGGACATTATAGAATATTTGCATTGTTCTCAATGCAATCAACACAGAAACATGATTTTTCTCACTTGAATAGTAAGAGGCTTGCTATGTCTTGTAGTCATGACTTGATGCAAACTTCTACACCATTAATAGCTTGACAATTATATGGATTCGATCAATCAATATCTACACGTATGAACAAATTCTTGAGCATCTCAATTAAAACTATTTAAATTCAATTAAATCACGTGTACTTTGTATACGCCTAAAAATGACATGATTCATCCTAAATAAATATTCTAAATATTTATTCCATTCTTCTATCAATTAAATAAATATTCTAAATTTATTTAATCGATTCACTGTTCCATAATTAAATAAATTCAATTTATTTAATTAAAAATTCTTCTAAATGTCCTACCCAATTAAATAATCATAAATTATTTAATTAATCCAAATTCCTCTATCCTAAGTTCTAAAATCTAAAAATCCACCTCACCTTTACACCTCACCTTCCCACCTCACCTTGTCCACCTCATCAGGTTGCACATGTAATTAAATATATTTAATATTTAATTACCTTATTTTCCCTCACCCACATGGCTTATTTCTTCTCAAATCAGAGGTAGTTAACTAATCAATCAAAAGTGTTAACTAACCTGTCAATTGAGTCAATCCCTCAATCAATTCAGTCAGTTCCATAATCCACTCTTCTAACTGATCAATCAAGTCTGTTAACTGATCAGTCAATGGAGTTAACTCTCCAATCAATTTTGTCACATCCCCTCTTTCATGATGGAGCTGGGACACTTGTCACATTTCTACTAGTTGCACATTCCTCAACCATTCTTAGCCATTGATCTTCATATCTTCTCTCAACCATTGATTCTTATTCTTCCAAATCTATAAATGGAACCTCACTCCTCCACTCTAATGATCCAGACTTTTGATATTGTTACTCTGCAGAAATATCACCAGCGCGCCTTTGGCACCCTTTTACCATCCACAAGCTTGAGATCACATACTTGCCTTGGAGCTCATCTTCATTGCATATCACCATAGCCATTTACCATCGACTTCCTACAAACAGCTAAAAGAGTGCACTCTCTGAGGGCTCACTTCATTTGCAAAAGGACGGTTGTAATAGGCAAACAACAGAAGCATCAATTTCAAGGAAGGTTTGCTTTGTGTTATTCATTGCTATTTTCTTTTAATCTTTCTTGTTATCTTCTATTCTGTTGATGTTTGGGTCTTATATAATTTATTTGATTGATCTACGTTTTACCCTTACATTTTTGGCGCCCACCGTGGGGCCTTTGCCCCTTTATCTCATCAAAATCTGAGCTTTTTTGAAGGCAGGTTCCGTATTGGTCACGCACAGACATGCACAGGTTATTTTGGCGCATTTAAACATTTCTATGGCGCATATATCCTTTTTTGCAGCGCTTTTATTCTTTCTGTGCTTCTGTGTATTCTTACTGCGCTTTTGCACACTGTTACGACGCTTCTGTCATTATTGCGCATATGTTCATTTGTGCTGTGCTTTTGAAGACTGTTACTGCGCATTCATTATTACTGCGCATTTATTCATTTGCACAGCGCATACGTGTAATATTACGGCGCATTCATAGATGCTGCACTTCTGTTAATTATTTCTGCGCATCTAATCACTGAAGCTGCGCTTCTGTAATAGACTAAGGTTTTAGTACTTTTCTAGGGGAATTTGCTAACGCTAACCTTTTCGCAGGTGTTTGCTGGAGCTGTTTTGTAGGATAGGTTCAGGTTTAGTTCCATATAGTTGCATCTAAATAGTTCACACTTCACTTTCTAAAGGATAGTAAAATTGATGTTCATTCAAATCCTCATCTAGCTCTAATTAGGGAGAAAGTAACGGGATTATTTCTTGCTTGCATTGCAACACTTTCCAAGTTATTGCTATCTAAGTCTAAAACTGAACTCACCATTGATCTTGAGGTTAAAATGAACTATTGCTATGTCGTGAGACCAAAAACTTCAAAGTTAACTATCTCGTGCTACGCGGTTTAAAACTGAACTCACCATTGATCTTGAGGTTAAAATGAATTATTGCTATATCGTTAGACCAAAAACTTCAAAGTTAACTATCTCGTGCTACGCGGTTTAAAACTGAACTCACCATTGCTTTCTGGGGTTAAAACTCAACCAATGCTATCTTGCTAAAATCACTTCAAAGTTCTGTGTTTGAGTAGATTAGCCCATTTAGTTTTTTCACTTTTAACTAGGTTGGATTAATCAATGTATTTTGTGCTTGACGAATGACAATAGGTTTATGCTCTCCCCTCTTCTAGGTGATCAGAGTGCCAGACTTGTCATTCTATTTGTTTAACCTTTAAGAGGGGCCTGCCCTTGGATGCACACTTGTCCAAGTGGGAACAACCCTGAGTGGTAACAGGCTAACGCCAAGCCCTACCAAGCCACTTAAAATAAATTGTGCTTGAGGTGAAAACTTCCTGCAACAAGTGCTGTTATGTTACACCGACGGCCAACCTCCCCCAAAACCCTCTCAGACGCAACCCTTTGAGGCTGGGAGACTCCATAACGGAGAGTAGTGCTGCCGCATGTGTAACCACTTGAACGGTTGCCCACATTAAATACCTCTTGTTCTAGTGGCCCAAATCCCTTATAATCCATTTATCGCTTAGGATTTTTGTGCTTGCTTTTGTTCAGTTTAGTCCAAAATAGAGTCGAAAAAACTACAGAAATAATGAAAAACTACAAAATATTCTTTGTGCTTGCTGTGTTTTCTTGCTGTTAATTCATAATATCAAATCAGGAAGACCTTTTCCAGCCAAAAAATACCAAAAACAGGAGAAAAATCCAAAAAATTTGCCAAAAATATTAGAGCTGCGCATATACTCCTTTCTACTGCGCATTTGTAGCGACTTACTGCGCCTTTGTAATGACTTGCTGCGCATTTGTACGTAACCAGAGCTGCGCATATACTGAGACTTACGGCACATTTGTCCATTTTTGTTGCGCATTTGTTTCGGTGCATATGTGACAGTGAGCACTTGCCCTATTTTTGAGAAAATATTTTCACTTGATTGGAGCACCCATTTCAGCCTAGTTTCACTTTCTAAAATCATATTCAACCTTGCTGTCAATCTTCATCCATTTCACCCAAGTCTCTCTCTTTCGTCACTCGTCCCATTCACTTTCTGTCCAAATCCCTCTTGTCCCAAAGTCAGTTTGTCCCATACTAATTCCACATAGGTCCTTTTTTCATGTCATTAGTGAATTCACGTAAGCCTAGTAGGTCACAGTACCTTTGCTAGTAGTCTTGTTGAACGACTAAGCCCTACACAGTAAGACTGGTATCGACTACCCTTACTAGCGGCTAACGTCTTGTGTCAACCGTCTTACTTGAAGTTATTGAGTGAGAGAATCCTTTGTCCAAATCTTGTCCTAAGTATCCCATTCACAATAGTCTCAGTCAGCACCTCGCCAAAATTTCTAATCCTAGTCTACTTCATCCCACCTCCCCTTGCATGGTTCTTACTCGATCCCAGTATAACAAGCAAATTGAAATGGCCGACTCATCTGATCACCTCGCCCCACCATGTGGTGGTGACGAAGAAATTTCTCATGAAGAATTAGTAGCGCACATCCAAGATAGAAAATTCCAATGCCTGGTAGAGAGGGTGCTCCTTGAAGACCCCCATAAATACTTCCATCATCTTGCTAATCTCAGAGTCAAACTCCCCGCAGACTTTGACATAAGCTCCATCATGGAAAATGTAGACAATGATCATGAGCGGAGATGTGATGATCATGAGAGAGACACGAATGACACAGTCCCGCATGCAAATGATAGAGGAAAGAATCCCATAGATCAAAATGCTCCTATGGAGGACGTGAGACAACAAATCGAAAGTCTAAAGCAAGAAATATCCAACCTTAAGACCGGTACAAGTTCCAAGCACTACTCTTTGGAAGATATAGCTTCGTATCCTTTTGACAAATGTTTGGTCATGAAACCCTTCCCCTTGCAGTTCGGAGTCCCAAAGTTCAACAAATACAAAGGGAAGAGGGACCCTAGAGATCATATCCGGGAATTCAATGCTGCATGTTTAGAAGTAGCTCACAACGAGACCTACTTGATGAGACTATTCCTAAGATCCTTAGGTGGTCAAGCTATGGAGTGGTTCTCGCGCCTCCCACCAGGAATCAAAACTTTTGATGAATTTGTCAATAAATTTATAACGCACTTCTCTTACAACATAGAACATGAGGTATCTATGCTAGATCTATGCAGCACCAAACAAAAGGGTGGTGAGTCATTCGCCACCTTCTTACAACGATGGAGACAGCTAGCTAGTAAGTGTTCTTATGATATACCTGAGAAGCAACTATTGGAAATGTTTGTCCATAATTTGAATACTGATCTTAGCTATCAAATTCAGATACAATGCCCTACATCATTCTCAGAAGTCATCGAAATGGGCTTATTCATCGAAAAGGCTATGATCACTAAAGGAGCTATCAAGCTATACAAGGACACACCTAATTCCAATTACACAATGGATAAATCAAAGTTTTGGACCAAGAACAAGAATGTGGTCAACGATGGGGTAGTTGACGCCAAGGCAACAGCTCCTAAACAACAACCTATATTCACTCTTAAGGGAGAAACAAACAATGGTGCGCTCAACAAATCACCCTCTTGGGAGCCTAGACCTTGGTTCCATTCAAATCCAAGGAGAAAATTCACACCATTGGGTGAGTCTCAAGAGTCTGCACTAAGGAAGTTGTTGGCCAACAACGAAATTTCTCTACCGCTAACAAGTGATTACGAACCCATAGTCAAACCTCCCTACTGGAAGGACATAGTGTAGACACCCAAATTTGTCCCAAATTTGTCCATGTCTTGCAACACCTTGATAAAAATATTATCCTAAGACATCATGTAGCATTTTGTTCTAAATCCCACTCTTAATCCCATTTATCTATTAGCCAATTAATTAAATAAATTTTATTTATTTAATTAATTTCCACATCATATCCTAATCCCACTATCCAATTAATTAAATAAATAAATTTTATTTATTTAATTAATATCCCAATCATATCCTTATCCCACTATCCAATTAATTAAATAAATTTTATTTATTTAATTAATATCCAACTCATATCCCAACTAATTCAAATATTTTATTTGAATTAAGTTCTCATCATAAACTGACTTTCCAATTAATTAAATAAATCTTATTTATTTAATTAATTTATCTTATCATTTAGCCGACACGTGTGCCTCTTTCATTTAAAAAGATAAGTGGTACTACATACTTTATTTAATATCTTTCACATGTAGTACTTTTTATGTACACAAGCACACATGAGCCCTATTCTCCTTGACACTTGTCAAATGACTACAACTCCCTTGAAGAGTGGGATAACCGAATCAATCCTAGCCATCCACATCAATCATTTAACTTTTTAATCTCAACCATTCATTTAAACCAAGCCTTTTCTATAAATCAACCCCCTCATAAGCCATTAGCATGCATTGAGCTTCAAGTAATATTATTCTGCCAAATTATCATTAGCATGTATTGATCCTCAAGTATCCATATGTTGTTGAAATATCATTAGAGCCTTTGCATCCTTCATTCGAGCATCTTCATCTTAATGTTATGCTGCAGAAGTGAGCACCCAACATTCTTTCAACAATAATCCTTCAAAATCTTGCATGCTCATGCGAGGTGGAGAAGAGCAATGGAGATAAATCAAGCATAGCGTGGAGATCAGTTTGCATTTACATTTGTTATTTTAATTTTCATGTTGTCTTGTGCTTCATTGTGCATTGCTAAGGTTTTTATCATTGTTGTTTATTCATTTGCCCTGATTTGTAATTTTACCCTAACAACATTTGGCACGCCCGGTGGGACTCACTTCGCTTGATCTTTTTTGCAGGTTTTTGTAGTAAAAATTTGCATTCATATAACCCCCATTGTTGAGTTTTGCAGGTTTAATTAACTTTTTGTTGCAAATCCGCTGTTTTTTCGACAAAACCCTAGATTTTAAAGATTTCATCATATCTTCCAAACGGCTATGAATTTTTCTACAAGATTTTAGCAGAAGTTTTTTTCCATGATATAAGGAAGCTACAGCAAAAATTTTTTTGGGTTTATTATGATTTTTGTGGGATTTATCATGTTTTTATGTTTTTTCATAAAATTGCAATTCTGGGCACAAATAAGTGAATTTTTTTTAAAAAATTATATTTCTGGAAAGCTCTTGAAATTCTAATGGGGGTCTCTATTTTGTAGATTTAATTTAGAGGTCGTTTATAGTGCAAAAAAGTCAGATCTATGCCGACTGTACCGTTTCCATAAATCCATATTTCTGGGCGCAAATCAGGGAATTTTTCTGATTTCTTTACATTTTCAGAAAGCTCTCTAAAAATTAATGGGGGTCTCTTCTTTGATTTTTTAATTTTCGAACCAAAAATTATCTAAATAATCAAATCTAATTCGGCTATGCATCTAAAATTATAATTTTCCTTGCCTGATGAGCCTATTTTTTATGCCTGCATTATAATATCATTTTTTTTATGTTGTAGGTGACCACAAAGAGCTGGAGCAACATTGACATCAACATCTATAGCAATTTGGATAACGAATCAACTAGGTGCAATCATTTCATTTCTCATCTTCTAATCATTGTTTGCAAACATATTTGGATTTTGGGCATAAAATGAACAATTGTTTGCAAATTCACATCAAAAAATTGGGCTAAAACGAACCATTGTCTTTCATCACATTTGGATTTGGGTTTTAAAACAAACAAGTGCTTGCATTGTCTTCCACACATTGAACTTCTAAGGTTAATGAACCCCATGCGAGTGTGACCAAGTAAATGTGTATGCTCTCTCCTCGCGTCCCAACACGAACTTGGAGATCAAAAACATTTACTTGTGTTGCTTTTGTTTATCCTTAGAGAGGCTTGCCTTGGTATCCACCCCAAGGGAATGACCTCAAGCGGTACTTTCATCCCGTCCGCTATAAAAATCAGAGGATAAGGCGAAAGCCAAGTCTAACCATATAGTGCTAACTCGAAAGGAGGTGTACCTTTGTGTATATTAAAACTCCTAGTAGGGTTAGTTAAAGTCTTAAGTGGCTTGCTGGATGCTCGTGGGGTGCCGGTCCCCCGAATTTTCACTAGAACCTCCTTGTGATAGTGGCCTTGCCTTAACTAGGACTTGTTGAAGTGTCTTCACATGCTTGCTTAACCATCATCACATTCTTCCAAACTAAAACTTGCTTATGTGTCTTGTGTGAGTGATTCATGTGTGTATATGAATAATGATTTGTTTGAATATTGCCACATCAAGCTCTAAACACCCAAACATATAAAGACAAGTCATCCTACACATTCTTCCAATAACATTCAAACCCAATCACTTTCATTCCAAACATAGCCAAGTCATCCAAACAATCCACATCATCATCCAAATCCCTAAACAAGCACTTGCTAAAAGGACTTAAGACAAACACTTGGTGACAACATGTCTACACTAGAGGACCTAGAAATCAAATTCCAAAGATTTCTCCAAAATATTTATCAAGGATCACAACCCCTAAACCAAGACGCCATTGAAATATTACAATTCTTCATCCAAAAAGCTCAACCCCATGTAAGCCAATCACCTCAACTGCAACACCTCGTAGCCCAAGTTCAACACCTTTTAGCCACTAGTCAAGCTCGACAAGTACAACAATCCTTAGTCATTCCATACCAACCTAATCCACTTCATAGCCACATGTCATATCCATCCACTTCCTATCAACTTAATCCACTTTTCCACCAAGTCAATGCCACATCAACCTATCAACCTCCACCTCAAGCTTATCCAATCCCTCATGCCACCATTCCAATGCACTACCAAGCACCATTGATAGATCTAAATCCACCTTTCCAACAAGAATCATATCCAAATCCCAATGGCCCCTTGTACATAAACCAGATGAGTCCAAGTTATCCTATGCAAGATCTAATAACCTTTGACAAGGGAGATACCAATCTTGAGTAGCCACCACCATCCAATCACATGCCAACATATGAGCCAACAAATCCTATCCCAACACCACCATGTGATCCTACTCCTAGTCCATTGATTCCTCCATCTTCCAAACCACCCAGCCCTCCATTACCTTCATCACCATGTCATTCTAATCCTTCACCAAAGGATGCGGCTGAGATAGTTTTACAAAGAATGCTTGCAGCAAAACTCATTGAACTTCCCCCCATCAACCCATGTGAAGAAAGTCCATATGATGAACATGATTATTGTGCATACCATAGGACCAAAGGCCATAATACAAATCAATGCCCAATATTTGTCTCAATTGTTTACAAGGTGTATCAACATACAATAGGAAATCATGTGTCATCCCCATCTAGTCCAAATCCTAATCCACCCAATCCAATTAGCCCTCAACCTAATCCTAATCATAAGCCTACAACACCTTCTACTATTATCACTCATCCATTATATTTCCCATTCACTCATACACTTGCAAAGGATGTGATCCATTGGCTACTAGCTAGGAATAAACTACCTCTATGTCAAACACCCATTCATGAGTCTACCAAAGAACTTCCAAAGGTCATGTCCAATCCTATAATCCCATCATGTGGTCACATATCCTTGAGCCTATCCAAGAGCCCTCAATAAACATTCTTAGCCCTTCAAGCCCATCATCTGACCTACAAGCCATCAAGCCTATTTGTGAACCTTCTATCATTAATCCAAGTCAAGAGTCATCCAATTCCATTCAAGCAACTCAAGAGGTATGTCAAAGGTTTAATCCTAAGCACGTGGAAACATTAAGCCTTAGTATAACTCAAAATCAAAACACTTTCATGCAACCCATCCATAACATTTACCTTCTTTATGATCAAGATGATACCTATGAAGAAGCTATCCATGAGCACCTTGATCCTATCCATAATCCTATATCTATCCATGAGCAAGATATCCAAATTGCTCCTAGTCATCAACCATCCAGCCCTATCCATAATGAGCAAACATCCACTTGTCATGATGAGACACTTGTCCCCCAAGGAAGCATAAAAGATCAAACAAATAACTTGGATCGTAGTGAACACAATGCTAATCAAGATCCTAATGATCCTCCTTCCACATCCACCATTGATTCCACTTCAAATCCACTATCATGTCCTATTGGTCTTACCACCCTTATACATGAGTGTTCTTCCTTAGGACAAAAACAACCTCTATCCACTTCACCTTCTCCATCCAATAATGAGCTCAAGTCTAATGTTCAAACCACACCTAGTCCCATTGTCCATCGCATACTCCAAAACATGAACTACAAAGATGAAGGCCTACGCCTTTATAAACAAGGTATTTTGGAGCCAAACCATGTCAAAGTTTCTTCATGCTCATATGGCCTTGGATACACACCCCAAGCTAAACAAGCTAAAGATGTTGGTAATTCCTCCATCCATCCTAAGCCCACTTTCCATCACAAACCACATCATATACCCAAAACATATGTTGCCATTCCAACTCCATCATCCTATAAATGTCAAAAGCATGTGACAATACATCTTCCTCTATCCACTTTGCCTCCACTTTTACCAACTCCAAATATCCCTCCATCCACCTTGCCACCATTGCTTCCAACACCTAACATACCTATCATTCATAAGTATCCTTACATCCCTAATCATGGCCAACAAAAGCACACATCATTTAAGCATAAAGCTTCCAATCATTCCATCCACTCCACCCACCCCATGGGATTCAAAAGCAAAAATTTTGATGCCACTACTTATAAAGCTAAAAATCCTACCAAAAATCCTAAAGGTCTTCGTACCTTAGGACATAAAGAATCAAAATCAAAGCAAAGTACATTCACAAAGCTATCAAAGCCCTTACCTCCAAATGCAAAGCCCAAAAGCAAAATGGTTTGGGTTCCTAAGCAAAAAAC
Organism: Cunninghamia lanceolata; assembly: GCA_027924645.1. Taxonomy (NCBI): domain Eukaryota; kingdom Viridiplantae; phylum Streptophyta; class Pinopsida; order Cupressales; family Cupressaceae; genus Cunninghamia; species Cunninghamia lanceolata. The sequence goes on along the minus strand of BSBN01000925.1, from coordinate 2,085,691 downwards.
TAGAAAGTCAAATGAGGCATCCTCCTCTACATCTCAAGAATCCTAACCACCTATATCCATCCAAAAGCCTACTTCCATCCAAAACTTCCATTCCCTTAAAAAGTCCCACAAGCAAAGCAAAAGCACTAAAAATACTAAATCTATGTGGGTTCCAAAATCACTTCATCAACCATCTCCTAAGCAAACATCTCCATTGCTTCCTACACCGCCATCTCATCAAAAGCTTCAATGTTTATCATGGTGTTTGCAACCATTGGTCATGGTTCCCTTCCATTCTAAAATATTCCCACATGCCTCCATCTCCCAATCCTTCATCCATTATCCTACAAATCTTCCCCATCACCTTCCTATGGTCCATGCTTTTGCATAAGCCTTTTATCCATCCATCCTACCATCATTCCCTTCATAATCCATTATCTACCTAATCCATCTCCCTTCCACGCAATCCCTTATCAACATCTATGAGCACACACGACATGGTCCATGCAAAGATATCATCCATCTCTAATGGGACAATATCACCTCTCATAGCACTAGCCACTTGAGTCCCTCCTATCCATTACCATGGTGAAAACCTGGCAAACAAGTGCCATGTGTAATTGTCAACCCCCCCAAAAAAATAGAAGCAAAAAAAAAAATCAATCAAAAAAGTAAAGAGAAATCCTTTCGTCCAATGGTGAAAACCTAGTAAACAGGCGCTTTGGATAAGTACCATGATGAACACCTGGCAAATAGGCGTCATGTGTAGGTTGATCTTCTATGTCACTTACACTTGGGGGCACATTGTCTCATCTAACCTATCCATTTCCAAACTATCTATCCCATCTTATCATTTCCAACCTATCATTTTCCATCTTATCATGTCCTATCTTGCCATATCCTATTCTACCATCCTTAGCCATTACACCCACATACCTATCATGATCCTACATCCATCCTCCCACCTTTTGATTTTGATGAAGACATAGGGGCAAAATGTTGAACCATGTTTGGATATTTCTTGACATACCTTCTTTCCAAACCAAGTCCTATCCATTGACCATTTATCCATCCCACTTAAACCAATCCATCATGTCATCCTATCATCATAAGCGTCATGTTAAATCCAATCTTGTCATCCCTTGGTCATGAACTTTGTCATGTAAAAATCCTAAGCATTACCACCTAGAATGGGGCAAGTTTTTCCTATGCAACATAGCCTTTGGAGATCACATCCTAGTTCCCTTATGATCCATCCACTATGGCGTACCCTTATCATGAGCTTTCCATCTTATAGCTTATTGCCATCTGTTTATCATGAGCTTTCCACTATAGCCTACCTATCCATTTATCATGAGGCAAGAATCCATCCCTTATATGGCCTATCCTCTCTTCTATCCATCCAACTCTCATCAGCCTTTCATCTTATCCACTATCATCCATCCTTTTATCCATCTTTTGCACCTAGACTTGGTTTCTTCCCTTGTCATTGGTACCTAGCATAAAGGCTACCCAAATTGTAAATCCATTGACATCCCACAACTTTCAAAAACACAAAAAAAAAATCAAAACAATCCAAAAACACCAAAAAAATTAAAATATTCCAAAAATCCAAAAAATCAATATCCAACGAAAAATCCAAGCAATAAAACCAATCATCATCATCCAAAACAATCCACTCCATCAACATTCAATCAAAATCAAATCATCATCGTCGTCAATTCTTCCTATCAATAACATTCATTCATCCATTTCCAATCATATCAATCAAATCAATCTAAGCAATGATCTTAAATCCAAGTCACACTAATCCATATCAAGCAAGCTAATCAATCAAGGAACATTATCCAATCAAATCAACAAGGTTTTGATCCTAATCTTGTCATGAGCCCAATCAATCATCATCAAACATCACCAATGGGATATAGCGTTCCCACATTCTTGTGTTGATCTAGGGATATAGCTTTCCCCGCAATGACAACACTATCATCATCAATCTCAATCAATCTATTTTCCTCATCTCATCAATAAAAAATCAGAACTACATCTCATTTTCATCGTTAAGTGCCTTGATCCCATGGATACAGGGTATGTAGGCAGTCTGGAGTACGAAGGAAGTGCCCAGATTCAGGCACAAGCGATTTTTATTTTTCTCCTCTCATCATTTCTTCTATCATCTATCTTATACATCATCAATAAACAACTTCTTCCAATCAATCTATCATTCAATCAATCCATTTCCTTCAAATCAATCATCAACATTTCATCAATCCCATCATCCTTTCATCCAATCAAATCAATCCAAAGAATCCAAACAAAGATCCCAATGCAAGTCCATCCTTAATCCATACCAATCAAGTTAATCAATCAAGCCAAGTTATCCAATCACAATCAATGGTCTTGATCCTAGCCTTTTTGTAAGCCAAATCAATTAGCCAATTAACTAACCAACTTAGCAAACAACCCTGTGTTGATCTAGGGATATAGCATTCCCCGCAATGACAACACTCTCAACTATCAACAAAACAATCAAATAATCAATCATTGGTTTACAGCTTGACAGGGGCAATACCTTGTTTGCTTTTGTATCATTTGTGCATGTTTGCTTGCTTGCTTATGTGTGTTATCATTTTATCTTGCATTTGTATCACATCTGTAACTTTCTAGCTAATATTCATATCTTGTGTATGTTGGAATAGCTTTTTGTACTATCATTTGCATCTAAGGTCATATTATACCTTTTGTGCATTAGGACTTCAATGCTCTAAGTTTACTTCCTCATACGTTAGACAAGGTTGTATTACGCTGGGGCACAAGACACATCGTCACCCTGGTCCTTATACCTTGGTGCATAATGTCTAGTGCTATATCAAACATCATGGGTGCTCACTTTCATTGCAGCATAATGCATCATCATTTCTTCTATCCATTACCTTATCTTTCTTTCTTAACCAAGCCATTTCATTTCGAGAGCCTACCCATGTTTGACCAACCCGCCTAACCTCTCGAGGGGGCATCATCATCCTATCTTTCCATCATCATCATATCTTTACATCATCATCCCATATATTTTTCCTCTATCCATACATTAGCTTCTTTGAAATGATGTTACTCGACATAAAGCTTATCATCTCGAACATCATCTCAAGGAGGGGCAAAATGTAGACACCCAAATTTGTCCCAAATTTGTCCATGTCTTGCAACACCTTGATAAAAATATTATCCTAAGACATCATGTAGCATTTTGTTCTAAATCCCACTCTTAATCCCATTTATCCATTAGCCAATTAATTAAATAAATTTTATTTATTTAATTAATTTCCACATCATATCCTAATCCCGCTATCCAATTAATTAAATAAATAAATTTTATTTATTTAATTAATATCCCAATCATATCCTTATCCCACTATCCAATTAATTAAATAAATTTTATTTATTTAATTAATATCCAACTCATATCCCAACTAATTCAAATATTTTATTTGAGTTAAGTTCTCATCATAAACTGACTTTCCAATTAATTAAATAAATCTTATTTATTTAATTAATTTATCTTATCATTTAGCCGACATGTGTGCCTCTTTCATTTAAAAAGATAAGTGGTACTACATACTTTATTTAATATCTTTCACATGTAGTACTTTTTATGTACACAAGCACACATGAGTCCTATTCTCCTTGACACTTGTCAAATGACTACAACTCCCTTGAAGAGTGGGATAACCGAATCAATCCTAGCCATCCACATCAATCATTTAACTTTTTAATCTCAACCATCCATTTAAACCAAGCCTTTTCTATAAATCAACCCCCTCATAAGCCATTAGCATGCATTGAGCTTCAAGTAACATTATTCTGCCAAATTATCATTAGCATGCATTGATCCTCAAGTATCCATATGCTGTTGAAATATCATTAGAGCCTTTGCATCCTTCATTCGAGCATCTTCATCTTAATGTTATGCTGCAGAAGTGAGCACCCAACATTCTTTCAACAATAATCCTTCAAAATCTTGCATGCTCATGCGAGGTGGAGAAGAGCAATGGAGATAAATCAAGCATAGCGTGGAGATCAGTTTGCATTTACATTTGTTATTTTGATTTTCATGTTGTCTTGTGCTTCATTGTGCATTGCTAGGGTTTTTATCATTGCTGTTTATTCATTTGCCCAGATTTGTAATTTTACCCTAACTACACACAGACTATTGTGAATATCACCGAGGAAGGGGGCACACAACTAACAATTGCATTTGCCTCAAAAATGTCATACAAGATGTGCTAGATCAGAACCAGGGAGGGACACCACAGCATACCTCCAATGAATCTCATGTGGCCTACTGGGATCCACTTCTAAATCACAACAGGTCGTATAACAACAATCACAACAATGGCCACAACAACAACAACAACAATGGCCACAACAACAACAGCAAAAACAGTAACGACAACAATAGTAATCGCAACCAGTCAAATCAGAACAGTGGGACGAGTAATGCTAACTATGCAAGTGTTCCATTTGACTACACCATAAACTACATTTCTGAGCATATTCCACATGTCAATGTCATCTCACCCAACCAACAACCAGGACCTAACAGAATTGGTTGTAGTATAATTACCTGCAGTGGTAAAGTCACGCTCAATACCGTTCCTCCAAGGTCGCCACCATCTCCATCCACCTTCCGTCAGTACAATGTCATCGACCAGTTACAGAAAACTCTGGCTCACATTTCTATATTGGAGCTCTTGTGTCTATCTCCTTCCCATAAGGAGATTCTTGAGAAAGCCTTAGTGGAAACCATTGTCCCCACTAATCTGGCCCAAGAAAAGTTTCAGACCATGGTAGGCAATCTGACATCTTCCAACTCCATATCTTTTACTGAGCAAGATGACCTCTCTATCTCCCAACCTCATAACACCCCTCTGCACATTGTCGCATTCATACAAAAGCACTGCATCAAAAGAGTTCTCATTGATGGGGGTGCCGGTTTAAATATTTGCACATTGAAGCTAGTCCTTGCATTGGGGTTCTCCGAACAGGCAGTTGATCCAAGGAGGAAAATAACCATCAAAGCATATGACGAGGAAGAAAGAACCACAAAGGGAACGGTTGTCCTACCCATTCAAGTGGGACCGGTAATCAAAGATGTGGTGTGCCAAGTCCTTGATCGGGAGCTTGCTTATAATATCCTACTAGGGAGACCATGGATCCACGCCATGGAGGCTGTCCCCTCAACCTACCATCAATGCATTAAATTCCCACACAATGGCAAGCAAATCACCATTCATGGAGACCCTGACCCCTACCAACACTGCAATTCTTTCCGTGTAAAACCCGAGTGTGTCATACCCAACAACAGAGCCTACATTTCCCCTACCTCGCAACAGGACCATACTACTGAAGCTTCCTCCTCAAGACCCAAACCATTGAAACTTACCATAAAAGAAAGTGGCATGGGGGAATACTCCATTGAGCACAGCCTCAACCTTGCCACGATGCCTTTGTCTCCTCGCTCCTTTGGCCAACCCAAGCATCCACCCAAACATTTTCCAAAGCCATCTGCTCCTCTTGTAGCTCCCGCAAATCCCTTTGTAAAATGGGGGACCTTATCTGATGAAACAGAGGAGCGAGATCTCCTGCAATGGCTTTATGCTGAAGAAGAAAACACACCCCAAGAACCGCCTAGACTCCCTACAGAACTCTATGGGCGGGGTGAGACTATTTTGCACAGGATGGGGTACGAAGGACAAGGCCCCATAAGCCTTAGAAAAGAAGGAATCATTGAACCTATACAACCTTCTTCATCCTCTTCGGCTAGAAACACAAGTGGCCTAGGATACAAAGGCAAGGGTAAAGCCAAAGAAAATGCCTGCCTTGTGGAGACAATCCAAACACTCCAAGTGGACAGCGACACAGATTTAGATGATTCAAATGAGTATGAGTGGGATGAGCTAACAGAGCACTCCTACGACGACAAAGAGGTTGACACCATCCAAACTCTTAGCCCCTACCATGAGGGACAAATGCAACAGGACAGACCACTGGAGTCTGATTTGCCCACCCCTGAGATTATGGCTTTCGAGGAAAGTTTAGATTCCATTGTGATAAACAACTTGGAAGAAAGTACCCCCCTGAACTCTACCCCTGCCAATGCCCCTAACATTTCCATTCACACCATTAATGAATCAGGTCTCTCATCCGACTCCCTTCCCCTCTTACACCCTGAGCTTATTGACTGGGATCTGCAAGGAACCCCCCAATTAGATATGTTCCACAACGATGATGCTTACATTGATTATATGGAACTTAGGGACCACTTGCCAAAAGGAGATCATAAAGTTGGTTTTGCTATCGAACTAAATACCGTAGCTTACTTCGGGGAGGGTGCCAAGCCTTCCAGTCACAAAAACATCAAGATCAAAAATGGATCTAATAGTGAAAACTGCCTTGCAGCAGTGTCAAATCACAAAATAGTAAAAAGAAAGGACGCATCTGACGGTGAAAACCCAACTGTGGCACCTGACGATGGAATGCTTGACACTCTCCCTAGTGATATGTACCAGGAAAGGTCACAGATTGTGGTGGAGCCGACAGAGCCCGTGAATATTGGAACCAAAGAGCAGCCCAAGATTATCCACTTTGCCAAATCTCTCACACCACCAGAGAAAACCAGGTTTGTACCATTCTTTAAGAAGAGAGGTAGCTTTGCTTGGTCATATGCAGACATGCCAGGTTTGGACCAAAACCTAATTCTACATCATTTGCCATTGGATCCAGGAGTAAAACCAGTAAAGCAGAAGCTGAGAAAAATGCATCCTCACATAGCACTTTTGGTCAAAGAAGAACTCAAAAAATTGTTAGATGTGGAGTTCATCAGAGCCATAGATTACCCAGAATGGATATCCAACATTGTGCCAGTGTCTAAACCGGATGGCCGGGTTCGACTATGCAATGATTTTTGAGACTTAAACAAAGCATGCCGCAAGGATGACTTTCCATTGCCAAACATCGATATCATAGTCGACCTTACCGTAGGACATACAATGCTATCACTCATGGACGGATTCTCAGGGTATAATCAAATCAAAATAGTACCAGAGGATCAACACAAAATAGCTTTTACTTGCCCATGGGGTACCTTTTGCTGGAATGTCATGCCTTTTGGGTTGAAAAATGCAGGTGCTACATATCAGCGGGCCATGACAACTATATTCCATGACATGATGCATGTAACTATGGAGGACTATGTTGATGATATCTTAGCAAAATCTCTCACAAGGGACTCACATCTGGATGTCCTAGAAAAAGTCTTTCAACGGTTGGACCAATTCCAAGTCAAACTGAACCTGAAGAAATGTGTGTTTGGGGTAACTTCAGGCAAGCTGCTAGGCTTCATCGTGTCGGCAAACGGAATAGAGGTTGGCCCTGCCAAGGTCAAAGCTATAATGGACATGCCACCGCCCAAGACTCTAACTCAGTTGAGATCCCTATAGGGCAAGCTGCAGGCCATCCGCAGGTTCATCTCACAGCTGGCAGACAAGTGCCAACCTTTCAGCCACCTCCTACATAAGAACATTCCATTTAAATGGGATGAGCAGTGCGAAGAGGCATTCAACAAGCTAAAGGAGTACCTTATGAATCCTCCTATACTCATGCCTCCGATCCAAGGAAAACCTTTAATTCTCTACATATCTGCTACACCCACTGCTCTTGGAGCTCTTCTAGCGCAGCAAGACTACGAGAACAAGGAGAGAGCTGTATACTACATTAGTCGAACCTTAGTGGGCTACGAGTTGTAATACTCAGAAATAGAAAGATCATGCCTTGCGGTGGTTTTTGCCTCACAAAAACTCTGACATTACATGCTGACACATCCTATCAAACTCATTGCAAAAATTGACCCACTGAAGTATCTCCTCAGCAAAGCAGTTCTCACAGGTTGACTAGCAAAGTGGGTAATGCTTCTCAGTGAATATGACATAGAATATGTGGACAGAAAAGCCATCAAGGGACAAATCATCACTGACCAACTAGTTGATGCGCCATTACCAGACACCTCACCAATGCAGTTTGAGTTTCCTGATGAGTCTTTATTCACTCTATCAACATCTCCTTGGAAACTCTACTTTGACAGATCTTACACCAACCATGGATCGGGGGTAGGTATCCTATTTATCACTCCCCAAGGCGACACAATTCTGAAGTCCTACCGGTTGTTATTTCCATGCACAAACAACATAGCAGAATATGAAGCCTTGGTAATTAGTCTCAAGATGGCCACTGAGTGGAAAATATAAGCACTATGTGTCTACGGTGATTCTTAGATTATCATAAATCAGGTCAACGATGAGTATCAAACCAAAGATGAGAAGCTCATCCCATACAAACGGATGGTCAACGACCTCAAAGAACACTTTGGGACCATCTCCTTCGAACAAATACCCAGGATAGAGAACAAAGCAACAGATGCAATGGCTACCATAGCCTCTCTTCTAGAAATACCTGAATATGAGTCACGGTATGAGTTCTTAGTGGAAACCATCCAGCAACCAGCTTATGATCTTCTTGAGACCCATTCCATATGCCTCCTAGTCGGATTTGATTCACCTTGGTACGGTAAGACTTACACTTACCTCAAGGACAACCTTCTCCCACCTGACCTCTCTTCCAACCAAAAACAAACTTTCATACGACAAGCCTCTCGTTACACCATCATAGCCGATACCCTTTACTGATGTGGTCTGGATGGTACTTTGCTCCGTTGTTTAGAACAAGAAGATTCCATAACTGCCTTGCGAGACGTACACGAAGGGATCTGCGGAACACACTCCAGCGGTCCCTCCTAAGCCAAGAAACTCATGCGTTTGGGTTATTACTGGCCAAACATGGAAATAGATTCATATCAGTTCATCAAAAAGTGCAAATAGTGCCAAATACACGGGAACTTGATCCACGCGCCTGCTCAAGAGTTGAGACCTTTAATGACACCCTGGCCCTTTTGCCAGTGGGGACTTGACCTTGTGGGAAAGATTCATCCACCCTCTTCCAACGGCCACAAATTCATCATAACCGCCACTAAGTATTTCACAAAGTGGATTGAAGCCATTCCCCTAACCACCGTCATAGGAAAGCAAATTTCCTCTTTCATTCTGAATTACATTATCTGCCGATATGGCATCCCTTCATCCATCATAACAGATAATGGAAGACCATTCAAAAATTAGGATGTCCAGGAACTCTATGAGCGTTTCAAAATCCAACATCATTTCTCCACTCCATACTACCCCCAAGGTAATGGCCAAGCTGAGGCATCGAATAAAACCATTCTAAAAATCCTAAAGAAGACTGTCAACGATGCTGGCTGTGATTGGCATGTCCAACTCAATCCTGCTCTATGGGCCTATAGAACCAGTATACGCACTCCCACAGGTGCTACACCCTATGCCCTTGTCTATGGTTCCCAAGCCATCCTTCCCATTGAGGTTGAACTACCATCTCTTAGGGTGTCGTTGAAAGGTCTCATATCAGACGAAGAATACAGAGTCTCCAGGTTACAAGAACTAGAGCTACTAGAAGAAAGGCACCAGAAAGCCTTTGATAATCTCAAAGCATATCAACAGATGATGTCGAGAAGCTATAACCACAAGGTTCACCCAAGATGCTTCAAGGTTGGGGATCTCGTCCTCAGAGAAAACCCTCGCAATCAACAAGACAGAGAAAAGAAAGGTAAGTTCGAACCTAACTGGCTTGGGCCCTATGTGATTGTAGCTGTTTACAGATCGGGGGCATATCAGTTGGCCATGTCAGAGGGTGAGTTGTTTGATGATCCAATCAACAGCATGCACCTTCTCCGGTTCTATACCTAGGAGAACCCCAATGCAAGGGGGCACAATAAACTCAAAACTCAAAAAATCAAAAAAAAGTTGAAAAGAGAAAATACAAAAAAATCAGAAAAAAATAGAAAGCATACAAAAAAAATCGTCCTTTGGTGAAAACTTGGCAAATAGGCACCTTAGATAGGTATCATGATGAAAACTTGGCAAACAGGTGTCATGTTTACTTCCTAGCTTCTCGTGCAAATAAAAGCAAGTGATGAAAACCTGGTAAACAGGCATTACTTGTGATAAAACCGCCTTCTCCATCTTTGGGAATCCAATCACCTTGAGTCCATTCTTTCTCCATTTGCCCCATTCGACCCATATCTATCCCACAAATAAACACTCGACAGTTACCTATCATGGCTTGATACTCTCCTTGTGGCCTTGTCAACCAAGGTTTTGTCCCATACCGTCTCCTCAATGTGAGCCTAGTATAGGGTCTCTTGTCAGTGTCCATGGTCCAAGTCTATGAACTACGTTGCCTCTGCGCCGTCACGTAGGCAAGGCCATTATTCTAATGCGCCCCCAAGGCTTCCATTTCTTTCATGGTCCCATTCATCCCCTTTCTTGTCTTCATTCTTGTCATCTTTCTTCTTGTCCATCCATGGTCCATTAGGGTTTACCCTGAACTATGTTGCCTCTGTGTCGTCATGTAGGTAAGGCCATTTAGCAATGCGCCCCCGAGGCACTAGGTCAGTCCCTTAGGGTCCGTCTCCCCAATAAGGATTGTGCAATCTTCTCACCAAACAAACAAATGCAAGCAGAACCCACGCCTCAAGCAGAAATCTTGACTGTGAGCATCTTAACCTATCCAATGCAAAGCAAATACCCAAGGTCTTCTAAATGATTTTATGCAACTTAAGGCAAGAACTAAACACATATCAACACAAATATGCTTTGTAGATTAGAAACATGGTTAACAATTCGAGTCCGGATTTTTGCTATCATACCTTCCTATGCTACTCGAGGATGCCAAAAGCTAGAGATGCTATGATGGGGGCATGATTATTTTCTTTGTTTGCTATTTGTGGATTAAACTTTAGAATGTGAAGCCTTGCTTAAGGACATGATCAGCAAAAGATCATCGAGGACATCAAAGGTATAACATGAACGGGGGCAATCCTTGTTTGTTGAAACGCAACAAGTACTCAGGTCATCTAGATTCAATTTTGACTAGATGCTTGTATTAACTTGCTAAATCACACTCCATGTAAGCAGTACTCAGGTCATCTCGGTTCAATTATACCTATATGCTTGTATTCACTTACAACATCTCAGAAAATGTACCAAAAAACTAAAATGCCCAATGATGAAATAAAGCACTCTAAAAGCAAAACATCCATCCTATATCCATATACACATCCATGCATCCATATCCCATATAATCCTCATTACCCAAACTATGCAGAGTAACAATATCAAATGAAGTTTCTAAGTCATTCTACCACAACCATTCTTCTACCTATCATGTCATTCTTGTGTCGATAGAGTACATTTGAACATCACAAAAACAAAGCCTATAGGAGCATATCACATCATATGTAGGGCTAGTCATGCACATGATTAAGTCAGTGGAATACATCACCCAATGCATTAGGTCATTAATACATCAGCATTACATCGCATCTTCAAGCACAGAAAATCCAAAAAAATAACATAGCTAAGTGCATCGCATACAAAGTTGCATTATAACATAGAAATCATATTACAGTTGCATTCATTTGAAACATTAGATCATATAGACATCCAATAACATCATACACAAAGCTGCATCATCACATAGAAATCCTGTTACATATGCATACATTCGAGGCACTAAATCATATAGACATCCAATAACATCATACACAAAGCTGCATCATCACATAGAAGTCATGTTACATATGCATACATTCGAGGCACTAAATCATATAGACATCATATAGCATCATATCAAAAAGCATCTCATATAGCATCGGATAGACCATCTAAGTCTACACATACATCACCCCATACAATAGAAGTAAATCATCATCTCATAACATATGCAATAGATACAAAGTTGCATCATCATATATACTATCATATAAGAGGTCCAAATGTACAATATCACCATATCTCTCAAAAATCAAAGTGTCATATATAATATACATCCAAATGGACGGTGGTACATGTCCCAAAAGTATAAAATCTGGTCTGTGTCTATCCCTGCTGCTGTGGGCCACCACTGCCAGCTCCTGACTGCTGGGGACCCATCATGGAAGCCCCTGACTGTGATGGACCTGCTCTATGAGTAGCCCGAGACTGACTCCTGAAGCTCCCCACCCTCTGACTCGATGCCACGGCACCATGGTATAAACCTCGGTAGTACTGGGCCTGTGACTGTTCTTTTGCGAGCTCTGCCTGTACCTGTGCCAACTGTGTCTGCAACTGGCCTAACTGTGCCTGTGCCTACTGCACCTGCCCAACCAAAAAAGAACTCACTGCATCTGTCCCCATGGCGGCCATAGCAGTGTCCCGCTCTACACGGATAATATGTACCTGTGCATCTGCCATATCTCTCTCGTGAGTCAACCCAACGATAACTGCTGCATCCATCTCTCGCCTGCCATCGGCCCTCCTCAGCTGTGCCTGCAGCGCTTGCACCTGTCCCCTTAGGCCGACTATGGCCCTCTCATGCACCTCTACCTGTACTGGCCCCTGTGCTACCTCTACCTGTCCTGGCCCCTGTGGCTGGGGCACTTGCTGCTGTGGTACCTGCTGGGGTGGCGGCATCTGCGCCTGCTGAGGTATCTACTGCTGTCCCTCTTGTCCTGGCACTGCCTGCTCAGCCTGACCTAACCTCCTCCGCTGTCTCGGCCTCTCTCTGGCTCTACCACCCCGTCCTCCTCGTCCTCGTCCTCCTCTAGCTCCCCTCCAACTTGAGCCAACCTGTCCCTCCTCCTCTGAGTCTGCCTCATCAATACGAGGCACCAACATGCCGGGTCCTGAATATCTCAGGAAAGGATGTGCAGTCATCCAATCCTCATAATCCTGTGTCACCCCTGCATCTGCTATCTCTGTCCGCATATCCCATGCCACATAGGGAGTCTGACGAAACTCTGCTAGGGCCTCCTCATACGAAGCCATCGGCCCCCATCAGACCCTCTCTGCATGTTTCCGCGCAAAAAGTGCCTGTCCCTGTGGCATGCCCTACCTCTTGCCGAACTGTCTCAACACTCAGCCCACCATCTGCCTCTCCAGTATATGCTGTGTACAGCCTATCAGCCACCTAGTCTGAAAGCAATACGGCAGCTCGTCTCCCTCGTCGTCCCAGGGCTTGCAATCTAGATATGGTCGCCAGACGACCACATCTACTCCATCCAAGGTGTGCCTCTAATACTCTAACTTCCCTAGCCTGTGCTGGGAAATCACTCTTGCATAGCCATAACTGTATGGCTCTCCTCGCTGCCTCGCGAAAACACATATCGGCCTAGTCACCGCTATGTGCTCCCATAGCCAAAACTGTAGCAATAGTACCCCAGTCGATAGACTCGTGCTGCGGTGGTACACCACTTGATGCATGTCGTGGTACAAATGGGCCAGTACGCAGGCTCCCCATGCGTATCGGGTGCCCTCAGTCAGCATCCGCTCCATGATCCTGCCCCATCCAATGGGGAACCCATGTGATCTCCTATCGGGGCATACAACGCCCCCGATCAATCCAGCCACAATCCCTGGGAAGTAGTCATAGCAATCATATATATCATGCCACAGGATGACCTGTCCAACTAGCTCGGGATCATCGAACACTCGCTAGCACTCGGCGAGTCCTGCATCCCGCTGTGTGTCGTACTCTACTAACTCACCCACCACGGGTAAGTGCAATATCCGGTAAACGTCCTCTAAAGTCACAGTCATCTCTCCAGTAGGAAAGTGGAAGGTCCCATCCTCACTATGGAATCTCTCCACAACAGCTGTCAACAATCCCCGGTTCGCCCACACCTCAGGCATGAAGCAAACATAGTCCAAACCCATGGCACCAAGCGCCACTCTGTCAGTCTCTGTTAGCATATACCTCTGCAATAGGGGCATGGGAAACGTCTCCCTCGACTGCAGTGTGTCTCGAATATCCTCCTACAAGCAAGCAAGGCAACGCGTCAGTCTCAAATGGCATATACCATACTCAACATACCTACTGAACTATTTCAACTCAACTTAGCATCTCAAATTGATCAAAACAACACACTACATCTCTTGACTAGATTCCTGCAATCTCGGAGATAGCTCATCGATTCCTGCATCAAACAGGATGCTAATCGAATCAATTTGGCTAAGTAAATTGGCTATCCAAGGCAAATGCGCCACTACAGGTGGTAAAAGCACCGTTTCTTGGTGTATGCGCCACTAGAATCAACGTATGCGCCACCTCACTACAAAAGCGCCGCTACAGTACACATATGCGCATTTTTAATACATGCGCCGCAACATTCGGCATATGTGCCGCCATATTATGGAAGTGCCGCTAAACTCAGCATATGCGTGGCTTTCATGTATGCGCCGCTACATTAAGCATATGCGCCGCTTCAATACACATACGCAGCCTAACTACAAAAGCGCAGCTACAATGCACGTATGCGCCATTTTAACGTATGCACCGCCGAAACTGGCATATGCACCGCTAAATGACAAAAGCGCCGCTTCGCGCAAAATATGCGCCGTTCTGCATTTCGGTACATATGTTTGACCTATTTTCTACATGCATTTATGACACCCTAAATCGACCCTAGGAGAAATTTTTCGAAGCACATACTGGGGGTCCTACCTCTGCTAGCCGCCCAAATCGACGGACTCACTCGAATCGATGCTCCTCGCGTGGAATGTCTAATGCTCTGGCTGCTGTTGACTTTTTCCCAGACTGGATGCTTATTCCCAGATTTCCCTACAAGGTAGCCATCAGTGATCAACAGGATCTCTGGGCCAGGGGGTCAACAGTGTAGGAGATAGACTCTATATTTTATCTCCTCTTCTTCTTCAGGCTTTGCAAGACCTAGGGGGGTATTCCCTACTCAACATCCATGAGGATATGCATACAAGGCTGGGATGCTGACAGAAAGCAGATAGTCCTCTTGTAAGTAGACCAAAACTGAAAGATAAGAGCAAAGGGGCTAGCTTTGGGCCTATTAGCAGTTGTAGACAGAGGACTGAGGTTCCTAAACTAATTCTAAGTCCTAATGGTTGTTTTAGATTTTGATTTGGAGTTTAAGTGTGGATGCAAAGCTGGACATGGTTATAACACAAGAACAAAGCATGATTGGTGCCTATCCAGGGCCTGGAGTCAGTAGACATACACCTGTGAATGATCAGCATAAACAGCTAAAACTGGATTTCAAGGGGATATATGTGATACCTGCCTTACAGGTATCTCCCAATACAAAGTGTTAGGTTATCTCTACTTATGGTATCCCTACTGCAGTATACCCTTCCCAATGTTCAACCTGAAAACAGTTTAATCTACCCCTTGAGCAGAAGTTAAAAGATCAGACATTCAACATAGGAATTCTATGCTCTAGAATCTAAACATTACTCAAATATCCAGATTCAGAAGAAGAATACATGCAATACTGGAGACAGAATTAACACAACACATGCTAAGATAGCATTTCTCATATAAGTTTAATCATGAAATCAGTGGGTTCATGCCAAAAACATACAACAAGAGATACATAAACTCACAGGTAAGCTGTACAGAGCAACCAGATCAGCTTGTTATGCATTACAGAGCCAAAAATCTTCAACTTTCAACAACCTTCAAATGAGCAACACAACCTGCTTATAACAGCCAGGTAGGTGCTCAGCAATTAATTACATGGTTGACCAAAATCCTGCCAGATACACAGTACCATAAAAATGGCGCTCAAACATTACCAGATTGGCGCCCAAACTTGAATGCAGCAGGTAGGGGAGGAGACAGGAAGATATCTCGAGCCCTGCGCCACTGTCCGCTGATGTACACCTTCAATCGGGTACCAGATCCGCCCACGCCATCGCCCATACCTCTGCAACAATCGCCATTGATGGCGCACCAACCCGCGGCCTCGGGAAGAACATTAATTCTGCATCGCAACCATTTCCCGCCGAGATTCATCATCATGATATTTCGAATACGCAGGATAACATTATCCCACATGCACCCCGCGATGACCTCTTTAACACCTTATATACTAGGTCATGAGCATATATCATGTCGGTGCTTTTGCTCCTGACGACACTAGTATAAGACTTCATCATCATCATCCTCCAACAGCATGATATCCTGTTGCCCGAAATATCACCCTGACGTCAGCATCATATTGCAATACAACCGCATGATAATCGCCTTCATCGGCACAACCTAATCCATCGGAGGAACATCCTCCTGCTGAGCCTATACCAAAAGCCTGGCCGATGAACATCCTGATGACATCATCATCATATCCTGCTAACGTCATCATCATATCTGCCTACTGCGCACCTCCTCATATCCGGATGACGTCATCATCATGTTTGCAAATATCAGGGGATCTCCACAAGATGATCAGTGTTAGAAATATGACCCCCCCGGACCTTGATGACATCATCATCATATTAACATCAGGATGATATTCGGAAGACAACCGAATATTTGGAAATATCATCCTGATGCACGAAAATCATGTTGCACTGTAGCTCCACTATAAGATCGGGGCGATTGATGAATATGATGATGCTTGAAAAGATCACCCCCCACTAGATAATGCACGAAGCCGACAGGCGGATATCTCCTTGATATCAGCATCATCATGATGCTGGAACAAACACACACTCGAGTGATATGAAAATATCACCCCCTCCTTCGGAAATATCATGATGCAGATAGGCAGAAAGAAAGATATCACCCTGATATAAGGATGACGTCAGCATCATCAGGATGACAAAACAATCGAACAAGAAGTGATACAACATCATCAGGATGATATTGACTAAGATCATCCTGACGTTCAAAATATGATGACCCTAGTGAATATCGGGTCGCACTTAGAGCTCTTCAACAACATCATCAGGATGATCATAACCAAGATCACCCGATGATAAAAATATCACCCCGGCGAGATATCATGATGCAGATAATATGATGACCCCCGCAAGCAACACGGTGATAAAAGGAAATATGATGATGATGACGACGACCCTTAGGAAAAAACAAGTCAGGTCGAACAACTTAGAGAATAACCCCTTCAGAATATCGGGGCAACATCATCATCATGTTTGGGCAAGGTGATAAGTGCAAGATCACCGGATACTTTGAAAAATCACCCTCGCAAGCAGATCAGGGCGCACTGTAGCTCATCAGCAGGATCAGGATAAAAACCAAACATCACCCGATAACTGAATATGATGATGACGATGAAAAACCAGTCGACGAAGAACATGATGATGCAGACCATCATCGAAGACAAGATGATGATGATGACCTCCTCCTCAGGAAAATATGATGCTGCTGCTGAAAAATGCTGAGGAGGTCCAACACTTAGAAAAAATGGGCAAGAAGATAAAGGGTTCAAATGAAGAAACCCCCTGATCATGAAAAATCAACCCCAAGTTAAAATGAGTGCTAACAGCTGCCATGCTACTCCAAGTTTGCTCTAAGCTCTCTCTATCCAATCCAGATCAAACAAGTGTACAAATGACTATTCTTGTGGATCCAGCTCCTATTTATAGCCTGTAAACCCTAATTCTGGCTAGGTGATGACTGTGACTACTTCCCGTGCCCGTTTTTCCTCTAATTTTCTTCCCGTTTCCCTGAACCGCGTCCCTTTTCCTCTAACCTATCCTAACCCCTTCGTCTTCGTGAGATTGTCCGTCTTCGATTCTTTCGCCCTTTTCTCGTCCAATCTCCCGAGGGGGCATCCTATCGTCATTAAACCTGTACCAAGGGCAAACTGGGGCATGTATCACTATCAGACTATCGACTTCTTTGAAGCAACGCTGTAAACTGCATTGCATCAAAGAGGGGCAAAATGTATACGCCTAAAAATGACACGATTCATCCTAAATAAATATTCTAAATATTTATTCCATTCTTCTATCAATTAAATAAATATTCTAAATTTATTTAATCGATTCACTGTTCCATAATTAAATAAATTCAATTTATTTAATTAAAAATTCTTCTAAATGTCCTACCCAATTAAATAATCATAAATTATTTAATTAATCCAAATTCCTCTATTCTAAGTTCTAAAATCTAAAAATCCACCCCACCTTTACACCTCACCTTCCCACCTCACCTTGTCCACCTCATCAGGTTGCACATGTAATTAAATATATTTAATATTTAATTACCTTATTTTCCCTCACCCACATGGCCTATTTCTTCTCAAATCAGAGGTTAGTTAACTAATCAATCAAAAGTGTTAACTAACCTGTCAATTGAATCAATCCCTCAATCAATTCAGTCAGTTCCATAATCCACTCTTCTAACTAATCAATCAAGTCTGTTAACTGATCAGTCAATGGAGTAAACTCTTTAATCAATTTTGTCACATCCCCTCTTTCATGATGGAGCTAGGACACTTGTCACATTTCTTCTGGCTGCACATTCCTCAACCATTCTCAGCCATTGATCTTCATATCTTCTCTCAACCGTTGATTCCTATTCTTCCAAATCTATAAATGGAACCTCACTCCTCCACTCTAATGATCCAGGCTTTTGATATTGTTACTCTGCAGAAATATCACCAGCGCGCCTTTGGCACCCTTTTACCATCCACAAGCTTGAGATCACATACTTGCCTTGGAGCTCATCTTCATTGCATATCACCATAGCCATTTACCATCGACTTCCTACAAACAGCTAAAAGAGTGCACTCTCTGAGGGCTCACTTCATCTGCAAAAGGATGGTTGTAATAGGCAAACAACAAAAGCATCGATTTCAAAGAAGGTTTGCTTTGTGTTATTCATTGCTATTTTCTTTTAATCTTTCTTGTTATCTTCTATTCTGTTGATGTTTGGGTCTTATATAATTCATTTGATTGATCTACATTTTACCCTTACATACTTAAATTTAAATATTAAAGTTTTCAAATAACATAAATTCAATTAACATACCTTTAACTTCCCAAAAATAGTGTTTGTTGTATATTGAGTCACGGGCACCAAAATGGCTTTTGTACCATTCAACAATTTGACTTGCTTTTCGTATGGTGTTCCCTGTAATTTCATGTTGGTGTTCAGTGCCTAGGTAAGAGGTTTAAGAATTTAAAAAAGTTCACATGTACATCTAACTATTACAATACATGTAGATCAATTACATAAATCATTGTAGAAGTATTCAACAATTTTAAATTTTGTAAATTCCGTATCTAGTATGTATTACCTGCAAGTTCATATTGGTGAAGTGCACGCTTTACACATGCTTCTGCTCCATCTTGCTCTCCTTTTCCATGTCCACTCTCAAAAAAATTCCACAAAAATTTTATGCCAAATCTAGCATGTTGTTGCGTTAATAAATTAAATGCTTTTGTAGACTTAAATTGTCTTGTATAAATAGTTATATATAAACATCGATTTGAAAACTAAAAATTAGTTAAAAATTCAAGTCTTAAAATTTTATAAATTTATAAATTATAAATTAAAAAATTAAAAATAATAATAAAATCAACACTTACCAGCACATCCATCAAACCAAATCTAGTGTTGTAATGCAATAATGCCACGTTGTCCCAAATCTTCAAAAAACATTTGAAAGCAATGTGCTACATAGCTTCTATCATGACCTGTATCATCACTGATATAAAAGTGAACCTCCTTGATGATAATTCGTTCATCTTAGGTACTCTCTACCTCATCTACAAATAACTTAACATGTTTATAGCAAACTTGTACAAAGATTGTGACTTGCTTTGAATGATAATATTGACTTTGAATCTTAGTTTGAGGACTAAATGTATAATTTTTAGAAAATCTACAATAGAGAGAATACAACCTGGTGGGAAACAATTCTTTGAGTCACAATATTGCTTAGCCTGCCATCTTGTGCCATGACAATGTTGGATATATGGGTATACAATGTTACAAAATTTGTTCATAAACTCGTTGCAGGGCAATTCACTCTCTCTCAAAACAATTTTTCTGGATTTAGCTCTTGACTTTGTTGAGTATTTCTCATATTCAAATCTCTTCCAAACAACTACCATTGAATGATCAATATTCTCAAATGGTAAAAATTTCATCAAATTTCCACAATAGACACATATATTTCTTATACACTATACATTGAATTCATCTGAATCTTCTAATTTTTCACATAAGATAGACTTCACAAATTGTGTTGTACTTCCAGGGATGGCTACATTTGGATTAACTATTGCCATAAGTTTTTTATATGACTGTAGGTGTAGATCAGATTCAACATGATTTCAATAACAACAAGTTTCACGTACTTTATTTATACGTACAAAACATCGTCGTAAATTCTCAAACATCCTTTGAGAAATCCTCACCTGTGAAAATTCTTGCTTGAATGCTTCAAAAAATTCACTTTGTGTTGTATCTATAAAATGCTTTGGATGAGAAATTTTTTTACCATCTTCGTCTTTTATTTGTATAGTGTCCCTTCTATTGGAAGAAACACGAGAGTGCTCGGTCTAATATACAATTACTTTTTGTTTTACATCTTCTGAAATTCTCTCTCCGAGGGACTTGACAAATATTTACCCAATTATTTTCAATATTTTTATCTAATCTATTTCTTTTATTGATATATCTTTGAACAGTTCTCCTAGATACATTTATTAATTGGGCAATTGCTTTAACTTGTCTTCTATGTGATAATTTCTTACTAGAAATTACTGTCATCAATGCTCTACGTGCAACACTTAAATCAGAACTTCGACTCTTGGTTTGAATAGAATCCAACGCTGTTTGCAAGTTTTCAATTACTGTCTGATTTACTAAATTTGAAGATTTTTTCTTGTTATCAACTCCTAACAACTCCAAAACAGGGGTCATTTATTTTCGCCTAAATAACTTTGCACATAATTATGCTCTTCCAATTAGAGATTTATCTTCAAAAAATTCATCCCAAATTCTTTTAGAGTGCAATTTTATTGTGCCTTCAGGTAACATATGTTCAGGTGAAATATTTTTGAAAAGAGCATCCTCATCCATCTCCATAAGATTTTTCATTCCATGCAAAAAATTTCTATCACTACTACCAATTTCATCTTGTACTTATTCATTAACATGCCCTTCAACTTGTTCATCAATAATTTCAATGGGTTGTTCTTGACTAGATGTTCGTAGGGTTTTTTCATCTCTTTTTCAATCATACAACCTTGATCTAGTTCTTTTATTCGCCATCACAAATTGCTTGTTTTAATTCACCTACACACACATATGCATCCTAATAAATAACTCATGAAGTTCAATTTCTACATGGTAAAATGAGTAAATAAGTTGGGAATCATGTTACATACCTTGAAAATTTGTAGCCTCTCTTGCCAAAAAAACTCCTTTTGTGTGGTTTCTCCAAATGCTTGAATTGAAAAAAATTAAAAAAAGAATTTTTAGCCTCTATTGCGAAAAATTCTACTTCTTCTATTTTCTCCTTGATGCTTGAATTGAGAAAAAACATAAAAAATGAAGCCATATATATATATATTTAAGTTTTAAAAAAATAAAAATAAACAAAAAACAAAAAAAACAAATCATCGACCGGTGGTGGTCGCCGGAATTATATAATTTCGGGCGAGTCGATCTCATCCCCAATTTGATACGGGCGAGTCAATCTCACCCCCAAATCGATTCGCCCGAAACTGTCTGTGGCATCTTACTTAGCAGCCACCTCCTCATTTTCTAGGGTTTTCTAAAATTCTCAACTTAAACTAAATATTTTTTCAATCAAAATGGATTATTTCAAAAATAAAAAAATACCCTTTTGTAGAGCTCTAAGTTTAGAATCCAAATATGATTTTTAAAAAAATATTTTGATTAGTTTTAATATATATTTTTTTAAATATTGCAAGTAGGTTGTTAAAATCAGAGATGACACTGATTAGAAATTAAAAAAAAAATCAAAACACATCCAAATTTTTTCAAAATTATATGGTGCACTAGAGGAAAGAGTCCTCTCCAAAAGGGTATAATTGGTTTTGTGAAAATGATAAAAAAATTATACAAAAGTTGACGTGGAATGAAACCTATCAGATTCTGTAAAGTTTGACTTTAAAACGATATTACGAAAAACATATGCATTGAAAACTAATTTTTTTTCTCCATGCACTAGATATTGAACTCCTCTATTTGGGAAAAAAAAATTAGGGAAAACTAAGATTGTTTGCTCTTTTTTTTGTGACGTGGACTTAAAGTCACTTTTTCCTGAAATTTTTAGCAATTCAAAATTTGCTCTTAAATTTATAAAAAAATTGTCAAAATAATTTTTAAATTTTTTTGAAAAATTACAAACATAAAATTCATCAAGAGATCTATATTTCATTAGTTTACATCATTTTAAAATTCAAAACATAAATGCCACTTTCATGAGGTCGAAGTTCAAATTTTTTTTTGCTATTGGTTGGTTCCTTTATAAAGTGTGACACAGGTTTGTGGTTTTACCCATCAGATAGACCTACCTTGAGGTCCATACCAAGTTTCTTGTATTTGCAGAGCATTACCAGATGGTTAAGCCCAACCTATTTGCTTCTACACGTTATATTCCTTCATTGGAATTTGTAACCTTTCTTGGCCAACACGGAGGATTCTTTGAGCTTAAGGATGATATATATAGATCTTTAGGATGTATTAGGGAGGCAATTTATCAGTTAGATAGTTCTTAGTTCGGGGTCATTAGATGTTTTGTTCAGGAAAGGTGCTTCAAAGCAATATTTGTTGTAACTAGAATTCAAGCCTTTGAGCCCTATGATTGAAGCCCACATGTTGTCGGCATATAAGAATTATGAATATATGATATATTGAGCATTTGAATCTTCCATTGCTTTCTATATTTGTGTTGTTTCTGTTGTGTTTACTCTAGCTGCACGGTTTGGACAGTTCATTCTGTGAACCCTTCGACCATGATTGCATCACATTTGCTAGTTGTGTTAATGTGGAGATTATTGGTGGCATTGTTCATTTCCATCATTTCCATTTTTTTTTCTCATTTTGCAACTTTCTTCTCATAATTTAATGAATGGTAACCTTAGCAATTAGACTCTGCAAAAATAATCAAGATCTGGTACAAATATTCTTTCAAATGAGAAAGGGCATGGATAACTTCTATTATTCCATACCATTGAAGGACCAACCATTGGATTTCTAATTGGTAGCTTTGCACTTGCAATATTGTTCAGTCTTTTTTCTAGACTTAGTAAAATAGAAATTGGTACAGGTTGTTCCATGTATATTAACATAACATGATATGAGTTTGTTCAGTCTTTTTGCACTAGTGAAAATCCTTGCTTCATTATACAACAAAACATATTGTTGCACTAGGAATGATTTGTATCTAAAGTTCATATTTCATAATGGATTTGGAACAAGTTTAAGAAGAATTATGTTATAAAATTTACTTTTGTGAAATTAAATTTCAATTCCCTTACCTATAATAACCTTTGATTTTTACATCTTCTAAGTTGCTTGTAGAATATAATATTTGCCTTTTGTGGCTATTAAAACTTAAATTCGTAGAGTTGGTGAATGAGCTCCACATGCATCCAAGTCTTGATAGGAATGCTACAATCCAAGAACAAAACAAGTATTGATATTTCCATCCTATATGTCATCACTAGCATCTTCTTAGATTTTTCTTATATCCTTGACCTCTAGGGCTAGCAAATAGCTAGATATGTTAGCTCATACAGAAGTAATTTGAAGAAGTAAGCTCTGTACACTCAAAAACACGACTTGGTAGCATGACGCAGTTGAGTCAACTTTGGCAAGCACATAGTGTTGGAATTAGGGCTAACAACTAAGAGGGGGGGTGAATCAGTTGTCTTAAAACTTTTAAAGTTTGCTGCAGCGAATTCTTCTTTACAACTTCTTAACAGATTAATGACATAATCATGAAAAGCAAGAATTAATAAAACATGAGCTGAAACATAAATAACACACTTGACACCAAGATTTTGACGTGGAAACCCGGTTAAGGGCAAAATCACGGTGGGGGTTAACCCACAAAGATTAATACTCTGTTACAAGTATTTTACAAATGGGAATGCACATGCATTTGGGCTCACTACCCAGAGCTCATTGCTCAAGAGAGGCTCACTGCCTACAGGAATGTTTACAAAAGGATTACAGATTGTTAAACCGATAAGTAGCATCTGTCAATGCAAGAATTCAATTCTGGTTAAGCATAAAAGACTGATTTTACACACTTCTTTATTCTACCCTGTTTACTACTTTGCTATCATCCAAACCTTAGATCTTTGTCCTTTTCACACTTTCTTCATAGTCGCATCACACACACCCCTAAATCACTTAAATCCATCAGCTATATATATCCACATCATGATATTTAATGACTTTTCAGTCAGCTTCAAGAACACTTAGAACTTTGTTGAAGACTCTGTTCTGTTGGCTAAATCCATGCATAACTTGTAACATAGATGAAAACTTGCGTTTCATCAATCATATCGGCCATTATCACTGATCATCACAAATCATCCAACTGACAACTTCCATTTATCCAAAACCAAGATCAATTACAAGGTTGGCTTGTTCTTCTGTTGTCTGCACTATCAAACTGTAACCCTATACTTAGATCCAAATAACTTTTGAATCCTTCATTACCAGAGGTTAAAATTCTAGATTTAGGTTGTCCTGACAATCCTTATGACTCCTTCAGATCCGCAACATACTCTGATTTACCACCAGAGAGATCCGGACCAAGATACCAGACCCTGTCATATGCTTTGTTTCTGGCTACTAGGACTTAGATAAATTCTGATTCTGACTTCTGGTATGAACAAATTATGTTATGCGAATGAGTGGAATAGTCTTAGTTGCCATCAATGACAACAACTATCATGCAAAGTAGTGTCTCTTGCCAACAATCTCCCCCTTTGGCATTGATGGCAACACTTAGTGAAAAATGACTAAGTGTTACTCCACCTTACTCTATACTCTTATTCTCTCCACTAGTTGTGGAGCTCCCCCTTTGCTAGATTCCTCATTTTTCACTATTCTTCACTCGCCCTTTGACATCAATGGCAAAGGATAGGGTCCACAAGCCAAAATTCTCAAAAATTTTGTATACAGTGCCACATATGTACACCTAATCATTAAATTATATTTACATGAACTTGAGAATATCTATAAAACTACTTTTCAATTGCTCAAGTTTAGAGGCCCAACTTCTTTTCATTCCATCCAAAATTGAGATGTGTCCACTTAGTAGAAATGCATATGCTTCTACCTTTGTCAGATCTAAAGGATCACTTGTCTGAACTACAGTTTGAGCTTCTGATAATGCATTAAACATTGTTTCTAACTTGGGGGCAATCAATCCCAGGAGCTCACACATTCTCTTCACAATATTGCCTTTTTCTTTCACAAGCTTCTTTATTTCATCGGTCAAGCTGATTACTTGACATTCCTGACTTATAGGAGAAACTGTTAGAGGATCAAAATTTTGAGATAGATTTGACAATTTTTGTTCTTGCTTCTTTATCTTCTTCTCAATATCCTCACTAACTTTGGGCCAGGATAGACAAAATTTGTATTTATCACCTCCATCACTTAGAGCATTTTGAATACTCTTTATACTAATACCAAGTATCATCCTATCATTCCCTATTAGGCTCTTTATTTCACTAAATTTCTTATCCAAAAATTTAATCCTGACTTTAGTCTCTGTAGACTTCTCAAAAGACTCAAAATGTGTACTTACAGAATTTACAAGATTCTTCAGATGTCCAGAGGGAGAGTCAGATGGATTTTTCTAAAAGGTTGGTATTATCTTCTCCAATACTCTGGTTGCAAGGCCTAGCAGTTCACTATCCTCAATGTGAGATTTCAACATCTTTTATCTTGCCTTGGCTTGTGTGAAAGATGCTATCTTCATTACTTGAACCGGAGAGAGCATCTAGATTGATCAGTCCTTGAAACAACTCTGGTTCATCAAACTCAAGCATTTCTTTTATTGCATTTGCAATGTCTCTTGCCACAATTCTTGAACCACCTTCCTTTCCTTGAGATTTCTCAGCATTGGAATTTTTTTGTGTGGGTGCATTAACATTTGCACCATCTTCTTCTACCTTGTCTTCTTTACCCTCTTCTTTCTCTTCCTCTGCTTCACCTTTTTCTGTATCATCTACAGGGGGAATCCTTTCTTTGTCTTTACAACTTGTTACCTATTCCGGAGGGCTTTGTGTAGTAGCAATATTATCTTATTTTCCGGATTGACCAGGTGGAGTTAGAGTATCTCTTGCATCACCAGTTTTGTCCACCATCTCTGTGTCTTCTTTGTTTATTTTCTCCTCTTTCAGAATAGAGTAGTCATCAACTTCAGTTTGTTGCTCACTGATGTTTACTTTTTCAACATCTAGAATTGATGAATCAATCCCATCATTTGTCTCCTCTTCAACAAATGGAAGATTGTGTCTCTTCAATGCACTTAAAAGTATTTCTTGTGTTTCTTTGACTATTGTGTCTAATTCTCCAAGCATCAATTTTTTCATTCTCTTCTTGCTTCTAAATTCATCCTTCACTTCTTTGAATATCATATTCATTTGAACTTGAGTGATCTGAGGGCATAGTTTTATCAATATATGTTCTCTAAGCTCTATATCCTTGCTTTTTGCATTTTCTTTCCTTAACTCCAAAATGTCTGCAAGACTTTGAGGAATCTCATAAGTTATTTCAATTAGGGCTTTATTATAGATATTCAGATATCTAACAGTTGCTTCCTCTAACACCCTCTTATCTGTATCACTGTATTCATAATAGAATTTAGTCATGGGTTTCAAATTTCCATCCACAGTGACTGATTTTATTACATCTTCCAAAAATAGTTTGGGCTTCTCAACATATGTATCTATCTTCTAGCTTTTGCTTTCCCTTTTGCTTCCAAAGGGCTTCTCCTTAGTCACCTTGGTAGCTTTTGTTCCAGAGGCTTTTATCTCTTTTACCTCAGCATCTGAATCCGTTTCTTCTACCTAAACTTTTGTGCTCTTATAGGTTCTTGTGGCCTTTGTTTTTACTCTTTTCCCTTCTTTTCTTGATGATTTTTCTTCCAATTTCTCAGGATTGGTAGGTTTTGGGGGAACAGGGGTAGCAACAGAGCTTCTAGTAGTCCTTGATGTAGAGGAGGATCCTATCGAAGCACTTCCTTGTTTCTTATCCTACTTCTCTTTCTCTACCTTCTTAGTTCTTTCCCTGAATTACCTCACAACTTCCTTTGTGACACCTAGATTCTCGGCCAGTTGCTCAAATTCTTTTCTTACTTTTCTTTTGGTTTCAGGTTCTTTGAGCTCAGTATGCAGTTTTAAACTTAGCTCCTCATAGGTCCCAAATCTTTCAACTGTTGTGTCTTTTGGCTTGCTCAAAAGATGTTGAGCATACATATTCAAGATTTTTCCATCTACTTCATACCCCATGGGCATGATCCAAACAGTTCTGGGTTCCACTGCTTCCATTAAGCACTAATTAGTGTCAACCATAAAACATATTTTATTCTTGTACTTCTCAACAATCGATTTAGGGATTCTTTCCCTTGAATGCATCATACTCTAAAAATTCTTGAAGTATCCCCAGATTGTAGTTTTCTAATCTTTATAATCACCAATGCTGCGAAGATGATCTCTGATCTGAATGGTAAATGACTCATCATTAGTTCAGTGAACATCCTTTACTCTAGGTACTTCATTCATATAGTAGAAAAACAAGCATAGAACCAATGTACCATATTTAAAAGTGTTTTTCTTATCTTTCTTGATTTTGTTCAAGTTCTTAATTAGTTGTTTCTATAACAGCTCACATAGATCATAATCTACATTCTCCTTCAACATTTGATATGCTGCATATATGGCAGTTCCAGAGACATAATTCTCCCTGCTAGATTGATATATCTTGTAGCCAATCACCATGGAGGCAAACTTAACATCTGGTTCTATAATGTCATTAATGGTCAGTGCCCTCTTGTCAAACTTTGCACCGGTTGCATCGATAACAATTTGGTTTTTCACATATTTCAACACGGGTAATCCACCAATTGAGTTTAACCTAGTCACAATTCTGATAACATCCTTGGTAATCTTGAATAGTTTTAATAGCCATATGAATTCATCATGCATTTAACCCAAAACATACCAAACCCACTCATCTTCATCAAATGTTGCAAACCCCATAATCTAAATAAAATGTTTATCAAGTAGTGCCTTATCCTCGGGTTTAAGGTCATGATTTTCATCCCTGAGATGACTCTCAAACAAATCTACATACCTTGAGTCCCCAAATTCATCTATGTTCACATGAATATAAACCTTAATATCTTCAGTATGTAGCACACCATATGGAACACTTGAAAATGCACCTAATGGGTCAACTTCTATTGACTTGTGTGGATTCTTTTTAAATTTTGGTTGAGACCTTTCAGTAATATCAACAACAAGAGGAGTAGCCATCTCAACAGATTTCAGATTCAAAGCTTTACAGAGAAGTACCCTTTTCTTCCACGGGGCTAGGGTTGATTAATTGCTAGTTGAATTCACTCTTCGTGCTTCAATCTCTAGATGTGCAGCTCAGATGCTCTTCTTCTTGTTTCCTTCAAATGCAAAGTGATTCAAATGCATGACTAAGTGACCTTTTATCCTTTGTAAAACCTAATTTGACATTGTAATAAATGCGTTGCCCTAACTTCATCTGGTTACTTTGTTTCTTGAACAGTTCTTCATGAATCACTCCACAGATTTTCATATCAACATCTTTTCTTCCAGAATTCCTTCCAAAAGTTCTGAAACAATTCAAAATATCTTCTCTTATTGTGCCAGATCCAGGCACCCACTTACTGGCTGGGGGAATTTGATTTCAATGCAGCTCCCCCTGAGCCAGAGCTCCAAATTCAATTCTCGGCAGAATTATCAACACCGGATTCATGTGCGGACCTATTACTATTATTCACAACACTTTTCTTGACCCATGTCTTTCTCATTTCATTTTGGATTTCATTCACATCAATTTTTCCCTTGCCTATGTCTTGTCTTTGCTCATCCATTTTTCTATTTACCGTACCTCTTCTTTCATTATTCCTGCTTTTACAGAATCTTGCAATATGACCAGATCTGTTGCAATTAAAGCACTCAACATTTCTTTGCTTATGTGCTTGATTTCCTCTTGATCTATACTAATTAGCCATGTGTCCAAATCCATTGCAAGTAAAGCATTAACCATTGAAAGAATTGCTATTTCCTCTATTGTTAGAGTTATTCATTATCATACTTTTGCAGTCATTTGATCTATGACCATACCTCTTACACTTGAAGCATTGACCGAAGAAGGATGGTCCATTTTGATTTACTCTACTTCTACATTGAGTAGCTTTATGACCAAATCTATTGCATTTGAAGCAATTTCCATTGAAGGATGGATATTTTTTAGCATTAGGTTGTCTTATTGGAGGTCTTCTATGTTTGTTTCTCCCATTCCTTGATTGAAAGTTTCTTTGTCCAGATTCAGAGCTTTCACCTTTCTCATATCCAAGACCATGCTTGTCATCACCCCTTTTCTGATTTTCAAGCAGTGCTTCAAGTTTAGCTGAGCTTATCTTGAACTTCTCCTTGTATTCATTTGCAACTTCTAGGTCATGTTTGAGAATGACAATTTGTCTTTTAAGTTCTTTCTCATTGTCTCTGCTTTCTTGTAGATTAGACTCTAGGAGGCTAGCTATTCTGTCCAATCTTTAGCATTCTTCACTTCTTTCTTCTAGATTTTGATTTAGATCTTCTTTAGTTTTCTTCCGATCTTCAATTTCCTTATTCCATCTCATGTTTTAGGACAATAACTTCTTTAGCTAACTTCTCACATTCCTTTGTTTTCTCTTTCAGGGCCTTGTCCTTTTCATTGTCTTCATAATGATTTCCCAGTTGAAGAGGTTGCTCCTTCCTCTTTTCATTAGATTTGCTCAATTTTTATTTT
This sequence comes from Cunninghamia lanceolata, assembly GCA_027924645.1. Classification (NCBI taxonomy): domain Eukaryota; kingdom Viridiplantae; phylum Streptophyta; class Pinopsida; order Cupressales; family Cupressaceae; genus Cunninghamia; species Cunninghamia lanceolata. Next base: position 2,055,718 of record BSBN01000925.1, on the reverse strand, counting down.
AAGGTCTCAATGAAGTCTTCAGCATTTTTAAGGTCCTCTTGCAACTCTTTAGCTTCTGTTCTGGACTGCTCAAGATCTTCTAATGCAAGTTTACGTTGTCCTTGGAGGTTGTATTCATCCATTTTACTGCCTTCCCAGATCTTCCTCAAGCTATTAAACTTTTCAAAGGAACCTTGCTCTAATACCAATTGTTGGAATTAGGGTTGACAACTGAGAGGGGGGGTGAATTAGTTGTCTTAAAACTTTTAAAGATTGTTGTAGCTAATTTTTCTTTACAACTTCTTAACAGATTAATGACATAATCATGAAAAGAAAGAATTAATAAAACATGAGCTGAAACATAAATAACACACTTGACACGAAGATTTTGAGGTGGAAACTAGGTTAAGGGAAAAACCACGGTGGGGGTTAACCCACAAAGATTAATACTGTGTTAAAAGTATTTTACAAATGGGAATGCACATGCATTCAGGCTCACTGGCCAGAGCTCATTGCTCAAGAGAGGCTCACTGCCTACATGAATGTTTACAAAAGAATTACAAATTGTTGAACTGATAAGTAGCATCTGCCAATGCAAGAATTTAGTTCCGATTAAGCACATAATACTGAATTTACACACTTCATTTTTATTTTGCCCTATTTGCTACTCTGCTATCATCCAAACCTTAGATCTCTGTCCTTTTCACACTTTCTTCATAGTTGCATCACACACACCCCTAAATCACTTAAATCCATTAGCTATATATATCCGCATCATGATATTCAATCACTTTTCAGTCAGCTTCAAGAACACTTAGAACTTTTTTGAAGACTCTGCTTGGCTAAATCCATGCATAACTTGTAACGTGGATCAAAAATTGCCTTCATAAATCATCAGTCATGTTGGCCACTATCACTGATCATCATAAATCATCCAACTGATAACTTCCATTTATCCAGAACCAAGATCAATTACAAGGTTAGCCTGTTCTTCTGCTGTCTGAACTATCAAACTGTAACCCTATACTCATATGCAAATAACTTTTGAATCCTTCATTACCAAAGGTTAAAATTATGGATTTAGATTGTCTTGACAATCCTTATGACTCCTTCAGATCCACAACATACTCTGATTACCACCAGAGAGATCCAGAACAAGATATCGGACCCTATCATAGGCTCTATTAATGGCTACCCGGACTTAGATAAATTCTGATTCTGACTTTCGGTATGAACAAGTTATGTTATGCGGATGAGTGGAATATTCTTAGTTGTCATCAATGACAACAACTGTCATGTGAAGTAGTGTCTCTTTCCATGACATGGACCCCTCTCCTTGCCATGGAATGAACCTCCACATCACTCTTTCTCTCATGGAAGTATCCAAGAGGAGGCAAGACACAGGGTGCTCCTGCTCACTTGAGAGTTTGACTTCGTAGAGAGTGGTTGAGTGGTTAGAGGATGCATCGGAGCTAATGATGGTCAAATCACCAACCGGTACTCTTCCACCACTACCACCCAACTTCGTAGCATCCTCACCTTGAGTATAGAGGAGGAATAAATGAAATTAGTTTTGGCCTTTTGACCTTTGAAAGAAATAGCTGTAGTGTCGTAAGCCTTGGCGGCCTCCTCAGTGGTGTCAAAAGTGCCAAGCTAGACTCTTCATTTTCTGGCAAGGTCTATGATCTCTGCTACATAGCAACCCCACGACCTCTTCTTCACATCCCTGTATTGAACTTCTAATCCATCTTTCTTGGGTGCCATATGAAAGGAAACATAAGGCACCCTGTAGAAATTATATTGCAGGATGGAGAAGGCTTAGGCTTGTGGTCAGTTTAGGATTTATCCTCGCTTAGGTATTTACAACATAGAAAAGGAAGACGACAAGACAATGAGTGGAAGAAGGTGTAGAGATACTTCCAGTTAGGCTAACAGATTTTAGTTTTGTCAAGGAAGGTGATCGGCAAATCTGGGTCTCCAACCACACCGCCATGATTTGAAAGGTGTCACAACGACATATTTCAATGTTGTGCTTCCTGCTTTGCTATTCTTGTCTTTAACTTTGGTAATCCACTATTCTTTGTAATTTCTGACGAGGGCTTAAATTTGACGGTCGACCTTGCCTGTCAATGAAGATTTTTCATGGTGGTTATCTATTAAAACTTGTCCTTTAATTATTAAGAAATATTTTTATTATAAAAAATTATATATAAACTAATTACATATAATAACTCTATAAATTTTTTGACATTCTATCTAAAATCCTTCTTAAAATTTTTATTGTATTTTATGACAAAAACAATCAAATACAACCATACGGCCATCAAATTTAAACCATCGTGTACTAACATTGAAAGTGAGATTGACTTTTTTTTCTTTACACAAGTTGATTGCTTTCACGTGCATTAACCCATTTCTTTTTTTTTTTAATTTAATTTTCCACCACATCTCAAGCCATTGCTAAGGTGCCTCTCATAACTTATTGTAGGATAGTTAACCATTGAATAGTTACATTTCATTCACATCATAAACAAAGGCCTGATTATCCTATTTGATCTGCAAATGCACAACCATTGTTCTAGATGCCATAAATAGTGCTTTTTGGACATTATGGGGATATAAATATTTGTCCCCTCTGAAACATGCTTCAAACTAAAAACATTTTTTATCAATCATTTCCCAGTGGAACAACTCAATGACAATGACTTTAACCCCTCTTTCTTTAAGAGACTTGACCAATTTGTCAACCAATGCTTTTATCCCATCCTAGTCATAACATATTAGAAAAATGTGGTACTTCTCCCTCTGCATAGATACTTTCTTGACTGAGGTTTATATTCCACAAATGCTTGACTTTCTGGCAATTCCAGCAAATTTTTACCTTTATTGCAAACAATAGGGTGTATATTTTCAAGCTTGCCAAGGCTGGAATGTGATATGTCAAACAAAGTCTTTTGCAGGCTGAGGACCTTCAAAGTCAATAAATCTCTACTATGCTAAGGCATATACAAACTAAGTTGCAGCTTGAGAACATTCAATGGCAATAAATCCTTGATTCGTTGACGAAACAGATAATATTTTGCAGATTGATAACCTTCAACTTGGACAAATCTCTGATATGAGGAAGGTGGAAAGTGCTTTTCAGTTTTTGGTCTGACACCCCAAACAAATCTCCAATTTGTTGTGGAAGAAACAAAGTTTTTTAAAGGATGAGAACCTCTTGTGAGGAATCCATGGACCAACTAAAGTTAGAACCTATCATCTTTGGCAATTCTATTACTGAATTACCAGCTCTCTTTACATGTTTGTAACTAAATTAACCTCTGAACTACTAGCCTTGTTTTTGTTTGAAATGTGAGCTACCACTAAGTTACTGGCCTTTTTCTTATTTGAAATCTACCCCACCACTGAGCTACTGTACCTTTTCTCATTTAAATTTTTTTCTACATCTAACATAGTGATCCCAATTAGGTCTATGATTTGATCTCTCATTGAGTTAGTGATGCTCTTTGTATTTGGGATCTGATCGATTACTGAGCTATCAACCCTCTTTGGATTTGAGATTTGATTTATCACTGAGCTATTGAGCCTGAAAGTACTTTCTGTAAAAAAACAAGCCCAAACTACAGTATGACATAATTGCAATAATTAACAAGGAATAATAGGGCAAAAACATAACAACAATAAACAAGGAAGAACAATGCAAAACAGAGATAGATAACTTAGAAAATTATATTTATCTAGCATGAATTACATTCCATCCAAAATGTTGTGTACATCAACTGTCTACAATCACACATATATAGCTCCAAAATATTTGAAGTCTAGAAGCTTCTAGCTTTCTAGATAATTCTATATTTTTATTCTAAAAAGTTGGAATGTTCTTTTTCTAGATAGCTTTATGGATTTGGATAATCTCATCTTGAACTTTCTTCACATAAAGATTTGGATCTGACTTACATCTTTTAAATCCATGCAATTGAAAATACATGTCAATCTTCTCATTCCATGCTCGCATGGGTGCTTGTTTAAGACCATAAAGAGTGACTTATTTAACTTGCAAACAAGATTAGAATTTTGTTGATCTACAAAACCTGATGGTTGATTCATATATATTTATTCATATAAATCTCCATTTAAGAAGGCATTTTTAACATCCATTTGATGAATATGCCACCCAAGACTTGTAGCCAAAGAAAGAATAATTCTAACTGTATTCATTTTAATGATAGAAGCAAATGTTTCTTAATAATCAACACCCTCTTTTTCATTGAACCCCTTAGAAACCAATCTAGCCTTGAATTTTTCTATAGCACCATCTACTTTAAATTTTGTTTTGTAAACCCATTTGCAACCAATAACATTCTTACCTTTGGGGTGGGGCACAAGTTCCTAAGTTTTATTCTTTAACAATGCATCATATTCCTCTTTCATGGCTTTCTCCCAATCTTTCTTCCCTCTAGCTTACTCATATGAGATTGGGTCATTTATTTCTAATACTTTGGCCATGAGAACATCACCATTCCTTCCTTGGGTCTTGAGCCTTGCCTATATATTTCTTCAACACTCCTTGTCTTTTGTCTAGCTCAAATGTCATCTTCTTCGTCATCACTACTTGTAGAGAAGGACTAATTACAAGCATCAGTTGTTTCATTTTCAATAGTATTATCATCCTTTATAGTAGTGTTCATCAATGTACTCTCCATTTCTTTCTAAAATATTTGAAAAAATAGAAGCATTTGTTGTTGTAGAGTGAGAGGAAGTGGTTGTAAGTTGTGAATGCTCATCAAACCTTACATCTATACTACCAAAGACCTTTTGTTGTCAAATCATATAACCTGTAAGCCTTTGATTCTTCACTATAACCCATAAACAAGCACTTATGAATTTTTGGTTCTAACTTTTCCCTCTTTTCATCAGGAATGTGTGCCCAAGCAATACACCCAAATACTTTAAAATACGCAATGTGGGGCTTTCTACCACTCCATGCTATTTCAGGTGTGATATTTGTGAGGGTTTAGGTGGGGATTCTCTTCACAATATATGCAACACAAGAAACACCCAAACCCCAAAATTTATTATGCAAACTTTTAAAATGCACCATACAACAAGCCATTTCTAAAAGAGTTCTATTGATTCGTTCAACCACCCCATTCTATTTAGGAGTATAAGAAACTATTCTTTTCACCTTAATACCATAATTTTCATAAAGTGACTCAGATGCATAATTGCAATATCCACCCCGATTATTTGTCCTTAAACATTTAATTCTTTTTCCACTTTGATTCTCAACTAATGCCTTAAATTTTTGAAAGACTTCAAATACTTCATTTTTTCTTTTAAGAAAATAAACCCATACTCTCTTGCTATAATCATCAATGAAAGTGAGAAGGTACATGACACTTAAAAGTGAAGGATAGCTTAGTTCACATTAATCACTATGAATGAGTTATAGTGGATGATTAGCTCTCCATGCTTTGTCTAAATCAGAAGGATCTCAATGATATTTTCCTAACACACATCCTTCACATACACCTTCGAAAGCTGAAATTTTTGTTAATCCTCAAACCATATCCATTCTAACTATCTCTTGTAATTTTCTATAATTTATATGTCCAAGTCTAGCATGCCAAAGTTTTGACATGTAATTAGTCTAAGTAATAAAAGCATGAGAGAGTGTGTATTCATTATCAATAAAGCCCACAAATTTAAATAGACTCTTTTTATGATCAACTCTACCAATAACAATTATATTGCTTGGATCTTTTCTATCTCTAACAATAACTTGATCAGTAGTGAGAACAAACTCATATCCAACTTGAGCAATTTTATATACTAAAATAATATTCACTGCTAATCCTTCAATAAATAAAATATTTTTTAAAGATCCATTTGTTACATTAACAGTCCCTGTTCCTAAAACTAGAAGTTTCATTTTATTCCCAATAGTAATTTCTTGATGTAAATTCTTCCCTTCATAAAAATCAATAAACAAAGATCTATCCCTAGTCATGTGATAAGCCCCCAAATCTTAAATCCATTCTTCATTAGAGTCTGAAGCAAAGTATCCCCTTAACACTATATTTACTTTCGGGTCTAGCAATTACCTCCTCATTTGATTTCTCTTTCTTTTTTGGGAGATGGCTATGAAGCTATGTCTATCCTTCTTCCTATCCTTAAACCTTTCTTGTGTGGGCTTGTATTGCTTCCTTTCATTGTCCTTCTTCAAATGAAATTTCTCCATGTGATTCTCACCTCCACAATACCTGCAAATAATGGGTTTTCTTTCTACTTGCTTTTCTACACCATCATTTCTAAAAAAATGGTTAGAACCATCATTATTTCAAAATTTATAACTTAGTTTCCAATTCTTCTTTCCATCATATCTAGAAAATTTACTCTTAGCTGAATATGCATGATTCTTCTTAATATATCCTTCTTTAGTGAGCTCTGAACCTCTTAATCTAAAATAGACTTACATAGTTGATTAAAAGTTTGCTGGGGGGCATTGGGATTTAGTTGAATAACCCTTTTCCTTGATTCTTTAAATACCTTGTATGGTTGGGGAAGCTTACTTTCAACCATTGCAATCAACTGAAAATCCTTTTTTCCATAGTCAACACCTATTTTCTTCAGCTAAGCATTTAAAAAAGTAACTTCATTAAAGTAATCAGTCATTTTTTCAAAATCAGATGGATCTAAGTTCACCAATTTTTCTTCTATACTAAACATTCAAGCAATATCCACATCTTTATAATCTTTTTCTAAATTTTCCCACAACTCTACTAGATTATCAATATCAACAAATCTTCTATTGAGATTGGTGCCTAAAGATTTACCAATAATACCTCTAGCTTGCTCCAACTTGCATTTCTAGAACTCCTTTTCTTTTGCATTTTGGGGTTCTCCAATTTCTTTATTCACTATCCTCCAGAGAGCTTTTTGTCTTAAAGCATTCTTGACTGCAATCTTCCAATCTACAAAACCACTTCCATGAAATATTAGAAAAACTTCATTTATATAGCTCATGTTAGCCAAAATAATTAGTCTTCAAACAAATATCACTCCAGTAATATATCAGCCATGTTGGAAAAATTTCTAGCTCAACCCAGCTCTAATACCATATAAAAATATAGGCCCAAACTGCAGTATGACATAACAAAAATAATTAACAAGGAATAATAGGGCAAAAATGTTGCAAGTATGTGCCTAATCGGTGTTGTCATTGATGTCAACATATCTTTGTTGTCATTAGTGTCAACTGTATCTTATTCTATTACTTGTTTAGAAGACTTGTATATTGAGAAAATTAGCCTCTCTGGAAGAAACAAGTGAGTTATAGAGAAGTGCAGTATAGACAGTGAGGGGTATGTTGAAGAACAACCTGGTAGACTACTCTGCATCTCTTTTTGGATGATGATCTGGCAATGTGGTTTAGGTATGATGTTCTCATTTGTTTGATAGTGTTATGCCTCAGAGATTAAGTCTCGATCCTCTCTAGAAGTCATCTTGAAGAAATGTCTATGTCCGGGAAAGCAAACGTATAGCAGGAACAATGAACAAGGTCTAGTACAGTGGTATGCATTCCTCCGTAGATAAGTATTTTGTGATGCGGTGTTGAGGTGTTGTAAACACTTATATGGAGTATCTTATTCCAGAGTTAGGAGATCTGAAGTCCACCGGAAGGTTAGCTACAAGCTGCTATGTATCAGCATGGTGTTTGGCAGAGTTTGACAGAGACAGAGTCTGAGTTTTGATGGTCCTCATTTCTCCACAAGATGATATGATGCCTTGCAGTTCTAAGGGTAGGATTGGGAATGTATAAAGAGTCCTTGATATGTTTTGGAAGGTGTTTTGAGATCCTTAGTAAAAGTTGTAAGTCAGTAGATTAAGTTGTTAAGCATACTCTTAAGGAAGAGGCCGACAAGTATATAAATCATTGTATGGAGAAGAGTTAATGTTTGAAGGATCCATGTAAGTAATTGAATGATTAGATCCAACCTATATGAACATGTTTGGGAGAAGATTTGGGTCAATGTGACACATAGTGCATTGGATTGAGCGACAAGGTACATCCTTCTATGTACACGTTTCACCTATTGGATGTCGACCTGATTATGGATTAAATCATGATGCAAATATATATAGGAGCGATGATCTTTGGTTGTAGAGTGTGTGAAGAGGTGTGTGTGATGTGAAGATATGAGTAGTGGAGCAAAGTTAGAGGATCAGCAGTGATGAAGACTTGGGATTCAAAATATAGTTGTTAAATGACTGCACCCTGACATAATAGCAGATGTCTAAGCACTATTTAGTTATCATGTGTGATCTGAGTGGAAGCATGTTTTTGTCATCAAGGCAGTAAGCCAACAGTGAGCCTCTAGTAGGGTTTAACAACCCTCAGGGTTTAATAGCCCTTATTGTAATCTTGCTAGGTTTAGGGTTGAGGCAGTGAGCCTACTAAACTTAGTTGTACATCATGGCTATGAGCCAACAAGTTCTAGGCCTATGGAGTGACCAAGCCTGAACATCATTTTTGTAAAGATTGTAAAATATATTTGAGAGCTAATCCTCTCCGTGGTTTTTCCCTTTATGGGTTTTCCACGTAAAATCTTGGTGTTATGTGTCACGGTTTTGTGGATGTTGTTCAGTTGTATATTTTGCTTTTGTTTGATTATTCTTTTGAAATGGTTAAAAGTAAAAGTTTAATAAAAGATTTATAGAACACTGATTCACTCCTCCCTCTCAGTGTTCTTGACAATCAATAATTGGTATCAGAGCAAGGTTCCTCAGAAGAAGTTTAACAGCTTGCGAAAGATCTGGGATAGTGTATCATGGCAGCAAGAAGGTATAGAAATTATGAAATGTATAACCAACTAGAAGCAGCTCTTATGGATCTTGAAAACTCTGAAGCAGAAGTTAGGGATCTGAAAGAAAACTTGCAACAAGCAGATGAATGCATCTTAAAGCTAAAAGAGTAAGTCAAGAAATTCAAAGACAAATACAAAGAAGTCAGTGAACAACTGCTATCAACAAATGAAGCCCTAAATGATTTGGAAGAGGAAGTTACAGAAAGAACAAAAGCAGAAGATGATCTAAACATGATTGTGAAAAATAGATTAGAAGATTGTCCAAAACTTGAAAAAGAAATTATAAGTTTAAAAATAGATCTGGAAAAGGCAAGAAGTTTTGAAGAAAAATTTAAGATAAGTACTGCAAAGCTTGATGAAATGATTGCTAGCTAGAGGAATGCTGATGACAAACATGGTCTAGGATTTGATAAAGGAGAAAGTTCAAACTTCAGGCAAATAAGCACTGAGCCAAGGCAAAACAAAGGATACCAGTTTAGAAATCAAGGAAGAAGACCTAGAAGACCTCACGTCAGACAACCAAATGCTCAAAGGTACCCATCTTTCAATGGTTATTGTAATTCATGCAATAAGTTTGGTCATAAGGCTACTCAGTGTAGAAGTAGAATAAATCAAAAGACTCCATTATTCTCTGGTCAGTGTTTCAATTGCAAGAAAATTGGTCATAGAGCAAATGAATGTAGAAATCAGATCAAGAAAAGTTGCAACAATGGAAGGAACAAATAGTCATTCAAAGGTAAATGCTTCACTTGTAATAGGATTGGTCACAGAGTTGCTATTTGCAAAAGTAAAGCAAGTCTAAATTCTATTAGGTGCAATGTATGCTATAAAATGGGGCACAAATCAAATGAATGCAGAAGTTCCGTAAGAACTAATCCTCAAAATTTTAGGAACAATCAATCTTTCAATGGAAAATGTTTTGCATGCAATAGATTTGGACACATGGCTAATCAATGCAGATTAAATTTAATCAATGGAAGGAATCAAGGTCAAAAGAACGTGGTATGTTTCAATTGTAGAAAATTCAGACATGTTGCAAGGTTTTGCAGAAGTAGGAATGTGAAGAGAAATCACTATTCTAATGAAAGAAAAATAGAGCAGAAAAGTGAGAAGGGAAAAGAAAAAGTTAACCCGATTGAAATCAAGAAAGAAATGAACAAGGTATGGATCAAGAAAGAAGCAATTGGAGTTAGGGATCAAACTACACTAGTATCTGGTGCAGATGCTTCCTCTAAGAAGTAAATTGAGAGCTCTAGCTCAGGGGGAGCAGTGTAGAAAATCTAAATCCCCCAGCCAGAAAGTGAGTGCCAGAATTTGGCACAAAGGTGTATGATGAAATCTGATGTGACACAACTCTTAGAAGAGAAACCGGAAGAAAAGGGGTCAACACGACATATTGTGGAGCAATTTTAATCAACCATATTCTATAGTGAGAAGTTTTCAACAGCCTTTTGGAATGAGCATTTAATGGTGACTAAGTCAATTGTGCAGAGGAACTTGTTTTCACCTTGTATCCAGCACAATAGTGTATCAACTTGTGTGAAATACAAAATTTTTCAACCTGCACCGTGGAGGTTCTTCTCTTGACTAAGGATAAATGATTCTATTTGGTCACACACACATATAGAAGCCCTTGGAAGGTCATATTTGTAGTAGTTATAAATCAAGCAAGGACTATGGTAGATTTTGAGAATTCATTGCTGGAGGCAGCTGGTCAAACTAACACCCATGATGGAAAGCATAAGGAATCGAGCTCCAACAAAGAGGAAGCAATCTGATTCTTTTTCAGATGATGGCAGCAATTCCAATTCTAATAATGGGAATGATTCTGATGATAGAAAGGCATTTGGGACAAGGACATCTTTGAAAAAGAGATTTGATTCTGGTGAAAAAGCAATGATGATGTGGGCTAGAGAGATGATTCAGACAGTGATGGATTATGTTTTGGGAGTGATTTGTACAAAGATGGTGAAGATAGGGAACAACCTCGAAAGATATCTGAACTAGGCAGGAAGATGATTTTAGCAGAGAAAGTAGAGGTGAGGGATAATTCCTTTTTAGTGCGGAAGAGGGCTGAAGCTCGACAAAATGAGACTAGGAATCAAAGGGGAAAAGATGTAGGGCCACCATCTTCACATATGCACTCTTCTGTGAAATCTACTAGGACAGTGAAAGAAAATGCCTTAAATGAATTGGTTGCAAGGAGACATAAGGCATAGGATTCAGATGTGCAGAGAAGCGAAGAAACATTGCTGGGTTATCTAATGGATAGGATTCTTCATCTGGCAGATGAAAGTCTTATGCTAGTTCTAGTATTAGTCCATTATTCTCTAGTAACAGGGATTTGAATCCAAGCAGTCGTGGAGATCCAGATGACAGTGATGATAGTGCAACTATGGCAAATGGAGAAGGTGTCTAATTCTCTGCCTCTTGAGAAAAAGTTTAAGGAATGAGAACGGGAAGTAGAGCGCACCGAGGGTTAAATTTTTGGTAGAGCTGATGTAGAAGAGAAGAAAAATGCACTGAAGAAGGCCATCAAATCTTGCTACTAAGAAGGATAGGCTAAGGAAGGGGATGAAGCTTGCAGAGAGCAAACATGATTATTAAGAAGCAGACAGGATCAAAACAAGGTTGAAAGACTTAGATATTTTCCAGTGTTCAAGTTCTAAGTATTTTGGTCCGCATTCTTCATCTATTGAGTATTTTGATTTGTGGTTCTGAAGGTATGTTAAGAGGTCAATGATGATGGTTGGATATGAATTCTAGAGTCTCATATGGTCCGCATTGGGAGCTATGATGTGACAGATGAATTGGTTAAGTATGTACTTAAGGGACAAGCTAATAGGTCATGAATTTTGGCTAAGTATCTAACTAATAAAATCAAGTGACAAGGCTCTAGTATTTTGGTCCGCTTGGGTCCACTATTGAAGATAATGCTCTGCAGTTCTGCATATGGTTATTGATTAGTGATTACATCTACATCCATAAGTTTGTCTGATCTTGACAATTGGCTTGAGATTAATGAGCAACAAAAGTTCAGGATTGTTTTCAGTACAGAGTAGCTTTCTTTAGAAATAGATTAGGTATGCAAGGATAAGTTCTCAAGCAAGGCTGTGTGTAATAGGAACTCACAAGTGGAAAATGTTGATCTGGTGGCACAAATGGAGACTATTAAGTTGTTTCTAGCTTTTGTAGAACATAAGGACTTCAAATCATATGTGAAGACTACCTACTTGAATGTCAGGTTGAAGAAGACATTACTTCAACTAGATTGATGATAAGGGAAGCTTGCAGAAGAAAACTTGTAAACAGAGTCAAGTCTGAATGTTTGAGAAGACAAGATATGTTACTCCAGAAGTGATAGCATGTGAAAGTTCCAATATGAGATAGATACGGTCTGATGTGTACTCCTAAGGAGGAGTAGTCAGAGCAATAAAAGGAAAAGGTGTAGTAGTGCAGGTAGTAATCAGAGATGGTTATGAAGTTACCTCTTAGGGGAAGTAGATAGATGATGCTAATATGAGTTTATGATAAAAAGTGGTAAGTATTGCAATTCTGTTAACAGACAAAATAATGTAGAAGCAACAAGATCCTAAGGTGAGAATTGACAACCAAGAAGGAGAGAACTTCACATGAAGATCCAAAGTTACAGTTAGGGAAAGCATCAAGTAAGGGGGAGCACTCAGTTGAAGAAAGTTTAGATTAGAGATTGGATCAGATCATAAGAGTGCAAGTATGTACACTTTGCCATTGATGTCAAAGGGGGAGAGAAGTTATGTGAAAAACTTAGAGTGCAGATGTGTAAAAGAAAGGGGGAGAATTTTGGAGAAAGAAAGAAGTGAAGGTGTGTAAAGAGAAAGGGGGAGAATCTTGTCTTGATGGCTGTTGCATTTTTTCACATTATATGTTGCCATCAATGAGAAAGGGGGAGATTGTTGCAAGTATGTGCCTAATCGGTGTTGTCATTGATGTCAACATATCCTTGTTGTCATTAGTGTCAACTGTATCTTATTCTATTACTTGTTTAGAAGACTTGTATATTGAGAAAATTAGCCTCTCCCAAAGAAACAAGTGAGTTACAAAGAAGCGCAGTATATACAGTGAGTGGTATGTTGAAGAACAACCTGGTAGACTACTCCGCATGTCTTTCTAGATGATGATCTGGCAATGTGGTTTAGGTATGATGTTCTCAGTTGTTTGATAATGTTATGCCTCAGAGATTAAGTCTTGATCCTCTCCAGAAGTCATCTTGAAGAAATGTCTAAGTCCATGCAAGCAAAGGTATAGCAGGAATAATGAACAGGGTCTAGTGTAGTGGTCTTCATTCATCCATAGATAAGTATTTTGTGATGTAGTGTTGAGGTGTTGTAAACACTTATATCGAGTATCTTATTCTAGAGTTAGGAGATTTGAAGTCCACCAGAAGGTTAGCTACAAGCTGCTATGTATCAGCATGGTGTTTTGCAGAGTTTGACAGAGACAGAGTTTGAGTTCTGATGGTCCGCATTTCTCCACAAGATGATATGATGCCTTGTGGTTCTAAGTGTAGGATTGGCAATGTATAAAGAGTCCTTGATATGTTTTGGAAGGTGTTTTGAGATCCTCAGTAAAAGTTTTAAGTCAATAGATGAAGTTGTTAAGCATACTCTTAAGGAAGAGGCTGACAAGTATATAAATCATTGTGCAGAGAAGAGTTAATGTTTGGATGATCTATGTAAGTAATTGAATTATTAGAGCTGACCTATATGAACACGTTTGGGAGAAGATTTCAATCCGTGCGACACATAGTGAATTGGATTGAGCAACAAGGTACATCCTTCTATGTACACATTTTACTTATTGGATGCTGACCTGATTATGGATTAAATCATGATGCGGATATATATATATATATAAGAGCAATGATCTTCAGTTGTAGAGTGTGTGAAGAGATGTGTGTGATGTGAATACGCGAATAGTGGAGTGGAGTTAGAGGATCAGCAGTGATGAAGACTTGGGATTTAGAATATAGTTGTTAAATGACTGCACCCTGACATAGTAGCAGATGTCTAAGTAGTATTTAGTTATCATGTGTGATCTGAGTGGAAGCATGTTTTTGTCATCAAGGCAATAAGTTGGTAGTGAGCCTCCAGTAGGGTTTAAGAGCCATAAAATTTTAACAACCCTTATTGTAATCTTGCTAGGTTTAGGGTTGAGGCAGTGAGCCTACTAAACTTAGTTGTACATCATGGCTATGAGCCAGCACGTTCTAGGCCCGTGGAGTGACCAAGATTGAACATAATTTTTGTAAAGATTGCAATATATATTTGAGAGCTAATCCTCTCCATGGTTTTTCCCTTTTTGGGTTTTCCACGTAAAATCTTGGTGTTATGTGTCATGCTTTTGTGGATGCTATTCAGTTGTATATTTTGCTTCTATTTGATTATTCTTTTGAATTGTTTAAAAGTAAAAGTTCAAGAAAAGATTTATAGAACACTGATTCACCCCCCCTCTCAGTGATCCTGACAAACATAACAACAATAAACAGGGAAGAACAATGCAAAATAGAGTTAGATAACTTAGAAAATTATATTTATCTAGCATGAATCACATTCCTTCTAAAATCTTGTACAACAGTTGTCTACAATCGCACATAAATAGCTACAAAATATTTGAAGTGTGAAAACTTCTAGCTTTCTAGATAATTCTATATTTTTATTCTAAAAAGATGGAATGTTCTTTTCCTAGATAGATTTATGAATTTTTCTAGCTTTATGAAAAAATCTAGAAAAAGCCTACCTTTTTCTTGTGGGAAACTCTAGAAAAAGCTTGTCTTTTCCCTAGACAATCTTACTTTCTTTAACATCCTGCCTTAAGATTGGATAGAATAATACAAAGAAAATTACAAAGGAGAGGGGAACATTATAATACTATCCCCCCCTTAATGTTCATCGAGCTATCATACCACACATTCCTCTTAATTTTAAGAATTTGGCTTAAGTCATACTCTTAGTGAATATATTAGCTATTTGTTCTTCACTTGGACAAAATTGAAGATTGACAATAGTTGCTTGAACAAGATTCTAAATGTAGTGAACATCAATCTCAATATGCTTTGTTTTAGCATGAAAAATAGGATTGTTTGCAATCTGTATGGTACTTTGATTGTCACAATACACAGTACTAGCAGAACTTTGTAGAAAACCAATCTTAAATAGAAGATTCTGAATCCAAACTACTTCCTTTCCTGCTTCTTTTCCTGCTCTATATTGTGCTTCACATGAAGATAATGATGTAGTTGTTTATTTTTTCTACTCCATTTAATAGGGCCTGATCCAAGATGGAAAACATAACCACTAGTAGATTTCCTATCATTCATATCACCACCCCAATATGACTTGGTAAATCTAACCAAATAAATTGAAGACTTATAGTCATACTAGATGCCAAAGTGTATGGTTCCACAAATGTATCATAAAATTCTCTTACCAACCAACCAATTACTTTCTTTAGGTGTCTGCATAAATCTAGATAGTAGATTGACTGCAAAACAAATATTTGGTCTAGAATGAGTTATATAAACTAAGCTACCAATAGGTTGTCTATATAAGGTGGTACCTACACTCTTGGAAGTACATTCTTTAGTAAACTTGACTCCAGATTGAAATGGGGTAGAAGTTGGCTTGCATTCAAGCATGTTAAACTTTTCTAAAAGATCCAAAGCATATTTTGATTGTGAGATGAACAATCCATCATGTAATCTACAAAATTGTAATCCAAGAAAAAAGTTTAGTTCACCCAAATCACTCTTATGAAATGTCCTTTTAAGATCTAATTTTATATCATTGATTAGCCCAATATACAGTCCACCAATGAGTAAATCATCTGCATATACTGCAACAAGAATAATCTCATCTTGAACTTTCTTCACATAAAGATTTGGATCTAACTTACATATTTTAAATCCATGCAGCTGAAAATACATGTCAATCTTCTCATTCCATGCTCGTGGCACTTGTTTAAGACCATAAAGTGACTTCTTTAATATATAAACAAGATTAGGATGTTGTTTATTTACAAAACCTGATGGTTGATTCATATATATTTCTTCATATAAATCTCCATTTAAGAAGGCATTTTTAACATCCATTTCATGAATATGCCACCAAAGACTTGCAACCAAAGAAAGAATATTTCTAACTATATTCATTTTAATGACAGAAGCAAATGTTTCTTCATAATCAACACCCTCTTTTTGATTCAACCCCTTAGCAACCATTCTAGCCTTGAATTTTTCTATAGCACCATCTACTTTAAATTTTGTATTGTAAACCCATTTGCAACCAATAACATTCTTACCTTTGGGGTGGGGCACAAGTTCCCAAGTTTTATTCTTTAACAATGCATCATATTCCTCTTTCATGGCTTGCTCCCAATCTTTCTTCCCTCTAGCTTGCTCATATGAGATTGGGTCATTTATTTATAATACTTTGGCCATGAGAGCACTACAATTCCTTCCTTGGATCTTGAGCCTTGCCTCTATATTTCTTCAACACTCCTTGTCTTTTCTCTAGCTGAAATGTCATCTTCTTCATCATCACTACCTGTAGAGAAGGGCTGATTACAAGCATTAGTTGTTTCATTTTCAGTAGTATTATGATCATTTATAGTAGTGAACACCTCATCCTCATCAATGTACTCTCCATTTATTTCTAAAATATCTAAAAAAATAGAAGCATGTGTTGTTGTAGAGTGAGAGGAAGTGGTTGTAAGTTGTGAATGCTCATCAAACTTTACATCTCTACTAACAAAGACCTTTTTGTTGTCAAATCATATAACCTGTAAGCCTTTGACTCTTAACTTTAACCCATAAACAAACACTTATGACTCTTTGATTCTAACGTTTCCCTCTTTTCATCAGGAATGTGTGCCCAAGCAATAGACCCAAATATTTTAAAATACACAATGTGGGGCTTTCTACCACTCCATGCTTCTTCAAGGGTGATATTTGTGAGGGCATAGGTGGGGCTTCTATTCACAATACATGCAGCACAAGAAACAACCAAAACCCAAAATTTATTATGCAAACTTTAAAATGCAACATACAACAAGCCATTTCTAAAAGAGTTATATTCATTCGTTCAGCCACCCCATTTTGTTGAGGAGTATAAGGAACTGTTCTTTGCACCTTTATACCATAATTTTCGCAAAATGACTCAGATGCATAATTGCAATATTTACCCTGATTATTTGTCCTTAAACATTTAATTCTTTTTCCACTTTGATTTTTAACTAATGCCTTAAATTTTTGAAAGACTTCAAATACTTCATTTTTTCTTTCAAGAAAATAAACCCATACTCTCCTATTGTAATCATCAATGAAAGTGAGAAGGTACATGGTACCTGAAAGTGAAGGATAGCCTAGTTTACATAAATCAGTATGAATGAGTTGTAGTGGATGAATAGCTCTCTATGCTTTGTGTGAATCAAAAGGATCTTGATGGTGTTTTCCTAACACACATCCTTCACATACACCTTCAGAAGATGAAATTTTTGTTAATCCTCAAACCATATCCATTCTAACCATCTCTTGTAATTTTCTATAATTTATATGTCCAAGTCTAGCATGCCAAAGTTTTGACATGTAATCAATTTAAGCAACAAAAGCATAAGAGAGTGTGTATTCATTATCAATAAAGCCCACAAATTTAAATAGACTCTTTTTATGATCAACTCTACCAATAACAATTATATTGCTTGGATCTTTTCTATCTCTAACAATAACTTGATTAGTAGTGACAACAAACTCGTATCCAGCTTGAGCAATTTCATATACTGAAATAAGATTCACCCCTAATCCTTCAACAAATAAAACTTTTTTAAAGATCCATTTGTTACATTAACAGTCCCTATTCCTAAAACTAGAAGTTTCATTTTATTGCCAATAGTAATTTCTTGATCAAATCTCTTCCCTTCATAAAAATCAATAAACAAAGATCTATCCCTAGTCATGTCAAATTATGCCCCTGAATCTTAAATCCATTCTTTATTAGAGTCTGAAACAAAGTATCCCCTTAACACTATATTTACTTTCGGGTCTAGCAATTACCTCGTCATTTGATTTCTCTTTCTTTTTTGGGAGATGGCTATGAAGCTATGTCTATCCTTCTTCCTATCCTTAAACCTTTCTTGTGTGGGCTTGTATTACTTCCTTTCATTGTCCTTCTTCTTCAAACAAAATTTCTCCATGTGATTCTCACCTCCATAATACCTGCAAATAATGGGTTTTCTTTCTACTTGCTTTTCTACACCATCATTTCTAAAAAAATGGTTAGAACCATCATTATTTCAAAATTTATAATTTCGTTTTCAATTCTTCTTTCCATCATATCTAGAAAATTTACTCTTAGCTGAATATGCATGATTCTTCTTAATATATCCTTCTTTAGTGAGCTCTGAACCTCTTAATCTAAAATAGACTTACATAGTTGATTAAAAGTTTGCTGGGGGGCATTGGGATTTAGTTGAATAACCCTTTTCCTTGATTCTTTAAATACCTTGTATGGTTGGGGAAGCTTACTTTCAACCATTGCAATCAACTGAAAATCCTTTTTTCCATAGTTAACACCTATTTTCTTCAGCTAAGCATTTAAAAAATTAATTTCATTAAAGTAATAAGTCATTTTTTCAAAATTAGATTGATCTAAGTTCACCAATTTTTCTTCTATACTAAACATGCTAGCAATATCTGCATCTTTATAATCTTTTTCTAAATTTTCCCACAACTCTACTAGATTATCAATATCAACAAATCTTCTATTGAGATTGGGGCTTAAATATTTATCAGTAATACCTCTAGCTTGCTCCAACTTGCATTTCTAGAACTCCTTTTCTTTTTCATTTTGGGGTTCTCCAATTTCTTTATTCACTATCCTCCATAGAGCTTTTTGCGTTAAAACATTCTTGACTGCAATCTTCCAATCTGCAAAACCATTTCCATCAAATATTGGCAAAACTTCATTTGTAGAGCCCATGTTAGCCAAAAAAATTTGTTTTCAAACAAATATCACTCCAGCAATATATCAGCCATGTTGGAAAAATTTCTAGCTCAACCTAGCTCTGATACCATGTAAAAAAATAGGCCCAAACTACAGTATGACATAACAAAAATAATTAACAAGTAAAAATAGGGCAAAAACATAACAACAATAAACTCGGAAGAACAGTGCAAAATAGAGTTAAATAACTTAGAAAATTATATTTATCTAGCATGAATCACATTCCTTCCAAAATATTATACAACAGTTATCTACAATCACACATATATAGCTACAAAATCTTTGAAGTGTGAAAGCTTCTAGCTTTCTAGATATTCTATATTTTTATTCTAAAATGCTGGAATGTTCTTTTTCTAGATAGCTTATGGATTTTTCTAGTTTTATGGAAAAATCTAGAAAAAGCCTACCTTTTTCTTGTGGGAAACTCTAGAAAAAGCTTGTCTTTTCCCTAGACAATCTTACTTTCTTTAACATGCCCCCTTAAGATTGGCTAGAATAATACAAAGAAAATTACAAAGGAGAGGGGAACATTATAATACTATCTCCCCTTAATGTTCACCGATCTATCATACCAAGCATTCCTCTTAATTTTAAGAATTTGGCTTAAGTCATACTCTTAGTGAATATATCATTTATTTGATCTTCACTTGGACAAAATTGAAGATTGACAATAGTTGCTTGAACAAGATTCCAAATGTAGTGAACATCGATCTCAATATGCTTTGTTTTAGCATGAAAAACTAGATTGTTTGTAAACCTATATGGTACTTTGATTGTCACAATACACAGTACTAGTAAAACTTTGTAGAAAACCAAGCTCAAATAGAAGATTTTGAATCCAAACTACTTCCTTTCCCGCTTCTTTTCCTACTCTATATTCTACTTCACATGAAGATAAGAATGTAGTTGTTTGTTTTTTGCTACTTCATGTAATAGGGCTTGATCCAACATGGAAAACATTTTCACCAGTAGATTTCCTATCATCTATATCTCAACCCTAATCTGACTCAGTAAATCCAACCAAAGAAATTGAAGACTTATAGTCATAGTAGATGCCAAAGTTGTTGTTATATGGAGCCTAATGAGACTCGGAGGTTAAATTTACCCCACTTTTTTTGACGTGGTTTCCCCCCAAATTATATAATGGGGTCAAGGGGCAGCGCCCCTTACGGGGGTTTGGGGGTAGCACCCCCAAGACGGGGTCAAGGGGCAGCGCTCTTGGCGCGCTCCCTGTCGAGATATAGGGTGGGGTCGAGGGGCAGCACCCCCAAAATCTCCAACAATTTTTTATTATTTTATTAAGGCATCGGGAGTTATTTTCTATTTGCCGACATAAAAAACCCTATTTTTGTAACCGACATAAGGCTTGATAAAAGCAGTTAAGGGTTAGGGTTTATGTTGATGTATTGTAGCATTTTGCAGCGGTATTGAGTTGCAAGGATTGCTAGTTTGAATCAGTTTGATTTACTGGCTAATAATATTGGACTCTCTGTTGGTGGATGTAGCCTGAGTTTGGGTGAACCACGTTAAAACTTTTCTATCACTGTTATTATTTCTGTGTATTTTTTATTCCTCTATTTAATCTTTATTTGCATTTAATTTATATTTCTACCAGCTAACCCTAACAAAAGCGTATGGTTCCACGAATGTATTGTAAAATTCTCTTAGCAACCAACCAATTACATTCTTTATGTGTCTGCATAAATCTAGATACTAGATTGACTACAAAACAAATATCTGGTCTAGAATGAGTTAGATAAACCAAGTTACCAACAGGCTATCTATATAAAGTGGCATCTACACTCTTGGAAGTACATTCTTTAGAAATCTTGAATCCGGATTGAAATGGGATAGAAGTTGGCTTGCATTCAAGCATGTTAAACTTTTCTAAAAGATCCAAAGCATATTTTGATTATGAGATGAACAATCCATCATGTAGTATACAAACTTGTAATCCAAGAAAAAAGTTTAGTTCACCCAAATCAATCATATGAAATGTCCTTTTAAGATATGATTTTATATCATTGATTAGCCCAATATTTAGTTCATCAATGAGTAAATCATCTGCATAAACTGCAACAAGAATAATCTAATCTTGAACTTTCTTCACATAAATATTTGGACCTAACTTACATCTTTTAAATCCATGCAGCTGAAAATACATGTCAATCTTCTCATTCCATGCTCGTGGTGCTTGTTTAAGACCATAAAGTGACTTCTTTAATTTGCAAACAAGATTAGGATGTTGTTGATCTACAAAACTTGATGGTTGATTCATATATATTTCACCATATAAATCTCCATTTAGGAAGGCATTTTTAACATCCATTTGATGAATATGCCACTCAAGACTTGCAGCCAAAAAAAGAATATTTCTAACTGAATTCATTTTAATTACATGAGAAAATGTTTCTTCATAATCAACACCCTCTTTTTGATTGAACCCCTTAGTAACCAATCTAGCCTTGAATTTTTCTATAGCACCATCTACTTTAAATTTTGTTTTGTAAACCCATTTGCAACCAATAACATTCTTACCTTTGGGGCGGGGCACAAGTTCCCAAGTTTTATTATTTAACAATGCATCATATTCCTCTTTCATGGCTTGCTCCCAATCTTTCTTCCCTCTAGCTTGCTCATATGAGATTGGGTAATTTATTTATAATACTTTGGCCATGAGAGCACTACCATTCCTTCCTTGTATCTTGAGCCTTGCCTATATATTTCTTCAACACTCCTTGTCTTGTTTCTAGCTGAAATGTCATCTTCTTTATCATCACTACCTATAGAGAAGGGCTGATTAAAAGCATTAGTTGTTTCATTTTCAATAGTATTATGATCATTTATAGTAGTGAACACCTCATGATCATCAATGTACTCTCCATTTATTTCTAAAATATCTAAAAAAATAGAAGCATTTGTTGTTGTAGAGTGAGAGGAAGTGGTTGTAAGTTGTGAATGCTCATCAAACTTTACATCTCTACTAACAAAGACCTTTTTGTTGTCAAATCATATAACTTGTAAGCCTTTGACTCTTAACTTTAACCCATAAACAAACACTTATGACTTTTTGGTTCTAACTTTTCCCTCTTTTCATCAGGAATGTGTGCCCAAGCAATACACCCAAATACTTTAAAATACACAATGTGGGGCTTTCTACCACTCCATGCTACTTCAGGTGTGATATTTGTGAGGACTTAGGTTGGGATTCTATTTACAATATATGTAGCACAAGAAATGCCCAAACCCCAAAATTTATTATGCAAACTTTTAAAATGCATCATACAACGAGCCATTTCTAAAAGAGTTCTATTAATTCATTCAACCACCCCATTTTGTTGAGGAGTATAAGGAACTATTCTTTGCACCTTAATGCCATAATTTTCACAAAGTGACTCAGATGCATAATTGCAATATTCACCCCAATTATTTGTCCTTAAACATTTAATTCTTTTTCCACTTTAATTTTCAACTAATGCCTTAAAATTTTGAATAAATTCAAATACTTCATTTTTTCTTTTAAGAAAATAAACCCATACTCTCCTGCTGTAATCATCAATGAAAGTGAGAAGGTACATGGCACCTGAAAGTGAAGGATAGCCTAGTTCACATAAATCACTATGAATGAGTTGTAGTGGATAATTAGGTCTCCATGCTTTGCCTGAACCAGAAGGATTTTGATGATGTTTTCCTCTCACACATCCTTCATATACACCTTCGGAAGCTAATATTTTTGTTAATCTTCAAACCATATCCATTCTAACCATCTCTTGTAATTTTCTATAATTTATATGTCCAAGTCTAGCATGCCAAGGTTTTGACATGTAATCAATTTAAGCAACAAAAGCATGAGAGAGTGTGTATTCATTATCAATAAAGCCCACAAATTTAAATAGACTCTTTTTATGATCAACTCTACCAATAACAATTATATTGCTTGAGTCTTTTCTATCTCTAACAATAACTTGATCAGTAGTGACAACAAACTCATATCCAGCTTGAGCAATTTTATATACTGAAATAAGATTCACCCCTAATCCTTCAACAAATAAAACATTTTTTAAAGATCCATTTGTTACATTAACAATCCCTGTTCCTAAAACTAGAAGTTTCATTTTATTGCTAATAGTAATTTCTTGATCTGAATTCTTCCCTTCATAAAAATCAATAAACAAAGATCTATCCCTAGTCATGTGATATTATGCCCCTAAATCTTAAATCCATTCTTTATTAGAGTTTGAAGAAAAGTATCCCCTTAACACTATATTTACTTTTAGGTCTAGGAATTACCTCCTCATTTGATTTCTCTTGCTTTTTTGGGAGATGGCTATGAAGCTATGTCTATCATTCTTCCTATCCTTAAACCTTTCTTGTTTGGGCTTGTATTTCTTCCTTTCATTGTCCTTCTTCTTCAAACAAAATTTCTCCATGTGATTCTCACCTCCACAATACCACAAATAATGGGTTTTCTTTCTACTTTGTTTTCTACACCATCATTTCTAGAAAAATGGTTAGAACCATCATTATTTCAAAAATTATAATTTCCTTTCCAATTCTTCTTTCCATCAAAAAAATTTACTCTTAGATGCATATGCATGATTCTTCTTAATGTATCCTTCTTTAATAAGCTCTGAACCTCTTCATCTAAAACAGACTTACACAATTGATCAAAAGTTTGCTGGGGGGCATTGGGATTTAGTTGAATAACCTTTTTCCTTGATTCTTTAAAAACCTTGTATGGATGGGGAAGCTTACTTTCAACCATTGCAATCAACTAAAAATATTTTTTTGCATTGTCAACACCTATTTTCTTTAGCTGAGCATTTAAAAAAGTAACTTCATTAAAGTAATCAGTCATGTTTTCAAAATCATATGGATCTAAGTTCACCAATTTTTCTTATATACTAAACATGCTAGCAATATCTGCATCTTTATAATTTTTTTCTAAATTTTCCCACAACTCTATTGGATTATCAATATCAACAAATCTTCTTTTGAGATTGGGGCTTAATCTTTACCAATAATACCTCTAGCTTGCTCCAACTTGCATTTCTAGAACTCCTTTTCTTTTTCATTTTGGGGTTCTCCAATTTCTTTATTCACTATCCTCCATAGAGCTTTTTCTTTGAAAGCATTCTTGACTGCAATCTTCCAATTTGCAAAACCACTTCTATCAAATATTGGAAAAACTTTATTTGTAGAGCCCATGTTAGACAAAAAAATTAGTCTTCAAACAAATATCACTCTAGCAATATATCAGCCATGTTGGAAAAATTTCTAGCTCAACCTAGCTCTAATACCATGTAAAAAAATAGGCCCAAACTGTAGTATGACATAACAAAAATAATTAAAAAGGAATAATAGGGCAAAAACATAACAATAAACATGGAAGAACAATGTAAAATAGAGTTAGATAACCCAGA
This sequence comes from Cunninghamia lanceolata, assembly GCA_027924645.1. NCBI lineage: Eukaryota > Viridiplantae > Streptophyta > Pinopsida > Cupressales > Cupressaceae > Cunninghamia > Cunninghamia lanceolata. The sequence goes on along the minus strand of BSBN01000925.1, from coordinate 2,031,409 downwards.
AAATTATATTTATCTAGCATGAATCACATTCCTTCCAAAATGTTGTACAACAGCTGTCTACAATCACACATATATAGCTACAAAATCTTTGAATTGTGAAAGCTTCTAGCTTTCTAGATAATTCTATATTTTTATTCTAAAAAGTTGGAATGTTATTTTTCTAGATAGCTTTATGGATTTTTCTAGTTGTATGGAAAAATCTAGAAAAAGCCTACCTTTTTCTTGTGGGAAACTCTAGAAAAAGCTTGTCTTTGCCCTAGACAATCTTACTTTCTTTAACACCCCCCCTTAAGATTGGCTAGAATAATACAAAGAAAATTACAAAGTAGAGGGGAACATTATAATACTATCCCCCCTTAATGTTCACCTCTATCATACCAAGCATTCCTCTTAATTTTAAGAATTTGGCTTAATTCATACTCTTAGTGAATATATCAGCTATTTGTTCTTCACTTGGACAAAATTGAAGATTGACAATAGTTGCTTGAACAAGATTCTAAATGTAGTGAACATCAATCTCAATATGCTTTGTTTTAGCATGAAAAAATGGATTGTTTGCAATGTGTATGGTACTTTGATTGTCACAATACACAGTACTAGCAAAACTTTGTAGAAAACCAAGCTCAAATAGAAGATTCTGAATCCAAACTACTTCCTTTCCTGCTTCTTTTCCTGCTCTATATTCTACTTCACATGAATATAATGATGTAGTTTTTTGTTTTTTGCTGCTCCATGTAATAGGGCCTGATCGAAAATGGAAAACATAACCACCAGTAGATTTCCTATCATTTATATCACAACCCCAATCTGACTCAGTAAATCCCACCAAAGAAATTGAAGACTTATAGTAATAGTAGATGCCAAAGTGTATGATTCCACGAATGTATCGTAAAATTCTCTTAGCAACCAGCCAATTACTTTCTTTAGGTGTCTGCATAAATCTAGATACTAGATTGACTACAAAACAAATATCTGGTCTAGAATGAGTTAGATAAACCAAGCTACCAATAGGTTGTCTATATAAAGTGACATCTACACTCTTGGAAGTACATTCTTTAGTAAGCTTGACTCTAGATTGAAATGGGGTAGAAGTTGGCTTGCATTCAAGCATGTTAAACTTTTCTAAAAGATCCAAAGCATATTTTGATTGTGGGATGAACAATTCATCATGTAGTCTACAAACTTGTAATCTAAGAAAATAGTTTAGTTCACTCAAATCACTCATATGTAATGTCCTTTTGAGATCTAATTTTATATCATTGATTAGCCCAATATTCGGTCCATCAATGAGTAAATCATTTGCGTAAACTGCAACAAGAATAATCTCATCTTGAACTTTCTTCACATAATGATTTGGATTTGACTTACATCTTTTAAATCCATGCAGCTGAAAATACATGTCAATCTTCTCATTCCATGCTCGTGGTGTTTGTTTAAGACCATAAAGTGACTTCTTTAATCTACAAACAAGATTAGGATGTTGTTCATCTACAAAACTTGATGGTTGATTCATATATATTTCTTCATATAAATCTTCATTTAAGAAGGCATTTTTAACATCCATTTGATGAATATGCCACCCAAGACTTGCAGCCAAATAAAGAATAATTCTAACTGTATTCATTTTAATGGCAGGAGCAAATATTTCTTTATAATCAACACCCTCTTTTTGATTGAACCCCTTAGCAACCAATCTAGCCTTCAATTTTTCTATAGCACCATCTACTTGAAATTTTGTTTTGTAAACCCATTTGCAACCAATAACATTCTTACCTTTGGGCAAGGCACAAGTTCCCAAGTTTTATTCTTTAATAATGCATCATATTCCTCTTTCAGGGCTTGCTCCCAATCTTTCTTCCCTCTAGCTTGCTCATATGAGATTGGGTCATTTATTTATAATACTTTGGCGATGAGAGCACTTCCATTCCTTCCTTGGATCTTGAGCCTTGCCTATATATTTCTTCAACACTTCTTGTCTTTCTCTCTAGCTAAAATGTCATTTTCTTCATCATCACTACCTGTAGAGAAGGGCTGTTTACAAGCATTCATTGTTTAATTTTAAATAGTAATATCATCATTTAGGGTAGTGCACACCTCATCCTTGATGAGACTTAATGTCTCAAGTTACTGCTTGGAACTTCTTTCTTGTTTTTTGTTCATCTTTCATCGGAAAAGTTTGAACTGTCGGTGAACTCTTGAACTTCGCCCGTTGGGTTCAATGGTTCATCGGGTTCAATGGTTCAACTGATATGTATTGGTTACTTTGTTGAAAGTTTGCACTTCATCTGCTGGGTGTTACTTCGTTGAAGGTTTGAACTTTGAACATCGGGTTTAATGGTTCATTGAACTATTCATTGGGTTCAAGGTTCAACATCAGAACTCAGGTTCAATGGTTCATTGAACTATTCATTGGTTCAACAGTTCAATGGTTCGACGACATTGGTTCAATGGTTCAACAGGTTCAACAATATGTGAAGTTGGCATCGGCGTGAAGAACGTGGTCAACAAAGGGTGAAGGCTTGGTATCAGTGGGGCATGGAACCATTAGAGTGAATGATGGAGTGTTGGCTGGTGATTTTGGATTACACCGATGAGGTTAGACTGGGGTCATCGGTGGGAAAAGTGTTGACAATAGTCTTACCGAGTGCTTGGGCATATAAACTAGAAAAGTGACCTATTATGGGTGCATGTGGGACTAAAGTTTCTCACGAATATGCAAACAGTTAGAAGCAGCGGTTGTGATGGTTTGAAGGCAACGATGCTAGGGAAGTCAGATCAACCAGTTAGGGCAAAAGTTAAATAACTGTCTTTTCTCTTAAAGACTAAATATATAAATGGATCTACGTGTGTCATTGAAAGGTTGTTGATGAAACAATTTAAATTATACAGTTTATTCTGTAGATGTGCAGATGAAATAAACAGTTTTGTATAATTGTAAAAGAATCGATATCAAAGTAAGAAGAGTTGGGTCTTTATTGTAAGCTTTCTGTTTACTATAATAAAGATAGCTTCTATTGTGGTGGTGGGTTTTTTACCCGAAAGGGTTTTCCCACATAAAATTGGTGTCATTTTGTGTTGTATTGATTGTTTATTCTGCTTTTCTGGTTTATTCATATGTTGTTTTTTTTATTTAAAGTTACTTGGTTGCATCATCCCCTTTGAATTAACATTAGGGAAGCTGTATTCTGCACCTGTGCTTTCCTTACAAGTGGTATCAGAGCCTGGCTAGTTTTGTTATCCTTGTTGGTATGTTGGGTTTTTTGTGTTAGTTCTATGAGTGGGAGTTCTCTAGAGATCTATTTTGTTAAATAAGATGGCAAGTACATTAGGAAAGACATTGAAAAGTTCAATGGCACAAACTTTGAGTTGTGGAAACTTAAAGTTGAAGATATGCTGGTCGACAGAGATCTTTGGGTTGATGTGTCTGCAACTAAACCTGCAGCCATGAAGCAAGAAGATTGGGACTTGGTAGATAGGAAAGCTAGAGGACTGATAAGATTAAGTTTAGCGGATTCTATTCTATTAAATGTTCATGAAGAGACAACTGCAAACCTTTTTTGGAAAAAGTTGGGAGATATTTATCAGGGCTAGTCCTTGGTGAATAAAATTTTCCTCAGAAAGAAGTTGTACTCTCTGAAGATGGATGAAGGAGCATCTATAGTAGACCATCTGAACTCATTTAATTTGATTGTTGCACAGTTGATGTCTGTAGGTGTAAAAATAGAGGAGGAGGACTGCTGTATGCTTCTGTTGTGTTCTTTACCTGACTCATGGGATCATCTTGTGATGCTTATTGGAAGTACAATGAGCATGTTTAAAATTGAAACCACTGTTGCCTTGCTGTTATCTGAAGAGATGCGAAGGAAATCTTCTGAGATGGCCAAAGAGGCCCTGTCCGTTCGAGGTAGATCAAAGGAAAGAGGCAAGAAGAAGGACAAGAAGTCTAGGTCCAAATCAGAGGGAAGATCAAAATCTTTTGGCACAAAGTCCAAGGTGAAGTGCTAGAATTGTGGGCAGAAAGGACACATCAGAAGAGACTGTAAAGAGGAGAAAAAGAAGAAGAATTTCTTTGATAACGATTCTTCTCAGAGTGATGCTGATGCCTTCATTACTGCCTTGGCAACGCCTGCATCTGAAGATGTATGGCTGGTGGATTTAGGAGCATCTTTTCATATGACATCTCACAGAGAATGGTTCACCATGTATGAACCATATGCTGGTGGGAAGGTGTTCTTGGAAAGTGATTCGACACTAGGAATTGTTGGCCAAGGAAGAGTCAAAATCCAGTTCCTGGATGGCAGAATAAAGGGGATGAATGGAGTTTTACACATACTAGGTCTGGCTTGAATTTTACTTTCTGTTAGTAAACTTAATGATGTTGGAGTGCAAGTTACTTTTGTGAATGGTGGTTGTAAGATGACTAGAGGTTCTATTGTACTGGCAAAGGGTGAACGCATTGGAACTCTGTATAGGTTAGATGCTAAACCAGTGTGCTGTAATATTATCTCTATAAAATCTAAAAAATCTACTATTGTAACACATGATGTAAACTCTATGGAAGTTAAACTTCTTGCAGAGAAAACAATGCTCTGGCATCATAGACTTGGTCACATAGGTGAAAAAGGTTTAAAAACTTTGAAAAACAAAACCCTGGTAGATGGGCTGATTGATTGTAATCTAGAGTTTGATTTCTGCGAACGTTGTATATATGGAAAACAAAACTGTGTTTCTTTTTATTCTAGTTCTCATAAATCTTCTGGTGTTCTAGACTATGTACATTCTGATGTTTTTGGTCCAGTTGATGTTCCTTCTTTATCTAAATCAAGATACTACGTATCGTTTATTGATGATTATTCAAGGACATTTCTATATTTTTTGAAAAATAAATTAGAAGTGTTCAGTCGATTTAAAGAATTTAAAAATCTTGTGGAAAATCAGATTGGTAGAAAAATAAAATGCTTGAGAACAGATAATGGTGGTGAATATTGCAATGCATATTTTGATAAGTATTGTGTAGATCATGGAATTAAAAGGCATAAGACTACACCTTATACTCCACAGCAAAATGGAGTTGCTAAAAGGTTAAATCGATTGTTGATGGAGAAAGCAAGAAGTATGTTGAGTTATGCTGGTGTTGAACAAAGGTTTTGGGCTAAGGTAGTTGCTACAGCTTGTTACTTGCTGAACCGTTCTCCTACTTCAGCATTGGTTGATAAGATGCCTATGGAAGCATGGTCTAAAAAGAAGCCCTCTCTAAGACATCTTCATGTCTTTGGCTGTGAGGCATATGCTCATATTCCTGAGGTAAAAAGATCTAAGCTAGATTACAAGGCAGTAAAATGTATCTTTATTGCCTATGGAGTTGGTGTTAAAGGGTACAAGCTTTGGAATCTTGAAACTAAAAAAGTAATTTACAGTAGGAATGTAATTTTCAGAGAGCTGAAATTTTTGGTTATTGATCCTCAGCCAGAGAAGACAGAAAAGAAGAAAGAAAAGAGTGTTTTTAATATTCCTCTGACCCCTGTAAAAGAGGAACAACAAGCACCAAGTGTAGATGGTTCAGATGTGAGTTTGAGTAGCTCTGAAGATTCAGATCCAGAGCAAGAACCTAAACCTGCACCTCAGCCATTGAGGAGGTCTACACATGAAAGAAGACAACCAAATAGGTATGGATTTTCAGTACTTAATTCAAGTTGTGCCTATGCTTTGCTTACTGATACTGGTGAACTTAGGATTGTGAAAGAAGCTATTAGTTTATCTGATTCAGATTCTTGGTTGGAAGCCATGGATAATGAAATGTCATCGTTGGAGAAAAATGGAACCTGGGATCTGGTCCCCTTGCCTGAAGGTAGAAAACCTATGGGCTGTAAGTGGGTACTTAAAAAGAAATATGGTCCATATGGTAGTATTGATAAGTACAAGGCAAGACTGGTTGCTAAGGGGTATTCTCAAAAAGAAGGTATAGATTATGGAGAAATCTTTTCTCTTGTAGCTAAGCTGACATTCATTAGATTTCTGTTGTCACTTGCAGCAACATATGATTTTGAAATTGAGCAGATGGATGTGACAATAGCATTTCTTCATGGGGACCTTGAAGAAGAAATTTATATGTCCCATCCAGAGCATTTTGTGGTAAAAGGTAAAGAACATTTGGTATGTAAACTTAAAAAGTCTCTTTATGGTTTGAAGCAATCTCCCAAAATGTGGTATCAAAAATTCGATACGTATGTTTTATCTTTGGGATATGTGAGATCTAAATCTGATCACTGTGTTTATTATAAAACTGATGGTGATCGAATTCTTATAATTGCACTATATGTGGATGACATGTTATTCATTGGCAATGGTAAGGGGATGATCTTAGATTTAAAAACTTAGTTGTCCTTGAAATTTGAAATGAAGAATCTGGGTGCAGTGAAGTATATTCTGGGAATGGAAATCAAAAGGGACAGATCTAAGAGAAAGCTTTGGCTCAGCTAGAGCAAGTATATTACCAATGTTCTTGATAAGTTTAATATGTCTGATTCTAAACAGTTAGTTGTTCTAGTTTTGCAGGGAACCAAACTATCTATTGAAGATTGTCCAGAATCTTTGAATGAAATTGATGACATGAAAAGAGTTCCTTATGAAAGTGTTGTTGGTAGTTTAATGTACGTAATGGTCTGTACTAGACCAGACATTGCCCAACCAGTGGGAGTTTTGAGTCAGTTTATCGCGAATCCAGGCAGATCACATTGGGATGCTGTGAAAAGAGTTATGAGGTATTTGAAGGGAACTTTTGACTATGCTATTTGCTATCATGGAAACTCAGTTGCATCTCAGAGATCTATCAGCATTCAAGGATATGTTGATTCTGATTGGGCAAGGGACATTGACAATAGAAGATCTACCAGTGGATATGTATTCACGTTAAATGGTGGTGCTATTAGTTGGATGAGCAAGCGACAGTCTATAGTCACTTTGTCCACAATAGAGGCAGAGTACATGGCAGCTACTCATGCATGCCAAGAAGTCATTTGGTTGAAGAGGTTGTGTTTTGATGTTGGTTTTAATGCAGGGTAGATACAAATACACTGTGACAGTCAAAGTGCTATATGTTTGGCGAAGAATCCTACATTTCATGCTAGAATAAAACATATTGATGTCCAATATCACTTTGTTCATGATATGGTGGAAGACAGGAAGGTGAAGCTAGAAAAGATTGACACTTTGGGAAATGTCGTTAACACCTTACCTAAACCAGTGAGCACAACTCAGTTCAAATGGTGTTAAGATCGAATGGGTCTTCGGGCCCATAATTCTCAGTAATCGAATGTGGATTAAGAGGTAGCAGTAATCTCTTCGACAAGTGGGAGATTGATGAGACTTAATGTCTCAAATTACTGCTTGGAACTTCTTTCTTGTTTTTTATTCATCTTTCATCAACAAAGTTTGAACTATTCGGTGAACTCTTAAACTTCACCCGTCAGGTTCAATGGTTCATCAGGTTCAATGGTTCAACTGATATGCATTGGTTACTTCATTGAAAGTTTGAACTTTGTCCGTTGGGTGTTACTTTGTTGAAGGTTTGAACTTCGAACATCGGGTTCAATGGTTCATTGAACTATTCATCAGGTTCAAGGTTCAATATCAGAAATTAGGTTCAATGGTTCATTGAACTGTTCATTGGTTCAACGGTTCAATGGTTCGATGACATTGGTTCAATGGTTCAAGAGGTTCAACAATATACGAAGTTCGCATCGGCATGAAGAATGTGGTCAACGAAGGGTGAAGGCTTGGTATCGGTGGGGCATGGAACCATTAGAGTGAATGATGGAGTGTTGGCCTGTGATTTTGGATTACACTGATGAGGTTAGACTGGGGTTGTCAGCGGTAAAAGCGCCGACAATAGTCTTACCGAGTGCTTGGGCATATAAACTCAAAAAGTGACTTGTTACAGATGCATGTGGGACTAAAGTTTCTCATGAATATGCGAATAGTTAGAAGTAGTGGTTGTGATGGTTTGAAGGCAGCGGCGTTGGGGAAGTTAGATCGATCAGTTAGGGCAAAAATTAAATAACTATCTTTTCTCTTGAAGACTGAATATATAAATGGATCTACGTGTGTCGTTGAAAGGTTGTTGATGAAACGATTTAAATTATAAAATTTATTCTGTAGATGTGCAGATGAAATAAACAGTTTTGTATAATTGTAAAAGAATTTCTATCAGAGCAAGAAGAGCTGGGTCTTTATTGTAAGCTTTCTGTTTACTGTAATAAAGATAGCTTCTATTGTGGTGGTGGGTTTTTTCCCCGAAAGAGTTTTCCCACGTAAAATTGGTGTCATTCTGTGTTGTATTGATTGTTTATTTTGCTTTTCTGGTGTATTCATCTATTGTTTTTTTAATTTAAAGTTACTTGGCTACATCATCCCCTTTGAATTAACATTAGGGAAGCTGTATTCCACACCTGTGCTTTCCTTACAATCCTCATCTATGTACTCCCCATTTCTTTCTAAAATATCTAAAAAAATAGAAGCATTTGTTGTTGTAGAGTGAGAAGAAGTGGTTGTAAGTTGTGAATGCTCATCAAACTTTACATCTCTACTAACAAAGACCTTTTTGTTGTCAAATCATATAACCTATAAGCCATTGATTCTTCACTATAACCCATAAACAAACACTAATGACTCTTTGGTTCTAACTTTTCCCTCTTTTCATCAGAAATGTGTGCCCAAGAAATACACCCAAATACTTTAAAATACCTAATGTGGGGCTTTCTACCACTCCATGCTTCTTTCGGCCTGATATTTGTGAGGGCTTAGGTGGGGATTCTATTCACAATATATGCAGCACAAGAAACACCCAAACCCCAAAATTTATTATACAAACTTTTAAAATGCAAAATACAACGAGCCATTTCTAAATAAGTTTTATTCATTCATTCAGCCACCCCATTTTGTTGAGGAGTAAGAGGAACTGTTCTTTGCACCTTAATACCATAATTTTCACAAAATGACTCAGATGCATAATTACAGTATTCACCCTGATTATCTATCCTTAAACATTTAATTCTTTTTCCACTTTGATTCTCAACTAATGCTTTAAATTTTTGAAAAACTTCAAATACCTCTTTTTTTCTTTCAAGAAAATAAACCCATACTCTCCTTTTGTAATCATCAATGAAAGTGAGAAGGTACATGGCACCTGAAAGTGAAGGATAGCTTAGTTTACATAAATCACTATGAATGAGTTGTAGTGGATGATTAGCTATCCATGCTTTTCCTAAATCAAAAGGATCTCAATAATGTTTTCCTAACACACATCCTTCACATACACCTTCAGAAGCTGAAATTTTTGTTAATCCTCTAACCATATCCATTCTAACCATCACTTGTAATTTTCTATAATTTATATGTCCAAGTCTGGCATGCCAAGGTTTTGACATGTAATCAATCTGACCAATAAAAGCATGAGAGAGTGTGTATTCATTATCAACAAAGCCCACAAATTTAAATAGACTCTTTTTCTGATCAATTCTACCAATAACAATTATATTTCTTGGGTCTTTTCTATCTCTAACAATAACTTGATCAGTAGTGACAACAAACTCATATCCAGCTTGAGCAATTTTTTATACTAAAATAAGATTCACCCCTAATCCTTCAACAAATAAAACATTTTTTAAAGATCCATTTGTTACATTAACAGTCCCTGTTCCTAAAACTAGAAGTTTCATTTTATTGCCAATCGTATTTTCTTGATCTAAATTATTCCCTTCATAAAAATCAATAAACAAAGATATATCCCTAGTCACGTTAAATGATGCCTCTAAATCTAAAATCCATTTTTTGTTAGAGTCTGAAGCAAAGTATCCCCTTAACACTATATTTACTTTCGGGTCTAGCAATTACCTCCTTTGATTTCTCTTTCTTTTTTGGGAGATGGCTATGAAGCTATGTCTATCCTTCTTCCCATCCTTAAACCTTTATTGTTTGGGGTTGTATTGATTCCTTTCATTGTCCCTCTTCTTCAAAAAAAATTTCTCGATGTGGTTCTCACCTCCACAATACCCGCAAATAATGGGTTTTCTTTCTACTTGCTTTTATGCACTATCATATTTGGAAAAGTGGTTAGAACCATCATTATTTTGAAATTTATAATTTCCTTTCCAATTCTTCTTTCCATCGTATCTAGAAAATTTACTTTTAGCTGCATATGCATGATTCTTCTTAATATATCCTTCTTTAATAAGCTCTGAACCTCTTCATCTAAAACAAACTTACACGATTGATCAAAAGTTTGCTAGGGGCATTGGGATTTAGTTGAATAGCCCTTTTCCTTGATTCTTTAAATACCTTGTATGGATGGGGAAGCTTTCTTTCAACCATTGCAATCAACTGAAACTCTTTTTTTGCATAGTAAGCCCCTATTTTCTTCAGCTGAGCATTTAAAAAAGTAACTTCATTAAAGCAATCAGTAATTTTTTCAAAATCAGATGGATCTAAATTCACCAAATTTTCTTTTATACTAAACATGCTAGCAATATTTGCATCTTTATAATCTTTTTCTACATTTTCCCACAGCTCTATTGGATTATCAATATCAACAAATCTTCTATTGAGATTGGGGCTTAAAGCTTTACCAATAATACCTCTAGCTTGCTCCAACTTGCATTTCCAGAACTCCTTTTCTTTTTCACTTTGGGGTTCTCCAATTTCTTTATTCACTATCCTCCATAGAGCTTTTTCTCTTAAAGCATTCTTGACTGCAATCTTCTAATCTGCAAAACCACTTCCATCAAATATTGGTAAAACTTCATTTGTATAGCCCATGTTAGCCAAAAAAAATAGTCTTCTAACAAATATCACTCTAGTAATATATCAACCATGTTGGAAAAATTTCTAACTCAACCTACCTCTGATACCATCTAAAAAAACAAGCCCAAAATATAGTATGATATAACAACAATAATTAACAAGGAATAATAGGGCAAGAACATAACAACAATAAATAGGGAGGAACAATACAAGATAGAGTTAGATAACTCAGAAAATTATATTTATTTAGCATGAATCACATTCCATCCAAAATGTTGTACAACGACTGTCTACAATCACACATAAATAGCTACAGAATATTTCAAGTCTGAAAGCTTCTAGCTTTCTAGATAATTCTATATTTTTATTCTAAAAAAACTGTTATGTTCTTTTTCTAGATAGATTTATGGATTTTTCTAGTTTTATGGAAAAATCTATAAAAATCCTGTCTTTTCCTTGTGGGAAACTCTATAAAAAGCTTGTCTTTTACCTAGACAATCTTACTTTCTTTAACATCCCCCCTTAAGATTGGCTAGAATAATACAAAGAAAATACAAAGGAGAGGGCAACATTATATTACTATCCCCCCTTAATGTTCACCTCTATCATACCAAACATTCCTCTTAATTTTAATAATTTGGCTTCAATCATACTCTTAGTGAATATATCAGCTATTTGTTCTTCACTTGGACAAAATTAAAGATTGACAATAGTTGCTTGAACAAGATTCCGAATGTAGTGAACATCAATCTCAATATGCTTTGTTTTATGATGGAAAACTAGATTGTTTGCAACCTGTATGGTACTTTGATTGTCAAAATACAAAGTACTAGCAGAACTTTGTAGAAAACCAAGCTCAAATAGAAGATTCTAAATCCAAACTGCTTCTTTTCCTACTTCTTTTCCTTCTCTATATTCTGCTTCACATGAAGATAATGATGTAGTTGTTTATTTTTTGCTACTCCATGTAGTAGGGCCTGATCCAAGATGGAAAACATAACCACCAGTAGATTTCCTATCATCTATATCACCACCCAAATCTGACTCGGTAAATCCAACCAAAGAAATTGAAGACTTGTAGTCATAGTAGATGCCAAAGTGTATGGTTCCATGAATGTATCTTAAAATTCTCTTAGCATCCAACCAATGTCTTTCTTTAGGTTTGTGCATTAATCTAGATACTAGATTGACTACAAAACAAATATATGGTCTAGAATGAGTTAGATAAACCAAGATACCAACATGTTGTCTATATAAAGTGGCATCTACAATCTTAGAAGTACATTATTTAGTAAGTTTGACTCTGAATTGAAACAGGGTAGAAGTTGGCTTGCATTCAATCATGTTAAACTTTTCTAAAAGATCCAAAGCATATTTTAATTGTGAGATGAACAATCCATCATGTAGTCTACAAACTTGTAATCTAAGAAAATAGTTTAGTTCAACCAAATCACTGATATGAAATGTCTTTTTAAGATCTGATTTTAAATCATTGATTAACCCAATATTTAGTCCATCAATGAGTAAATCACTTGCATAAACTACAACAAGAATAATCTCATCTTGAACATTCTTCACATAAAGATTTGGATCTGACTTACATCTTTTAAATCCATGAAGCTAAAAATACATGTCAATCATCTCATTCCATGCTCGTGGCACTTGTTTAAGACCATAAAGAGACTTCTTTAATCCAAAAACAAGATTAGGATGTTGTTGATCTACAAAACCTGATGGCTGATTCATTTATATTTCTTCATATAAATCTCCATTTAAGAAGTCATTTTTAACATCCATTTGATGACTATGCCACCCAAGACTTGCAGCCAAAGAAAAACTATTCTAACTGTATTCATTTTAATGATAGGAGCAAATGTTTCTTCATAATCAACACCCTCTTTTTGATTGAACCCCTTAGCAACCAATCTAGCCTTAAATTTTTCTATATCACCATCTGATTTAAATTTTGTTTTGTAAACCCATTTGTAACCAATAACATTCTTACCTTTGGGGTGGGGTACAAGTTCCCAAGTTTTATTCTTTAACAATGCATCATATTCCTCTTTCATGGCTTGCTCCCAATCTTTCTTCACTCTAGCTTGCTCATATGAGATTGGGTCATTTATTTGTGATACTTTGGCCATGAGAACACTACCATTACTTCCTTGGATCTTGAGCCTTGCCCATATATTTATTCAACACTCGTCTTTTGTCTAGCTAAAATATCATCTTCTTCGTCATCACTACCTGTAGAGAAGGGCTGATTACAAACATTAGTTGTTTCATTTTCAATAGTATTATGATCATTTATAGTAGTGAACACCTCATCCTCATCATTGTACTCTCCATTTCTTTCTAAAATATCTAAAAAATAGAAGCATTTGTTGTTGTAGAGTGAAAGGAAGTGGTTGTAAGTTGTGAATGCTCATCAAACTTTACATCTCTACTAGCAAAGACCTTTTTGTTGTCAAATCATATAACCTATAAGCCTTTGATTCTTCACTATAACCCATAAAAAACACTTATGAATCTTTGGTTCTAACTTTTCCCTCTTTTCACTAGGAATGTGTGCCCAAGCAATATGCCCAAATACTTTAAAATACCCAATGTGGGGCTTTCTACCACTCCATACTTCTTGAGGGGTGATATTTGTGAGGGCTTAGGTGGGGATTCTATTCACAATATATGCAACACAAGAAACACCCAAATCTCAAAATTTATTATGCAAACTTTTAAAATGCAACATACAATGAGCCATTTCTAAAAGAGTTCTATTCATTCATTTAGCCACCCCATTTTGTTGAGGAGTATAAGGAACTATTCTTTGCACCTTAATACCACAATTTTCACAAAATGACTTATATGCATAATTACAATATTCACCTCGATTATCTGTCCTTAAACATTTAATTCTTTTTCTATTTTTATTTTCAAATAATTCCTGAATTTTTTTAAAAACTTCAAATACTTCAATATTTATTTCAAGAAAATAAGCCCATACTCTCCTACTATAATTATTAATGAAAGTGAGAAGGTACATGGCACCTAAAAGTGAAGGATATCCTAGTTCACATAAATCACTATGAATGAGTTGTAGTGGATGATTAGCTGTCCATGCTTTGCTTGAATCAAAAGGATCTCAATGATGTTTTCCTAACACACATACTTCACATACACCTTCAGAAGTTAAAATTTTTGTTAATCCTCTAACCATATCCATTCTAACCATCTCTTGTAATTTTCTATAATTTAAGTCCAAGTCTATCATGCTAAAGTTTTGACATGTAATCAGTCTGAGCAATAAAAATATGAGAGATTGTGTATTTATTATCAACAAAGCCAACAAATTTAAATAGACTCTTTTAATAATCAACCTACCGATAACAATTATATTGCTTGGGTCTTTTCTTTCTCTAACAATAACTTGATCAGTAGTGACAACAAGCTCATATCCAGCTTGAGCAATTTTATATATCGAAATAAGATTCACCCCTAATCCTTCAACAAATAAAACATTTTTTAAAGATCCATTTGCTACATTAACACTCCCTATTCCTAAAACTAGAAGTTTCATTTTATTGCCAATAGTAATTTCTTGATTTGAATTCTTCCCTTCGTAAAAATCAATAAATAAAGATCTATCCCTAGTCATGTGAAATGATGCCCCTAAATGTAAAATCCATTCTTTATTAGAGTTTGAACCAAAGTATCCCCTTAACACTATATTTACTTTTAGGTCTAGCAATTACCTCCTCATTTGATTTCTCTTGCTTTTTTGGGAGATGGCTATGAAGCTATGTCTATCCTTCTTCCCATCCTTAAACCTTTCTTGTTTGGGCTTGTATTACTTCCTTTCATTGCCCCTCTTCTTCAAACGGAATTTCTCCATGTGATTCTCACCTCCACAATACCTACAAATAATGGGTTTTCTTTCTACTTGCTTTTCTGCACCATCATTTCTAGAAAAATGGTTAGAACTATCATTATTTTGAAATTTATAATTTCCTTTCCAATTCTTCTTTCCATCATATCTAGAAAATTTACTCTTAGCTACATATGCATGATTCTTGTTAATATATCCTTCTTTAATAAGCTCTGAACCTCTTCATCTAAAATAGACTTACACAATTGATCAAAAGTTTACCATGGGGCATTGGGATTTAGTTGAACAACCCTTTTCCTTGATTCTTTAAATACCTTGTATGGCTAAGGAAGCTTACTTTCAACCATTGCAATCAACTGAAACTCTTTTTTTGCATAGTCAACACTTATTTTCTTCAGCTGAGCATTTAAAAAAGTAACTTCATTAAAGTAATCAGTCATTTTTTCAAAATCAGATGGATCTAAGTTCACCAAATTTTCTTTTATACTAAACATGCTAGCAATATTTGCATCTTTATAATCTTTTTCTAAATTTTTCCACAGCTCTATTGGATTATCAATATCAACAAATCTTCTATTGAGATTGGTGCTTAAAATTTTACCAATAATACCTCTAGCTTGTTCCAACTTGCATTTCCATAACTCCTTTTCTTTTTCTTTTTGGGGTTCTCCAATTTCTTTATTCACTATCCTCCATAGAGCTTTTTCTCTTAAAACATTATTGACTGCAAATTCCAACCTACAAAACCACTTCCATCAAATATTGGCAAACTTCATTTGTAGAGCCCATGTTAGCTAAAAAAATTAGTCTTCAAACAAATATCACTCCAGCAATATGTCAGCCATGTTGAAAAAATTTCTAGCTCAACCTAGCTCTGATACCATGTAAAAAAATAGGCCCAAATTACAGTATGACATAACAACAATAATTAACAAGAAATAATAGGGTAAAAATATAACATCAATAAACAGGGAAGAATAGTGCAAAATAAAGTTAGATAACTTGGAAAATTATATTTATCTAGCATGAATTACATTCCATACAAAATGTTGTACAACAGTTGTCTACAATCACACATATATACCTACAAAATTGTTGAAGTTTGGAAGCTTGTGGCTTTCTAGATAATTCTATATTTTTATTTTAAAAAGATGGAATGTTCTTTTTCTAGATAGATTTATGGATTTTTCTAGTTTTATGGAAAACTCTAGAAAAAGTCTCCCTTTTCCTTCTGGAAAACTCTAGAAAAAGCTTTCCTTTTCCCTAGACAATCTTACTTTCCTTAACACTTTCTAGATCAAGGTTCTGCAATGACAACAAGTTTTTTAGGTGTTGAGGAAAGGCATTTAGTGGATGAAGAGTTGAAATGTCCCTTACTTGTAGGGACATTTCCATTGGAAAGATTGAGATTATGGGAGAAGATTGTTAACCTTATATACCTATGTTGGCCGAACTCATACATGAGCACCAAGTTTCAAGTTTAAATATTTAAAAATAATAGTGAGGCCAACTTCATGTAATAGAAGCATACAAGAAATGATTGATCCAGAATGAAGCGCATAGATTTTGAAATCAAGTATTAAAATATATGAATGATGTGAATTGGTATGAAGGAAAGTGATTACATGTTAAAAGGGAAACAAATTGATTAAGGGAATAAAATATTCTTAAGGCCAACCCTCCCCTTCATGCTGGCCAATCAAATTTATAAGGAGGCCAACTTACATTGAGCGTTATAAGAAGAATTGGTATTAATTATCATATGACACCAAAACTAAAACGAGACTAAAATGACCAACTTCTCCTAAGGCCAACCTTCATGAAATAAAAATAAATTAAAGTTAACTATCTTTAGAGAGGTCGATCTCCCACTTAGTACAACGCTCTAAGTCATAAGACAAGGAAGATATTGATTTATATCATGAGGTACGCTCAAGCAAAAAGTGGTGCGATCTAACAATACAAAGTGCAGAGATTAGATTAAGGGGTTTTGTTTTATTGTGAAGAGGTAGAAAGGCATCGATTTAATTAAGAGTTGTGACTGTATGAAGAGGTAGGTTGTTCAAGAAGAGTTGTATCCATTGGTGATAGCCATTATGAAAGGTATGTCCTTTACCTTCATGGAAGAGTTATAAAAGACAAGAAGATAGGAAACTTGGAGGGGAGAAAAAAAGGTATTATCAATTGATTTAGAGTAGATGTCTGAAGCATAACAATATAAGAATGAAATATATATTCTAGGAGAGATAAATCTACATGCATACATCAGTAGTGATATATATGCAATAATTGTTAACAATAGAGAATTATGTATGGCAGCCATTCTGTCATGCTATACCTCTATCAGTCTCTCGTTCTATTAGCCCATCATTCTATTATTTGATTATTATATCATTCTCTCATTCTATCCTTCTATCATTATATCATTCTGTACTATTAATCTATAATTCTATTATTCCATCATTCTATTACTATACCATTTTTTTATTCTATCCTTCTATTATTCTATCGTTCTGAGTCTATTATTGAATCAATCAAATCAACAAATATCTAAGATATCACTTTGCAATCAAAGGAAGTTATCTTCATTGGAAGGAAGTAATATAAGAATCAAGTAAAAGGAAATATATCAAGTATATACATAGGCTATGCAAGAAGAGTTAACAACAAATAAGGATATACTACAATCCTTGAACCAAACTTGAAATCCATTAAGAGGTACTTTTAACCCAATAAGCCAATTCACATTTGATATGAATGTGAAATGCATATTAGGAGAAAAGTAGTAGCATTGGTCCCTTCATCAAGTAGCCCAACCCAAGTTGGATGTGTTGTAAGTATGGGCCTAACCGGTGTTGTCATTGATGTCAACATACTCTTGTTGCATTGATGATAAGGATTGGATGAGTTGTATGCTGAGGATATTGATAAAATTAGTCCTATCAGGAACAGAGAAGAATAGTGAAGATAGTAAGGTAACTTGATCCCAGCTAAGATGAAGATCAGGGGATGCGTATAAAAGGGTTTGTAGATATGTGTCTTAAGATGATCCAGTAAAGATCTGAGAGGTCCGCATGAAGATTTGAAGAAGTTATGGCCACTTGAGTAAAACCAGTTTTGGCAAATGTTCAGAGGTGAGAGTGACTCAGATAGGTCCGGTGAGATCCGGAAATGAAATATCTTGTTCTGCATATTTGATGGAGTGTTTAGAAAGTCAATGTGAATTGGAAACTCAATTGGTTCATAGTCTAGAGGCCCACAAGCATCTATTCCAATATGACAGTGATGACAGACTATGTTCTTGAAGTCCCAGATGAAGGAGAGAAAGATTTCAATTAGTAGAAGTAGTGTGGATGTTCTTGGTGATTTAGGCAAGCTTGTGGAGGTCTTTTGATTGTGTCCAATTCATGTTAATGGTCCGCATTAAAGATTGAGATTGTAATTGAAGAATTACTTCCAAATGATGATGTTCTTCCTAAGTTTGGCTGACCGGATGAGTTACACATCTTGCAAATGATCTTGAAGATGTTCTGTGATGCATGGCGTGTTCCTCAAAAAAGATTGAAGTCTCAGATCTGTGTAGTTGATAGTGTATTGATCCACGTGAAGTCTTTTTGTAATTAGTCATGTTGTATTTATGTATTTTCTCTATAATGTATGCCGACTTGGATGATTATCCTTAAGTCAATGTCTTGTATAAATAAGAAGTTGTGAAGTCATTTCAAAAGTATCTTGGTGGAGATGAGAGTGTGGTAGAGAGGAGCATAGCGAAAGGTAGGGTAGAAGTATTGATCTTAAATGGAACTGACTCAAGCATGGTGAAGATGCTATTCTTTAGTTCAAATATGTAATATTTATTATTCTGTAGACAGTGTGTCTCTTGTAGGCAGTGGGCCTCTTGTGAGCAATGTGCTCAGGCAGTGAGCCCTAATTGGCATGTGCCATTTTGTTCTTCATATTCTTTTAACAGAGAATACAATCTTGGGTTAGTCACCCTGTGGTTTTTCCCTTAACCGGGTTTTCTACGTTAAAATCTTGGTGGCATATGTGTTAATGTGTTTCTGCTCTTGAATTGTTGCATTATGTTTCCATGATTGATTTATTATTATGTTGCTAAATTACAAGAAGGATTTAAGTGATTAATTGGAAGAAAGTTTTGGACAACTAATTCACCCCCCTCTCAGTTGTCTATCCTGAATCTAACAATTGGTATCAGAGCCAAGTTCCTCTAAAAGAGCTTAATCGCTTGAGGAGATCCAGGATGTTGTCCTACAAGAAGGATAGTCTAAGGTTTGATGGAACCAATTTTACTCTTTGGAAAAGTCACATGGAATGTCACTTGCAATGTATGGGAATGCAATATTGGATCATGGCTTCAAAGAAGTATGTTCCTCCACATAATGGTTCGAGTACCATAGATGAAATCAGAGATACTGAAAACAATCTTCAGGCTAAAGAAGCTCTACTAAGTGCCTTATCTAATTCAGAGCTGACAAATGTTATTGATCTAAAAAATGCATATGAGATTTGGTAAAAACTGAAACTTCTGTATAAAGGAGACAAGTATGTTAAATGTGCCAAGCTACAGAGTCTAAAAGGAAAATTCAAAAACCTGAAGATGATAGAATATGAAAATATCACTACATTTATGCCAAGAGTAAATGAGCTTGTTTGCAGCATTAGATTTGCTGGTGGAATCTTGGATGAAGATGAGATTGTTGCCAAAGTTCTTAGATCCCTTCTTGATTCTTACAAGTATAAGGTTGCTACTATTGAAGAATTCAGATCTTTTTCAAATATCACAAGAGATCAATTGGTTGGTAAATTAGCTGCATTTGAATTGGCCGAGTTTGGAGATGCACCCCCAAGACTGAATCTGCTTTCAAAGCTAGTGCCTCTGTAAACGGAAAACAAAAGTTTGATCCAGGAGAGAACTCTTCAAAGAAACTATCATGGTATGAAAAAGAAAGAAAAGATCTAGATGAAGATGAAGCAAAAGTTGCTCAACTTGAAGCCCTTATTGCAAAAAGACTGCCAAGAGGATCTAGTAAGTATGAAGGAAAATTTCCCTTCAAATGTTTTAACTACAATAAGATTGGTCATTTTGCGTCAAGGTGTCCAGAAAGATTTTCAAGAGCAAATCCAAATAGATCAAGATTCCAAAACAAATGTTACTATGTTCATGAAGATGATGATGATGAAGGAGTAACATATGATGAATCAGAGACATGAAACAAATCTAGAAGTGACTGGGTGTTTATTGCCATCAAAAAAGAAGATCCAGTGCCCTCTAAATTTGCCAGTCATAAAGTGATAGAAAGAGCTTTGGCTGCCCAAGTTGAAGAAAAGGATGATTAGGTCATTGACAGTGGATGCTCCCACCATATGATAGGTGATAAAAATAAGTTCATAGATTTGGAAAGATATGAAAGAGGAGTTGTAAAATTTGGTGATAATTCTACTGGAAAGATCACAGGTAGAGGAACTATTTCTTTTGATGGAAAGAACAAAACCAGTAATGTACTATATGTTGAAAGTCTGAAGCATAATCTTCTCAGTGTTGGATAGTTGGTGGACAAAGGCTATGATCTCTGATTAAAAAATGGAAAATGTAAGATCCTTGAAAGTTTTAGAATAGAGATTGCATCTAGTACTCAAACAAAAGGTAATATCTTCCACTTGGTTGGTACTAGTGAAAGTTGTTTGTTTGTTCAAATTGATCAGAGTTGGTTGTGGCATAGGAGAATGTGTCATGTGAATTTTGATAATATCATCAAGATAAGCAACACTCAGGCTATAAGAGATCTTCCAAGACTGGTGAAACCTACTAATAGTTTGTGCAAAGAAAGTCAGTTGGGTAAGCAAAGCAGGGTCACATTCAAAAGTAAGGAACAGTCTTCTACCAGATTATTGGACTTACTTCATACTGATCTATGTGGTTTGGCAAGAATTAGGAGTGTGCAAGGTGATAGATACTTCATGTTATTAATTGATGACCACTCCCAGATGATGTGGGTGAGTTTTCTGAAAGAGTAATATGAGGCTCTTGAGAAATTCAAAATATTTAAGGCTATGGTAGAGAATGAAACCGGATTAAACATAAAATGTCTTAGGTCTGACAGAGGTGGAGAATTCACATCTGGGGAGTTCATAGAATTCTGTGAGAAACACGGGATAAAAAGATAGTTTTCTGCTCCAAGGACTCCACATCAGAATGGAGTAGTGGAGAGAAAGAACCAGACCATCTAGGAAGCATCTAGAACCATGATGATGGAAGTAAATATTCCTCAGATCTACTAGAGAGAAGCTGTAAGCACTACTCTCTATACTCTTAATCAAGTACAAATCAGAAGCAATACTGGTAAAACCCCTTATGGACTCTAGTTTGGCATCACTCCCACTGTGAAGTATTTCAGAGTCTTTGGTAGAAAATGTTACATTAAAAGAGATGAATATCTAGGCAAATTTGATGCTAGAAGTGATGAAGGAATATTCTTGAGTTATTCTACTCAAAGCAAAGCTTACTGGTGTTATAACAAGAGATTGAGAAAGATTATAGAAAGTATAAATGTGAAGGTTGATGAAGGTATTGAAAAACCCTCAAGGTTTTATGAATATGATGAAGATGATCAGAATGATGCTCTGGTCCAAGAAGTCCAAGCCCCTTCTAAAATTCAAATCCAGACTGATCCGGTGAATCAAGAAGAAGAGAAGTTTGAATGAACTTGTTCTCAAATAAGAAGAAAGATGTCTCAAGACTCAGAAGAGTATTGTCTAATTTTAAAGATTGAACCAAAGTCAGTAAATGAAGCATGCAATGATGAAAGTTGGACTAAAGCAATGGAGGAAGAGTTGATACAAATTGAGAAAAATCACACTTGGGATCTTGTTCCTAGACCTAGAAATAAGAATGTGATTGGAACCAAATGGATCTTCCAGAATAAATTGAATGAAGATGGTGAAGTAGTCAAAAACAAAGCCATATTGGTCTTCAAGGGTTACTCTCAAGTAGGAGTTGATTTTGAAGAAACTTTTGCTTTGGTGGCAAGAATTGAAGTAGTTAGATTATTTCTTGCCTTTCCTGCCTTCAAGGACTTCAAAGTATATTAGATGGCTGTCAAGTCTACTTTCCTAAATGGTGACTTGGAAAAAAGAAGTATACATTGAGCAACTTGATGGATTTCATTTGTCTGATCATGGTGATATAGTCTGCAAGTTGAAGAAAGCATTGTATGGACTTAAACAAGCCCCAAGAGCATGGTATGAAAGACTAGATAAGCATCTTTTGAAGATTGGTTTCAACAAAGGTACTGCTGATAGTAACTTGTACTTCAAAATTGATCATGAAAATATCTTAATTGTTGAAGTATTTATTGATGATATCATTTTGGAGGAAGAGATAGTATGTGCAAAACTTTTGCAAATCAAATGAAAAGTGAATTTGAGATGTCCATGTTTGGGGAAATAAATTTCTTCTTGGGTTTGCAAATCATTCAAACAAAGAAAGGAATCTTCATTTCACAGACCAAATATATGAAAGAATTGTTGAAGAAATTTGGGATGGAAGACTCAAAACCAATGAATACTCCTATGGCAACCAGATACAAATTGAGCAAAGATGATGACTCTCGTAAGGCTGATTATAAAAAGTATAGGTCAATGATTGGAGGACTACTATTTCTAACTCAAACTAGAGCTGACATTATGAATGTTGTTGGTCTTGTTGCTAGATTCCAAGCTAATCCTAGAGAATCTCATGTCATGGCAATCAAGAGGATTCTTAGATATCTAAAAGGAACAGTTGAGTATGGTTTATGGTATCCTAAAGATCATGATTTCTCTCTTCATGCATATACTGATGTGGATTGGGCATGAGATGTGGATGACTGGAAGAGTACTAGTGGTGGAGCATTCTTTCTAGGGAAAAGATTGGTTTCTTGGTTGAGCAAGAAACAAGTGGCAATATATCTGTCCACTACAGAGGTAAAATATATTGCAGCAGTAGGTAGTTGCACTCAAGTATTGTGGATGAAGCAAATGTTAAGAGACATCAGAGTGGAGTATGAGGAACCTATCACAATCTTCTGTGATAATTCAAGTGCAATAAATATATCAAAAAACCCGGTGTTTCATTCAAAGACAAAACTTATATCCATCAAGTTTCACTTTTTGAGAGAGCAAGTGAACAAGAATGAAGTTAGATTGGAGTTTGTGCCTTCCAAGGATTAGATTGCAGATATTTTTACTAAACCTTTACTTAAGGACTCTTTTGAGTATCTCAGGGAGAAGTTAGGGGTTATTAAGCCTCTGGTTCTAAATTAAGGTACACTGATGTGCATCATTCTGGTGGATCTCACAGTTATATCTTAGGGTTTAGATTTATGTTGGCAAGATGCTACTTAGGTGGAGTAGCTGATATGATTATGAAGTGATGCAAGTATGTGCCCTTTGCCATTGATGTCAAAGGGGGAGAGAAGACATGTGAAAAACAAAAAGTGGTTGTTGATCAAAGGGGGAGAAGTAAAGGAAGAGAAGACGTGTGAATGGTTGTTGTTGATAGGGGGAGTTATGTCAGTCAGTGAGGAGAAGTTCTTGTCTTGATGGTTAAAAGAGTTTTTCACATCTTATGTTGCCATCAATGACAAAGGGGGATATTGTTGCAAGTATGGGCCTAATCAGTGTTGTCATTGATGTCAACATACTCCTGTTGCATTGATGATAAGGATTGGATGAGTTGTATGCTGAGGATATTGAGAAAATTAGTCCTATCAAGAACAGAGAAGGTAAAGATCCTAGCTAAGATGAAGATCAGAGGATGTGTATAAAAGGGTTTGTAGATGTGTGTCTTAAGATGATCCAGTAAAGATCTAAGAGGTCCGCATCAATATTTGAAGAAGTTATGGCCACTTGAGTAAAACTAGTTCTGGTAGATGTTTAGAGGTGACAGAGTGAATCAGATAGGTCCAGTGAGATTCAGAAATGAAATATCTTGTTCTACGGATTTGATGGAGTGTTTAGGAAGTCAATGTAAATTTGCAACTCAATTGGTTCATAGTCTAGAGGTCCACAAGCATCTATTCCAATATGACAGTGATGACAGATTGTGTTCTTGAAGTCCCAGATGAAGGAGAGAAAGATTTCAGTTAGTAGAAGTAGTGTGGATGTTCTTGGTGATTCAGGCAAGCTTGTGGAGGTCTTTGGATTGTGTCTAGTTCGTGTTGATGGTCCACATTGAAGATTGAGCTTGTAATTGAAGAATTACTTCCAGATGATGATGTTCTTCCTAAGTTTGACCGACCGGATGAGTTACACATCTTGCGGATGATCTTGAAGATGTTATGGGATGCATGGCGTGTTCCTCAAAGAAGATTGAAGTCTCAGATCTATGTAGCTGACAGTGTATTGATCCACATGAAGTCTTTTTGTAATTAGTCATGTTGTATTTATGTATTTTCTCTATAATGTATGCCGACTTGGATGATTATCCTTAAGTCAATGTCTTGTATAAATAAGAAGTTGTGAAGTCATTTCAAAAGTATCTTGGTGGAGATGAGAGTGTGGTAGAGAGGAGTAGAGAAGAAGTATTGAGCTTAAATGGAACTGACTCAAGCATGGTGAAGATGCTATTCTTCAGTTCAAATATGTAATATTTATTATTCTGTAGACAGTGTGTCTCCTATAGGCATTGGGCCTCTTATGAGCAGTGTGCTCGAGTAGTGAGCCCTAATTGGCATGTGCCATTTTGTTCTTCATAGTATTTTAACAAAGAATACAACCTTGGGTTAGTCACCCCATGGTTTTTCCCTTAACTGGGTTTTCCATGCTAAAATCTTGGTGTCATATGTGTTAATGTGTTTCTACTCTTGAATTGTTGCATTATGTTTCCATGATTGATTTATTATTATGCTGCTAAATTACAAGAAGGATTTAAGTGATTAATTGGAAGAAAGTTTTGGACAACTGATTCAGCTCCCTCTCAGTTGTCTGTCCTGAATCTAACAGGATGTACGGGTGTTTTTGTCACTTGTGGGCTAAGGGGGTGATTATCTGGGATGGATGTAACTACCCTTGGGCTTGGTTGAGGTGTACCAGGCTCCTAGTGCCCTATATGTTTTCTCATAGAGTTTCATTATGTGGTTGACCATTGGAAATAACCTTGAAATGATTATATGTCTACTTCGTGTATGACATGTACATACTTTGTGCTTGTTAATATATGTAGTGAACTCATTATTAATTATGTTATGATGATTTGATCTCATTATTTATAAAGTATTGATCTCATTAATAATTATGCTATGATAGATGAACTTAATATGAATGATAGATTAATTTTAATATGAATAATGCTATGAACTAACTATTATCAAATTTATTAATCTTTAATATTTCTAATATCCCTTTGTAGTGATTATTATTGTATATAGGTAAAGAAATCAAGAATATCCTAAAAGGGGACATTGTAGTGGTATCAGAGCTTTGATCCTACCAGCTTGGGGATAAAAGATAATTAATTAATCCAAATAGCTCAACAAGCTTTAGAAAGAGAAAGGGAAGTATGAAGAAGATGATATTGCAAATAGTACATTGGCAACACTTTCAAGGGAAGATCTATAACAACATAGATGGTGTGGATTCAATTACTAAAACCAAACTTAGATTCTTGATTGCATCCTTCAACAACTACATTTCCCTCAATTCTAAATACACTTGCTAACTTATTTCATCCTTCATGTCTCATACTCTCTCTTTTATATAACATAGATAATTTTTCTCTTCTAATGATCTCTTATCTGTCATAGATTGTCTACACACTATCTTATCATCTTCACTGATTATTCTACACTTCTACAACTTGTTTCATAATTACCTCCTACTTAAGATTCAAATTTACCTTCTCTACAACATCATTAGATTCACCTTTCAAGTCTTTCTTTGAACAAGCACTCTTCATCAATCAGATTTCTATCAATATTGCTTCATCTTAGAGTATCTTGCAATCTCCAATCTTGGATTCTAATTCTCTCAATTTCTTCTTTAGCATTAAAAATGTTTTCTTCCTTCTTTTCTGAATTCACTTACATAACTACATCTTCATCGGTGACACTTACATTCACCTTTCATTAGTCCTTTCAAGTATTCTTTTGTCACAAATTCCCTTTCCATGGAATCACAATCACTTACTCCACTTTCTTAGGGCATGTTCACAATAACATTCATTCTATCTTCTTCTTTACCCTCATGGGATTTGAACATGACTTCTTCTGTCCTTCTCAACCTTGGGCTAAACTACACGATGACAAGTACAAGGTAGTGGAAGAGATCATCCCTTACAAAGACGAATCCTAGGATCGAAGACAAAAGAAAAATAAAATAAAATAATAAGCGGTATTTCTAGAAACTCTTTGGGACTAGTTATAGAATATGAGGATCCTGAAAGTAAACTAGAAGATATAAAAATCATTTCAGAGAGAGCAATACATTTGAATATATGAGATGCTCACTTTACTTCTTGGACTCAAAGGATATCCATGTGCAAAAGTTGGGCCAACTTAAGTGGTTCTTTGAAGTTGTCATTGATACCCAAGAAGAAAGTGATCTTTAGATTGATGTTTATTGTACTTGGTATGCAAGATGTGTTTTGATTTCTTCTCCCTAAGATGAGTGAAAACTTGTCTTAAGTTAGGGACCTTACCAGTTACCATCTTGGTTTTGTTGATGAGAGATATTGAGAAATACAAATATATGAATTAGAAGAATATTTGGACAATACATTATCCTCATACTTTAGAGAATGTTATCAACCTTATGATCTTAAAAGGCTATGTTGGGGTTAGATGGAGACGAGTATACTAACAATTATTCTTTAGGATGGATTGATTTAGGATGCTAATGACTTTGGGAGCATCCTAGCTTGTGATTGCTTGAGGACAAGTAAACTTGGGTAGGGTGGACTGAAATGTCCCGTACTTGTAGGGAGATTCCCATTGGAAAGATTGAGACGATGGGAGAAGATTGTTAACATTATATACCTATGTTGGCTGACCTCATACATGAGTGCCAAGTTTCAAGTTTAAAGATTTAAAAATAATAGTGAGGTCAACTTCATGTAATAGAAGCATACAAAATATGATCGATCCAAAGTGAACAGCACAAATTTTAAAAGCAAGTATTAAAAGATATGAATGATGCAAATTGGTATGAAGGAAAGTGATTACATGTTAAAAGGGAAACAAATTGATTAAGGGAATAAAATATTCTTAAGGCTGACCCTCCCCTTCATGCTGGCCAATCAAGTTTATAAGGAGGCTGACTTACATTGAGTGCTATAAGAAGAATTGGCATTAATTATCATATAATGCCAAAACTAAAGCGAGACCAAAATGGCCAACTTCTCCTAAGGTTGACCTTCATGGAATACAAATAAATTGAAGTTAACTATCTTTAGAGAGATCGACCTCCCACTAAGTACAACGCTCTAAGTCATAAGACAAGGAACATATTAATTTATATCATGAGGTGCACTCAAGCAAAAAGTGGTGCGATTTAATAATACAAAGTATAGTGATTAGATTAAGGGGTTTTGTTTTGTTGTGAAGAGACAGTAAGGCAATGATTTAATTTAGGAAGAGTTGTGACTATATGAAGAGGTAGGTTGTTTAAGAAGAGTTGTATCCATTAGTAATAGACATTATGAAAGGTATGTCATTTACCTTCATGGAAGAGTTATAAAAGACAAGAAGATAGGAAACTTGGAGGGGAGAGAAAAGGGTATTATCAATTGATTTAGAATATATATTTGAAGCATAACAATAGAAGAAAGAAATACATATTCTAGGATAGATAAATCTATAGGCATACCTCAGTAGTGATATATATGTAGTAATTGTTAACAACAGAGAATTATGTATGGCAACCATTCTATCATGCTATAGCTCTATTAGCCTCTCATTCTATTAGTCCATCATTCTATTATTCAATTATTATATCATTCTCTCATTCTATCCTTCTATCATTATATCATTCTATTCTATCAATCTACCATTCTATTATTCCATCATTCTATTACTATATCATCCTTTTATTCTATCCTTCTATCCTTCTATCATTCTATGAGTCTATTATCGAATC
The DNA here is from genome assembly GCA_027924645.1 of Cunninghamia lanceolata. NCBI lineage: Eukaryota > Viridiplantae > Streptophyta > Pinopsida > Cupressales > Cupressaceae > Cunninghamia > Cunninghamia lanceolata. The sequence continues at coordinate 2,003,598 of BSBN01000925.1, read as the reverse complement.
AATCAAGTCAAAAAATATCTGAGATATCACTTAGCAAAGGAAGTTATCTTCATTGGAAGGAATTCATATAATAATCAAGAAAAAGGAAATATATCAATTATATATATATAGGCTATGGAACAAGAGTTAAGAACAAAGAAGGATACACTAAAATCCTTGAACCAAACTTGAAATCCATCAAGATGTACTTTTAACCCAATGACCCAATTCACATTTGATATGAATGTAAAATTCATATTAGGGGACAAGTAGTAGCACTGGTCCCTTCATCAAGTAGTCCACCCCAAGTTGGATGGACAAGTATTTGTCACTTGTGGGCCAAGGGGGTGATTATCTAGGATGGATGTAACTGCCCTTGAGCTTGGTTGAAGTGTACCAAGCTCTTGATGCCCTTAGGATTTCTTTCTCATAGAGTTTCATTATGTGGTTGTGATGTAGATGCAAATTGGAAGGGGAAGGGTAGACAAACTAGACAAGGTTCTACTACACCTACTAGCCCAAAAACATAGATCTTTATGCAAAAGTGGGAACAACAGAAGGAAACTCTAGTATCATCATGGAAATGTTGGTTTGGGATGTCAGGGGACCCATTCCATCCATTGGCCAAGGTAGATTGGACTTCAGTTTGGTACTTCCTTCACAAACCCCCCAAAAAGAATAGAGCCCTAAAAACAGAGAACAGTCCTAATAACTTCTAGCACTGACCTCCAAATGCAAATATCAGAATTGAAAGATACCCTTTATGATTCCCCACAACATATTCAAGAATGGGTTTGGGTTGTTTTGGGAGGTATGCCCTAACCAATAACCCTCCTAGTGTTTTTAAGCCCTAATTAGGCCTAGTTTATGAAGGAAGTACCCCCAAATGGTGGCTTGTAACTTCTAGGACTACTTGAACCTATCAATGGCATCCCAAAACCATAGGATTCAATCTCCCCTTGCTATCATGATCGATTTTCCTCAAAAACCATACTACTGTTGCTTCTGTCAATCACTTAGCACATGGTTTTGCTAAGTCTAATCAATGAAATCTTAACAATAACAGTCCTCTACCCAAGAAACCCTTACAAGACATTAAAATAGACATTAGGGAACTCATTCCATTGATCACAGAGTTTGGTGGTTCATTGGAATGAAAGAAACATCTTAAAATTGTTGTTAGAACCCTAGTTAAGGGGTTTCCAGACCACTTGTAGAGAAAGGAGGAATACAACAATATAAATGAATGTCAAGGACTCAAAGCATATGCAATCAAGAGATGACTCACCAAACTAACTCTCCAACATAGCCACTAGTCACCACTTGACCGTACAGGGTTAGGGTATGCACAGTAACAACGAGTTCTTTAGGAAGACAACTTTACTGAACAGTTTAATATCAAATGGTTGTGGATTGTCTTAACTCCAATGACATGAGCCCATCTGGTCTTGATTGATAGCTATCTCATCATACTCCACTTCCAAGCAACCTAGGTTCCATGACAGAGCTGTACAACAGAGAAATATGGACTGATATGCAGTAAATTTAGAAAATAACATAGAAAATGTAGAGAACTGACTTGTATTGTCTTGAACTCCTTCACACACCTTACAATCATCATGTTCAAGGTGTTCTTAACCTTGCCAACCTCTTGAAAAATAGTTTGGTTCGATGGGAAGGTTTGCAACCACCTCTTCCCATCAAACTTCCTTTGGTAGTTTTGGAAACCACAACTACTTACATGCTTTGTTAGCAGAATTACAGTGGGTTTAGGAGTTTGAAACTACCTTCCATAGGATTAAAATATAATTAGGCCTTAACTAGACCTTACACCACCCTAGACTCCGTGTTATGACTTGATAAAGCTCACAAACATGAAGATTATCCTTCTATATGTCTTGAGAAGGCTTACATATATGACTATCCCTATACAATGATGAATGTTTAATGCAGACATGTCATCATAGCCTTATTACATTATGAGGATGGTCTCTAGGACCTTATGAAACAAAACAAAAATGAACTTCAAAACAAGAGAAATCAAGTTTTTAGTCTTCTTGTATCCTTGGTGCTCCTGCACCATACTCCCTGGGTGGAAAGAGAACTCAAGTCTCTTGAGGAAGTAGATCAGCAATGGTGACACCATGTTTAGAGATGTCTTCTTTAGTCATCCAAGTGGCATCTTCAATAGGCAATCCACTCCATTTGACAAGAAACTGCTTGTATATCTTCTTCCTAATCTTCTTCAAGACCTTGGTGTCAAGAATGCATTCCAACTTCAATGGTTGATTGGGTGGAAGACCTTTGACCCGATCTTCATCTCCTACTACTGTCATATCTGCCTCTAAATCTGCCTTAGAATTAGCTTTGAAAGGGAACAAATATGAAACATTGAAGATAGGAGAGATGGCCAAGCTTTGAGGAAGGTCAATCTCATAGGCATTGGGCCCAAACTTGTGCACAATCCGGAATGGTCCTATCTTCTTCATGAGGAGTTTGGTTGGCTACCTCTTAGGAAGTCTTTCCTTCTTCAAATGTGCCATGACCAAATCCCCAACCTTGTATTATACATCTCTCCTTCTCTCATTGGCTTTCTCCTTGTACTTGTCATTGTTCTTTTGAAGAGTTTCCTTGACATTATCATGAATGTCCTTCATGGTCAATGTAAAGTATTCACCTTGAGCACTTTTCCTTTCCAATCCATGGAGATCTCTCAATTCAAGAACACCTATTGGATGAAGACCATAAACAATCTCAAATGGACTCCTTCCTATGCTTCTATTGGTGGAATCATTATAGGAAAACTCTGCTTGAGGGATGATCATATCCCATGCCTCTCTATGTTGCTTGGTAAGACACCTGAGAAGGTTTTCCAAGGACCTATTCACCACCTTGTTGTGTGGTTACACAACATGCTCCATTTTGACTTAGAAAAATAGGGACCCAACTTTTTGGCTTGGCTTGTGTTGTCTGCTTTCTGGCAGTTTGGTAAAAGTAAGTCAGATGCATCATCATGAAAGGTTAGGATGAGGTAGGTCATCATCATGAGGTTAGTTTGTCAAAGTTCATATTTCATTTATGTGACCTCATATTTAGAAAGAGCTTGAAATTCCATGCAGGTTTGCCTTTTACATCACCTGAAAATTCGTCCATATGTGGGAGTTATGGGCAGTCAAAGTTTTGGTCAAACCTGATAATCGCAAGATGATCATCATATTTTTATATCCTCAGTCATGTTATCAAGGTCATCCTGATCTTGGTCTATCACCCGGTAAAAAAATCATGTGGTCGCAATATCCGAACGACAATCTTAGGTGATAGTGCCCTTTACCCATCAAATAACCTTATGTATTTCGCGAGCATCATGTTGCAAGTGTAACCCGATATTTCATAATGTCCTCCTGTCGAGAAATATCACCTTATGCTAATATCCTGATGATGTCATCCTAACCTGAAAAATGAAGAAATAAATATCAGGATGACATCATCATCACATTTCCCCTTCGGCAGGATATTTCCTAAATATGATCAGGTTCACAAATATGACGATGACGTCATCTTTTACATTTTAACAAAGCCCTGGATATGACGGTGACATTATCAGGACATTCGAGAGGGGGGAGCATCATATTTCGCAATATCCTGCAGATAGATAGAAAGCTTTAGGTTGTCCATCGACATAGCTTTTGCCTTCGGCCGTGTCTTATATTGTCTCCCCGCAGTGGTTGTCACCCCGATGAGTTCATCGGCATGTTTGTCTATCGGCCGAGTCTTGAATTCTCTCTCTGATAGTGGTTGTGTCCCCGATGGGTGGACATCAGTGTAACTCTTGGCATCAGTGTAGCTTTTGCCTTCGGCCAAGTTTGAAATTGTCATCTCGACCATATGTGGTCACACCGAAATATACATTGCATAATGTACATACAGCGGAATTGAAATCATATTAAATAGCGAGAATTCGTTGTACATTTCATGATTGTATGTTTTTACATACATTGTGATATACATTACATGATATACATACACCAGATTTGAAATCATTTGAAAAGTGATTAATTCCATGTATATTTTGGCCTTGTATATGTAGATTCATAGCCCGATATACAAGCCGATAGCATACAAAGAGCGGATTCGAAGGAAATTTGAAAGCGATTAATTCCTTGTATATTTTGCGATGCATGATCATATTTGAAACCCGATATACAAAGAAATGGGCGGGAAAATGAAGCAATGGGTTTTTGAATCCATTTGGAGCCAGATAGCCTGATTTTCAATCAACGATGGTTGACCCGAGTATTTTTGGCCCTGTTTATGCATTTTGTGCATGGTTTTCACAAATTTGAAACCCAATTGCATGTGTTTGAACATTTGGCCTATTTTTAGTGAAGGTTTTAGCTTCATGTTGTGTTCCAAGTGATGCTGTACTTAATGTTTGTCTGTTTATTACAGGAAGTCTAGAGGATGTTGGAGCTGTAGCTAAACATTGCAATGTTGCACAAGGAGGCAACATGAACCAGTAGTGAGGAGGATATTGTCAAATATGCTGTTTGCCAGCTAGAGACCAAATCAAGTTAAAGATGCTGGAATATTCTGTGCCAGCTATACATTTGCCAATTGGCAAAGCATGTGCTTTTCATCTGGACTGGTGATGTAAATTGGTAAATCTTGATCATAGATCTTTTGTAAAGGATTCCTCACCTTATTCTATAAAAGGTGGTGGAATGCCTTGTTGTAAGCATTCGAAACTTAATTGAAATCTGTTTGCTGAAGTATTCAGGGCTCATTTAAAAGCTATTGCATATGTACATGTCTTTTGCATACTTAATGAAAGAGAAGAGTATTTCGATTACAAATCTTTGTAAATCTTGAGTAATCTGTGTCTGAATTCTGGATATGTGCTTTGATTTGTTGCGTCCCTTGGAGTGCTCATCATGTTGCATGTATTGTTTTCATTCATCACCCTCTGAAGTTTGCATCAACTGTATCTAGCTGTGGAATATCCTGGTGAACATATGGTTTGATTTCTTCTCCTCATGACAGTATCGAGTATGTATGTGGATCAATAGCTGAAGGTTCAACTTTAATTTGAAGTATTCCTTTCAGTTTCTTTCAATTTCAGAACATTTCACTACCACAATTGCGAATAACTGATAATCCTAAGCAAATAACACAAAATATGTAGACATCTCGTAGGTAATCGCAAATATTTAGCATATTTGAATGCAAAGCATGCACAATTGAAAAATATCATGCAAAGATTGAGGTATTTCTACATCTTTTCATCTAATAACTGCATAATATGACTTCTCTGTAAAGAATTTCTGCAGGAATGTCATGATGATGGCACATTTTCACGTAAGGCCCCAAAATGGAAACAGCAACTCATATTAACCTCTGAGTAATGTCAGACGATTAAGACCTAATCACCAGAGACTTGGGATCATGAATTCTCTGAATTCACAGTATCATTCAAGATGAATAAAGGTTAATGTGTACTTTTATTCTGTGCTTGTTTATGACTAACATCATGACCAACACAAATTGGCGCTAGAAGGAGGGCCTGATCTGGAATACTGCGTTCATCATCATAATTTCTAGGTTTGATGATGCAGAGAGTAAGGTAGTCTTGAATCGTCTGTGAATTTCAATCATCATGCAAATATTACTGTAGCAAGCTTGTAGATGCTTATTCTGTGTAAAGATTTCCAAATCTAACATAAATATTGCTAGCCTTACAGTAAATCATTCAAAATACCTCCAATATCCTTCAATATTTGCAGTATCTTTGCAAATATTTCATAAATATCCAGTCTGATCAGTCATCTGACCGCAAATATCACTTTAGCTAGTAAAATCTAGCCAATATTTGCAAAGTTTTAGCCAATTTGCCTCAAAATTGAGAAATCCTGGCTCACAGGATAAATACCAGGTCTAGACCTAGTGGAATTTTTGAAGAATTACCTGTTAGAGGTTTCAGACCAAGAACTGTGGACACTCATCATACTCCCAAGTCCAGTGCATCAGGAGCTTCACTAGAACCTCTTCCTGTAACTCCTGTTGATTTACAAATACCTTCGGGTATACCTGTGACACCTCTTGTTCAACCTCAGGGTGTACCTCTAGTCCAACCTCGACCATCTCAACCTCCTCCAGTTGCAATGTCTTTCTTTGCGGCAGAGTCACCTTTGACCTTTACTGCATATCATGAGTTACCAAAGAATCTTGATAAGCTTTGTCCAAAATATCATCCTTACCAAGATGCTGAAGATCATATCAGGACCTTTAAGGAGGCTTGTTGCAGAGCCAGAATAGAGCACCAAGATGTGGTGTGCAGATTATTTCCTTTTTCCTTAGGGGAAGAAGCCTATAATTGGTTCATTAGTCTTGGTCAGGGTTCTGTTGATTCATGGGCCTTACTAGAGAAAGCCTTTCTTGATAGATTCAAGGTTCCAGTCGACCCCTGAATAAACTATCATTTATTTGCCACTATCAAGAGATTTGAGAATGAGCCTATTGCAAATTTCAATGCTAGGTTTCAGAAAATGTTGTCCAGGGTGGTCACTCCTTATACTGTGTCTGACGAAGCCGCAAGGAACATTTATTATTCTGCCTTAGATCCCTTGACCTCCATGTTCATAAGGAGAACACACCCCCAAATCACAACTTTAGCCTTAGCTTTTCAAGAAGCCATATAGGTAAATCAACAGTTGATACCTGCTCCTACTCTGAATATAGTATTCCCTACCTTGCCTGGCATGCATTCACAATATCCTGTATCATATCCTGCACAATATCCCAATGGAGTAGTGATACCTCCAACAGTCATGCCGGCACCTCTGCAAGTACCTCCACTGAGCATTATGCCTCCTCCTAATGGAAATGGCCAATTGTCACAATATCCTGTCCAAGCTCAGACACCTCAGGGTGTTGATCTGTCTAGCAATAACCATGGATCCTCTTTCTTCAAGCCTCAGACTGAAAATGTAGTGGCCAAAGATCAGGAAGAAAAGGAGGAAATCAAAGAAATCTCTGCTCAATTGAGAAAACTCACCACAGAAGTGACACATTTGAGAAATCAAGGTTTTTATTCACAGTCAAACCAGAACAGAAATTATCCCAATGATAGACCAAATTATCCTGACAGAGGATATAACACCAATAATTTCAACAATAATGGTGGAAATAACAATAATCCTCAGAGACAGCCCAGAGTATGGAACTCTAGGCCAAATAATGGCTCATTACCATCACCCCTGGACAATCAGCCTCCAGGTGAAGCCAAACAGACTACTAGAGTCAATCTTGCTGAAGTAGCCCTTACCAATTGGTGTAGAATCCACAATACAAATGCACATGCAGAATTAGACTGTCCACAATTTAGGATTGCTGCTAGCATCTTTCAAACTGAAGTGTCCAACACTTCTGGAAATCCACCTCAGACAGAGGGAAATGAGATTGTTCCATGTGGATATGACTCAGCCTTTGTGCTAGAAACCTATATAAATCAACCTCATCAAAATTATAACCAGGCAAGCGAAGAATCTGCTTTAACCTTTGAAGCAAACTATGTATTCCCCTTCGAAGATGAAAACGAGCCTGCAAGAGAACATGAGGAAGTGCATGCATACCAACAGCAATATCCTGGTAAGCATAATTATAACCTGAGAAATAATGCCAACAAACCTACTAGTCCATTGACATCATCTTTGCCTCCAAACAACTTCAACACACCTCCTGATCCTAAAGCCAGCAATAACCCTGGGTTCCCCAAGGTAAATGCTCAGTACTTGTGACCTCAGAACACAGGATCAAAGATTGTAAATGCACCCCATGAATCTAACAAGTTAGTCAATTATCTGGCCGATGAAATGAAGAAAATTAAGATTAACCTGTCTCTGTCTGAGTTACTGAAAACTCCAGCTATCAAAAGGGCATTCATGAAGTCATTAGATGATCCTGCTCCTAAAGAGGATAGTCATCTTTCAAGTCAATCCAACAGCAAAGATCATGCTGCCAGAGATAATACTGTCAAGCCTAAAGTGTCAGCTACAGTCCAAGCTACAGAAACCTCCCATATGACCTTGTATAAGGACAAAACTGAATCACCTCCGTTCCTCCTCACTATAAGAATGTTCAGCAAGAACCTGCACAACTGTTTGGTTGATTCGGGAGCCTCAACGAATGTTATGCCATTGTCAATATGCAATGCTTTAGGACTACACCCTACTAAATCCTTAAAGAAGGTCACTTAGCTGGACAAAACGGAAGTAAGCGTAGTAGGAGAACTAACTCATATCCACATGCAACTAGCATCTGATCCTAGGATCCAGTATTACATTGACATTCAGGTAGTCGATATACCTGATATGTATGGGATGTTACTTAGCCGGGACTGGTCTAAAATGCTTAATGGATATATGTCTACAGATTTCAGTCACATGTGGTTACCATGGAAGGGTATACCTAATCAGATCAGGATTGATGCTGAGCCTAGAATGAAACATATGATAACCGAGTACAACAGAACAAATGAGATCATGTACGTAGACGTAGAGCCTGGAGTTTACTGCATCAGGCCACAGACCGTCAAAATAGAGGAGATCCTGATGCTTAACCTTCATCCTCATCATGATGATGATCATCAGGAAGATATACCTGTTGTAGAACCTGCCAATAATCTTGATAATGAGAATGGAATAGATCGCTTCAGAGACTTCGAGATGCATCTGTCCAATCAGGTAAAACACTGTCAATTGTTAAATATACCTGCTAATGATATTTTGATTGATGGATGGTGCATATTACACAATGAAGCACATTCAGAAAAGACTTGTGAAACATGCTTAGATATGATGATGCTGGAACATACATGTAGCGAGGCATCATCATCATATTCTGAGGTAAGTTCTACATCTAATGATGATGATGATATTGATTCTTGTTTATCTTCTACAGGAACAAAGGAGCCGACAGATCATGACGAACATCATATCTAGAAGACAGAAGAAGTTCTAGCTTATGACCAGATAAATGATGGAAAGAAAGAAAAGATCAGCCCTGGGAGTGATTGTTTTATGGAGCTGGACTATGAATTGTCCGATGAGGACAAAGGTAGTAACCTAACCAAATTTGAAGAATTTATAGTAAAAGAAATGGAGAAGATGACACGACAGCATAGATCTCCCCATGAGGTCTTAATCGAAGGTTGGTGCAGGCTGCATGAGACACCTCACTCAGAAACAAGTTGCTCACTGTGTTTACACATTTTGAAAAGGCATACAGTTGTGGATCTAGGAAATCATCCTCCTGCTGATATGAAAGAGAAAATAGAAAAGTCAGCAGGCTCACAAAGTAAAAGAAAGAAGAAACTTGGAAATGACGACATCCCTAAGTCAAAGTGGATATCAGGCGGAGCAGCAGCCAGAGCTGCAAAGAAGAAAGAAGGTTCAGCTAAACATCCTGCTGAAGATAAACCCTGGATCCTGAGGTTTGATGGATCTAAGTCCAAACAAGGTGCTGGGGTAGGAATTGATCTCATTGACCCATCAAGAAAATCCTATCTAGCAGCCTACAGATTACAGTTCCCTTGTACTAATAATGTAACAGAGTATGAAGCTCTGATTCATGGGATACTGTTTGCTCATAAGAAAAAAGTAAAGATTTTACATGTTTTCAGAGATTCAGAGCTAGTTGTGAGGCAAGTAAGAGGAATTTACTCTTGTAACTACAGGAAGCTATCCAACTACAGACATCGTGTGTGGGATCTAATTGAGGATTTTGACGCCTTTAATATCACTCACGTACCAAGAGAACAAAACCACAGGGCAGATGCACTTGCCCAGGCTGCCAGTACATTGGAGCCACTATCTATATCGGGTCTAAAGAGATTTTCAGTAGAGCTAGTGTCAATACCTTCAGTACTTGACAATGTGACCAATCTCCAGGTGTTTGATGATGATCAACACATTTTGGATTTCATTTCCAATAGAGATGTATTTAATGCCCAAGTCATAGATGAGGGTGGTATGGAGGATCATGTCTGGGAGGAAGACGAGATATTAGAGTTGCCAAGCAACAGGATTCCTAAAGGTATGATTGAATTGGAAAGAGCCTTTGATTTGGATAATATGCTTAAACATAAGGATCTGCCCAAAGTAGATGGAGGTCAGTATTCACAAGTGAATATTGGACAAAATGAAGACCAGAAAAGTGTGCTAATTGGTAAAGTTTGCACACCAGAGGAGTTAAAGGGAATAATTGAGGCCCTCAAGGATTACATACATGTAATTGCCTGGACCTATGATGAGCTGAAGACATATGATACTTCTGTCATAACTCATACTATACCTCTCAAACCAGATGCTAAACCTTTCAGACAGAAGCAAAGGCCAGTCAATGCTTTGCTTGAACCAATAATTCTTGAAGAAGTCAAGAAGTTGTTAAGTACCCGGATAATCTTTCCTGTAAGGCACTCCACCTAGGTTGCTAATCTAGTCCCGGTCAGAAAGAAGAATGGAGACATCAGGTTGTGCGTAGATTTTAGAAATCTGAACAGAGCATCAGAAAAGGATAATTATCCTTTACCCTCATTAGATGAAGTTCTGCAGATTGTAAATGGAGCCAAGATGATGTCCTTCTTGGATGGCTTTTCAGGATACAACCAAGTGATGGTTGATAAAATTGACAGATTGAAAACTGCCTTCACCACAAAGTGGGGGATATTTGCATATAGACGTATGCCATTTGGACTTTTAAATGCTGGAGCTACATTCCAGCGAGCAATGGACATAGCCTTCAGAGGCTTAATAGGAAAATGCATAGTCATCTATATGGATGACTTGACTGTGTTCTCTAAGGAGAGGAGCAATTATGTAACCGATCTCAGAAATGTATTGAAGAAGTGTGAAGAGTACGGAATATCACTGAACCCCAAGAAGTGTATATTTGGGGTGACAACAGGAAAGTTACTAGGCCACTTGATCACAGAAGATGGAATTATCATTGATCCTGACAGGGTGGAGTCTATTATGAAGTTACAACTTCCAGGAAGCAAAAAAGAACTCAAATCTTACTTTGGTAAGATAAACTTTGTAAGGAAGTTCATCACAGGTTTTACTGAGATTGTCAGACCACTAAATGCCATGTTGAAGAAAGATGCACAAATTGAGTGGACACCAGAGGCCAAAGCTGCATTTGAAGATATAAAGAAAGCCATATCAGATGCTCCTGTCCTCATTAGTCTAGACTACACAAAAGATTTCTACATCTATTCATTTGCTTCAGAACATACCTCTGCAGCAGTGTTAACTCAAATAAATGAAGAGAAAGAAGAGAAACCAATTGCTTTCATGAGCTGTCCTTTCAGGGATGCTGAGTTGAGATATGTAGATGTTGAGAGACAGGCACTTGCATTAGTCAGAGCAGTAAAGAAATTCAGACATTACATACTAAGAAGCAAAGTGATTGCTGTAGTACCAGATGCAGCGGTGAAGATGCTGCTGATGCAAAGCAAACCTGGTGAAAAGAGAGTTAAATGGATTACTGTACTACAAGAGTATGACATAGAAATTACACCAATGAAGCTAGTAAGAGGGTAGGCTCTGAGTCAAATGATATCTGAAATTGACCCAAACATCACCAGTCAGCAGTATGTGATCAATGAGAAAGATAACAGAGAATGGTATGCAGATATCAGGTACATCTTGATTACAGGAAGATGTCCATCGAAGATGCAAGCTTCACAGAGAAGAGCCTTGAAAATAAAATCCCAAAAATATATGATAAAGGGAGGAGCCTTATTCAAAAAGAATCATGAAGGAATATACCTGAGATGCTTAGAAAAGCCAGAAGCAAACAAGGTCCTGTCAGAGATACATGACAAGTTCAGAACGGCACATGGATCAGCCTTGGCCACAATGCATGCAATCCTTAGAGCAGGATATTATTGGCCTACAATTTTTAAAGACACAGCTGATCATGTTAAATGTTGTCATGTTTGTCAGGTTGCTGCCAACAGAGAGAAATATGCTGCACAACCCTTGTAGCCAGTGATGGAAGAATGCCCATTTGCACAGTGGGGCATGGACTTCATAGGACCAATCAATCCTCCGTCCTATTAGCAGCAAGACCTGCACTATTGCACCAGATGGACTGAGGCTATTAGTAGCAAGACCTGCACTGCAGATGACGTTATTAGATTTCTAGAAAGTAACATTGTTACCAGGTATGGAATTCCTTATGCTTTGGTAAGTGATAATGGTTCTGCTTTCACTTCAACTAAATTGTCAAGTTGGGCTTTTGATCATGGGATTATACTTAAATTTTCATCCAATTACTATCCCCAGGGGAATGGTTTAGCAGAATCCACCAACAAGAATTTATTGAATATCATAAGAAAACTGATAGAGAAGAACCCTAGAGAATGGAACTCATTTCTAAAATATGCTTTATGGGTAGACAGAACCAGAGTAAAAACTGCATTAGGAAATTCACCTTTTCAACTAGTATATGGGGTGGATCCCATCCTTCCTGTAAACTTGAAAATTCCTACTCTACAGTTTGCTCAAGAATACCTAGGCGTAAACAATAAGCAAGAAGTCAGGTTGCTTCAGTTGATGCACCTGGAAGAAAAAAGGAGTCAAGCAATTGACCAATTTGCAAAACATCAGGGTGTTGTCAAATGCTTGTTTGACAAGAGAGCCAAAGTTAAAGCTTTCAGGATATCTGATTTAGTCCTGATATGGGATAAAGCCCATGAAAGGAAAGGTGACCATGGTAAGTTTGATAGATTATGGATAGGTCCCTTTCAAATTTCTGAGATATTAGGAGACATCACTTATAGGCTTAAGAACCTGACAGGTGAGGATGTCCCATTGCCAGTCAATGGACAATTCCTCAAACATTATTTCCAAGCCTGAGTGACTTCATGGCATTCATGTGTATCGTATTGTACATTTGTATAGTTGTTTGTATAGTGTTCTTTTGTCTTGGGTTGTTTTGGTTGAGTTTTGTTTTGGTAAGTCAAGATGATGCACTTCATCACCCAAGAAAATAACTAAATTGTTAGGATTCAAGTGATGAGATCAGATTTAGATATAGGTTGTAATTCATTCTGAGAAATATTCATGACTAGGTTTATAATTTCTTTTCATCAGGGTGCCTTTTCTTGTCCAAAGTGAATCAATCACAATGAAACACCTAACAGCCTTGGGCTTGTTGAAGACACGAGTATAGGTGTTAAGTGAAAAATCTAAAGGGACTCCCTTGCTACCAATACAATCTCCAACCTAAAGCTATAAGTGACTATACCTTATACAAATGAGCTGACATGATGATATCAGATACATATATACAAAAAAAACTAAACAATAATATTAGGCCATCTAAGTAACTCTACCGGGGCTATAGACGCCTGTTGGCAGTGGGGCTCTACTTAGGGAGATTGTATAGATAACCTTGCCGGGGCTATGAACGCCTGCTGGCAGCAAGGCTCTATCCAGGTTGGCTATGAGGGATGATCTCCAACTATGTAGTTTAACACTAGTTACTTATGTTTTCAACTTGCTTTCAAGATGAGGATAATTAATCATATGCACACACATGATCCTTTGTTAGCATTGTTATCATGATGAAATTTTATCATTCAAAGATCATGATGATTATACTTAGAAAGAGTTAGAATACTATAGATGAATATGATCACATCACTTGAATCATTAGAATTTGTTTGTTTTCTTTGGTGGCAAGTTATTGTGTGGTTACACAACACACCCCATTTTGACTTGGCAAAATAGGGACCCAACTTTTTGGATTGGCTTGTGTTGTCTGCTTTCTGGCGGTTTGGTAAAAGTAAGTTAGATGCATCATCATGAAAGGTCAGGATGAGGTAGGTCATCATCATGAGGTTAGTTTGTCAAAGTTCATATTTCATTTCTGTGACCTCATATTTAGAAAGAGCTCGAAATTCCATGCAGGTTTGCCTTTTACATCACCTAAAAATTCATCCATATGTGGGAGTTATGGGCAGTCAAAGTTTTGGTCAAACCTGATAATCGCAAGATGATCATCATATTTTTATATCCTCAGTCATGTTGTCAAGGTCATCCTGATCTTGGTCTATCACCCGGTAAAAAAATCATGCGGTCCCAATATCCGGACGACAATCTTAGGTGATAGTGCCCTTTACCTGTCAAATAACCTTATGTATTTCGCGAGCATCATGTTGCAAGTGTAACCCGATATTTCATAATGTCCTCCTGTCGAGAAATATCACCTTATGCTAATATCCTGATGATGTCATCCTAACCTAAAAAATGAAGAAATAAATATCAGGATGACATCATCATCACATTTCCCCTTCGGCAGGATATTTCCTAAATATGATCAGGTTCACAAATATGACAATGACGTCATCTTTTACATTTTAACAAAGCCCCGGATATGACGGTGACATCATCAGGACATTCGAGAGGGGGGAGCATCATATTTCGCAATATCCTGCAGATAGATAGAAAGCTTTAGGTTGTAAATCGGCATAGCTTTTGCCTTCGGCCGTGTCTTATATTGTCTCCCCGCAGTGGTTGTCACCCCGATGAGTTCATCGGCATGTTTGTCTATCGGCCGAGTCTTGAATTCTCTCTCCGATAGTGGTTGTGTCCCCGATGGGTGGACATCAGTGTAACTCTTGGCATTGGTTTAGCTTTTGCCTTCGGCCAAGTTTGAAATTGTCATCCCGACCATATGTGGTCACACCGAAATATACATTGCATAATATACATACAGCGGAATTGAAATCAGATTAAATAGCGAGAATTCGTTGTACATTTCGTGATTGTATGTTTTTACATACATTGTGATATACATTACATGATATACATACACTGGATTTGAAATCATTTGAAAAGCGATTAATTCCATGTATATTTTGGCCTTGTATATGTAGATTCATAGCCCGATATACAAGCCGATAGCATACAAAGAGCGGATTCGAAGGAAATTTGAAAGCGATTAATTCCTTGTATATTTTGCGATGCATGATCATATTTGAAACCCGACATACAAAGAAATGGGTGGGAAAATGAAGCGATGGGTTTTTGAATCCATTTGGAGCCAGATAGCCTGATTTTCAGTCAACGATGGTTGACCCGAGTATTTTTGGCCCTGTTTATGCATTTTGTGCATGGTTTTCACAAATTTGAAACCCAATTGCATGTGTTTGAACATTTGGCCTATTTTTAGTGAAGGTTTTAGCTTCATGCTGTGTTCCAAGTGATGCTGTACTTAATGTTTGTCTGTTTATTGCAGGAAGTCTTGAGGATGTTGGAGCTGTAGCTGAACATTGCAATGTTGCACAAGGAGGCAACATGAACCAGAAGTGAGGAGGATATTGTCAAATATGCTGTTTGCTAGCTGGAGACCGAATCAAGTTAAAGATGCTGGAATATTCTGTGCCAGCTATACATTTGCCAATTGGCAAAGCATGTGCTTTTCATCTAGATCGGTGATGTAAATTGGTAAATCTTGATCGTAGATCTTTTGTAAAGGATTCCTCACCTTATTCTATAAAAGGTGGTGGAATGCCTTGTTGTAAGCATTCGAAACTTAATTGAAATCTGTTTGCTAAAGTATTCAGGGCTCATTTCAAAGCTATTGCATATGTACATGTCTTTTGCATACTTAATGAAAGAGAAGAGTATTTCGATTACAAATCTTCGTAAATCTTGAGTAATCTGTGTCTGAATTCTGGATATGTGCTTTGATTTGCTGTGTCCCTTGGAGTGCTCATCATGTTGCATGTATTGTTTTCACTCATCACCCTTTGAAGTTTGCATCAACTGTATCTAGCTGTGGAATATCCTGGTGAACATATGGTTTGATTTCTTCTCCTCATGACAGTATCGAGTATGTATTTGGATCAATAGCTGAAGGTTCAACTTTAATTTGAAGTATTCCTTTCAGTTTCTTTCAATTTCAAAACATTTCACTACCACAATTGCGAATAATTGATAATCCTAAGCAAATAACACAAAATATGCAGACATCTCATAGGTAATCACAAATATTTAGCATATTTGAATGCAAAGCATGCACAATTGAAAAATATCATGCAAAGATTGAGGTATTTCTACATCTTTTCATCTAATAACTGCATAATATGACTTCTCTGTAAAGAATTTCTGCAGGAATGTCATGATGATGGCACATTTTCACGTAAGGCCCCAAAATGGAAACAACAACTCATATTAACCTCTGAGTAATGTCAGACGATTAAGACCTAATCACCAGAGACTTGGGATCATGAATTCTCTGAATTCACAGTATCTTTCAAGATGAATAAAGGTTAATGTGTACTTTTATTCTGTGCTTGTTTATGACTAACATCATGACCAACACACCTTAGTTTGGCCATCAGTCTGAGGGTGATAGGCTGAAGTAAATGACAATTGAGTGCCCAACTTCTTCCACAAGGTACGCCAAAAATGGCCTACAAACTTTGGATCCCTATCAGACACAATGTTAAGAGGTAAACCATGGATTCTAACAATTTCTTTGAAGAACAAACCAGCAATGTGAGAAGCATCATTAGTGCATTTACATGGCAAGAAATGAGCCATCTTACTTAATCTATCCACCACAACAAATATACTATCAAAGCCTCTTTGAGTCCTAGGAAGACCCAACACAAAATCCATGCTAATACTTTCCCATGGCCTATTAGGAATAGGAAGTCGCTGATATAGACCAGCATTAGATGAAGTACCCTTTGCCCTTTGACAAATACTACAACATTCAACAAATTTTCTGATATCTGATTGCATTTTAGGCCAAAAGTAAAACCTCTTCACCTGATCCAATGTTTTATCCAATCCAAAATGACCTCCTAGTCCACCACAATGTTTTTCCTTTATGATGTTCTCCCTCATAGAACATTTAGGAACACATAGTTGGCTGCCTTTGAACAACAATCCCTGCTACAACAAAAACTCAGAAAAATCAGAATGATAAGAGTCTGAAAATTGTGATCAAACTTCATATACCTCAAAATCTTCATCATCCTGATACATGTGTTTGAGAGCATCAACCCCTACACTTTGGAACTAAATTTCTTAAACCATACACACCCTTCTACTCAATGCATTTGCCACTTTGTTAGCCTACCCCTTCTTGTGTTTGATTGAAAAAGTATTGGCTTGGAGTTGCTCAACCCATTTCATATGCCTATGATTGAGTTTCTCCTATGAATTTAGAATAATAAGTGCATGGTTATCAGTGTAAACAATAAATTCTTTTGGCAAAAGATAGTGCCTCCATTTTTTCAAAGCTTGCACCATTGCATACAATTCCAAATTATAAGTAGAGTACTTTCTCTTAGCATCATTCAATTTTTCACTAAAGAAAGAAACAGGCCTGCCCACTTGACTTAGGACGGCCCCTATAGCAAGATTACTAGAATTACATTCCACTACAAACAACTTATTAAAGTAGGACAAAACAAGTATGGGTTGTTGTGCTACCTTTTGTTTCAGAATTTCAAAAGAATCATTGGCTGCCTTTGTCCACAAAAACTTACATTTCTGCCCCCTTTGATGGTATCCAAAATTGGTGCACAAATATGACTAAAACCCCTTATAAATTTCCTATAAAAAGTTTGCCAAACCATGGAAACTTTTCACATCACCTGTTGTTTTTGGAGTTGGCCGTGACAAAATGGCTTCTACCTTTGTTGGATCCATCTTCAAACTACCCTGTTAAATCATAAAACCAAGGTAGGCAAGTTCTTCCTTCATGAAGACACCCTTTTCCATGTTGATCATCAATTGGTCATCATGCAACTTCCTCAAAACCTGATCCAAATGTTGGAAATTCTCCTCCTTAGTCCTACTAAAAACAAGAATGTCATCCAAATATACCACAACAAATTTGCCAATGAAATCCTTCAACACTTCATTCGTGAGATGCATAAAAGTTCTTGGAGCATTAGATTTACCAAATGGCATCACAAAACACACATAAAGACCCTCATTTGTTTTGAATGCTATCTTCCATTCATCCCCTTGTTTGATTCTAATTTAATGATACCCACTCTTAAGGTCTATCTTGGAAAAGTATCTAGCCCCTCCCAAACAGTCCATTAGGTCCTCAATTCTTGGCATAGGGAACCTATATCTTATGGTAATCTTATTAATGGCTCTAGAATCCATGCACAACCTCCATTTACCATCTTTTTTTGGGGCTAGGACTGTTGGGACAACACATGGGCTAAGACTCTTTCTCACCAATCTCTTATCCAACAATTCTTGCACTTGCTTGGCAATCTCTTCATTTTGTGAAGGTGTCATTTTGTAGGCTTCTTTTTTTGGCAAAGTAGATCCCGGTATGAAGTCAATTTGATGGCTTATGTCCCTAATAGGTGGCAACTCATTAGGCATTTCTTCTACCATAATCCCCTTATACTTCTCTAGAAATTGTTGCACCTCATTAGGAACTTCTTCCTTACTACGATCATGCAAACTAGGACTATTTTTAGGCTTGAAAATTAGATCATACCCTTGGGTTCCTTCCTCCTTAAGGGTATCTAGAAACTCTTTACCATTCACAATCATGACACTTGACCCAACATTCTTTTCTACATGCTCATCAGGCAATGGATCCATTCTATACTTTCTACCATTCTTAGTTATGATGAAAGAATTAGTTTTACCATCATGTTGTGATTGAACATCATATTGCCATGGACATCCTAAAAGCAAATCACAAGCATCTATAGGAATTACATCACACAAAATTTTGTCCTTATATTCTCGTATCTCAAATTTAACCCATGATTGTTCATCTACCAAAACTTGTTGTCCCTTATTTAACCATGATACTTTATAAGGACTAACATGAGGAAGCCTTTTCAATTTCAATTTGTCTACCATTTCAATGGAAACCAAATTTTTAGTTGAGCCTAAATCAACAATTACCTTGCAAATCTTACCATAGGCCTTGCATGTTGTCCTGAGCAATGTCTTCCTTTGAGGGGGTTCTTGTGTTTGAGGCACCTTCAAAATGGTTCTTCTCATCATCAAGCTTTCTCCTTCATGGGCTGCACTTCCAATTGGAGAGTTGACACTTTGGCAATCTTCCTCTTGGATCAATTAGTTCCTTCTCTCTCCTCCATGAGAGCTTGAGGCTTGCTTTTCAGGACATTTGAAGGCTGGATGTCCCACTTGGTTACAATTGTAGCACCTTCCCATGAAGACATTAGGACCTCTTCCATTAGGCCTTCTTCCTCTAAAGCCTCCTCTAGAATGGGATTCCCCACTTTGCTCTTGGGAACTAGATTCCCCTTGGCTTCTTTGGGATTGATTTATGCCCCCAAAACTCCCCCTACCTCTAAAATTTCTGCCACCTCTTCCTCTATTTTGATGCTCACCTTTCCTCTTCAACTTCTCTTCAGCCCTTAGTGCCACTTGAAAGCACTTCTCCATAGTTTCAGGGGTCAATAAACTGATTTCATCTTGGATATTGAACCTCAAACCATTTAGATACCTTGCCACCTTAGCTTTTTCCT
Organism: Cunninghamia lanceolata; assembly: GCA_027924645.1. Taxonomy (NCBI): domain Eukaryota; kingdom Viridiplantae; phylum Streptophyta; class Pinopsida; order Cupressales; family Cupressaceae; genus Cunninghamia; species Cunninghamia lanceolata. Next base: position 1,984,064 of record BSBN01000925.1, on the reverse strand, counting down.
CCTCCATGTACCCACAACGAAGAGTGTATTGTGAAACTCCTCGGTGTAAGTAGCCACATCCAAATGTCTTTGCTTGAGATTTTGCATCCTCTTGTAGATCTGCACCTCATAGTTTGATGGAAGGAATTGGGACTTGATCCTCTCCAACATTCTACTCCATGAAGAGATCATACTCTTCCCATTCTTTACCCTCTCTCCTTGGGTGTAATTCCGCCATGTAAGGGCAACACCTTTGAGTTTAGTTTTTGCAAACTTAACCCTCTTACTTTTAGGAACTTCCTTGTATTCAAAGTAGTTGTTTAGAGCCTCAATCCACTCCATGACTTCATCAACATTTGTCTTCCCACTAAACATGGGAATCTCCATCCGAGCCTTCGAAGAATCCTTGCCAATTCCCTTGATGGCGTTAAGGAAATGCTTTTGATCAGTCAGTACCTCCACCTCTTCTTGCTCTTCTTCTTCTTCCTCTTTCTCTTCCTCTTCATTTGAACCTTCATCTATCCTCTTCCCTATCCTCAATGCCTTCAACTCTGCTTGGAGTGCTTCCTTGACTCCACTTTTGATCTTCTCTTCCATCTCCTTGAACTTCTTGACCACTTCAGTGGTCATCCCCTTTGGAGGCATATTGCTAGCCTCTCCTTCACTCTCCTCTACTAACATATACTAGGCCAACAATATAACCTTTTATGGCTCTGATACCACTATGATGTGGAGGCAAATTGGAAGGGGAAGGATAGACAAACTAGACAAGGTTCTACTACACCTACTAGCCCAAAAACATAGATCTTTATGTAAAAGTGGGAACAACAAAAGGAAACTCTAGTATCATCATGGAAATGTTGGTTTGGGATGTTAGGGGACCCATTCCATCCATTGGCCAAGGTAGATTGGACTTCGGTTTGGTACTTCCTTCACAAACCCCCCAAAAAGACTAGTAGCCCTAAAAACAGAGAACAATCCTAATAAATTCTAGCACTGACCTCTAAATGAAAATCTCACATAATTGAAAGATTCCCTTTATGATTCCCCACAATATATTCAAGAATGGGTTTTGGTTGTTTTGGGAGGTATGCCCTAACCAATAACCCTCCTAGTGTTTTTAAGCCCTAATTAGGCCTAGTTTATGAAGGAAGTACCCTCAAATGGTGGCTTGTAACTTCCAAGACTACTTGAACATATCAATGGCACCCCAAAACCATAGGATTCAATCTTCCCTTGCTGTCATGATTGATTTTCCTCAAAAACCATACTACTGTTGCTTCTGTCAATCACTTAGCACATGATTTTGCTAAGTCTAATCAATGAAATCTTAACAATAACAGTCCTTTTCCCAAGAAACCCTTACAAGACATAAAAAAAGACATTAGGGAACTCATTCCACTGATCACAGAGTTTGGTGGTTCAGTGGAATGAAAGAAACATCTTAAAATTGCTATCAGAACCCTAGTTAAGGGTTTCTAGACCACTTGTAGAGAAAGGAGGAATACAATAGTATAAATGAATGTCAAGGAATCAAAGCATATGCAATCAAGAGATGACTCACCAAATTAATTCTCCAACATAGCCACTAGTCACCACTTGACCATACATGGTCAGGGTATGCACAGTAACAATGAGTTCTTCAAGAAGATAACAACTTTAGTGAATAGTTTAATATCAAATGGTTGTGGATTGTCTTAACTCCAATGACATGAGCCCAACCTGATCTTGATTGATAGCTATCTCATCATACTCCACTTCCAAGAAACCTAGGTTCCATGACAGAGCCGTACAATAGAGAAATACAGACTAATATGTAGTAAATTCAAAAAATAACACAGAAAATGTAGAGAACTCACTTGTATTGTCTTCAACTCCTTCACACAGCTTACAATCATCATGTTCAAGGTGTTCTTAACCTTTCCAACCTCTTGAAAAATAGTTTGGTTCGATGGGAAGGTTTGCAACCACCTCTTCCCATTGAACTTCCTTTGGTAGTTTTAGAAATCACAACTACTTACATGCTTTGTTAGCATAATTATAGTGGGTTTAGGAGTTTGAAACTACCTTCCATAGGATTACAATATAATTAGGCCTTAACTAGACCTTACACCACCCTAGACTCCTTGTTATGCCTTGATAAGGCTCACAAACATGAAGATTATCCTTCTATATGTCTTGAGAAGGCTTACATATATGACTGTCCCTATACAATGATGAATGTTTAATGAGGATGGTCTCTAGGACCTTATGAAACAAAACAAAAATGAACTTCAAAACAAAAGAAATCAAGTTTTTAGTCTTCTTGTATCCTTGGCGCTCCTGCACTAGGTTGACTATTGGGAATAACCTTGAAAGGATTATATGTTTGCTTCGTGTATGATGCGTATACTTTGTGCTTGTTAATATATGTAGTGAAATCATTATTTATTATGCTATGATGATTTGATATCATTATTTATAAAGTATTGATCTCATTAATAATTATGCTCATAGATAGATGAACTTAATATGAATGATAGATGAATTTTAATATGAATAATGCTATGAACTAATTATTATCAAATTTATTGATCTTTAATATTTCTAATGTCCCTTTCTAGTGATTATTATTGTATACAGTTAAAAAATTAGGAATATCCTAAAAGGGGACTATTGTCCTAATTTGCTTCCCAACCAAATAGCCCAAATCCATAAAATCTCTAAGTGTTTTCCCCTTTAGAGATGCAAGGAAAAACATCCCAAAATTGGCTAAGTCCAAAAATCTTGAGTTTGTCTTTTGTTTTCTATCTCTTTGAAGTTTCAAAGTTTGGAGTTCCTCCCTTCATCATGTTATCCTACACTACTCTGAATCCCACCCCTTTGTTTTACAAAAAAGCTAAGTGTTTTAACCTTTTCAGAGTTTTAGACTTCAGACTTTTCTCCTTTTCTTCTTCCCTCTTGGAAGGTAGAATGTGGAAGGCCTAAGGCCTGATCTCTGATGGGTGTTATATATTCTAAGGCATTCCACCATTCCGTCGAGTCCTTTTGGATGGGCCTCGGCAGGCTGGCAAAATCATGGAAAGCTGACATGTGGTCATGACATCATCAAGGAAAGAGAATGGCAGAAGGCCCGACGGCTGAATTCCACTGAAGTCTTATGGAAATAATACTAAGTGTTTTGGACTTCGAGGATTGGACCTTCCTTCTTCCTTCTCATTGAAGGTGGAAGATGGAAGGCTCGAGCTCCAAACTTTGCCAAAATTTTAAAAAAATAGCTAAGTCTCTAGACTTTCAGGGCTCGGACTTTCCTTCCTCTTTCTCTGGGAAGGTTGAAGACAGAAGGCCCAAGGCCCAAAGTCCTCTACTATCAAAATTATTCTAAGTAAAAGTGGAGTTTGAGGAGCAGACTTTTCTCCTTTTCTTCTTCCCTCTTGGAAGACAAAATGCCAAAGGCCCGAAGCCTGATCTTCGACCACTTTTGCAATCTTCAGAATAAAGGAAATGAAGAAAAATGAAAGGTCTGCCATGATCAATCTTGTTAAAATCTTGCTTCTAAAGTAGGAATCCAGTCTAGATGAAAGTTCAAGTGTCGATTTCCAATGAGATATTTGTTCAACTACTTCTTGGAGATATTTTATGAATTTATGTCAAGACAATCAAATTTTCTCCTGATATTCTTTTTGTAAAATATCTTTGACAGGCCCCTGGGCACATTCATTATAGTAGGTCATGGCACTTCTATTGAAAATGCTATATAAGGCATGAAATGTAAGGTATTCAGGTTGGTCGTTGATTGTAAAAAATCACATTTCTTTTCAATTGTAATTGTGCCCCTTTGACAATAAGCAATAAGATTTTTACCTTTTCATGAATTCTCTTGCTCTGTATAATATTTCTGTTTGAGTATCCATTTGTGAATCCTTCTTTCCTTCTGGTTCTCAATTAGTTTCTTTTACCTCTACAATTTGTGTTATGATTTGTGTATGCTCATCTATTGTTTGTTATTAATCTATGCATATTGTAGGAGTACAATCAACACTGAGGGGGAGCTGAATCAGTGTTGATACACAATAACAAATTTTTATTTCCTCTCTAAAATTGTCAATAAGATTTGTCTGAATTGAATCAATTATCAAAAGCACATTCACCAAATCTTCAATTATATAGGACACATGAAATTATGCAAATTATCAACACAAGAAGAATTAATGAGTGGAAAACCCTCCCGAGGTAGAAAAACCACTCCAAAACTACCTCACTGGCTTAACTAAAAAACATGCCTCACTGGCTACATATAGGTCTCACTGACTAGGCAAGCCTCACTAGCTACAAAGAATCCTCACTGGCTACAAAGAAGCCTCACTAGCTACAATATGTGTCACACTGACAAATGTAAGGTCTCACTAACCTATAAGCGTCACTGGCATACTATGCCTCACTGGCAAACATAATTACCATTAGAAAAGATAAACAAAATCAGAGGGTTACTCTATTTCCATTCAATTCATTAGCCCATCTCTCCATAATACAAACTCCATTTGTAATTTCTCCATGTGAATGTATTCAACCTGCATCTGATGCTCAATCAATTCACCTAATTTAGATTCAATTTCATATTGCCTTCATACTTGATTTTATTCAAACTGTGTCATACAAGTTGTCTTCATATTGGTTCACATCCATTACAACTGTATCATCAATTTATCTTTTTCATTGATCTACACAACAACCACTCCATCAAAACACCTGTGATGTCATTAAATATCAGATGACCTTTCACATTCAACTCTTCTCTGCTTTTACAATTTCACTTTCATTTTCTTCTTTTTCAAAAATATATTCCACCTGCAAAATAAAAACATATATATTTCTTCTTGCATCCATGTAAGAGAAAATAAAAATCTTTCCATATTCCATTTTTATTTTCTCTGAATATCTTTTCATATCTCTATGTGAACTTAAAAAAAAACCTCTTCAATCTTTTCATCTTCTCCTTAAAAAAAATATTCAATTAATTTTGCCCTACATACAACATATAACAAAGAGATATATAAAAAATTTCAATCAAAACATTAAATCAAATTCCTTGTCACCAAAAATACTTCAACCCTTAATCATTCATTGTCCTCTCTCTGTCAAAAATCTCTTCCTCTGCTCTTAAAAAAAATCTTTATTTCCTCACAAAAAATTCTTCACTAATTTCTTCAATGGCATGGGAGAGAAAATGGAAAGAATTTTCCAAAAAAAAAAAACTTTTAAAAAGCATCAACCATCTCCTTTAAAAGCTCCTTAAAAAACTCATATACTTCCCATATTCGATCTCATGCCTTTGAAAAGGCAAATAAAATAGAAATTTAAAAAAAAAATCTAAACTTTAGAAACAAATCCATTTATGGCTAATTCTCAATCCCTTAAAAAAACCTTAGAAACTTCATAAAACAAATTCAAACCAAAAATATTCAATGCATTTTATAAAAAAACAAAACCTCCATTAAATCATGCTTTAATGATATTGGATGGCTTTGTATAAATCGGGCTCTCCGTAAGGCAATTTGATGCCCTTATTAAAATCATTGAATAGCCTTTCCAAATAAAACAATGACCGATGCAATATGTTAAAGAGCCAAGAGGACTAATGCTAATGGTGAATGAGGTCAATGGGGCCAGTTTCCCACGATAATAATACCCTTTACCAAGTCACTTTAAGTGACTATTACTTGTGACAAGAAGTAAACTTTGTTTTATAACAAAAAGTGCATACATTGTATGATAGGTAGAGAGGAGCTAATGTATACCTTGTGATAAGGTTTATTAATGATTTTAATTCTCAAGAATTTTAATCAATATGATTCCTCATATATTTGCCAAGAATTCCTCTAATGTACAAGCAAGATGACTTCAAAACTTGATGTCTTGTATGAAAACAAAAACCAACATCACTAAATGCACAACCTTGTCTTGTGAACACTTGAGTGTGAAAGCAACATGATAAGAACAACTTATCTCCTATCATAAGGTCTTGTGAACACTTGAGGTGGAAGAAACTAGATGATATGGTTTTCTATCATGATGAGTTGAACACCTGCTAGGCATTATGAAGTCCTGATTCAACAACAAATAAAGCAAGAACATGATCAACCTGTGAAGTCAATGTGAACACCATCCAATTTGTGGATTACATCATCCTCCTCAACAAATGAAAAATCAGCATCATTAACACCCAAACCAAACATCATACCAACAAGCAAACTTTTTAATGTCTTAACTCAAACATCATACCAATAGAACTTAAGATTTCCTTATTAATGATCTTCTGATGTTCCATATGAGCAACTACTTTTGACAACTTTATCACCATACAAAAAACAAGACACATCATTATCATATCACTATCATCATCCTTCATGATACAAAATTTTTGTGTTTTCTACCTTGCATCTTATCACAAACATGAATCAACTCCAAACTCTCTGAATGGAAGATCAATATGTAAATCATGTTACGAATCATGAACATCAACCATCTAATTACTATCATCAAACCATCCATTGTAACTTGAACATTATCAAACTTACTGAGAGCATGTAGAAAAGATATTCAAACCAAATTCTATCTACAAGAACAATGACATCCCAAAGAACCAAACTACTCCTATCAATCTGCAATGTGTAGATACCACAAAGAAGATCTTCTGATTTGTAACAACAATCCTACATTATCATTTCTTGAACAAGAACATACATCATGCATATGAATTATGTGAACTCCTGTATGATCAATATCAACACCTTGTGAACCTGCAACACCTTTTGACATCAATGACAATTTACCTTCATCATATACATGGTTTATCTGAGGGCGTACCTACATTCAAACTTGGTGTATCACCCCCTTTTCATTTTCAGTTCATCCTCCTTTCCTTTTTCATCAATGGTGCATAGATTAGGTTTAGTCTTAGCAATAGCTGAATCTCACATTCAATGAAGGAACTAGCCTCTTTTTGGAGGTTTGATCTCCTTGTAGGGTCCCACACTTGGAGATAATCCCAATGCTTCACTAGATTGTTGAAACCCTAAACTTCTCCAACACAGGGTGTAAATCCAAGTGACAACAATTTTTGGCATGCCCCGTGGGACCATTTGATGATCCTTTTCATCCATTAAAGAGTTATGGTGTTCTCTTCAGTACATCTTGCCTTTCAGGGCAGTTTGTCCAACACCATGGTGACTCTACTGATCAAATCTGCTAGTGAAAGTAGCCCATGTGCCTAAAGAACTTCAACGATCAAGATTTGGTGATACTCTTGGTCTAAATTTATTTCAAGAGCATTTCAATCACCTGGCAACTCTACTAGTATGAGCCTATTTCTTAGAAGGGCAAATTTTTTTGCTGTTTTTCCCATATTGTTTGAATGATTTCTGCTTCTCTTCATGCTATATTATGTCAAACTATTATGTAAGCTCTGAATACCAGCACCCACATGATCCTTATTCCCCTCCATCTTGTCAAAATACATGTCATTGGCCTCCATATCAGCCATTTTAGGCCCAAGATACCTCTGGTTTTACGTCGTATTGCCATGTTTCAGTGAAATATCAACATTTTAATGATGATTGCCTCCCTCCCGCCCCTACTCAATCTTCTTAGTAGCTTCATAATGTTTATTATCAACCCTAAGAAGACTACTTTGATCCTAGCCAGTGTAACCCCCCTTCTAATCAGTTCTGAGATGTTGACAATGTGAATATGGATGCACTCAAAGATCTCACGGGCATGTTCCTAGAGCTTAATAGGCTTTTAGATGATAAGAGAAGAAAAAGAGGGTATAATCTGCCTCAGTGAGACTATAGTTTTAACATCAGAAACATTAATGATTTGAAGGAAGCATTCTTAGGCTTGCAAAGGGACTGGGATGAGTTTCAAGGATTGAAAGAGTATGAACGATAGCAGTAGGAGGCACACCAGAGGGTTTTTCTAGAAAACCTTGCTATATAGATTGCAACTCAAGAACAATAGATGAGGCAAATAGCCCAATATGTTCCATCCATTCCCAGCTTCAGGCAACCCCTCCCTTTTGCCCAAGTTCAACTTGTGGTAGAAGTAACCCCTAAATTCTAGATCCCAAGCTTCAGGTAGGGGATTTCCTTTGAGCCTCCAAAACCACTTTCCAGTTTCAAAATCCCAAGTTTTAGAGGCTCTCTCCCTCCACAAGACCATGTTCCTACACAAACCTAGTTTATCACTCCCCAAGAACATTTTTCCCAAGAACCCTTTCCCATCCAGGAAATTCAAGAAAACATTCAGACCTCTTTCCCTGACACCATTTCAATTTTCAATGGTGCACCTATCGTCTACCGAACTAGTTGGGATGATGAGCTAAAGGTAGAGGTGGAATTGTTGGAATCACTTACATCTATGAGTAATGTTGATTCAAATAAAGGGTTGAATCCTCTAGATTTTGGTTCTTTTGAATATTTTTCGCATGCATCTGATCAAACAAACAAGGATGAAATGCAAAGATTGCATGGGGAAAACCTTCAACTGTAGAGACAATGTGAGAAGAATCCAGTGGAGTTATAGTCAAATGATGAGGGCTTTAAGGATGAGGTTGTTACAAAGATTGCTCTAGAAGAAGTTGATGATGCCACTCTATTTCATGAGCTACCCAGTTACATTGAAGATGAAGTGGGCATGCAATTACCTATATTAGCTATAGTTTTAGAGCAAAATGAGGACATTCAAAATCATGGTGAGTTGTTGGCATGTGCAAAAAAGCATAACCATGAGGTTCCAACACATGAAGAAGAGAAAATAGGCAACCATATACTAAAAAGTGCAGAGGCTGATAATACAAGCATGTTTGAGGAGCTCTCATGTTTTATTGAAAATGATGATGTGGAGATTGAGCATGGGAAGGAACAAATTGAAGATTTGTTCTTGATTATCCAGCAGGGATATCAGCTCCTTGGTGAAGGGGATTTCACCATTGAGCATGTGCAAGTCTCATTTTTTGAGCCTAATCTAGAAAATCATGAGCATCTCATTCATAAGGAGGAAGCTGCCATCTTTCCAAACCATGTGCAACTGCTAGAGCATTTAGACCAACAAAAGGTTATAGAATCAGAGCATGAACATGAATGCAACAATGATGGCTTGCATACCATTTCAAGGGGATGTCCTATCAGGCATATGGCCCAACTAGAGACATATGAGGAGTCCCTACCTGTCATGCTTCCTTCAAAGCATGAGGTTGAGCACCAAAATGGGCTGAATCAGCCCCTTTATCCACTTCTAGGAAGCTATATTTCTGATTGGTGCAAAAGGATAGGTGAGCTTTTCTTTACCCTTGGGGAAGCATTTCACTATCTAGTTGTATGTCCATCCATTCCCGGCCACCTCTTTTTAATTGCCCATAGGCGTGAGAAACATTATAAATTATTAAGGAAGGGTAGTTGTTTTCAGGAACCTATTAATGGCTTTATTAGAGGTCATTTCCTTGTTGTTAGCTTAGGTTTAGAGTAGGTTTTGTTTCTACTTTAGGTTTCCCTTTTCCCTAAGTGCTCTTGCATAGGATACACTCTCATTAGGAGAATACATGCCTTGTTTCCTTTTGTGGTGTTGTTTTGAGGTTGGTTTAAGTTGTTTCCAACATACTTCACCCCTTTTGACTCTATGCCCAATGAATGCTTAAGGCCACTGGTTCCCTTTTGTTTAGCTAGAAAACACCCTTGAGAAGTCACCAAAATGTTGTCCTATTTTTTTTCCTAGCTAAATAGCCCAAGTCCATTAAATCTCTAAGTGTAAGGAAAAACATCCCAAAATTGACTAAGTCCAAAAATCTTGAGTTTTCCTTGCGTTTTCTATCTTTTTAGAGTTTTGGAGTTCAGAGTTCCTCCGTTCATCATGTCATCCTACACCGCTTTGAACTCTGCCCCTTGTTTTGCAAAAAAGCTAAGTGTTTTAACCTTTTCAAAGTTTCAGACTTTGGACTTTTCTCCTTTTGTTCTTCCCTCTTGGAAGGAAGAAGGTGAAAGGCCCGAGGTTTGATCTTCGATGGGTGTTATATGTTCTAAGGCATTCCGCCATTCTGTAGAGTTCTTCTGGGTGGGCCCCGATAGGCTGGTGGAACTGTGAAAAGCTAACACGTGGCTGTGATGTCATCAAGGAAAGAGAAAGGCAGAAGGCCAACTTCCGTCGAAGCCTTATGGAAATAATGGTAAGTGTTTTAGACTTCATGGATCATACCTTCCTTCTTCCTTCTCATTGAAGGTGAAATATGGAAGGCTCAAGTTCTGAACTCCGCTGAAACTCTCAAAATATGGCTAAGTCCTTATACTTTTGGGACTCAGACTCTCCTTGTTCCTCTTTCTCTGGGAAGGTAGAAGATGGAAGGCCTGAGGCCTGAAGTCCGCTACTATCAAAATTCTTCTAAGTAAAAGTGGAGTTCAAGGAGCAGACTTTTCTCCTTTTCTTCTTACCTCTTGGAAGGAGAAATGTCAAAGGCCTGAAGCCTGATCTCTGACCACTTTCGTGATCTTCAGAATAGAGGAAATGAAGTGGAATCAAAGGTCCACCATGATCAATCTTGTTAAAATCTTACTTCTAAGGTAGGAATCTAGTCTAGATGAAAGTCAAACATCCAACTCCAGGTAGAAAATTGTAATTGAGCATTTATGGTTGCAAGAGGCGGTTCAAGCATCAATTTCCAACGAGATATTTGTTCAACCACTTCTTGGAGATATTTTCTACATTTATGTCAAGACAATCAGATTTTCTTTTGATATTCTTTTTGTAAAATATCTTTGATAGGCCCATGGATGCATTCATTACAGTAGGTAATGGCGCTTGCATTGAAAATGCTATATAAGGCATGAAATGTAAGGTATTTAAGTTGTAAAAAATCACATCTCCTTTCAATTGTAATCATGCCTCTTTAACAATAAGCAATAAGATTTTTACCTTTTCATGAATTCTCTTGCTTTGTGTAATATTTTTGTTTGAGTATCTATTTGTGAATCCTTCTTTCCTTCTAGGTCTCAATTAGTTTCTTTTACCATTGTAATTTGTTTATGATTTGTGTATGCTCGTCTGTTGTTTGTTATTAATCTATATATACATGGTTTATCTAAGGGCCTACCTACATTCAAACCTAGTGTATCACCCCCTTTCATTTTTAGTTCATCCTCCTTCCCCTTTTCCTCAATGGTACATAAATTAGGTTTAGTCTTTGTAATAGATGAATCTCACATTTAGCAAAGGAACTACCCTCTCTCTGGAGGTTTGATCTCCTTGCAGGGTCCCACACCTGGAGATCATCCCAATGTTTTAGTAGATTGTTGAAGTCCTAAACTGCTCCAACACATGGTGCAAATCCAAGTGACAACAAGGACATTACAGTGGTATCAGAGCTTTGATCCTACTAGCTTGGGGATCAAAGATAGTTAATTAAGCCAAAAAGCTTAATGAGCTTTGGAAAGAGAAAGGGAAGTATGACGAAGATGATATTGCAAATAGTACATTAGCAACACTTTCAGGGCTAGTTCTATAACAACACAGATGGTGTGGATTCAATTACCAAAACCAACTGGGATTCTTGATTACATCCTTCAACAACTACATTTCCTTCAATTCTAAATACACTTGCTAACTTATTTCATCCTTGATGTCTCATACTCTCTTTTCAATAACATAGGTCATTTTTCTCTTCTAATGATCTTTTCTATCATAGATTGTCTACGCACTATCTTATCATCTTCACGGATTATTCTACACTTCTACAACTTGTTTCATAATTATGTCTTACTTAAGATTCAAATTTACCTTCTCTACAACATCACTGGATTCACCTTTCTAGTCTTTCTTCAAGCCCTCTTCATTAATCAAATTTCTCTACACCATCACTGGATTCATTGTATATTCCCTTTTGACTAAGTTGTTGAATATTAGAAGTTGTCAGTTGGTAGCGTGTGCCATCTCTTGACTATTGATTATTTTGACGAGATCCTCGCTGTTGGGTCATTGTAACAAATCTAAACTTTATTGTATAAAAGGGCCATGATCTTTCATTTCTAAAAGAGACTAAATTATTGAATTTAGGAGCACTAAGTCTGTAATTTTTGCAACTTTTGTGATCTCTCTCAAGGTTCTTTCTCAAGATTAATGTATATGTACATACTCTTTGCATACTTAATGAAAATGGAGTTGTTTAGTGGAAAAAGTGGGAATTGTGATAGTTTATCTAAATCAAATCAAACCCCTCTTTCTCCAACTAAGCATTAGGAAATAGGAACTGAGATTGCTAACTATAAAGGATCAAGATATTGATTCCTATTGCCTTGTATGCTTGTTGTGACTGATCAGATGTCTCAATTAGGTTTTAACAAGTTTCAAGCACTCAACTAGAACAAAACCCTAATTTCAAATTAAGTTATAATAGATAGATTTCCAACACAGATACTAACAGATAAATCACAGAAGGATCATAGAGAGTAAGTACCTAGAAATTGAGGGCCTGCTAGACTAGGGTGCCCGCCCCAGTGTCTAGAAAGTTTTCGGTGACTAAAACCTCCTGTACTCGATGTCAGAGTGTCTACAAAGGGCTCTAGATCTAGAAGTAAATGCCCAATTAGACTAGGGTGCCTGCCCTAGTGTCTCAATTATTTCCTGATGCCGAAACTCAAAGTTCTGCGATGACTGTATCTACAATATCTTTCTTCTGCTCCTTTCTGCTAGATCTTTTCGAATACAACCTGCACATGCAAAAGAAGGAGAAATATGGTTGTGGCTATATAGGATCCTTCCTCAGTCAAGCCTTGTCTTTGGTATTTCTACCACAACAATAGCCAATGATAAAGATTTGCAGATGTGTGTGCTCATAGATCATATGTGTATGTAAAAAATGTAAAACCCTAGATGACTCAAGCATCAAGGAAAGATCAACACATTGCTTCACTCAAGGAAACAACAACAACATCACCTCAAGGAGATGATTGCAATGAAGACTTGTAGAACAAGAAGGTGAGGTAGCTGTTATTTGTAGAGGATTCCCAAGCTCAAGTTGGAGGCTTCAACCCTTCTCCCCATCATATAAAGGGCTTAATAAAACCCTAGGAAGAGCAAGATAGACGTAACATCTTGATTCCTAATCTCCACCAAATATCTCCATGACAGCAACTTCAAAAAGTTTCCAAGAGCTTCAACAAAGTACTAATCTTCAATGGCAAAAGTGGCAAAATCTTGGCATAATAAGCTTGCATATAGATTGTGTGTGATAAAATGATTTTCAATTCTCTTTAAATACCTAACCTTAGAAATTCAAATATTTGAAATAACATGCCGACATCGCATGAAAAATCAAAATTTGAAATCAGAATCATGAGGTGCATGACAAGAGCCAACACCACCCAGAAATTTAGGATCTGAGAAAATAGGGCGAGACAAGGGCATGAGCACCCTAGTCTAGACCCTAATTTCCACTTAAGATTTGCATTTAGGAGGGTCCAAAATATCCAAAATCCAAACTCAGTTCCTAGGTTCAGTCAACAATTGCTTTAGAATACGATATTTCTTTAGTTAGATATCGGTCAATCAGGGTTTAGTAGGCTAGAAACAAAAATGACAAGAGGACACCAAAGAAGAGGAGCTAAACCATGAGAAATTGTGTCATTCCATGCAAGAGGACAATTTTTGACATAACATTTAGCTCCCACTTTAGTGGCCATATGACACTACATGCATATGAAACTAAAGGAAAGTAAATACATCAATCATGAAAAGGATACCCAAAAGGTTACTGTAGAAGAATCTGAAGTTTTGTCATGCAAGAGGAAGAAGCCCACAGTCTTTAATCCTATAAGACCACAAAGTTAGGAACTGCATCCTACAAAGGAACACTTGTCAGATAATTGAAATCAAATCAACCTACAACCACCACACAAATAGGTCAGTCATAAACATTAGGGGTAGAGTGATGAGACATGATTAGGAAGGAAATCAAGGGAGATATATCACCCCCTTGTTTCTTCTTGCTTAGTCCAAAAAGGAGAAACAAGGTGGTTATCTATGTGCACAGATTTCAAGGAAAGGTTGATGAGAAATGAGTTGTGAGGGTCATTTTTGCAAAAAAAACTAAAGCACAAGGCATTGGGTTGGATGGAGGGTAGAACCAGGATTCCAATGCAACAAACAGTGTGCAAATCCGAATTCAGAAGCCCAAGATAGATGCTTGTGACTAAAGTTGTTTAATTTTGCACCTAGATAGTGATAGGAAGTCTCATCCATTTACTAGAAGTAAAGGGAGTTCTCACTTTTTCACCATTCATTATTGTTTTTATTGTGTAGAGGAGAGAAGGAGAAGGAGAAATGAAAGGAAGCTAGGTGTGCAGAAACGCTTCCTACACTAATCTATTGAGGAGAAGGCTATGCAAATTTAAATTTATCCTAACTACTACAGTGATGTTAAACCATTAACATGAGATATTGCAGCAAAACACAAGAGCCAGAAAGAAGACAGAAGAAGAGAGACAGAGATTTACAGTGGGGAAAACCCTTATCGGGTGAAAACCCCACACTCAGAAACCTACACAATGTATTAACAAATCTGAAAGAATGTTTAAACACACTTGCAATGCAAGCTTCAATGGTCTTTGACACTCATGTTTGGAGTCAATCTGGCAACATAACAGTACCTGTAAACCTATGATACAAACTCCATCTCCAAGCACCTGTTTAAATAGAACATACAAGGCAATTTTGGACCTTTCTTGGAATGGGCGTCCAATATGGCATGTTGGACCAAAACCCACATCTAGGGACACTTGGTCAACATTGTAGAATGTATCTAACAATTTTCCATAGCTCCCATCCCAAAGAGGTCACCTATTTCCAAAATGGGCTATGACAGATGCTCTTACGACACTTACAACCGTCATAGAATCTGTCATAGCGGTTACAACTTATAGATGTAAGAGAATCTGTCATACACATGCTATAAATAGTATATTCTCTTACAACACATCATATTCCACCTTGGGGTGCCCAAATATGCCTCATTCAAATATGCTTCATGACACATGTCATTACCTGTCTTACAACCTTTTATTTTCGACTCTTACATGTCATAGATTCGTCATAGGAATCCGTCATAACCATTTTGGTCAAACATTCCTTACACAACATAGAAGATGCTAACACATGGCAGAATATTCCTACCACTAAATGGGATGCCTATCTCCTCATGTGAGGACAAAATAACAAGTTGTCATAATCCATGTAGGATTGACACATCACCGTGCCACATCCCACAATATGACAAAGTGGAATTTCCAATTATTTGCAACATAGGCAAATGAATAATAAATACAAACATTACAAATGCAGAGAATTACCAAGGTTGAGACACCTTAATTCCCAACATTCTCCCACTTGTCGAACACCTTGTAAGAGCCAATAGAAAAACAAGTTTTAACTACTATAGGCTGAGAGGCCCATAGACTCCGAACACCATTTGAACTTCTCTATGCCCACTGGTTTTGTCAATGCATCTGCAACATTCTTCAAAGTATCTACTTTCTCCAAATTTACCTTTCCATCCTCAACCATGTCCCTCACAAAGTGAAACTAAACATCAATGTGCTTGGTTCTAGCATGGAAAGTTAGATTCTTTGCAAGGCAAATTGCACTCTAACTGTCACAACTGATCATGATCTGATCTGTATCAACACTAATATCTGAACACAATCTCTTAAGCCAAATGGCTTCCTTACAAGCATGAGTTGCTGCCGTATACTTAGCTTCTATCCTGGACAAAGAAACAATAGGTTGTCGCTTACTCATCCAACTAATAGCACCACCAAACAGTGTAAAAACATAAGCACCGGTGGATCTCCTACTGTCAATGTCACCTGCCCAATCTGAATCCACAAATCCACGAATATCAATAGAATGCGGAGGTCCTAAAACATTACAATGATAGCAAATGGAATACTCAGAAGTACCCCTCAAATATGTGAACACTCACTTAACTGCATCCCAATGAACCCATCCAGGATTAGCCATAAATCGACTAAGGACTCCCACTGCTTGGGCAATATCTAGTCTTGTGCAGACCATAGTATACATCAAACTGCCAACAACACTAGCATAAGGTACTCTGCTCATGTCCTCCACCTCACTAGGAGATTTTGGACAATCCTCAACATACAACTTTGTCCCCAAGGAAATGGGAACACACAATGGTCTACAATCTCCCATGCTGAATCTGTCCAACACGGTCTTAACATACTTACTCTAACTTAACAAAAGTTTTATGTTGGTTCTATCTCTTCTGATTTACATTCCTAGAATGTACCTGGCTGCCCCTAAATCTTTCATTTCAAACTGAGCTAACAACTGAGATTTAAAATCAAAAATCATATTCTTACCCTTCCCAATGAGAAACATATCATCAACATACAGTGCAACAATGAGAATATGATCACCATCAAACTTATAATAAACACAGTGATCCAATTTTGATCTCACAAATCTAATTAAGAACACAAAGGCATCAAACTTTAAGTACCATCTCCTAGGAGATTGCTTCAAACCATACAAAGACTTCTTAAGTTTGCAAACCAAATTTTGTTTACCTTTTACCATGTAATGCTCTGGCTGTGACATGTAGATTTCTTCCTCCAAGTCACCATGAAGGAAAGTTGTCTTCACATCCATCTGTTCGACCTCCAAGTCATAAGCTGCTGCGAGAGACAACAGGAATCGAATGGATGCCATCTTTGCAATGGAGAGAAGATCTCACCATAATCTATACCCTCCACTTGTGAATACCCCTTCGCAACCAATTTGGCCTTATACTTCTCAATACTGCCATCTGCACCAATCTTCTTCTTGAACACCCATTTGCATCCAACGGGTTTTCGTCTAGGAGGCAAAGGCACCAAATCCCAAGTTTGATTATTTTCCAAAGAAGCCATTTCTTCCTCCATGGCCTCCTTCCAGGAACCTGCATCCTTCATATCCAAAGCCTCTGATATAGTTCTAGGTTCATCACTATTAGTGAGCAAAGCATAAGCACAACTAGAATCAAGCAATGTAAAACCAAACCTTTCAGGTTGCTTTCTTATCTGTGTAGACCTCCTCAAAAGCTAAGGTTGAGGTTCAGCTTCTTCATCTGAGCTTTCAAAGCTGCTAGAGCTCTCCTCATCATCAGGTCCAACATTGTCTTTCTATTCAGTCTTCTCAGGGGTGAGAGGAAATTGAACAACATCCTCTTTCTTTTCTCTTTCTTCTGGTTGCAAAATAGTGGAAGAAGGTGTAATCTCTTTGAAGATGACACTTCTGCTATATAACATTTTTTCAGCCACGGGGTCCCAAAGCTTGTATCCTTTCACACCAACACCATAGCCAATGAAGATACACTTAACAGCTTTGTTCTCCAACTTTGACCGCTTCTCCCTAGGCACATATGCATATGCCTCACAACCAAAAACATGAAGATGCCTTATTGAAGGCTTTCTACCAGACCACACCTCCACGGGTGTCTTTCCAACAAGAGCTGATGTAGGAGATCTGTTTACTAGATAGCAAGTAGTGCCAACAGCTTCAGCCCAAAACTTTTGTCCTAGACCAGCTCCACTAAGCATACTCCTAGCCTTCTCCATCAGTGTCCTGTTCATCCTCTCTGCAACTCTATTTTGCTGTGGTGTGTATGGAGTTGTCTTATGTCTTTCAATCCCAAGTTCCTTGCAATACTTATCAAATTCTATAGAACAAAACTCACCACCATTGTCAGTTCTCAAACATTTAATCTTTTTACCAGTCTGATTTTCAGTAAAGGCTTTAAACTCCTTAAACTTGCTATAGACTTCAGATTTGCTTCTGAGAAAATAAATCCATGTCCTTCTACTGTAATCATCTATAAAAGATACAAAGTATATAGATTTTGATAACGAAGGAACATTAATAGGACCAAACACATCAGAATGAATGAGGTCCAACACACCAGAAGACTTATGAGAACTCGAGTAAAATTGAACACGGTTTTGTTTTCCATAAATGCAATGTTCACAAAAGTCAAACTCAAGATTACAATCATCTAACCCCTCAACGAGGTTCTTATTTTTCAGGGTACGCAGACCCTTCTCACTAATGTGGCTAAATCTCTTATGCCATAACATTGTCTTTTCTACAGGAAGTTTAACTTCCAATGCATGATTACAACCATCAAGACTAGAAACAACGAATTTCTTCACTGCTCATTCAGATGGTGGGGATGAAGTGACTGCTGCTCTCTTCCTTGAGTCAGAAGAACTATTGTATTGTGCAATGCATGCTTCTAGTTGAAATAGAGTACCTCTCTGAGTACCCTTAGCAAGCACCATAGATCCTCTAGTCATCTTGCATCCTTCGTTCGAAAAGACAACCTGCACACCTGCATCATTCAAACTACTTATAGAAAGCAGGTTCCATGCTAAACCTCGGATGTGCATAACCCTAGAGATCCCCTTCACTCGACCATCAGGGAATTGAATAGAGACTCTTCCATGACCAACGATCTTCAGATGAGAGTCATCACCCAGATACACCTTTCCACCATCGAACTCCTCATACTTAGTAAACCAGTCTCGATGCGAGGTCATGTGGAATGATGCACCAGAGTTGATTAGCCACACATCATCAGATACATGGGTTGCCAGGGCTACGATGAAAGCATCACCGTCATCTTGTAATTTGTCAGAATCTGAATAAGGAGCTTTCTTCTTTTTCTTCTTCTCCTCTTTGTATTCCTTTCAGAAATGCCTGGTCTTTCCACAGTTCCAACAAAGAGCCTTGGACTTTCCAGGAGATTTAGATCTCCCATGGGATTTGGATCTACCCTTCTTAGCTTTCTTGTCCTTCTTCTTCCCTTTCTCCTTGGGTCTTCCACGAACTAGAAGGGCTTCTTTGGCTGCCTCAAAAGACTTTCTCCGCATCTCTTTAGATAACAATGAAGAAACTACCTCTTCCATTTTCAATGTGGATGTGGTGCTTCTGATTGCCATGACAAGATGATCTCACGAGTTTGGCAGAGAACAAAGCAGGGTCATACACCGATCCTCCTCCTCCATCTTTACACCAATAGATGTTAATTGTGCAACCAACATATTAAAGGCATTCATATGCTTAGCCATAGATCCTCCATCCTCCATTCAAAGAGAATACAACTTCTTTTCAGGAAAATTTTATTGATTAGGGATTTGGCTTGATACACATCCCCCAACTTCTTCCAAAGGAGTTTTGCAGTAGCCTCCTCATGGACATTTAACAACACAAAATTGGCAAGACTAAGTCTTATGAGACCCTTAGCCTTCCAATCCTTTACATCCCACTCATCTTGAGTCATTGTAGCTGGTTTAGTTCCATTCACACTTTCCCAAAGGTCTCGGTCAACTAACATGTCTTCCATCTTGAGCTTCCACAGCTCGAAATTACTACCGTTGAACTTCTCTACTTCAAACCTTCCTGATGTACTTGTCATCTCCTTGCTGCAATAAGATATAGAATGCTCTATACAGACTCCCACTCAACCTAAGATTAGCTCAAAAAACCCCTACCCAACAACTAGGACCAAAGGTGATCAAGCTCTGATACCAACTAAAAGGAAGCTAGGTGTGCGGAAACGCTTCCTACACTAATCTATTGAGGAGAAGGCTATGCAAATTCAAATTTATCCTAACTATTACAATGATGTTAAACCATTAACATGAGATATTTTAGAAAAACACAAGAGCCAGAAAGAAGACAGAAGAAGAGAGACAGAGATTTACGGTGCGGAAAACCCTTATCGAGTGAAAAACCCCACTTAGAAACCTACACAATGTATTAACAAATCTGAAAGAATGTTTACAACACACTTGCAATGCAAGCTTCAATGGTCTTTGACACTCATGTCTAGAGTCAATCTGACAGCATAACAGTACCTATAAACCTGTGATACAAACTCCATCTCCAAGCACCTGTTTAAATAGAACATACAAGGCAATTTTGGACCTTTCTTGGAATGGGCGTCCAATATGGCATCTTAGACCAAAACCTACACCTAGGGACACTTGGTCAACATTGTATAATTTATCT
Organism: Cunninghamia lanceolata; assembly: GCA_027924645.1. Lineage (NCBI taxonomy): Eukaryota > Viridiplantae > Streptophyta > Pinopsida > Cupressales > Cupressaceae > Cunninghamia > Cunninghamia lanceolata. The sequence continues at coordinate 1,963,994 of BSBN01000925.1, read as the reverse complement.
GACACTTGTCCATAGCTCCCATCCCAAAGAGGTAACCTATTTCCAAAATAGGCTATGACAGATGCTCTTACGACACTTACGACCGTCATAGAATCTGTCATAGCGGTTACAACTTCAGCTGTAAGAGAATCTGTCATACACATGCTATAAATAGCATATTCTCTTACAACACATCATATTCCACCTTGGGGTGCCCAAATATGCCTCATTTAAAGATGCTTCATGACACATATCATTACCTATCTTACAACCTTCTATTCTTGACTCTTACATGTCATAGATTCGTCATAGGAATCCGTCATAACCGTTTCGGTCAAACATTCCTTACACACCATAGAATATGCCAACACATGGCAGAATATTCCTACCACTAAGTGGGATGCCTATCTCCTCATGTGAGGACAAAATAACAAGTCATAATCCATGTAGGATTGACACATCATCGTGCCACATCCCACAATATGACAAAGTGGAATTTCCAATTATTTACAACATAGGCAAATGGATAATAAATACAAACATTATAAATGCAGAGAATTATCAAGGTTGGGACACCTTAATTCCCAACAAGAAAGAGACTAACCATGCCGATGTGACGTCCATACCAGATTCCAAGACTGGAGGTGCTCAGATCTCAGATTGTGGACAGATGGATCGAGGCACAGGTAGCATCTTAAACTTCACTTCTATCGTCACTCTTTTTTGCTTTTGTTATTTTTATCATTTTGTGTACCTTGTAGACCATTTTAGACATGGGTACCCAACCAGGGTGCCCAAGTCAGGACTTGGGAAAACTTGGGTGCCCAGGTCCACCTAGGGTACCCAAGTTTAGGAAGGACAAGGGCCTCAAGGATAGGACACAAAATGATAGGTTAGATGGTGTTTGATGATTTGATGATGCAATCTTATTAAGTTTTGAATGTTTGACCTACAGGATGTTCTCGAGACATGAGAGCACATAGGCAGTTACCTGATGACACTACTTTAGGACCTCGCTAGTACCATATCTAATGAGGAGAGGAGTTTGCTGCAGACAGTAGGCCTATGGTGGGTGTTTAGGATGCCCATGATGAGGTTCCATTGTAGCATGCTTATGGCACTCATGGAGAGGTGGGATTCAGATACATCTACATTCCATCCACCCACAGGAGAGATGATGGTTACTCTGGAGGACGTCTACCTCATCCTACGGTTGCCTATCCATGGAGAGATAGTGAGGATCCTAGAGAATCACTCAGCTAAGTATACCAGAGAGAGCCACTTGTATTGTTTAGGTCACATCGTCACTTAGGTAGGAAGGACATATTACACTCTGATGGCTAGAGCAGGGATGCAGTGACATTCTCTTAGTATGGTGGATCATGATTGCTACCATCACCCTAGCGGTCACACAGTGATGCAGGAGCACCCTCGATTCAAGAGCAATCTTGCATCAACCAAAAAAAATTGCATTTTAGTTTGTTTCTTTTTATTTTCTAGTTCAGTCGGAAGTTGTTTCTGTATTTCAGTCTACATTCTACCACAGTTACATTTTAGATCTTGTGGAGATGGATTTAGCATCTAGATTCATTCATGTACATCATATCCAAAATTCAGAGCATTTGGATCAGGTATCAGTAAGATATCGCTATTAGAAGATTGGCTATTTTCTTAGAGTAGAGTGATGCAGAGCCATGCAGCAAAAGCTTACAAACAGGATGGAAAAACCATTAATCCACTATCATGTTAAAATCTTGACATACAGCATGTATGCCTATAAGCTTGTCAGCATCATCATATTTCAGGCGAACACAAAATATCCTCCTGCTGACCACTGTTCACTTCCTTATCGGCAAGAAAACCACTACTTCACACTGATATGTAACATCCACTTTATTGCCTATTGGCAAGATATTGTTCATCGGCCAAGGGATACTGACTTACCCCGACGACTAATGTCACCCCGATAGTTTTATCGGTCATATACCGATCGGCCAGACTTGACTTATCGGCCTGACTCAAAAGCACTTCCCCGATGTCTGATATCATCCCGATATCTCTCTTCATCGGTCAAGTTGCCTATCGGCAACACTTCTCCTATCGGCCAAGCCGTAAAAAGTCTCTCCGACACTATTACTCCTGCCGATGCCGAAACTCTTAACGTCAGCAGGATAAATCTTCATCGGGTGATATTTGCAAATATCCTGATGATGAACTATAATATCCTCCTGCTGTCCTTAGCCAAAAAGTGACTTTGACTCCCACATACGATAGCGATATGCAGACGATGGATACACACGAAAGATGATCCTGATGACGATATACACAGGAAGTATATATCCGACTTATATCATCCTGATGCATTCAAAACATGCAATTTTCGTAAGTTTCATGACCTGATACGGATAGCGATACACACACAGATATTGATGCGATGCACACTGTCTGTAATGTCGCATGCAGATACTGTATATCCGTTAACTGCATACAAACTCACAAAACCTCACAATTTCACACAGAAAACATGATGATTGGGCCGGATCACCTTCTGATCAAAACTTAGAAATTTATCCTCCTAACCTTAGCACATGAGGATGCTAGGATGATTCATAGCATGCTACCAACTGATCTCCTGAACATGAAATGCATAAACAGAAAAACAAAATGCAAGCTAAACTAACATACATGACCTTTCCACCGATTCAGAGAATCAACCGGTGGAAGGGTTGAATGAATCCATTCACTTGTAACCGAAAAGAAATCAATGTACAGACAACTTATAAACTAGATTAATGCAATTGATGAGATCTTTTGCTTTCACTAATAAAAATGCATACAAGTTTCACAGTCTACATGTATCACAAATATCCTACTTCTACAATGCTGGAAACAACAATGTCTTCCCTGTCTGAATTGCTCTGTAACTACCCTCTACAACCTCAACTCAATCTCTTACTCATTCGATAAACCCTAACTGATCTAAGATATATATAGCAATCTCCTATGAGTACTACCAACTCGATTCCCAGCGGCTGGGAGCTTCCAAGCGGTTGGGAGGAGACAGCTCAGACAGCTCGACAACAAACTCCTAAGTACCTGCACATTCTCCTAGGTTGATCTAATACATACGCATTGGTCCAATGGACCTTATTACATCATGAAGTCAAACATACTAAAAATAGACTTATGTCCTATCTTGTAGGGGTGCTCCTGCACCATAGAGCATCCTGACAGTTTCTAACAATCAACTAAAGGAGAAGACTTTTAGAGCATTTCATGACTCATGGAGCTAAATTGCACATCATTCCATTCATTTGCATAGGGATTATATTCATTTAGGTCTGACCTATCCATGTACACACATTACAAAGTTCTTCATTCGAGTTTGTGATCTTCCTTGGCCGACGCGGAGGAATCATATGTTCTGAAGATGATATAAAAAGATGTAATAGGTACCTAGGAAAGCATAATTTGGTAGTTAGCATAGTTTACAAGTTCGATAGTTTAAATTCTTTGCGAAGGAGCTTCAAAGCTATATCTTGTGCAGATTCTGATATTTTGTAATCAGGTTTGTGAGCCCTAAGTGTAAGCCCGCATGTTGCCAGCTAGTTTGTATTTGAATTCTATGATATACCAAATTACTAAATCTACATTTGTTTCATATCTTTGAGTTGTTTCCATTGTGTTTACTCTAGCTGCATGGCTTGGATAGCTCATTCTATGCACCCTTTTACTGTGACTGCACCAAGTAGTAGCAGAGCAAAAGTTTGAATCTTTGAGAATGAATTGTGAGAAGTTGGTGAAGGAATTCCATAAGATCTTGCTATGGATAGATCATCTAATCCAAGGTAGGTTACTTGTGTTGCAACTGATTGCCAATTGTGAGGCAGTTGTCACCTTGTATCCTGATCACCGAACTTGAGGCAATTTGCACTTGATCCTAGGAAGAGATACCGCCAAGGAGAATCCCTGCTGTTGGGACAATGGCTGGAAGAATGGATGAGATGATGGAGATGATGAAAACCATGCAAGTTCAATTGGATGTTGTTGAAGAAGATAGGTGAAGAGGACTTACACCTAGACCTAGTATTGAAAGTGGTGACGATGAAGAATTCCAATCTGCTGATCAAAATGGTGAAACCCTAGGAGGTGAAGAAGAAGAATAATCAGATCAAGTCAAGATGTTGTGAGCTATTTCAAAGATTGGAAAAAGAACTAGAGTTGATGTATTGAATTATACTGGCAATCTAAACCCTGAAGAGTTGATTGATTGGATAAATGACATAGAGGAATACTTTGAATATGAAGAAGCTGAAGATCTAGAGAAGGTAAAATTTGCAAAGACAAAGTTGAAAGGATATGCTACTATATGGTGGAAAAAAGTTCAATTGGATAGAAATAGAAGAGGAAAAGAAAATATTACAAAATGGGACAAGATGGTGACAAAATTGAAGAATCAGTTTATACCTACTGACTATGAGTTGGAACTGTTGAAGAGATTATAAAACTTGAGACAAAAGGAGAAATCTATGAAGGAGTATACTGAAGAATTTCACAAGATGATCATAAGGATAGGACATAGGGAAGCAAGCAAGGAGAAAGAGGCTAGATACATCAATGGACTGAGATTGAACATTCAAGAAGAACTGATTTTGGTAAGAATGACTACATTGGAAGAAGCATACCAATTTGCCCTGAAGGTTGAGGAAAAGTTGAATAAGAGGCATGATTAGAAACATAGATGGACATGAGGTATATTTTAGAGAGGTAGAACATTTTCTAGAGTAGAGAAATCATATGCGAAGCAGAACAGACAAGAGAACACATTCAAGAAGGAGAATAAAGATAACAATGCATACTAGAGAGATGATAGAACTTTCTACCGTAGAGGAAACCCTAGTCCATACCAAAGTGAAGGATGCAGAAGAGGAGGAGGACCTGATAGGAGGACATTTAGAGGAACTTGTTTCAAGTGTGGAGGTGAAGGACATATAGCATTTGAATGTAATCATGGGAGTACAAGTAGGAGAACTGAGAACAGTGGAAGAGCAACCTATGTGAAAGAAGAACCTGTTGGATCACCTAGTTCAGTTGGCAAACCTGAGCAAGGAGAATCACTTGTCATGAGGAGACCATTATTTCAAGTAGAGACATATGAAGAACCATCGCAGAGGAAAAATTTGTTCATAACTAGATGCAAATTAGGAGGTAAATGTTGTAAAGTTGTAATTGATAGTGGTAGTTCTAATAACCTAGTTTCAGAGGAGATGGTGACTAATCTGAAGTTAGAAAGATTGAAACACCCTAAACCCGATAGGAATAAAATGGATTTAGGATGATCATAAGGTACTAGTGAGTGAACAATGTTTGGTGAAATTTCATATTGGATCTTATTGGTGCAGGAGCACCTTAGCAAATTAATATTGCCCTAGACAAATCCTTGAGTTGATTAAATTTGTATTGTTTCTACATTGTAATGAGATAATTTAAGTCATTTGCCTTTTATTAAGGTCACTAGGAGGTCAGGAGGTTCAAACATGCAAAATAGTGCATACTATTGTAGATATTGTAAAAATGCAAAACAAATATGGAATATCAAAGGTCATAGGTTAGTTTCCTTCGTTGGAGAAGTTGGAAACCGAAGAGTCTTAGGTCTAAAGCCTTTAATAGGCCTTGTAACATCCAAGGAATTCAGAGGTGATTGTAGATTGAAAATAGAATGTTAAAAACACTATTTTTCTGTATTTTCTTCAAAAAATTCATTGCTCTCAACTGTGGTACAGCCCTATACAGATAGGGAATGATGCCTAGTTGTGTGTGAATGATAATATGTTCAATCACCTTCCCTTTCCACTTCATTTCATGCATTTTGGTTTTATTTTGTGAAAGATATTGCAAATTTGGTAAAAACTGCCAAAAAACAGTTAAAACCTTGTTTAGGGTAAACAGTGGCAAGAAAGACTGTGTTTCTCCCGTTTTGTGCTTTGCATGTGACTAATCCTTGGTGGAAAGTGAGTGTAGCAGTAGGTGCCTTCATATTCTAAGGGTCTATGACCAAATAACTATGGTTGATGTAGAGAAAATCAAAGTTTATGACTGCATTTCTGTGTGATAGTCCAGAAAGACTGAGTTTCAAGAACAATGAGGGTTTTTTTTTGTGTTTTGTTGATGAGTTTATTACCTACTAAAGGTGGAGATGTTTGAAAAAGGTTGTTAGATATATCTTGGTTCATATTTAGATTAGATTTGGTGGGGTTATAGATGTGTGAGCCTTTTCTTATGACTGTCCTGTGAACACAGAGTTAGGACAGTCAAGATTCCTTGTCCAGACGATGTAAAAAAATGCATTCTTTTTGGGTTTATGTGTACTTCTTTGGTGTTTTTTAGTTTTAAAGGGAGACAAGATGGATGAGAGTTCATTTCTTGTTTTGATTTGGTGTACTAGCAAGTTTGAGATCAATGGTTATTGACTGTCCTATTAAATCTGTTTGGGGACAGTCCTAATTAGGATAGAGTTTGCAATGTTGGTGTCTTCCACATTGAAAGGTTGTGAAATCACTTTGAAGAGTGTGTACTTGTGGAGTCTTAATTGCCTTTGAGCTATGTTGAGCTTTCCACCACTTGTTATATGACAATCATGTAAGATGGAGTGGTCTTTGGGAGCCCATAAGGTTGGTTGGGCCAGTCCACTATTGAAAGCTCCTATGTTTGAATTGTTCATGTTGGTGAAAGGGATTGAGACAATCATTTTTATGTTGTTTGAAGTTTCTACAATTACTTCTATACCTTAATCTCAGTTTTGGTATTATGAAACAAGGAATTTGTGAAGGAAGAGTTGCCTCAAAGAGTGATAACCTTGTAAAGTGAGTTGATTGAAACCCTTTGATATGAAATATACTAGTAAGGAGTTGATTTGATCTTTTCCTCTGCATCACTTATCATGATGAAGTATTGTGTTATATTATGCCTATGGATGTATGTCGTATCTTGTTGGGTAGACCTTGGCAGTATGATAGAAAAGATATACATGATGGGAGGAAGAATACATACACTATAACATCAAATGGAAAGAGAATTACTTTGATTCCTTTGGAAGATGATCCTAAGAGTGAAGTATGTGGAAATGCTAGAATCTATTTTCTAGATAGAAGAAAATTTTTGGATGGTTTGAGACATGAGAATATGTGTTATGCTTTGATCCCTAAGAAGCCTGAAACATTGAAGAAGGAGACTGAAGAATCACAATTGGAGGAGATGACTGAGTTGCTAATAGAGTATAAAGACATCATATCAGATAATGTACCTAAAGGATTACCACCAATTATGAGTATTAGTCATCACGTGGGCCTTATACCTGGAGCTAGTTTGCCTAACAAGGCAGCACACAAAATGACACCGGTAGAGAATGAAGAATTGAATAGACAGATACAAGAGTTGTTGAGGAAAGGTTTGATCAGAGAAAGTTTGAGTCCTTGTGCAGTACCTGTAGTGTTAGCACCTAAGAAAGATGGAGAATGGAGAATGTGTACATACTCTAGAGCTATAAATAAGATCATAGTTAAGTATAGATTTCCTTTACCTAGATTGGATGATATCATGAATTGTTTGAGTGGAGAAAAATATTTCACAAAGATAGACTTGAAAAGTGGATACCATCAAATTAGGATCAGAGAAGGAGATGAATAGAAGACTACTTTTAAGACAAATGAAGGATTGTATGAGTGATTAGTGATGCCTTTTGAATCGACAAATGCACCAAGTGTATACACCTAAAAATGACATGACTTTGTCTAAATAAATATTCTTAATATTTATTTTATCTAAATTCCTCTATCAATAAATAAATAAATCAATTTATTTATTTGGTTCATATTCCTCCCATTAATTAAATAAATTACCGTTATTTAATTAATTTCATCGAAGTCAACTTTATTCTTTTGAGCAATTAAATAATTTTTATTATTTAATTAAATCACTTACTCCTCCAAATTTAAATAAATCAATCAAATTTATTTAAATTATCTTAATCTCTAAAAATAAAATATAATAAAATATTTTATTTATTCTTCCAAAGCATGGACAAACAATTGAATAAATTTATTTATTTAATTTGCTTTCTTATCTTCAATTCCTCAAAAATCTTCCAAATCTTTTAAAAATAAATCTTCTTTTTCATGCACACAAAATTAAACAATTTATTATTTAATTTCTCTCAAATCATGCAAAAAGCAAATCACAAGTTGAGTTAATTGATTTAATCAATCTTGTTTTTATCAACAACTCTTAAATTAGAAAAAAACTTTCTAATTTATGAAATCAAATCTTATCTTTATAAAAGAAAGTAGTTAACTCAAAAAATAACTTTTTGTGTGACACTTGTCTTCTTTCTATTCACGCACATCCTCTCAAGTTTTCTCAACCGTTGATCTTCTCTCTCATGAGCCTATAAATGCAACCCTGTTCCTCCATTTCTATGATCCAAGCTTTTAGTACCCTTACTCTGTAGGAATTGCAGTGCGCCTTTGGCACCAAATTCCTCCATTGCTTGTGATCAACTTGTTATCTTGTTACCATTACCATTGTTGTGAAGCTCATCTTCATTAAAAGAATTATCATATCCATTCTCCATTGACATCTTGAAGAAAAAGCAAGGAAGTGCACTTTCTGAGGGCTTCATTCATTACACAAGATCGATTGAGATAGGCGACCAATGGAAGCTATGAAGTATTGAAGTTTGAAAGGTTTATCTTTCTTGTTTTGAATCTTGATTATTTCATTTTCCATTGAGTTTATTGGATTACTTTGATACTATTGATAATCATTCCAATCTTCTGATAACACCAAGTACTTTCATGAGATTGATAAATGAAGTTTTGAAGAAATTCTTGGGTAAGTTTGTTATTGTATATTTGGATGACATTCTAATTTTCAATAAGACAAAAGAAGAACATTTGCAGCACCTGAGACAAGTATTGCAGAAACTAAGAGGAGAGAAATTGCTAATAAACATCAATAAATGTAGTTTCATGAAGGAAGAACTAGTATACTTTAGGTTTGTGATTTTTACAGAAGGATTGAAGATGGACCCTGAGAAAGTAAGAGCAATTGTTGAATGGCCTACATGGGAGAGCATTGGAGCAGTCAAATCATTTCATGGATTAACTAGTTTCTACCAGAAGTTCATCAAAAATTTTAGTTCAGTTTGTAACCCTATGATAGAGGCAATGAGAGGTGATAGAAAAGATTTCAAGTGGACATCAGGAGAAGAAAAAAGTTTTGAATTATTGAAGTAGAAAGTGACAGAGCAACCTATGTTAGCATTACCAGCTTTCAATAAGGTATTTCAAGTAGATTGTGATGAAAGTGGCAATACAATAGGAGTAGTACTGAGTCCAGAAGGTAGACTTGTAGCATATTTCAGTGAGAAGTTGAATGATGCAAGGAAAAGATATTCAGTTTATGATCAAGTGTTCTATGCCATGATTCAAGCCTTGAAGAAGTTGAGACATTACTTGTTGCCGAAGGAGTTTGTGTTGTATACAAATCATCAAGCCTTGCAATATTTGAATAGACAAGGGAAATTGAATCACAAACATATGAGATGAGTAGAGTTCAAGCAGAGTTACGCATTTGTATTTAAGCATAGGAGTGGAAAGTCAAATAAAGTTGCAAATCCATTGAATAGGAGAAGGAACTTGTTGACAAAGATGAGAGTTGAAGTATTGGGATTTGATGAATTGAAGAACATGTATAAAGAAGATATTGATTTTGCAGAACCTTGGAAAGTATGTAAGGAACCTATTGTGATAGATAGGAGTAAGTGGTTGAACTATTTCATTCAAGAAGATATGTTGTTTAGAGGAAATTAGTTGTGCATACCTAGAAGTTCAATGAGAGATAATTTGATCAAAGAGAAACATAGTGGTGGATTGGTAGGACATTTTGGCATTGATAAGACAGTGGCTTTGGTAAGTGAAAATTACTTTTGGCCTTAGATACATAAGGATGTTAGGAAATTTGTGCAAAGTTGTAGAATTTGTCAAGTTGCAAAAGGAAGTAGTTAGAATACTAGATTGTATAAACCTTTGATAGTACCAGAGAGACCTTGGGAAGACATAATTATGGATTTTTTGATGGGATTGCTGAAGACACAAAGAGGACATGATTCCATATTTGTAGTGGTGGACAAATTTTCAAAGATGGCACATTGCATACCTTGCAAGAAGACAACTGATGTAATGCATGTAGATGACCTAATTTTCAAGGAGATTGTGAGATTGCATGGATTACCTAAGAGCATAATTTCAGATAGAGACAAGATTTCTTGGATACTTTTGGAAGACACTTTGGAAGAAGATGAAGAAAAATTTGAATTTCAATTTAGCATTTCATCCACAGATTGATGGATAGACAAAGGTAGTGAATAGTAGTTTGGGAAACTTGTTGAGATGTTTGGTTGGAGAGAAGATAGGAAGTTGGGATTTGATTCTTTCAAAAGCAGAGTTTGTTGGCAAGAGACAATATGTGGCTTCATGAGTGTTTTCATTGATGGCAACAAAGTCTATCTCACACATCCAAAGCACATATTATGCCTATACCAGAAGTTAGATTGAAGATTGTTTTAATCTGGTGAACAAGAACAAAGCATGCAACAAGGTCCAAAAATTAGGTCCGGATCTCTCAGATGGTGTAACTTAGCAAGTTACAGACTTGGACAAGTCAATAGGAGTATCATGACTACTATATTCTAGAGATTGAGCCTCCAGTGAGAAAACATGGAAAAGATATGAGCATCTGAGTGTTGGGTTCCAGATAGGCAGAGCAGACTGAGGAAGAACTAACTGGCAGAGTATCAGACTTCAATCCAGATGAGTAATTGATGTTGATCAAGCTATTTGAGGGATCATACATTGTTGGCCGACATGATTGAAGACTTAAATGTCTATGTTTTTGATACGCATCACAAATCAAGCATGGATTCAGTCGACAGCTCAGTAAATTGTAAATATCTTGAGTATTCTGGTTGCTGACGAGAAAGTTATTGAAATCCTTGGTATGGATATATATACTAGATGGATTCCAATATGAAGAAGTGTGTGTGTATAGATATGATAAAATAAAGTGCGAAGAAAGGCAGAGATAAGTGTGGAAGAAGTAATACAAGTCCAGTATGTGATAGAGTAGCAGCACTAGAGTAGAGGAAGAATGAAGTGCATCAAATCAGTATATTGTGCCTAACTGGAATTAAACCCTAGCATTTGTAGATGCCTCTCATTAGTTCAAACACCTGATTACCATCTATAAGTTTTGTAGACAGTGAGTCTCTTGTAGGCAATGTGCCTCTTGTGAGTAGTGTGCTTGGGCAGTGAGCCCTAATTGGCAAGTGCCATTTTGTACTTCTTATTCTTTTAACAGAGAATACAATCTTGGGTTAGTCACCCCATGGTTTTTCCCTTAACAGGGCTTTCGACGTAAAAATCCTTGTGTTATGTGTGATGATTTTATTTATGTTCTTATGATCATATATGCTTATATGTTTTGATGCTGCACTAATTATTAAAGGAGAAAAGAAAGTTAAGATATTTGAGATAACTAATTCACCCCCCCTCTCAGTTATCTACCTTGTTTCCAACAATTGGTATCAGAGCTAAGTTCCTCTAAACAGAGCCTAACAACTTGAGGAAGATCTAGGAATCTCAATGGATATGTATGGTATGGAGGAACAACTATAGTCTGCCCTAGATGATCTTGAACAGTCCCACTTTGAAGTCAATTACTTGAGAGAAAGACTCAAACAAGTTGATGATTTCATAAATGAGCTAAAATAAAAATTGAGTATCTCTGTGAAAAATAGAAAGGAACTACTTCAAAAATTAGCAAGTCATAGTGAAGCCAATGATACTAATGAAGATCTGGATGAGAAAAACAAGCTATGTGAGAAGCTATCAAAAGAGATTATTATGGTAAGGCATGAGATGGAATAAGGGGTTATGAGATTCACCCAAGAAATTGAAGAGAAAAGAAAAATTGAAGATAATCTAAAACAATCCCTCAAGGAGAAGATAGAGGACTGCCATAAAATGGACATAATAATCAGGCATCTTGAATCTGATCTTGAAGAAGCTAGAGATAATGAAGAACAACTTGAGAATCAGATAGACACTCTTAAACAAGATCTACAAACAACAAATGAATACAAAGAGAAATTCAAGATAAGGTCAGCTGAACTTAAAGTTCTTCTTGAAAGCCAAAAGAGGGTAGATGACAGGTGTGGCCTGGGATATGAGAAAGGTGAAAGCTCTAGATCTGGTCAGAAGAACTTTGGATCAGAAAATCAGAGAAACAGACCTAGAAGACCTCCAGTAAGGCAACCAAATGATCAAAGATATCCATCCTTCAATGGATACTGCTTCAATTGCAACAACTTCAGTCATAAAGCAACTCAATGTAGAAGGAGAATGAATTAGACCAATCCATCCTTCTCCAGACAATGTTTCAACTACAAAAGGTATGGTGTCATGCCCATATCAGGGCCACCTGTATGTCAACCATACAAGTGGGCAAAAATGGTAGAAACATTTTTTTTTCTGAAGGAATAGAATTAAACATGAAATGAACTAGCCGGTTTACCTATCCACCACTTAAGTATCACAATCAAGGTTAGGTTTTAAAGCGATGTTAATTTCTCTAGTTTGCAATTATCCTAATAGTCCATTGAGACAAGTTAAGACCATGAAGATATTTAAGTAGATTATACAACTCAGTCTATAAGGTTTTCGTAATAAAATCCTTGACTAAGCTAACTAACTTAAAGAATTCAATATCGCATTATTACATAAATTACCCATAACTAAATATTTTTATTTTCTAATAAAAGATTATAACATTAGAACACACAAAAATAATAATACTTCAACACATGATAATATTCACTTCCTTTAAATTAATTAAAAATACTTAATTTATTATTTAATAATAAGTTATAACTATCAAATTTGATAATGCCAGAATATGTAATATAATCTAATTCTTCTAACCTCAATTCTTGACTAAAAAATTATATTTGAAAACTAATTTTCTTTTAATAATAAAATAGCTAATCTTCCTCTATGTGGTCAAAAATTGTACATAAAAAAAATAACTAAATCTTTTAAATAAAGCAATAAAATATTAGAGTTTACATTATGTCCTTAAAACAATAAAACTTTTTTTTTACAAATAATAACATAACAATTGCCTTTTTTTAAATAATAGAATAAAGCTTGTTTTTACTAAATTACATTCATGGCTATCTTTTAATATTGAAAGAATAAAACTAATTTTAATTTCTAAATTAACAACTTACTAAAATATTTTATTTAAATAAAATAATAAATTAAATCCTTCCAAAATATGAAGTTAAATAGTCTAATTAAATAAATAATTAAAATTTGGCTAATTTCTATATTTAGTATAACATCTAGTAATTAAAAACTTTATCTTATTCAGAAAAGTGATAAATATCCTTAAAACTAATTACTAAAGCAATTTATTTCTTTTGTTTAACTAAAACTTAAATGCTTTCTTTTTAAATTCATAGAATAATGCTAATTATTTCTTTATCTAAATCCATTCTTTTTGAAAAAATAGAAACTTGTCTTTTGTATTATAATATATCTAGCTTTCTTTATATAAAGGATAGAATACAACTAATATAATTACTTTTTTTTTCCATAAAAAAAATAAATGCTTTCTTTTATATTTATAGAATAAAGCTAACTTAATTTCTTTCTAAATAATTTAATAAAACAACTCTATATTGCCTTTTTGTTTCTTTTTCTATATTTTTAATAAAGCATAGTTGATTTCTTTTCTAAATAAATTAATAAAACATATATAATTGCTTTTCAAAATAAACTACACATTAAACTTTTTTTTTAAAAACAAAAGTAACTAATAATATCTAAATCCTTTCCTATAATTCGAATGCTTTTATTTTTCCAACCAAGGAATAAAAAAATTAATAAAATATTCCTTCTTTTTTTTGAAATAAGTCCTATTTCTTTTTTAAGCATTAAAGCAATAAAATAACTTTAATTTTCTTTTTCATTTTATAACAATGAAATAAATATAACATTCTTTAAATATAACTAATTTTTCTATGATTGAAATAAATAAAACAAAATAAAACAAAATAATATTTTATCCTAACTATCCTTATTATAATTTCAGTATAGTTACCAAGGACTTATGAATCCTTCCATTTATTTTTTTGTATGTGGTTATTGTGCAAGGGCAAACTGCAACTACAGTATAAGAATACACATAAAATATATAAATATACCCATATATTTTTTTCAGTCAACCCAATAAGCTTATAAAACATAAAGAGAATGAGATTAGATTTATAGATATAATTAGATTTGTTAACACATATACATCAATCAAACTATTTTATTTTCTTTATAGGTATCAAATTTTAAATATTACAAAATACATCTTCTACTTCATATTCTTAATTATTATAGATTGATTTTAAATATTAGAAAACAAATTTATGACATAAACCCAATATCACAATATGAGTAAAATAGAAAAAAATTGTTTTTTTTTTTTTTTCAAATTTAAAGGAAATCATGCTCATAATTCAAATTTCTCAATTTACCCACAAACACAAAATTTATACATCTTCACAAAAGACTCAACATATACATTGAATGGAAGGGATTTCTTCCACTAACATAAAAATTTCTCAAAAATTTTAACACACAAAAAAGAGAATCCAATGGGAATCATAACCAAGGCACTTTTGCCAATATTTGCAAAAATAACTTCTTCAAGAAAAACAAGATATTCTTTCCAATTTTAAATCCTTGACTGAAAACTTTCTTGAAAACCTGTACACATACAAGGGCCAAAATAGGTGACCAATTCCTGCTCTCCACCCTACCATAGGGATTGCATAAGCACATCCCACCCCCCAAGCAGGAGAACTCCATAAACCAAGTAAAACACTCATGCAAACACATAAATCCATAAACCAGAAAAAATTATTTAATCATAAACATGAAAATCCCATTGGTTGACTCACAAACAAAGGATCCAAACTAGATCCAAAACAGGGGGAGAGAGGGGATAATCATCCCTCTTGGGGGTAAAATAATCACATCAATCCTCCTTAATCTTCAATAACAACACCATCCATGAAACACCATAATGCACCACCAACAACATCATTACTCAAATCATGGCCATTATTACATTATCTTTTAAATAAATATATTTATTTTATTTGTTATTTATTCATTTCATTTCATTTTTATTTTATTACCATTTCCTTTCATCTCCACAAAACTCCGTAATCACAAACCTCCTCCAAGAAACCTCCATAACTGTCCTCAACAAAATATCAATAAAACCGGGGTACTCATACCCAAACCCAACTCCACTATCAAATTACTCCACAACACCATCACATATAAAACAAATCCCCCAAGAGAGGCTCCACACCTCTCTCAAACCCCATTACTTAGGAGGCTCTCATCAGATACGGAGGGCCACTCTTGTTACAACCCAACCCATAATAACAAAAATAAAATACAAAAACACATAAACAAAGGCTTTCATAAGCAAGCATACATTTTGCAAAAATATGAAGAGGAGATAATTTCCTACCTCAGATCCCCAAGTTAGGGTGAGCTTAAAAACCTAAATGAGACAAAAATCTTGCTCTTGAATTCACAATCCAAATTCTAAAGCCAAACTTCTGTACCAAAACTTCTCACCAAAATTCTCTTCCAAATCTTCCCACAAAGAAATTCTCTTCCAAAAAAACTTCTCACAATTTCCAAATCCCAAAATCCAAGCATAACAAAAGTGTGAAGACTCTTCCCAAAGATTCACATAAATAAAACTTAAAGCTTCCAAAAAGGAAAGAAAACAAAAAGAAAAGAAAAAAGAAAGAAAAACAAAAAGAAAGCAACTTTCTTTATTTTTCTCAATAAAACTCTTATTTTTCCAAAATTAAAACAAAGGGATAAAATCCTTTCATAAAATAAAATAAAATATTAAATTATTAATTTTAAAACATTTATCCACATCCCACAAAAGAAATAAATTAAAATGAAATAATTAATTAAAAAGACTTTCTCCCAAAATACAATTAAATAAAATTAATATAAATAAATAAAATACCACAACCACACACAAAGAAAATTAAAATAAAAATCAAATAACAATATTACATCACATATTAGCCTTAACCCCTTCCACGGGTTAGGCTAGGCTTAACTGGTTTGACATAGGGTCTATGGAGTCTCCAAGTCCACTTAAGGAGCTTGACCACCCACCTGCACACTTAATTTTTGAACATCAGTTTGTCAAGAAAATATAGCCGAAGCAACTTGTAATGCATAGAAAAATTAATTAAATAATCCAACTTCATTCATGATTACATAATTCAAATAATATAATTTATTTTATTTAAAGACTATTACAAAAATCATTTAATTCATTCAATATTTTCTTTTCCCACACAATTAATTATACAACAACAACTCATCAGAATAAAAAGTATATAGTCCAAACATAATTCCCAAAGACTTTAATTATATGATAATGTCCAATAACACACATCAAAATAGACAATTATAAATAGTATCATATCATGGTCTCAAGTGCAGTACTAGCTAGGCCTCACATATGGTCACAAATCTCATTAATGCAGAAATATGCAAATAAACAATTCATTCAATGGTAGATGCTTTGCATGCAATAGAATGGGACATATGACTAATCAATGCAGATCAAGAGGATATTAGTCAAATATGCAAAGAAATGTTATTTGTTACAATTGCAATAGATCCGGTCATATTGCCAAATTCTGTAGAAGTAAAAATTAGGATAAAAGGGGTCTGGTGCATCATAATCGAAATTAAGATAAGGGAAAATGCAAAATGAATGCATATGAAGTTCAAAGGGAGATGAACATGATTTGGGTAAAGAAGAGTATAGAAAATGTTGGGGATGGATCCACACCAGAATCCGGTGCTGATATTCCTTCCAGAAACTAAACAGATGAGCTCTGGCTCAGGGGGAGTCACAAAGAAAAATAAATTCCCCCAGCCAGTCAATTGGTGCCTAAATTTGGCACATGGAATGTTACGGATTAAATGGTTCTCAGAAAAATATCCAAATAACCCTCGGTAAAAATATGAAAGATCTGCATGGAGTTTTGGAAGAGTTTAATCATCCAAGATTGATCCAGTTTGATAGCCATCTGGTAAAGTAGGATTTTCATAGACAAATCCGGTATGATTCAAAATTGAAATATCTTGATCTGCGGATGTATGGTATGATTGGATGAAAGAAGATAAATTGTCAATTATCATTGAAAATGATTCTAAGTGCAACACAGTGATTCGAAAAGATCTCTCTCAGAAAAAGGTAACCAGATAACTTAAGTTGTGCATTTATTGCAAAAGGAAATTAAGGTTTACGAAAGAATAAAAGGGTTCTTTCACTCATCATTTGCACATTTGCATTCGAGAAGAAGAAAAGAAGAGCTCTGCATCAAGCTTCTACAACTCTCTCAAAGATCAACTGCAAAATCCAATTTAACCAGCGATTTGTTCTAGCTCTCATTTCGAACCCTAAAGCGTAAAAAGGTACTTCCATTCTGAATATCTCTCTCTGAATATTTTGCAAAAATGGCTACTACAATGGTTGTTAAGATCACTAATAGGCCGCACCCAAAATTCAAGAAACACCCCTACAAATCCCTAGAAGTTGATCCTTTAGGCACTTTTTCTAGTATTCTACATGGGGTATTACACGTAGAAGATGTTATGGTCTACATCCATGCCAACATTGAGGAATTTAGTGAATCTAAGTTGATGGACATCTATCATAAACAATTAATAGATGAAAGTTTTGAACTCAAACCTCAATACAAGGTCCTCCGGGATAAGCACTTTGGACATTGCCTCCACTTTCCCTATTTTGCAGAAGATGATTGGGTCCAGTATGTCCTTAACAGAATACATGATAATTTCATGTGGTTAATGAAGCCCTTCAAGATAACAAAAGATGCCATTAGGGCAGTAACTGGACAACACTCATCCGGTGGGTTACCTGCACTCAAATCTGTCAAGAACCAGATAGTTACTGAAGCTAGAGGATAAAATTTTGACAAGAGAGCAATGACCATAGATGTCATCACAGATTTGGATGTCAAATTTGCTTCAATGATAATTGGGTATAAGATCTATCATTCTAGTAGGGAGAATTCTATGTCTTGGACTGTAATATATATAGCATATCAGATGTTGAGGGAAAATATAGACTATGACCTATGTGATCTTCTTTTAAACCAACTGTTAGAAAACTTGCAAAAGATCAAGAAGGATAAGAAGAACTCCATCAAGTATGGTTGTTTAATACTGTGTCTATTCTTCTACTACATGAATGAGCTACCTGGATCAAGTGGTTGGGTTTGGCAAAATGACAAACCAGTTGCAATACAAATTAGAGACTATATGTATGGACTTGGTGATGCTAAAGCTCAAAGCACATCACTTTGGGGTTACTTTAAGAACTTCCAAAGCATGATGCAAGCCAGAGAAAGGATACCTCAATCCATAGTAGAGAAATACAAGGATACAATGTGTTTTATGGTAGATACTAATCAATGCCTAATGGAGGCAGTTGAGCCCAAAATAGTTTGGATAATGCTAATGGGATAGGAGGTCGGTGAGAAAATCTTGGAGCTGCATATTCAACACTTGTTAAGTCAGCCTAAGGACCCTGAGGCAGAAAGGTTTGGAACCTTTCAAGAACTAAGTGTAAAAATACATGTTGAGCTAAGACAACCAGAGATAAAAAGGAAAGTTAGAAGGGAAGTTGAGGAAATTGCCAAAAGATATGGCATATCAAAAGAGGAAGTAGATGCAAATAGAGAAAAAGTTGAAAGAGCTGAGAAAGAGAAACAAGAAGCACAAAAATGAAGTGTTCCGATACAAGCCTCATCCCGGACTAGATCCTCCAAGAGCTCTACACCTGCCACTCCTAAGAGCTTAAGAGCCACCAAATTGGAAGTCAAGACATCCAGAAAGGGAGAAAAGATAATGAAAATAAAAGCCACAAGATCTTACACAAGTCACAAGGATGATGAAGAAACAGAGTCTAATGAGGAAATTAAGAAAATGAAGAAGAAGAAAACATCTGGGGAATCCTCTGCCGGTAAAAACAAATAAGAAAAGGTAGAAGAATTTGTTGAAAAGTCCACTCTTTCCAGTGATGATATCATCAAGGCAGTCACTGTGGATGGGAATCTACAACCAGTAATAGAATTCTATGATGAATATAGTGATACTGACAAGAGGATCTTGGAAGAAGCTACAGTTAGGTACTTGAATATTTATAATAAAGCATTCATTGAAATTATTTCATTAATTCCCAAAAGTCTAGAGAAGGTACTTGAACTCAGAAAAGAGAATGCAAAGGCAAAAGACTTAGAGATCCGAGAATAGATTGCAATTCAGATCTATCCTTCTATTATTCCAAAGCAAATGGACATGATCTTTAAGGACTGTAATGATGAATTTTGGAGCAAAGCAAGAATGAACAAACTTATGCTTGGAGAAACTGATCATGTAGAAAGAGAAATAGAAGACATCCTCTAGAATGCCTTCAAAAAATTCAATCTTCCTATTATAGAGGAAATAGATGAAGAACCTTCTACCATGGATGTTGAAGGATTAAATGCATCAAATGAAGAATCTTCTGACAAAGATGTAGAAGGGTCAAAAGAGATAGATGAGAAGTCTAAGGACTTGGATTCCTCTATTCTAGAAGAGGAAGTTCATGAAGTAGTTAACATCTCTCTTCTGGATCCCACTGTAGACATTCCAGATTCAGGAACTGAAGGAGAAGGAAGAAAAGAGGAGAAAGTGAGTCAAGAAGAGGAGGTAAAGGGAAGAAAAGAAGAACAAATAGAGAAGATCTCTGATGCCAGTTCTGAGATCCTAAAAGAAAAGAAGACTTAGTCACCGGCAAGAGACACTATAGAGGTAGTAAAGAGCTTCTTAAACAAAGAAATGATGGAGATAGATGAACCGGAACTATTCCAGGGACCACTAAATTTTGATTCCCTCTCTCCAGTTTAGACAATGAAAATAGCATCTTTTGCCCAAGCTAATGCAAAAGAAAAACTTCTAAAATCTCACATGAAAGACTGTGAGTTGTTAGAGATTGCATTCGAGATGTTGGAGAAGAGCATGCCATCCTTTCAAAAGGATCCTTTAGCCTCTCCATCTAGTAACTTGAAATCTCTGGTAAACTTTGTTAGCACTCATTTTGATTCTTTAGAGAAATCGACAGAAGAAAAGGTCCTGAAAGAGTTTTTGGGAAAAAGATTCACTGAAGTATAGGGACTCATTCCTAATGATAGGAGGACCCTAGATATTGGGATAGAGAGCCTTGAGAATGCTCTTAAAAATGGTGGGGACATGTACAAATTTTGTCTATCTTGGTCTAAAGTGACAGAGGATATTGAAAAGAAGGTGAAAGAACAAGAAGGTAAACTGTCAAGTTTATCTCAGAATTTTGATCCCCTCACTACATCCATAATGAATCAAGAATGCCAGGCCATTGTCATTATAAATGAAATAAAGAGGCTGGACAAAGAAAAGAAGAATATAATAAATAGGATGAGTGAACTCAGAGGGATAATTATCCCTAAGTTAGAGGCAGTGCATGAGGCCTTAACAGATGCTCAGACCACAACCCAGACCAGCGATCCGACAGATCTAAGAAGGGCAAAAGCATATGCATTTTTGTTGAGTGGTCACATCTCCATTTTGGATAGAATGAAGCAGAGCTGAGCCACAAAGTTTGTATAGTTGAAGGCCACTTTTGTGGATATACTTAAGTATATGTAAGTATAACATGTATATATACTTATGCGGCTATGTATAGGTTAATTTTTGCAAATTTTGTGTACAGATTCTGCCCTTTGCCATTGATGTCAAAGGGGGAGTGAGGAGTAGTGAAAAATGTGGAATCCAGCTAAGGGGGAGCTCTGGTAAAATAGTGCACAAGACAGATCATCAGCAAAGGGGGATTTTGCTACGACACTTAGTCATTTTTCACTAAGTGTTGCCATCAATGCCAAAGGGGGAGATTGTTGGCAAGAGACACTGTGTGGCTTCATGAGTGTTGTCATTGATGGAAAAAAAGTCTATCTCACACATCTGTAGCACATAGTATACCTATACTAGAAGTCAGATTGAAGATTGTTTTAGTCTGGTGAACAAGAATAGAGCATGCAACAAGGTCTGACAATTAGGTCTGGATCTCTCAGATGGTGTAACTTAGCAAGTTGCATACTTGGACAAGTCAATAGGAGTATCATGACTACTTTGTTCTAGAGATTGAGCCTCCGGTGAGAAAACATGGAAAATCTATGAGCATCTGAGTGTTGGGTTCTAGATAGGCAGAGCAGACTGAGGAAGAACTGACCGACAGAGTATTAGACTTCAATCCGGATGAGTAATTGATGTTGATCAAGCTATTTGAGGGATCATACATTGTTGGCCGACATGATTGATGACTTCAATGTCTATGTTTTTGATACGCATCACAAATCAAGCATGGATTTAGCCAATGAATTAGTAAATTGTAAATATCTTGAGTATTCTGGTTGCGGACTAGAAAGTTGTTGAAATCCTTGGTGTGGATGTATATACCAGATGGATTCCAGTATGAAGAAGTGTGTGCATAGATATATGATAAAAATAAAGTGTGAAGAAAGGTAGAGATAAGTGTGGAAGCAACAATACAAGTCTGGTCTGTGACAGAGCAATAGTACTAGAGAAGAGGAAGAATGAAGTGCATCAGATTAGTATATTGTGCCTAACCAGAACTGGACCCTAGCATTTGTAGATGCCTCTCATTAGTTCAAACACCTAATTACCATCTGTAATTTTTGTAGACAGTGAGTCTCTTATAGGCAGTGTGCCCCTTGTGAGCAGTGTGCTCAGGTAGTGAGCCCTAATTGGCAAGTGCCATTTTGTACTTCTTATTCTTTTAATAGAGAATACAATCTTGGGTTAGTCACCTCGTGATTTTTCCCTTAACAGGGTTTTCCATGTAAAAATCCTTGTGTTATGTGTGATGACTTTATTTATGTTCTTATGATCATAAATGCTTATATGTTTTGATGTTGCACTAATTATTAAAGGAGAAAAGAAAGTTAAGATATTTGAGAAAACTGATTCACCCCCTCTCTCAGTTATCTGCCTTGTTTCCAATAGAGTTTGCATACATTAATTTAGTGAATAGGAGTACCGGAAGAACACCTTTTGAGATTTTTACTGGAGTAAACCCTAAAGGAGTAACAAAGTTGAGACATTAGCATGGAAGATAAGAGAAGTATAGAAGCAAAAGAATTTGTAGGACATATGGAGATAGTTCATAATTAGGTGAAGAAGCATTTGGAGGAGATGAATAGTAAATATAAGGAACATGTAGATGAGAAGAAAAGACAAAGAATTTGTAGTTGGAGATGAAATGATGGTATACTTGAGAAAATAAAGATTTCTAGTTGGGACGTATAACAAGTTGAAGATGAAGAAGCTTGGACCATGTAGGATACTTAAGAAGTTTGATTTAGGAAATGCATATAAAGTGGAGTTACTAGAGACATTGGGTATATCACCTATTTTCAACATTGTAGACCTTTATTATTATCATGAAGCAGATTTTAGTGATAGCATTGAAGAAGACTTGAAGAAGTAGTTACCATAACAAGCATTAGAGGAGATTGAAGACATTTTGGATAGTAGAGTTTGACGTAACACTAGAGGAAGGCAATACAAAGAATACCTTGTGAAGTGGAAAGGCAGACTAGAAGAAGATTCATCATGGATTTCTTAGGTTGAGGTGGACTGTCTTGGTTTTCCTCCAGCCCCAGAAAAGTGAGGGACTCACTTTTTCAATAACCCTAGATGTCTAATGCAGGAGCATCCCTGGTTCAAGAGAAATCTTGCATCAACCAAAAACATTTGCATTTCAATTTGTTTGCATTTTAGTTGGTTTCTTTTCATTTTCCAGTTTAGTTTAGGTAGTTCAGTCAGAATCCATTTCTATATTTTAGTCCACATTCTAACGCAGTTGCATTTTAGATCTTGCGAAGCTGGACTTAGCATCTAGATTCATTCATGCACATCATATCCAAAATTTAGAGCATTTTGATCAGGTACCAGTAAGATATCACTTTCAAAATACTGACTATTTTCTCAAAGTAGAGCATCCTAACAGTTTTAGACAATCAGCTAAAGGAGAATATTTGTGGAGAATTTCATGACTCATGGAGCTAAATTGCACATCATTCAATGTTGTATGTGTTGGCAAGAGACACTATATGGATTCATGGTTGTTGTCATTGATGGCAACAAAGGTCATCCCACATATCCGCAAGTCATGATGTGTCTCTACCGGAAGTCAGAATGAAGATTATTATGGTCCGGTGAACAAGAACAGAGCATGTGGCAAGGTCTGACAGACTGGTCCAGATCTCTCAGAAGAAGTATCTTGGTGTAGTGCAGATTTGGGGAAGTCAAGAGGACTACCTTGAGTAATAGATTCCAAGGATTTAGCCTCAGGTGATGGACAAGGAAAAAGATATGAACAGTTGAATACCAGATTCCTGAGTAACAGTGTGAACAGAGGAAGAACTGACTGACAAAACATCAGATTACTTTCCAGATGGGTTACTGATGGTGTTAAAGGCTATGAAGGCATGAAACATACTTAGCTAACATGATTAATGATTTCTACAAGTATATGCTTGATCCGCATTACTTGATGTGGTAGGATTCAGCCGACAGATCAGAATTAGTGAAAAGATTGACTATTCTGAGTGCCGACTAGAAAGGTGATGAAATTACTTGTGCAGATATATATGCATGATGGATTTAGTTGAGAGAGTTGTTGTTGTGAAAAGTGATATGTGAATAAGTGCAGAGTAGAGTAGAAACAACAAGAGAGATCTGGTATGTGAAAGGAAAGCAGAATAAAGAGAAGAGGAAAGATGAAGTGCAGTAGATCAGTGTACTGAGCCTAACTGGAACTGAACTCCAGCTTATGTGGATGCTTCCAATCAGTTCAAGCATTGTATAACATTCTTTTGTAGACAGTGTGTCTCCTTGTAGGTAGTGTGCCTCCTTTGTGAGCAGTGTGCTCGGGTAGTGAGCCCTAATTGGCAAGTGCCATTTTGTAATTCCTTATTCTTCTAACAGAGAATAATCTTGGGTTAATCACCCCGTGGTTTTCTCCCTTAAGAGGGTTTCCACATCAAAAATACTGTGTCATGTGTTTCTCATTTCATGGTTATGTTTGCTTGTTTGAATTTATGCTGCATTGATTAATAAGAAAGTTCAAAAGAAGAAATAATTTGGATAACTGATTCACCCCCCCTCTCAGTTATCAACAATTGGTATCAGAGCTAAGTTCCTCCTAATAGAGCCTAACAGCTTGAGGAAGATCTGGGAGTTCAAATGGATGCATATGGTTTAAGGGAGCAACTCAAAACTACCCTTGAGGATCTTGAACAGTCAAACTCTGAAGTCAATGAATTAAAGGAAAGACTCAAACAAGCTGATGAATTCATGAGAGAACTAAAAGACAAATTAAGTCTCTCTATGAAAAAGAGAAAGGAGCTACTCCAACAATTGGCAAGACAAAGTGAAGAGAGTAATACAAATGAAGAGTTAACTAAGAAAACTAAGTTATGTGAAAATTTATCAAAAGAAGTCATTATGGTAAGACATGAAATGGAATTAGGAGTTATAAAATTTACCCAAGAGATTGAAGAGAAAAGAAAAACTGAAGACAATCTAAGACAATCTCTCAAAGAGAAATTAGAAGATTGCCACCAGATGGATAGGATTATCAGACATCTTGAATCTAATCTTGAAGATGCTAAAGATAATGAAGAAAAACTTGAGGATCAAATTGTCTCTCTCAAAAGGGATCTTCAAACAACAAATGAATATAAAGAAAAATTCAAGATAAGTTCTGCTCAACTTGAAGTTCTTCTTGGAAGTCAAAAGAGGGCAGATGACAAGTGTGGTTTGGGATATGAGAAAGGAGAAAGCTCCGGATCCGGTCAGAAGAATTTTGGATCAGAAAATCCAAGGAACAGGCCTAGAAGACCTCCGGTAAGACATCCCAATGCTCAAAGATATCCATCTTTCAATGGATACTGCAACAGCTGCAATCACTTTGGTCACAAAGCTAATCAATGTAGAAAGAGAATGAATCGGACTAATTCATCCTTCTCCGGACAATGCTTTAACTGCAAAAGGTATGGACATAAGTCTCATGAATGTAGAAATATGCAAATGAACAAATCATTCAATGGTAGATGATTTACATGCAATAGAGTAGGTCATATGGCTAATCAATGCAGATGAAGAGGTTATCAATCAAATATGCAAAGAAATGTTGTCTGCCAAATCTGTAATAGGTCCGGTCATAATGCAAAAGTTTGCAGAAGCAAGAATCAGGACAAAAGAGGTCTAGTATATAGTCAGAATCAAGACAAAGGTAAACAAAAGATGAATGCGGATGAAGTTAGGAATGAGATGAACAAGATTTGGGTCAAGAAAAGTTCAGAGAAGGTAGAGGTTGGATCCACACCAGACTCTGGTGCTAATATTCCATTCGAAAATTAAGAAATGAGCTCTGGCTCAGGGGGAGACACAAAGAAAACCCTGTTCCCCTAGCCAATCAAGTGGTGCCGGATTAGGCACAAGATGCGGAGTAAAGGGTTTGTAGATATGAGTCTTGAGATGATCTCGCTAAGATTTCAGAGATCCGCATGAAGATGTGAAGAAGTTGTGATCGATCATGTAGAACCTATTCTGGGAGATGCTCCGGAATGATAGAAGATTACAGAAAGGTCCAAAGAGATCCGGAAGTGAATTGTCTTATTCTACGGATTGGACAGAGTGTTTGGGATGTCCTTGTGATGTGTCATCTTGATCTATTCATAATTGGAAGATCCACATGATGTTAATAGATCAGGACTAATCCGGTTCTTCAAGTCATTCGAATAAGGGAAACTGGAATAATATAGGTCGAGCATTTATTGCAAACAGATATTAGGGTTTGCGAAGCAATATAAGGGATTTCTCATAAATCACTTGTTCATTCTACACTCAAGAAGAAGCGAAAAGTGGTGCTCTGCAACAAAATTCATCAAGTTCACCGAAGATCACCTGCAGAAGCTATTACACATAGAAATCAATCCAACCACTCGGTATAACCAAAGGCGCATAAGGTATTTTCCATTTTCAATATCTCACTGCAAATCTTTGAAAAATGGCTACTCTGAATATAGTTAAGATCTCTGATAGACCTCGCCCCACATTCAAGAAACATCCATACAAATCTTTGGAGGTAGATCCCCTAGGAGCCTTCTCTAGTGTTCCGCATGGTGTACTACATACAGAGGACATTAGGGTTTACATACATGCGAATCTTGAAGACTTTGGAGAATCAAAATTGATGGATATCTATCACAAATAGTTGATAGATGATTCCTTTGAGATTAAACCTTAGTACAAAGCCATCCGGGATAAGCACTTTGTACAATGCATTCATTTCCCCTATTTTGAAGAAGATGAATGGGTCTAGTATGTTCTAAGCAGAGTGCATGACAATTTCCTATGGTTGAACAAGCCTTTCAAAATCACCAAAGATGTAATTAGGGCTGTAACCGGTCTGCACTCATCCGGTGGAATACCTATTCTCAAGTCTATCAAAAATCAAACAGTTAGTGATGCAACCGGATCAAAATTTGACAAGAGAGCTATGACAATTGAAGACATCACTGAACCGGATGTCAAATTTGCATCTATGATAATTGGTTACAAGATCTATCACTCCAGTAGGGAAAATTCAGTACCGGGAACTACAATTTACACAACTTATCAAATGCTAAAGGAGAATGCAGACTATGATTTGTGTGAGCTTCTTCTAAACCAACTTCTAGAAAATCTGCAGAAGATCAAGAAGGACAAGAAGAACTCCTTCAAGTATGGCAGTTTGATCCTTTGTCTATTCTTTTATTACATGAATGAGCTTCCCAGATCTAGTGGATGGATATGGCAGAATGACAGACCAGTTGCCATCCAAATCAGAGATTATTTACATGGGCTTGGGGATGCCAAAGCAAGAAATACAGCCCTGTGGGGATACTTCAAAAACTTCTAGAGCATGATGCAAGCAAGAGAAAGAATTCCCTAGTCCATTGTTGAAAAATACAAAGACTCAGTCTGCTTTATGGTTGATACTGATCAGTGCCTAATGGAGGCAGTGGAGCCAAGGACAGTCTGGATCATGCCCATGGGGTATGAGGTTGATGAACAGATTGTGGAACTGCATGTTCAACACATGCTTAGTCAGCCCAAAGATCCAAAGGTAGAAAGGTTTGGAACCTTTGAGGAGCTGAGTGTAAAGATCCATGTGGAACTCAGAGAACCTGAGATAAAGAGGAAGGTGAGAAAAGAGGTAGAGCATATTGCTCAAGGCCTAGGCATCCCAAAGGAGGCACTTGATGTCAACCGGGAAAAGAGGTGAAAGGCTGAGGAAGAGAAGAAAGAGGCAGAAAAGAAAAGCAAGAAAAGTACTTCGGTGGAAACCTCAACCCGGACTAGATCATCAAAGGGATCTACACCTGTCACAACCAAAGGCTCAAAAATGTCAAAACCAGAAGGTCAGACATTCGGTAAAGGAGAGAAAAGGTCTAAAATAAAAGCCACAAGGGCTTATACAAGTTAGAAAGATGAAGAGGAAACAGAATCAGATGAGGGGGTAAAAGAAATAAAGAAGTAGAAGAAGAAAGGATCCGGTAAACCCTCCAAAGGCCAAGACAAGGAAGAAATGGCAGAGAAATTTGTTGAAAAGCCCACCCTGTCTCTAGATAGTGTAATCAAATCGGTCACTGTGGATGGAAACCTTCAACCAATGGACGAATTCTATGGTGACTACAATGAGGCTGATCAAAAGATCTTGCAGGAAGCTACAATCAGGTATCTGAACATCTACAACAAAGCCTTCATTGAAATTATCTCCCTTATTCCTAAGAGTCTAGAGAAGGAATTGGAAATAAGAAAGGCAAATGCCATGGCAAAAGACCTTGAGATCAGGGAACGGATAGCTATTCAGCTATGTCCTTCAATTGATCACAAAACAATGAACATGGTATTCAAAGACTACAAGGATGAATTCAAAAGCAAAGCAAGGATGAATCAGCTTATGCTTGGTGAGACTGACAAGGTAGCCAAGGACACTAAAGAGATCCTCCGGAATACATTCAAAAGGTTCAACATTCCTATTATAGAGGACTTGGGTGTAGAAACAGCTGTGGACTTGGAATCCTCTGCTCTGGGAGAAGTGGCCCTTGAACAAACTAGCATCTCTCCTCCAGTTTCCCCTACAGTCTCCGGATCCAAAGAAGAAGAGAAATTACAGGAGAAAGAACCAGCGGTAAAAGAAAAAGAAGTTGACAGTACCAAGGGTGCAGAGAAAGAGAAGACTCCAACAGAGAAAACCACAACTGATAGTGGTAAGAATGTGGAAGGAGAGAAAATTCCAAAGGACAGTTCCAAGACTGCAGAAGAGAAGAAACATCTGTCTCCGGCAAGAGACACTGCACAAACTGTTCAAAAATTTTTGAGCAAAGAAACAATAGAGATTGATGAACCGGAGCTTCTACAAGGTCCATTCAACTTTGATTCTCTCTCTCCAGTATAGACAATGAAGATAGCTTCATTTGCAAATGCTAAGGCAAATGAAAAACTCCTAAAGTATCATATGGAAGACTGTGAGTTGATAGAGGCTGCTTCCGGAGTGCTTGAAAAGATTATGCCATTGGTCCAAAAAGATCCGACATCCTCCTCTTCCGGTAATCTCAAAACCTTAGTCAGCAGTGTTGGTACACATTTTGACTCTCTAGAAAAATCAGCTGAAGAAAAGGTCTGGAAGGAGTTTTTGGATAAGAGATTCTCGGAGGTACTAGGACTAATCTCTCATGATAGGAGAAATATGAGTATTGGGATAAAGAGCCTAGAAAATGCTCTTAAGGATGGTGGTGACATTTACAAATTTTGTATCTCCTGGTCAAAAGCAATAGTAGAAATTGATAAGAAAATAAAAGAGGAACAGGACAAACTACTAAGTTTGTCTCAAAGTTTTGATCCTCTCTCTTCCTCCATAGTAAATCAAGAATGTCAAACTATTGCAATCACAAATGCAATCAAGAATTTTAAAAAGGAAAGGAAGAATATAATTAACCAGATGGGAGAACTTAGAAGGATTATAATCCCTAAGTTAGAAACTATGCATGAGGCCATAAGTGATGCTCAGACTACCGCCCAAACCAATGATCCGACAGATCTCAAGAGGGCAGAAGCTTTTGCATTTTTGTTGAGTGGTCACATTTCAATTTTAGATAGAATGAAGCAAAGTTCAGCTACAGAACTGGTCCAATTGAAGACATCCTTTGCAAACATTCTTCAGTTTATGTATGTAATATCCGGCTAAGTATAGTAAATTTTTTAAAAATTTTGGTGTGCGGACCCCACCCTTTGCCATTGATGTCAAAGGGGGAGTGAGGAGTAGTGAAAAATGAGGAATCCAACTAAGGGGGAGCTCCAGAAAATGTATATAAAGATAGAGCATCAGCCAAGGGGGAGCATAGTGTAAACACTTAGTCATTTTTCACTAAGTGTTGCCATCAATGCCAAAGGGGGAGATTGTTGGCAAGAGACACTATATGGATTCATGGTTGTTGTCATTGATGGCAATAAAGGTCATCCCACCTATCCACAAGTCATGATGTGTCTCTACTGGAAGTCAGAATGAAGATTATTATGGTTCGGTGAACAAGAACAGAGCATGTGGCAAGGTCCGACAGACTGGTCCGAATCTCTCAGAAGAAGTATCTTGGTGCAGTGTAGATTTGGGGAAGTCAAGAGGACTACCTTGAGTAATAGATTCCAAGGATTTAGCCTCCAGTGATGGACAAGGAAAAAGATATGAATAGTTGAATACCGGATTCCTGAGTAACAGTGTGAACAGAGGAAGAACTGACTGACAGAACATCAGATTGCTTTTCGGATGGGTTACTGATGCTGTTAAAGGCTATGAAGGCATGAAACATACTTGGCCGACATGATTAATGATTTCTACAAGTATATGCTTGATCCGCATTACTTGATGTGGTAGGATTCAGCCGACAGATCAGAATTAGTGAAAAGATTGACTATTCCGAGTGTCGACTAGAAAGGTGATGAAATTACTTGTGCAGATATATATGCACAATGGATTTAGTTGAGAGAGTTGTTGTGAAAAGTGATATGTGAATAAGTGCAGAGTAGAGCAGAAACAGCAAGAGAGATCCGGTATGTGAAAGGAAAGCAGAATAAAGAGAAGAGGAAAGATGAAGTGCAGCAGATCAGTGTACTGAGCCTAACCGGAACTGAACTCCAGCATATGTGGATGCTTCCAATCAGTTCAAGCATTGTATAACATTCTTTTGTAGATAGTGTGTCTCCTTGTAGGCAGTGTGCCTCCTTTGTGAGCAGTGTGCTCGGGCAGTGAGCCCTAATTGGCAAGTTGCATTTTGTAATTCCTTATTCTTCTAACAGAGAATAATCTTGGGTTAATCACCCGGTGGTTTTCTCCCTTAACAGGATTTCCACGTCAAAAATATTGTGTCATGTGTTTCTCATTTCATGGTTATGTTTGCTTGTTTGAATTTATGCTGCATTGATTAATAAGAAAGTGCAAAAGAAGAAATAATTTGGATAACTGATTCACCCCCCTCTCAGTTATCAACAGTATGGTTCATGGCCAACCTTCCTTGAGATCTACACATTGTTCCATTCATTTGCAGAGGGATTCTATTCATTTAGGTCTGACCTATCTATGTACACATATTACAACTCTTCATTGGAGTTTGTGATCTTCCTTGGCCAACACGGAGGAATCATATGTTCCGAAGATGATATAAAAAGATGTAATAGATGCTTAGGAAAGTATAATTCGATAGTTAGCATAGTTTACAAGTTCAATAGTTTGAATTCTTTGTGAAGGAGCTTCAAAGCTATATCTTGTGCATATTCTAATATTATGTAATCAGGATTGTGAGCCCTAATTGTAAGCCTACATGTTGCCGACCAGTTTGTATTTGAATTATATATATATTGAATGACTAAATCTGCATTTGTTTCATATCTTTGAGTTGTTTCCATTATGTTTACTCTAGATGCATGACCTGGATAGCTCATTCTGTGAACCCTCCTACTGTGACTGCACTATGCAAGATGGATGAGGCGCACACCTTCATAGGGGCCTAGTTCATACTATCAGATCCATGGAGCAAGATAGAACTGTGTACGTGTGGGGGCATAGTATGCTTGCACACCTCTAACATGATTTAGGACAATACACCCATTATGAGGCACAAAGCCTGATGGTGTGCACCTTGTTGTAGGTATGGATGTTTGAGCATATCAGATGCACATGGGCTACAAGTTTCCCCATAGAGCCAGTGTGAACTTATCCACATGCACATGCTTATCCATTCATGTGATGTTGGAGACATGGTGACTTTCCATACTAGAGAGTGGTATTTGATAGATTACAGCATGATGACGTCGTTTGGAGACCATATCAGGACTAGAGGCCATGGACAAAACAATACAGATAGCTAGCCAAGATGCAGAATGATCGACTGGTGGCCAGTCACCTCAATCACATAGTTGTCTGGTTTTACTTTGATAGAGTAGCATGACAATTTGGATGTAGATCTAGGATGTTCCTATGGTGCATCTAAGCTATGCATGCTCAACATGTAGTGCGGTCAGGGTGGATGTCACCTGAAGAATGATGATAGTTGAGGTGGTGGTGAGTGATGATGATGGTACAGAGGATGCAGAGCCACTATTTGATGTAGATGACATTGATGTTACCTAAACGTATCAGACCTGGTGGCAGATAGCACAACCTACTACTATATTTCCTATTGATCACCCCATAGGTGATCCATGACCATGGGCAAGTCACGGGAGTGACACAGGAGTAGAAGATGACGTGAGTGATTTCGTTGGGTACTATGATCTTGATGAGGATGAGGATAACAATGATGATGATGATGATGAGGAGGAGGAGGAGATCCCAATGTAGTACATCTTCAGAGCGAGACCATGGTGGGATCACTAGGAGGTAGACATCGACGAGGAGACAGAGTCGAGGCTGAGGTCAAGAGCTCAGCGTCAAGCCTCTAGAAATGTTAGGAGATCAAGTTGTCATGAGCAAGGGGAGATGAGTAGTCATGTGCCCCTAGCTGCAGAGCTAGCTACAAAGTTCATCAAACTAGCAACAGTTTGAGATCCATCTTGGTGAGATGGAGATCCGGGTAAGAGATTATTTATGTTGATGTATTGTTTTGACACTTTCCTATGATGTTATATATATGATGAGATATTGATATTGACTTTGTCTTACTTTTTATAGTTGGTACTGATTCATGGCACGACTTTGTGAGTCATGCAATAGTAGAGATAGTTCCTATAGATGTGACCAAGTAGTGAGTGTGGACAGGGTATTCACAACAACACTCCATAAGGTAGCATGCAGATATTTTTATGCCATTTGTGAGATATAGAGTGGCCATGGAGGCCACCTTAGATCATTCTACACAGGAGAGGGATCTTGCACTTTAGAGAGCTAAGCGTGCATAGGCCAAGCTTCGAGCACAATCAGAGCAGGCTACGGCACTACCTTCATTCGAGATGGGTCCTATCATGACTTAGACAATATGGTCTAAGTTGGATTAGGTGAGACTTGATAGGGACACGGCCCAGTCAGAGAGAGATAGAGCACCATCAGATAGAGAGAGAATATAGTCAGAGAGAGACCGATACCACCAGATGTACATGGAGTCATAGGGTGAGGTGATAGGGCTTAGAGGTGAGCTTAGGGGATGTGGTTGTGAAGTGTCTCTAGGAGTCATTCATGGTCTGTAACCACATATGGGTAGCCCTCTGTCATATGCACACCACCAGGTCCTAAGGGGATTGGTGATCGAGGTTCAACCATGTGATGTATCTTATGTGCTATGACATCCCATTTTGATGTATGAGATAGTCGTCTTTGATGTATATTCAAATTGATGTTTATATATATATGATGTTTTGTATTAATGCTTGTAATGTTATTGATTTATTACATTTAATTTACAGAAAATACAACTAGTGATAAATGTTAATGATTATGAGAAATGTAATTAATGCTAATGTGATACATACTAAACAATTCTTTGCAGAACATATAGTAAAAATCCACAATGATTAATGAATTTCACACATTAATAAAATACTATGCTATATTCAGTTAATACAAAGGTGATCTGAATAGAGTATGTTTAAACAAGATACAACAATGATTAACTGAAAAAGATGTTATGTTAAATGAATTAAGACAAAATTATCCATCTTGTCGAAATTGAAGCTAAACTAATAAATTTGCTTTATGAAATAACATCTAATATAAAATCTTAAGCATAGAATTTTCTGAGGTGTATGACATTAATAGGTTCTTTAAGAAGTGTACCTTGTTCATCAACTAATTTATATGCTCCTGATCCAAAGGCTTCAGTAACAACATATGGTCCAAGCCAATTATGGCTGAACTTTCCTTTTTCTCCGAGAGGTACATTCACGTTACATTGATTCTCATATAATACCAAATCTCCAACATTGAATGAACGATGTATAACATGCTCATTGCACGACCACTGGGTACTCTTCTGATGGGCCTTAAGGTACTCAAGAGCATTGATACGTTGTTCATCAAGCATCTCAATTTCTTGTAATCTCTTCTCTCATTCCATGTCATCATCAATAATGTCCTTTATGGAAACTCTCAATGAAGGAATTTCCAATTCTAGAGGCATTACCGCATCAGCACCATAGACAAGATTATACGGTGTATTTCTAGTAGACATATGAATACTCATTCTATAAGCCCATAATGCATAGGATAATTGAGTATGCCAATCTTTTTATGTTTATTAACAGTTTTCATAAATTTTGTCCAATAACCTTATTTGAAGCTTCTGCTTGGTTGTTCAATAGAGGATAATAAGGTGTAGAGAAGTGATGTTGGATATGATACTTTTAAAGAAATTTCTTCATATCCTTGTTCTTGAATGGGGTACCATTATCAGAAACTAAGGAGGAAGGTATACCATATCGAGAGATGATGTTATCTTGTATAAAATGACAAATTACTTTAGCAATCATGGATCGTAGTGGAACAACTTCAACCCACTTCGTAAAGTAATCTATGTAGGTGATGATGAAAGTATGTCCTTGGGAAGAGGGTGGAGAAATTTTACCAATCAGATCTAGGCCCCAAACAAAAAATGGCTAAGGTGAAACTTGGGCTCTAAGTTCTTGTGCGAGTGCTTAGATAAGATGTTTATACTATTGACATTACGAGCATTTCTTAACATAAGTGAAGGAATCTTGTTCCATGCATTGCCAATAATATCCCATACATAATAGTTTTTGTACTAATGATTTTCCTCCAAAATGTCCTCCACAAGCACTGGAGTGAGCTTCTTCTAAAGCTATCAGGATCTTTGAATTACTAAGACATCGGAGAAGAACACCATTATAGCTTCATCTATATAATACATTGGATAGAATAATATAACGCACCATGAGCTTGCATAGGCGAACTCGTGCTTTTTAGATTTTGACTTAGGAATGGTACCATCACGTAAATAATAAAATATATGGGAGAATCATTCATCAAGATTCGTATTACAATAGAGGTTAGAAACTAAGGGTTCAACCTCATCAAGTGCAGGTGTTATAAGATTATGAATGATAAAGAGATATTTGTCAGGTGAATTGATAGGGGATATAAGGGAAGTTGCGCTTACCATTGCATCTGCATGTTGATTGTCTTTCCTTGGAATAGTGTCAATTGAAAATGATGTAAACTGGTTTAAAGATCATGATATTGAGATAATTTGTCTTTTTTGGCTTGATATAATTATGTTATTTGTTGCACAATTAATTATGAATCACCATATATAGTGATGTTTTTAATGTTAAGAGCCAAAGCAGCATGAAGTCCTTCAATGAGAGCTTCATACTCCATGATGTTGTTCATGCATGAGAAGTTTAGATGGTAAGACATAGGAATTGGCTTGCTAGAAGGAGATACCAGTATGACACCAGCACCGGAGCCAGTTCAACATCGTGAACCATCAAAATATAATTCCCATTTATTATCTGTATCTATATTTAGGATTTGATTGTTAGGAAATGTCTCCTAATTTTGTATAGCAAAGGGTGAAGGCACTTCGACTAAATGGTCAGTTAACACTTGTACTTTGATTGTTTTTTGAGAGATAAATTTGAGATCAAATTCTATTAATAATATAACCCATTTAGCAAGGCGACCTGAAAGGTCTATTTTAGCAAAAAGATGTTTCAGGGGGTCAAATTTCACCATGACATGTATTTCAACATTTAAGAGGTAATTCCTAAGCTTCTGTGGTGCAAAGAAAAGAGCTAAGCATTGTTTTTTGATGATATTATATCTCACTTCATAATTGAGCAAAGTTAGACTGATGTAATAAACAACACGTTCTTTGCCTTCAGAATCATGTTGTGCTAATAAAGTTGCGAGAGCATTGTTAGATGTTGAGGTGTAAAGAATAAAAGGTTTATCAATAATAATAGGTTGTAAAATGGGAGGATTAGCTAAATAACTTTTTAAGTCTTCAAAAGCCTTTTGACAATCAGAATTCCATTAAAATTTTTAATCCTTCTTCAATAGTTGAGTAAAAGGGTGAGTCATATTTGCAAGTTGTGAGACAAATCGACGAATGGCCTGTATCTCCCCTTGCAAACTATGAAGTTGGGATATGTTCTTAGGTGTTGGCATATTAATAATCATGTCAATTTTCTCCATGTCCACTTTGATACCGTAATGTGAAACTATAAATACCAATGGTTTTCAACTATCCACGCCAAAGATGCATTTATGAGGATTCAAGCACATGTTATATTTCTTTATTCACTCAAAGATTTGACAGAGGATTGCGATGTGATCCTAGTGATAAATAGACTTTGCAAGAATGTTGTTGACATAATCCTCTAAGATATTATGCATGTAATCATCAAAGATAAGAGTCATAGCCCATTGGTAAGTTATGCCAACATTCTTTTAATCCAAACGACATGACAACCCAACAAAATGTTCCCCAAGGGGTTATAAAAGTTGTCTTGTATTAATCTTGAGGGTTGATGTAAATATGATTATATCCCAAGAAACCATCCATGAAGGAAAGTAATGCATGGCTAGCTATTGAATCAACAATCATATCAATGTTTGGCAAAGGGAAACCATCTTTCAAAAAATCAAGATTTAAATCCCTAAAATTGGTACACATTTATATATAGCCATCGGGTTTAGCGACAGCCACAATATTCAAAATCCAAGGTGAGTAATCAATAGAGCAGATAAAACCAGCTTGTAAAAGCTTTTCTATCTCAGCCTTAACTAGCAATGAAACCTTAGAATTCATCTTACATATCTTTTTTTTAAATGGCTTAGCATCTGGTTGTAATACAATGTTATGTGTTACAATCTAAGGATCAATACCAAGCATATCCAAATAATTCCAAGCAAATAATTTGGAAAATTCATGTAACCACTTGGTCATATCTTCTTTTTCTTTAGTGCTTAAATAATCACCTATAGGAATAACTCTTTTGTAATTATCTTTGTCCATCAAAACTTCCACAGTCCCTCCATTAAGTAAAGTATTGGGGTCTATGAGATTGGCTGATTGTGATTATTCTTCAGATTCTTCTTTAGTAATGTTTATCATGCCAATGGATTTTCCAAAGTATGCACCGGTATTTAAACTATAAGGCCATCTCCGCTTGTGATGATAACAAGGAACACTGTCATAAGCTCCCAAGAATTCAAGTATTGCTTCATCTTGTGAAAATGCATCTAAAGGAATATCTCTTGGAGGACAATCCATGTCTATCATCTAAGGAAATATCAGATTGAGTGTTGTTATTGTGTTCACATTAAGAGTGGGACACTTGTGGGCTTTGGTCTCCTTGAAAGGATTATATCCAATGCCACTTGAGTAGTGTCGTAAAGTAGCTTCTATAGGCACTCAAATTCCTTGTTGATTAATACTGCAACCATTACCTATATAGTCGCAATTCTTATAAAGAATTTGAAATCCTTGACCATAAAGAGAGGCCATCTCTTTAGAAGAAGGTGGAGCCTCATTGGTCTCATAGTCTGTAATATAAGTAAGAGTGTTATCTATTTTTGTTACCAAAGAAACTTTAGGTTTCTAAATAGAGTTCTTAGATGAAATTGATGCAATATTTGAAGTTTTAGGATTAGGGTTGTTAAGCATGTATTGTCCCATATAGGAGTGAAATCTATTGAACCCCAATCATCACCGAGGAATACATTCGATTGTTGAGAATCTTGCACAACATTTTCTGTGGCAAGAAGGGTTGATGGATCAACTTTCAAGCTATTTAGAATCTTATGATGAACAACTTGCTTTTTTAATTCAATGTGTAAACAACTATCTAGTTCAGGATTGGCTTCAACAATATGAAGTCTATTTTTATAAATAAACTTGATTGAACGATGAAGGGTAGATGGAACTACCCCAATGCATGAATCCAAGGTCTACCAAGAATCATGTTGTATGATAAGGAACCAAGCATGACATGAATCAAGGTAGACAAAGTCACATGCCCAACTTGTACAAGTAAAGTTATAGTTCCTATAGATTGTCTTCCCACATTATCAAAGCCTCGAATGCTAATTCTATCTGGTTTGATCAAAGAAGTATTCAATCTTAATCTTATGTAACAAATTAATACCATAAACATTAAGAGTCAATCCATTATCAATCATAACTTGCTTGATCAATTTCTTGTTTATTGTAATGAATATAATCAAATGATCATACTGATTTTGAACTTCAATAGAAGGCAACTCATGTTGAAACAAAATATCTATTTTTGTCGCATGCATACAATCTAAAAGAGCTTCCACATCATTAGGCTTGATAGAAAGTGGTATAATCACCTTTT
This sequence comes from Cunninghamia lanceolata, assembly GCA_027924645.1. Classification (NCBI taxonomy): domain Eukaryota; kingdom Viridiplantae; phylum Streptophyta; class Pinopsida; order Cupressales; family Cupressaceae; genus Cunninghamia; species Cunninghamia lanceolata. Next base: position 1,925,805 of record BSBN01000925.1, on the reverse strand, counting down.
TTAAAGCTTCTTGGAGCATTCCATGGTATGTAGGTGAGGTTTGTATAAGTTCCCAAAGAGAAATCTTAGTAGGAGTAGCTCGGAGTTGCTCAACAAGATCATAATCTTGACCAACTTTATGTGTTAAATAAGGTGCTTGAGGAAGCATAGGTTGAGAAGTTGGTAAAGATATTAGAATGCTTGATTGTTTTTTTCTTTGTTTGTTATTATGAGTGTTATATGTATGAGCAACCATAGTATGACTAGGTTGTTGTGATATTTCTTGTTGACTTGGACGTGTTGTTTGTTTAGCATAGTTATAGATGTGATAAGGAGATCGAGAAGAAGGTGGAAGACCTCTAATAGTGAGCACTAGTTTAGATTGTGGTTGAACCACATCTGAACATAACTTGACCAATATTTTTGGCTTCACAGGTTCTTCTTGAGGTTTAGGAACATAGATTGCATTTACTATTTTTTGAAACAAGAATAGTTTAGGAGTCGTAGTGAAATATTCAATCGAGATAAAGTCCTCAAGGGCTTCATCTAACATATTGAAGTCATCACAATTAAATGGCTCATCATACACATTAATGTCTTGTAAAAAGTAATCAGACATTATAACATGTTTTAATTAATCCAAGCCTTAAATGTAAAGCAAGATAGCATAAACTTTGTGAAAATGAAACAAGATATCACTATGAAAATCACAAGTTGTAATTTCAAACACTTTTAATGAAAAGCTAAAGATATCAAGCAAGATTCAATACATATAATTTTCATAAAAGAGGGTTTGCAATCTAAATGTTATTTAGGACATCAAACTCTTTAAGATCTGATGTTAAAAAGGATGTAAATTCTTTAAAGGACAGGTTCACCAAAATGTTTAGTGGAAAAGTGGGAACTGTGATAGATTATCTAAATCAAATCAAACCCCTCTTTCTCCAACTAAGCATTAGGAAATAGGGACCAAGCTTTCTCACTATAAAGGATCAAGCTACTAATTCCTATTGCCTTTTTATGCTTGTTGTGACTAATTAGATGTCTTAATTAGGTTTTAACAAGTTTCAAGCACTCAACTAGCATGAAACCCTAATTTCAAAGTAAGTGATAACAGATAGATTTATGACACAGATAATAATAGACATATCATAGAAATGTAGAGCAGGGATCACAAAGAGTAAGTAACCATAAATTGAGGGCCTACTAGACTAGGGCACCCGCCCTAGTATCTATAAATTTTCTGGTGACTGAAACCTTCTGTGCCTGATGTTAGAGTGTCTATAGAGGGCTCTAGATCCAAAAGTAAATACCTAGTTAGACTAGGGTTCCTGCCCCAGTGTCTTAATTATTTCACAACACTAAAACTCATAGTTCTGCGATGAGTATATCCACAATACCTATCTTTCTTCCGCTCCTTTCTGCCGAATCTTTTTGAATACAACCTGTACATACAAAAGGAGGAGAAAGATGGTTGTGGCTATATAGGAGCTTGCCTCATCCAAGCATCATATTTAGTATTTCTACCTCAACAATAGCCAATGATAAAGATCTATAGATGTGTGTGTACATAGATCATATGTGTATGTAGAAAATGTAAAACCCTAGATGACTTAAGCATCAAGAAAATATCAACACATTGCTTCACTCAAGGAAACAACAACAACATCACCTTAAGGATATGATTGCAATGAAGACTTGTAGAACAAGAAGGTGAGGTAGCCGTTATCCACGGAGGATTCCCAAGCTTAAGTTGGAGGCTTCAACCCTTCTCCTGATCATACAAAGGGCTTGACAATACCCTAGAAAGAGAAACATAGACCCTAGATCTTGATTCCTAATCTCCACTAAATATCTCCATGATAGCAACTTCAAATAACTTTCAAGAGATTCAACAAAGTACTAATCTTCTATGGCAAAAGCGGCAGAATTTTGGCATAATAAGCTTGCATATAGATTGTGTGTGATAAATTGATTTTCAATTCTCTTTAAATACCTAACCTTAGAAATTAAAATATTTAAAATAATGTGCCAACATCGCGCAAAAGCCCAAAATTTGAAATCAAAATCCCGAGGTGCATGGCAAGGGATGAAACCACCCTAAAATTCAGGATCTAGGAAAATAGGGTAGGACAAGAGCATGAGTACCCTAGTCTAGACCCTAATTTCCACTTAAGATCTGCATTTAGGAGGTCAAGAATATCCAAAATCCAAACTTAGTTCCCAGGTTCAATCAACAGTTGCTTCAAAATACAACATTTCTTTAGTTAGATATTGGTCAATTAGGGTTTAGGTAGGCTAGAAACAAAAAGGGCAAGAGGACACCAAAGGAGAGGACCTAAACCATGAGAAATTGTGCCATTCCATGTAGGAGGACAATTTCCAACATAACATGAGCTACAGATTACTTCTTGATCATATATCCTATGTAAACTTCTATTGATTTCTGATGTGTGATTGTGAATTGCTGTGCTCCCTTGAGATACATTCAATTAATTACATATTGTCATCATCATTCCTTTACTGATTCGTATTGACCATGCATAATTGTAGAGTTTCCTAGTGAAGTATGGTTTGTGTTGATGTGTTTTTTATGCACATGCAAACTCAGAATAAAATACCAAGTATTCTATCCTCTCTTGAACAAAGTCTCTCAAATGCTAAACAGTGTGATTTGATGAGACAACTACAAGGTTCTTGATTCAAGTATTATAATGGATAAACTCAGTAGTTCATGTGATTTTGTTGAAACTCACAAAGTGACTTACGCTAAATATGCTCCTTACTCCACTCACATGTGTTACTTCTTCCTTATGAAATAGAACTCACTCAAACCTACTATGAAAAGAAAATACAAAAGAGAAGGGTTAAGAAAGCTATTCTAAGAACAATGAGATAATGAAACATGCTAGGATAGACAAATTCCTCACTAAACCCAAACTTTGCTTCACCATGAGAACTAACAACTACACAAAGCCGGTGCAATCTTCTAAGGAAACTCAAGGATTTTCATATTGCAAACCTCCATCCAAACACCCACAGTTGGCACAGCTTGAACAAGTATACACAATCAACTAAAGCAAATTTCATGTTTCTTATACTCTACTTGCTATCCTACTCTCCTACAACAACTCTATTATCTCTTAAACTTTTATCCCACCTTTGATGATTTTCAATAATTTTCCAAGTAGGGAGATGGAATTTCTCATTTTGAACAAACATCTCAAACTTTTCATAGGGCACATTTTCCATGGTTAGAAGAATTTTTTCTCTAGGGCTCATATTTCTTATATATGAGAAATTTCCACTCTTGTCTTCAAATGCTCACTTTCCTTGGAGAATTTTTAAAAGTTCTAAATGATTGTTCAATGGGATTTCTTCATTTGTGCAATTTTTTTTGTATGAAAGGAATTTCTTCTTCTTGGAGCACATTATTCTTATGTATGAGAAGTTTTTGCTCATCTTAGGCACATCCTGACTCTGTATGAGAAATTTCCGCTCAAGGTCCAAGACTTCAACTTTTGACTTAGCCATTTTTTAGTATCCTGGGTGAAAGTATAATATTTTGAAATATACTTCCAGGATGTTTGAGATAGGTCCTAGATCCATGGGATTTAACATGCAGATTCTAGATTTTTGAGGATCCACTAGATTTTAGACTTAGTCAATTTTCAGGATCTCAGAACATCAGACTTCATGACTTCAAACTTAGTCAATTTTAGGAGTTCAATTTCCACAGAGACCCTTGAGCAAGAACTCGATGAGACATAGGCAAATCTATACTTCTAAACCTACAAACTCAAAGAAATCTAAAGCCTAAAGAAAAATGAAGCCAGAAAGTAGAAAAAAGGGGGTCCCCATTTGCAATGGGGCGATGTGTGAAAAGGTCACAACAGTTTGGTTTTATCTCCTTTTCATGACTGTATCAGAATATGCATGTGGATCATTGCCGACTCTTAATAGTTCTAGAATTTTGTTTTATAATCATCTTTCAATTTCATTTCATAAATAATTATAAATAACTACAAATCAGGACATATCATATGTAGATATAGTAAATATATGCTAAATCATGACTTATCCAAAGCATATACAGTAAATGAATATGAATATGATACATCTTAAGTAGATAATGGCAAATATCCATTTATGTACATATAGAAGGATTAATAGTGGATATATCATGAGTTCATGTGCAAAGAATAGTAAATAGGGATAGAATCAATGGAATTAGCTTGAATAAGAGATAGTTTCAGAAGAACTACTCAAAGTTAGGACAAATTCCCTACAATTTGCACAAATCCTAGCTGGGTAACATAGGATTTAACATAATTTTTAAAGATATATGTAGAGAAAGTATAAATAATAGGACATTTGAAGAATATTGATGGACTTTGAAGAAATCATGAACAAAAGCACTTAAGGCCCCAACATGGATAACAGAAGGACACAAGAACCCTGAGTGATGATCAGATAGTCAAGACCTAACTCACGGAGACTTGGGATTATAAATTCTTTTAGAATTTATCATATCTTTCAAGATGAATGAAGGTTGGTTGTGAACTTTTATTCATGTTTATGTGACTAACAAACACATCAACAAATGTTTGAAGGATTTCCTAAAAAATGGGTGTTTTATCATTCACTAGACATTATGAGAACATCTAGCATCTCAGGATATGGCGTACATTCCCTAAAAGTCTCATGTGAGTGTAAACCTTTACTCTTTTTTTAGAAAAGGAGAGCTTAAAGTGGACACTAGATATTGCAGGGTTTTCAGGTGACAATTGATTTTATCCACTTGGGAAACTTTTTCCTACTTATTGGGTGCATATCGAAAGACTCGCTTTTTGGTGCTATTAAGTGTTGAACACCTTGTCAAGGGTACACAAGATTTATCTTGAATATTTCCATCCTATTTCAGCTTGGATTCAACCCTTTTTTGCTATTAGCATTTATATCTTCCAATTTTTTGAGCTCCCAAGTGTTTTCACCAATTTTTAAGTAGTTTTATTCTATCTTCGATGTCTCCCCCATCACGAATCATGGTTTCATCGCATTGGCCCCCAGAAGTGTCGTTTGTGTTTTTTGAGAAACCAAGTTAGCTATTGTTTGATTTTATTCCACTTTTTACATTTGAAGCCTATTTATACTTTGCATTTTGCTTAGATGAGGGGGAAATGAAATTAGTAGATCGAAATCTACAAAATGATGGGTATTTATGTGAAACCCTAACATGTTCTCTATTCAAACTTCCGTAGGGTTGGATTTTTATCATTTTGGATTTGTATGTATCAAATTTCATGAAATGTGTTGGACAATTAGGTTTTAGGATTTGTCTTCAAAACCTAGGTCATTGTTGGAAATTTAAAAAATTACCTTGTATAAGTTTCAAAAGTTTTGATTGTGGGAAAACAACGGGATAAGGATGATATCCCTTAGGGAAAAATTGATCTGCAAAGGGATCTATGTAGGAAATTTCATAAACAAACTTACCCTAGGTTAAGAGATTTGGACTTTGTGGTGACTTCGAGCCTTAGTGGATATTATCCACTAAGAGGTCATAGACCCACTTATCCGGTGAGGATCCCTAGGCTTGTTAAGTTGTTCAAGTGCCAAGCCCCATGGCCTTTGCAGGAATTTCATGCGTCAATGGATCTTATCCACTTAAAGGCCTTTTTCCTGCATATCTTGTGTAGTCACCTAGGCTCACAATAAAATAGACCTTGAAACACCTCAACCATTGCAGACGTTGATGAGGCCATGTTTTATCTTGTTTCTCTTCCTTTAAGTACCTATTTCGTAAGACATTTCCAGATTTCTATATACACTAATTATGTCTATGATTATCCTTAAGACGTTGAAAGCATGAAGATGGATATTTAATATGTTTTTAATTAATTATGTATGAATGGTTGATTTCTCATGAATTATGTTAGTGCTTTATGTTGATTTTAGTGATAGTGATACATTGATACCATGTGATGTACTAAGTCCTCATGTAGCAAGAACATTGCTTCATGTCATTAAGATCACCGGACAACCCACAACTAAAGGAGATGATGATATCCACAGTAGATGATACAAGCATCTGTAGCCAAATAAAGAAGACCCCAAATTGATTGGGATGAGTCATCCATAACTCTCCACTCTGTGACGGTTATCCTTTGATAGATGATGCAATCTTAAATAATGGAGGAATCTTAGATTGTGCTTTGTGTTCTATTTCTAGTCTTAATTGTTCTTCATGGATACTAGAGAGAGAGTTACAGTCGGACTATACCTTCTATGCCACCTTCATTTCAGTTTAGTTTCCTATTTCTAGTTTGCTTTGTAATAAAGTCCTTTTCCTGCTTTGTTGGATAATGGACAGTTATAGCATTTATTGTTTAGTAGTGTTATTTAAATAGAAAATACTGATCTTGTCTATGGGAGATTAGATTTTGCTTCATATAGGTTAGACATAGCTATAGTATCAGATTTCAATATTGTATCTTTCTCTTTAGCATTCAATAAAGGAATATATATTTTGATTTCTGTCAATGATTACCAAGATATAGTAAATATTTAGCTAGATTTCATGGGATCATAGTTACTCAAGTAGGCTACTTGAGGTACTGTGTCTCCCCATCTTGTTTATACATTTAGTTTATGATTGTATGTTTATATATGTGTGATTAATGTATGCTATAATGAATTATGTTATGAGAATTAGTTAGACTTTGGTAATCTATGTTGTAAGTCTTATTGAGTCAAGGTGATCACCGAACCAACTGTTAGTTGCTCTTTTATCTAGAAGTTACATAGGACCATTTAATTACTGTTGTGTTGAATAAGTTTGTTTTATTTCCTACCAGTCTTGCTTACTTAGAGTATTATCAATAACTACAATTGAAATTGTATTTCCTTTAGTTATATTATTCCCTTACACAACCTCTAGATTAAAACTCAGAAATCCTTAACAGTACACACAGTACATGCATCATCCAAGAAGATTATAATTCCCTAGTTTGACAATGTAAATGTAACACAATATATAGCCAGTAGGTTGCTTGATATAGGATCTGTTGGTCCATTGAGTAGTGTCCATGCCCTTTCTACATCAATGTATTGGCTAATAATGGAGTTTGACATTTTTGACACTGTTATCGAGGATGGTGCCAAGGTTTAGAGTTTCTGAGTTCTTGTTGATTTATGCTTGTACTTGCTTTTCTGGGAAATAGTATTTTTCAGCATTTAGGATCACATAGATATTCAATCCATTTCCAAACTATTCACTAACACGGTGCAGTAATAGAGCCATTAGCTTATACATTATTGTATGCAGTGGCCAAGAGACCATAGAGGGAGGTTTCTTCCACCCAGTTCAATAGAAGAAGAAGAAGAATGCTTTGAATTATCCCTTGGTCTGGAGAACACTGAGGATTTTGAGGATATTGCAAGTTGGAACCAAGGCATCATGGCAAAAGAAGTAGTAGAAAACCCGGCTGAACTAGTTACCTTTTCCTTTCCTATTTCAAACCAGGAGAGAGCTAACACCTTGAAAAATATTCCTCCTTCATCTCTACCAAACTTTCATGGGCTAATCACTAAAGACCTTGATACATTTCTCTTTAAGTTTGATATACTCTATAGGAGTTATGATTACACTATAGATGCATACAGACTCAAGCTCCTCCCAGCCACCCTTAAGGATGTTGCATTACGATAATTTATGGGTCTAGGTGAGAATTTAGTAACCACTTGGGCCACCATGAAGAAGAAGTTTCTGCAAAAATATCAGGATTATTGTTGTGGCAAAGATATGAAGGGGGATGACATCTTTAGGATGTCACAAAAAGAAGATGAGCCCTTGGAAGATTATGTTGAGAGATTTTAGTTTTGCCTCAAGAAGTCAAGACAAAATAGTCTCTCTCTAGAGTCACTCAAGATGGTCTTCCTAAGAGGTGTGAGCGAACAATGTATGGATGGACTCAATTTAATTGGAGCAGGGGATATCTCTCAACTTAGATTTGATCAAATATGTCAAATCTATTGAAACTATTCATATACTTTAAAGAACAATAGAGGTTTTAGAACCCTAACTTCGAGTAAATCATCCACTGGATTCTCTAGAGTAGAGCTCAACAATGTCCTGTCAAACATGAAAGAAAGATATCATAATCTATTTGGCAACATATCTAGACAAGATGCACATAAAGAAGAAATAAGAGGGATTAGAGGCAGCTTTGAGTGAATACTATCCACAGTGTCGATAGAAGAAGGCCAATTGTCAATGCAAGGGTCTTGCTAGTATTTTTTAGGGAAAGAATGAGAAAACAGATTGAGCTATAGAAGATGAAGAAGGTCAAGTGTTCTACATTGCACAACAAAGGTGATGGAAGCAAAGAAAAGGTATGCCTTAGGACCCCTTGACCAATTCATGTCATTTGCAACACCTATTTCAAATCCTCATAATTGGAACAATGCACCTTGGTATAACCAGCCACATCAGTAATGGGCAACCATGCCACCTAGTTGGACCCAAAATTAGAGGGTATGGCCGCAAGATCCATCCTAATCCTCAAATTATAATCCATAGTGACAAGCCAATCAAAACCCATGGCCACAATAGTGGTGTGGGAACCAACCTTGGCAAAATCTAAATATTAACTACCCGCAGCCACAGCAAGCCCTGCCTCAACAACCTGCCCTTATACCAAATGAAACCTTGCCTAATCTTGCCCCGCCTAGAGCCACTCAAATATAGGCACAACCTGCACCTAAACCTAACAACAAGCCTATTCAGCAAGCTTATACTAATGAGGCCATCAAATACCCAACTTATACTGTTGAAGTTAGTGATGTGCACATGCACTCAGGAAAGATGCTTACTTGACCACCATCACCACTCATCAAAGAACTTCCTAATGAGGAACAACCCTCCTTCACTAACAACCATCTAAATAACTAGTAGAAGCCTTCTAATCAAATCTCTTCATGAGAAGAAACCATTACTAGGATCCCTCTATTTCCAAAGAGATTAAAAATGCATGTTCGACCAACTCCATCTAAGCCTGATTTTGATTTCATGGGGTAGCTAAAGAATGTCTATGTTAAAATTACCCTTATTCAAGCCATCGAGGATGTACCTATATATACCAAGGCTATAAGGGAGTTATGCCTTAAGAAACCAGGAAGGAAGAGAAAAGATCCTTAGACAGTGCATGTTATAAGACAACTTGCTGATATCATGTTAGGTAACTTGGCTGTTCCAAAATATGTAGATCCTAGAAGCCTTGTGGTTGATGTAAACATCAATGGTACCCTTATCAAAAACACCTTGATTGACCTAGGTGTAGCCATCAATGTAATGACAAAGGAAACAATGAATAACCTTTAGTTAGATAACCTCGGACCTACTCCCATAGTACTCCAATTGGTACATAGGACTACTATCAAGCCAGAAGGGATTATTGAAGATCTTGTAATTACATTGGACTCATGGGAATATCCTATAGGCTTTATGGTCTTGCAGCCCAAGGCTAGCCTAGGAGGATATCCACTCATCCTAGGGAGACCTTGGTTGGCAATAATAGATGCCTTCATAGGATGTTGGTCAGGAAATATGATAATTTCCAATGGGAATGTAACAAAGAAATTGGTCCTTTATCCACCTACTCAACCTTTTGCTGATATGGAGCAAACTATTTTGGTGCAGGAGCACCCGGACATGATCAGGATATAGGTCCGCATGATGACATACATGATTAGGATATAGGTCCGCATGATGACATACATGATCAGGACATAGGATAGTTATCAACATGATGACAGGGCAGTAGGCTATTTTTAGTATGTTTGACTTTATCTTGTAATAAGGTCCACTGGATCGATGCTATGTATTAGTTCAGCCTAGGAGTATGTGTAGGCAGTTAGAGATCGGGATAAGATAGTCTGAGTTGTCCTCTCTCCCAGCCGCTTGGAAGCTCCCAGCCGCTGGGAAGTGAAGTTGGTAGTACTCGAAGGATTTGTTATATATACCTTCGATCTGTTAGGGTTTAGATATATGGAGTTCATATTGATAGTTCATATTGATGTTGCTAGATGTACTGGTGTTGTGTTGAGTTGAGATTCAGGAGAGCAGTTCAGACATTGTGAAACTGTATTCAGGACTTTTGAATTTCAAGTGAATAAGATCTCATCTTTTGCAGTATTTGAGTTGATCAGTTATATCTGTGTTGATTTCTTTTCCGTTTGCAAGTTGATGGGTATGTTCAACCCTTCCACCGGTTGATCCTGCAAATCGGTGGAATGGTCCTATATCATAGTTTAGGTTGCATTTGTGTTTTCTGTTTATGCATTGCATTGTTCAGGAGATCTGTTAGGAGCATGCTGTGAATCAGCCTAGCATCCTCATGTGCTAGGTCTAGAAGATAAGTTGTTAGATTTTGGTTTTGAAGGTGATCCGGCCCGGTCGTCACATGATCTTTGTGAATTAGAGCGGTTCGGAGTGTTTTCATGCAGTGGAAGGATACACAGGAGTCTGCATGTGCGTTTCCAGTCGGAACGAGCCGCATCATCATCTGCGAATCCATCGCCATCAGGATCGGGTCATGAAGTTGTGGAAGTTTGCATGTTGCAGGTGCATCATGATGTTTTGAGTTGGATATATACTCACTGTATATATATCGCAGTCAGGATCATCTCTCGGAGGAAGTTCATCATCCGCATATCGCTAGCGGATGCGGGTGTGAAAGTTAAGTTTTTTTGGCTAAGTGTTGAAGAGTTCATCAGGAGGATGTGTGACGTCATCGTCATCAGGATATGACGTCAACGTCATCAGGATATTAAGAAATCCCTCAATGCGAGTTTATCCTGTTATCACTAAGTGGTTAAGTATCGGCGAAGGCAGGAAGTTGTATTAGCATCATCAGGAGGTTTCGAGGAACCGGATGTTTAATATCATGATGCTGTTGCTTGTATCGTCGGGCAGTGGAGCATTGAAGGCAAGTTGTTAAAGTGCAACGTCATCAGGATATTTAGAAGCTACCGGATATTTGGATATCCTGCTGACGAAGATGATATTGAATATCATGATGATGCCGCTTGTATTTGGCACCCGATGAACAGTGCAACCGGAGGATGTTTGCGCCCGTTGATTATCATGATGATGATGATAGGCGACAAAGGGAGGAGGTAAATAGTAGTCGACAGGAGGATATTTGCGATCATCCGAAATATGATGATGCTGTTGAAATGTGATGATGCTGTTGGTGTTGGTAGGAAATATGATGATGCTGAGCCGATAGACATTTTTATCAGGTTGTTTGTATTGTTGGCAGCTCCTTCCTGTTAGGTTGCCTCCGTTGCGTCCCACTCTGCATCATAGTGGTATCAGAGCAAAGGTTAGGATCTTTTGGAAAAGATAAGCATGATGTCAGACGAATAAGGAACATCAGAGTTCCCAACAAAGATGACCAACGCTGAGTTGGCAGTTCTGGTGAAGAAACAGATTGCAGAAAGTAAGGCCGTGAAGGCTCAGAATCAGGAGTTGAAAGATGAGTTAGCAAAGTTGAGGAGCAGAGTAGGTTCTGGTAGAGAAGATGATAGGGAAGAAGAGGATATCCCTAATTGGAGCGAGGAGGTCGTTCCTGCAGACCAGAGGCCGCTGTTGAACGCCCTCAAGGCCATGGAGAGGAGAACCATGGATGTGAAGCTGGATTTGCCAGTGTTTACAGGTAAGATGGACCCTGATTCAGTAATGGAATGGATAGATTGTTTGAACAATTTCTTTGTGACAGAGGAGATACCAGAACAGCAGAGAGTGAAGATAGCACAGTCAAAGATGAAAGAAGCTGCCTTGACATGGTGGAACTTTGTTCAGGATGATAGAGTGCAGGAGGGAAAACGTAGAGTTGCCACATGGAAGAAGATGATGGAATTGGTAAAGGAGGCTTATATTCCTTTGGATTACAGTATCCAGTTACACAAGAGGAAGCAGAACCTGAAGCAGAAGGAGCTAGATGTCAGCTCATATACAGAAGAGTTCATGAAACTCTGTATGAAGACAAAGGTGAAAGAAAGTGAAGAGGAAAAGGTAGCTAGATACCTTAATGGATTGAGGTTTAATATTCAGGAAGATCTCAGTCTGCATAACCCAGATACAGTGCAGAAAAGCTTTCAGTTGGCATTGAAAGTGGAAGAAAAGCTGAAAAGAAAACAAGATCAGAACAACAGAGGAAGAGGAAGACAACAGAGAGGTGGAAGAAGTCCTTTCAGAGGCAGAGGACATGGACAGGGATATCAAGGAGAGTCCAGTCAAGACAATAGCAAGGGCAACAATGGTCAGAATCAGAGAGAGAATTTCAGTCAGCAAGGAAACTTCAGAGGCAGAAGACCTTACAGAGGAAGATCCCAGGGCAGAGGATCCATCAGATGCTACAACTGTAACAAAGAAGGCCATATAGCCAGCAGATGTCCAGACAAGGCCACTAGCTCAGCAGGAGAAAGGAGGACAAATCTGGTCAATGAACCTGATAATCAAAGTAGGACAAGCTCTAATGATTTTTAGAGTGTGAATGGTCCTGAGAATTATGGATATCCAGAAAGTGGAGAGTCCCTGATGATGAGAAGAACAGTGACTACCATGAAGGTACCTGATAAAGAAGCCCCTCAGAGAAAGTCCCTTTTCAGAACCACTTGCAAAGCAGGAGGTAAGGCGTGTAAGGTTTTGATTGATTCTGGTTCTACTGAGAACTTTGTGTCTGAAGAGATGGTGGTGAAGCTGAAGCTTAGGAGATTGCCTCATCCATCCCCATATAAAGTCTCATGGCTTACTCAAGGTCAGCAGACAACTGTAGAAGAGCAGGCTTGGGTAGAGTTTCAGATTGGTGGATATAAGGATAAGTTGCTGTTTGATATCACCAAGATGGATGCTTGCAACCTTTTGTTTGGTAGACCATGGCAATATGATCTGAAGGCACATCATGATGGTGTTAAAAACACCTATAAAATCACTAAAGATGGTACATTCCCATTGAAGGAGAAAGAGGAGAAGTCTAAAGGCAAAGAAGTGAAGGTCATGCTGATGGAAGGCAAACAGTTCATGAAAGAAGTAGCAGCAGAAGGTGCAGTTGCATATGCCCTGATCCCCTGTATGAGTGTGAATAAGAACCAACAACAAGAAGCCAAGAAAGAGAAGAAGCCAAGGTTGATAGACCCAGCTGTCCAAGAGTTATTGGATAAGTACAAAGGTGTTATCTCAGAGGGAATGCCAAGATCCCTACCACCTGTCAGAGATATCAGCCATTGCATAGACTTGATTCCAGGGTCTACACTTCCAAATAAAGCAGCTTATAAGCTTACCCCAGAACAGAATGCAGAAGTAGCCAGACAGATTGAAGAATTGATGAATTCAGGTCTGATTGGGAAGAGTCTGAGTCCATGTGCAGTACCAGCTGTACTAGCACCAAAGAAGGAAGGCACTTGGAGACTTTGTACAGATTCCAGAGCCATCAACAAGATCACAATCAGGTATAGGTTTCTAATCCCCAGAATTGAGGATTTACTTGATTGTTTGGGAAATGCTAAGTACTTTACCAAAATAGATTTGAAAAGTGGGTACCATCAGATCAGGATTAGACCAGGTGATGAGTGGAAGACAGCATTCAAAACAAATGAAGGTTTGTATGAATGGAAGGTTATGCCATTTGGTTTGTCTAATGCCCCTAGTACTTTCATGAGGCTGATGAATGAGGTTCTGAAGGAATTCATTGGTAAGTTTGTCATAGTGTATTTAGATGACATTCTGATTTTCAGTAACACCAGAGAAGAACATCTCAGGCATATAGAGCTGGTTCTCAAGAGGTTACATGAAGAGAAGCTGATGATAAACTTGGACAAGTGTCTGTTCATGAAACAGGAGATCACCTATTTAGGTTTTGTCATCTCACAAGGAAAGCTACAGATGGATAAGGAGAAGGTGAGTGCCATATTGAATTGGCCAACTCCACAGACCATGAATGAAGTCAGGAGTTCCCATGGGTTAGCAACCTTCTATAGAAAGTTCATCAGAGGGTTCAGTCATATTTGTGCACCCATGCTGGATACCATCAAGGGAGGACAGAAGTGCAGGTTTGTTTGGACTCAAGGAGCAGATGATTCCTTTGCGGCATTGAAGAGGAAGGTGGCACAGCAGCCAGTCCTTGCACTTCCAGATTTCAACAAGATCTTTCAGGTAGAGTGTGATGCCAGTCACATGGCCATTGGAGCAGTACTCAGTCAAGAGGGTAGACCAATTGCATTCTTCAGTGAAAAGCTCAATGATGCTAAGAAAAGGTATCCATCATATGATCTGGAAATGTATGCTTTAGTTCAGTCCCTAAAGAAATGGAGGCATTATCTATTGCCAAAGGAGTTCATAGTCTTCACAGATAATCAAGCTTTGAGTTTCATCAACAGTCAGGAGAAGCTGAACCACAGACATATGAAGTGGGTAGAGACATTACAGGCTTTCACTTTTACCTTGAAGCATAAGAAAGGGGTTAAGAACAAAGTTGCAGATGCTTTGAGCAGGAGAGTTCTCACAATCAATCAGATTCAGTTAGAGAGTGTTGGTATTGATTCACTCAAGACCATGTATGAGTCTGATGCTGATTTTGGAGAAATATATCAGGTCTGTACTTCTTTTGGGGAGAAATACCATGCTGAGTTCTCTGAATTCCTGATCCAAGATGGATTGTTGTTCAAGGGTGGACAGTTGTGTATCCCAAGATGTTCTATGAGGTTGAATATAATCAAGGAGAAACATTGTGGAGCCATGGCAGGTCATTTTGGTCTAGACAAGACTCTTGATCTGGTCAGGAGGCATTATTTCTGGCCTAAGTTGCAGTCAGATGTCAGGAAATTTGTAGAAACCTGTGTAATTTGTCAGAAGGCTAAAGGCAGGTCAACTAATGCAGGGTTATATCAGCCCTTACCCATTCCTTCCAGACCATGGGAAAGTATCAGTATGGATTTTGTTTTAGGTTTGCCAAGGACCAGGAGAGGATTTGACAGTGTCTTTGTTGTAGTGGATAGGTTCAGTAAAATGGCACATTTCTTGCCATGTAAAACCACTGCAGATGCCTCATATATTGCAGATTTATTCTTCAGGGAAATTGTTAGAATTCATGGGTTGCCTTTGAGCATAGTTTCAGACAGAGATGTGAAGTTTGTGGGTCACTTCTGGAGAACCCTATGGAGGAAATTGGGAACCAATTTGTCTTTTTCCTCTGCATATCATCCTCAAACGGATGGACAAACTGAGGTAGTGAACCATTCCTTGGGGAATCTACTTAGATGCTTGACAAAACAGCATGGAGAGAAGTGGGACAATATTCTGTCTCAAGCTGAGTTTTCATATAATGATACTGTCAACAGGAGCACAGGAAAATCGCCTTTTCAGGTAGTGTATGGAATGCATCCCAGAGGTATTTTAGAGTTGCGAGAGCTACCTACAGCAGATCCTGTTAGTGCAGATGGAGAAGCTTTTGCTGAAGCAATCAAAGAAGTTCATGATCAGGTTAAGACCCAACTCCAGCAAACCACCTTCAAGTACAAGGAGTATGCTGACAAGAAGAAGAAGGATGTTCAATTTGCTGTTGGAGATTTGGTTTGGGTTCACTTGAAGAAAGACAGGCTTCCTAAGGGGAAGTATACTAAGCTCATGCAAAAGAAAGTTGGACCATGTCATATTTTGCAAAAGCATGGACAAAATGCTTATGAGATCCAACTACCACCTGATCTCGGTTTATCTCCTATCTTCAATGTATGTGACTTAACTCCATACAAGGCTAATCCAGATGCAGATCAGGATACTCTACAAGATACAGTTGCTGAAGACATTCCTCAACATGATCGTCCACAGCTACAGCAGATTTTGGACACTCGAGTGGCCAAACAGACTAGGAACAAGAAGTACTTGGAGTACCTCGTCTCTTGGAAGGGACAGCCGACTTCTGAAGCAGTATGGATGACTGCCGAACAGATACAGAAACATGGTGCCGACCTTGATACTCTCATCTCAAGTGGACTTGAGATTTCTTCTTTTGGGGAGTATGGTGCAGGAGCACCCAGACATGATCAGGATATAGGTCCGCATGATGACATACATGATCAGGATATAGGTCCGCATGATGACATACATGATCAGGACATAGGATAGTTATCAGCATGATGACAGGGCAGTAGGCTATTTTTAGTATGTTTGACTTTATCTTGTAATAAGGTCCACTGGATCGATGCTATGTATTAGTTCAGCCTAGGAGTATGTGTAGGCAGTTAGAGATCGGGATAAGATAGTCTGAGTTGTCCTCTCTCCCAGCCGCTTGGAAGCTCCCAGCCGCTGGGAAGTGAAGTTGGTAGTACTCGAAGGATTTGTTATATATACCTTCGATCTGTTAGGGTTTAGATATATGGAGTTCATATTGATAGTTCATATTGATGTTGCTAGATGTACTGGTGTTGTGTTGAGTTGAGATTCAGGAGAGCAGTTCAGACATTGTGAATCTGTATTCAGGACTTTTGAATTTCAAGTGAATAAGATCTCATCTTTTGCAGTATTTGAGTTGATCAGTTATATCTGTGTTGATTTCTTTTCCGTTTGCAAGTTGATGGGTATGTTCAACCCTTCCACCGGTTGATCCTGCAAATCGGTGGAATGGTCCTGTATCATAGTTTAGGTTGCATTTGTGTTTTCTGTTTATGCATTGCATTGTTCAAGAGATCTGTTAGGAGCATGCTGTGAATCAGCCTAGCATCCTCATGTGCTAGGTCTAGAAGATAAGTTGTTAGATTTTGGTTTTGAAGGTGATCCGGCCCGGTCGTCACATGATCTTTGTGAATTAGAGCGGTTTGGAGTGTTTTCATGCAGTGGAAGGATACACAGGAGTCTGCATGTGCGTTTCCAGTCGGAACGAGCCGCATCATCATCTGCGAATCCATCGCCATCAGGATCGGGTCATGAAGTTGTGGAAGTTTGCATGTTGCAGGTGCATCATGATGTTTTGAGTTGGATATATACTCACTGTATATATATCGCAGTCAGGATCATCTCTCGGAGGAAGTTCATCATCCGCATATCGCTAGCGGATGCGGGTGTGAAAGTTAAGTTTTTTTGGCTAAGTGTTGAAGAGTTCATCAGGAGGATGTGTGACGTCATCGTCATCAGGATATGACGTCAACGTCATCAGGATATTAAGAAATCCCTCAATGCGAGTTTATCCTGTTATCGCTAAGTGGTTAAGTATCGGCGAAGGCAGGAAGTTGTATTAGCATCATCAGGAGGTTTCGAGGAACCGGATGTTTAATATCATGATGCTGTTGCTTGTATCGTCGGGCAGTGGAGCATCGAAGGCAAGTTGTTAAAGTGCAACGTCATCAGGATATTTAGAAGCTACCGGATATTTGGATATCCTGCTGACGAAGATGATATTGAATATCATGATGATGCCGCTTGTATTTGGCACCCGATGAACAGTGCAACCGGAGGATGTTTGCGCCCGTTGATTATCATGATGATGATGATAGGCGACAAAGGGAGGAGGTAAATAGTAGTCGACAGGAGGATATTTGCGATCATCCAAAATATGATGATGCTGTTGAAATGTGATGATGCTGTTGGTGTTGGTAGGAAATATGATGATGCTGAGCCGATAGACATTTTTATCAAGTTGTTTGTATTGTTGGCAGCTCCTTCCTGTTAGGTTGCCTCCGTTGCGTCCCACTCTGCATCATATTTGGCCAGACCTAGGGGATGTGGACCAATATTCTCTTCAAACATTAATGACAATTGAATGAGACCCACTACTATCTATCTAGGATGAAGATGAAGTGCTTTCCAATGTCATATAAAATAATTACAGAACAAACGTATAGCAAGACCCATGTCTAATATGTTTGGCTTGCCCCCTGCACAATATTATGCCTACAATCAATACTCCAACCTATGCTTCCACCACCAGTATGTTCATTAGTTGTTGTCTCATAGCTGTAGTCTCAACTTATCAGGGTTGGATATTGCCTCTATAATGGCCATGGCAACACTAGTCGACATTACACCAGGAAAGACACTTAACATTAACAATGAATTAACATTTGTCCAGAAGACTGAACTAATAAAAATGTTCCAAACGCACAAGATAGCATTTGCATGGGACTATCATGATATTCAGGGAATTGAACCTAACATTTGCATGCATAGGATATACATTAATGAATGAAGGGTGCAGACCAGTTAGGCAGCCTCAAAGAAGGATGAACCATGTAGTAAGAGATATAGTGAAGAATGAATTACAGAAATTGCTGGATGAAGGATTCACATATCCAATATCAGATAGCCAATGGGTATCTCCACTAGTTATGAGTTTGTGTAGACTACAAAGAATTAAATACTACCACTAGGAAATATCATTTCCCTCTTCCTTTCATTGACTAGGTCCTAGACTCCTTGGATGGGAAAAAGTATTTTTCTTTCCTTGATGGATTCAGTGGATATAACCATATCAAGATAGCCCCTAAGGACTAGGATAAGACCACATTCACATGTCCATGGGGGACATATGCCTATTTTGTCCTTCCATTTGGACTCTGTAATGTACCTGCCACATTTCAGAGAGCTATTTTAAGCATCTTTGCTGATCTTTCTGATGACTCTATGGAAGTATATATGGATGATAGGGATATGTCAAGTCTTATGAGGAGGCCTTGAAAAACCTTGAAAAATTGCTACAGATATGTCAAGATCATAATATGTCCCTTTGTCATGAAAACTATTTCATGATGATGCAAGAAGGAGTAGTACTTGGCCACTTTGTGTCTAAAGCAGACATTCAAGTGGATCCACACAAAATTGAAATCATTTCAACCTTGCCTATTCCTTAAAAATAGAAAGATGTCAGAAGCTTTCTATGTCATGTAGGGTATTATAGAAGATTTTTAAAGGACTTCAACAAAATTGCTGCCCCTTTGTTTGTCTTACTCTTTAAAAATGCAGAATTTAATTGGACAACTAATTGTCAATTATCCTTTGACAATCTCAAAGAGTCATTAACAAAGACACCTGTACTTAGAGGACCTAATTTGGAAATACCTTTTTCATATACATAGAGATGCTTCTAATTTTTCTATGGGAGCTGTGTTAGGACAAAAAGAAGGGAATGTGGAATATGCAATTTACTACATCAACAAGAATCTCCAAGGTACTGAACTTAACTATACTATTACCAAGAAAGAAATGTTAGCTGTTATTTATGCAATCAATAAGTTTAGGCATTATATCACCAGGTATCCTATTTTCATTCACACTAACCATGCAAAAATAAGATATCTTATGAATAAACTAGTGGTAAGTGGCAAATTGGTTAGATGGTTACAACTGCTCCAAGAATTTGATACAACCATTGTCGACAAGCCTGGGAAGGCCAATGTTGTTGTTGATTTCCTCTCTAGACTCCCTAATTGTAATGAGGACCCAGTCATTGATGATTCTTTTCCAGATGAGCATCTATTGGCACTGACTATACAAACTCTTTGGTATGCAGATATAGCAAATTATTTAGTCATAGGAAAAACACCTCCATACCTCTCACCAAGAGAGAGGTGCCATGGTGTAGGAGCACCTTGAGAATCTGAATATTCCTTACATTTTGTTCAAATGTTATGATGGCCAAGTAACAACATGTAAAAGATTAAAATAAATTGTAACCGAACTAATGTAAATTGTAATCGTTTGAAGGTGGTTGTTGGTGGTTCACCTTCCACCATGTGTAATTGTCAATTGTGAGTCATTAAATAGTTAGACTCTGTTAATATAGAGGGAGAGCAGGTGAGAGAGGAAAAAGAATTGATTGTATATATATTAGAGTAGAAGAAATAAATAAATTTCATGTTTTGGTGTAATCGTAGGGATGTAGATTGGGGTCATTCCACTGGTGGATTTCTGCTAAATTAGTGGAATGACCTCCGTGTTATTAGTTTGTTTTCTATTCAACAGGAATTAGTTATTTTCTGTGTGTATCCTGAAATTGTATATCGGAGGTTGTATGAGAGAACATACGTTTCATAAGATACAATAGGCGATTGAAGAGTGTGGGTCCCACCTAATGTATATCGGCGATGCATATTGAGTTTGCATATGGGAAGACATACAATCGGTGGGTGGAGATCACGGGTCCCACCAGTTGCATGTTAAACAATGTATGTATGTGCAAAGGAAAAAATACATCGGTGTATCAGGAGTATAGCGTAAAGTCTGGCCAAAGATGCAAGTGTTGCTGATGGTTAAACCATCGGTTGAATTGGTTCAACGGTTCAATAGGTTCATGGGTTCATCAAATTCATAAAGATCATTCGGTTCATTTGGTTCAATCGATAAAATCTATGTGATGGTGTGTGTGTGGTCAAGCCGATAAGGATGAATGAATGAATTTCGGTGTTGTCAGGACATTAAGAAGGTTTTCTATGTGGGTTTTAATGGGTTTTCACCCTTTCTTTAAGTGCTTCCACTGCGGCTCTACATCAAAGTGGTATCAAAGCTAGTGAAAGAGATGGTGAAAGATTTGGGTGGTGTGTATTTATTTCCTGTCACTAAGAAGGCAAGTGAAGAACTAAAGAAAAGCTGAAGAATTGTGTTGGTGACCATTATTTTTTGTTGCTAAGTTGTTTCGTTGCAAGTACTTGTTCCATCTAGCTGCTAGAAGGAGGTTTCTGAGGTTGTGTGTGTGGGCAGAATTCTCCAATAGAGATTAGGTTGGAGAAGGATACAAAAAGAGGCCACTAAGGAGAGAGTGGTAGGTGCATCACCAAAATCTACTGTTGGGTAAGATGGATGGTTTGGTGAGTTGGTGTTGTGAAGCAGTAGAGAGATGGATACCTGACTGAAGAAGCACTTGATGTTGCAGCCTGAAGAGTACTCCACTGATGGGAGTAGAAGGAGCTTGGAGATGCTCTGAAATGATGGTAGTTTGATTTTGTTGGTTGGTTGGCCACCATTCCATTGATCTGAAGATTGGAAGCTTGAAGCTGAGGAGACTGAAGATAAATCCAGAAGAGATGCAAAAAATGGTTTTTGTTGCAGGTACATTTCCAAGGGACTTGGAAATTTTGTTTGTTGGTTGTAGGTGCAGGAGCACCTTAAGAATCTGAATATTCCTTACATTTTGTTCAAATGTTATGATGGCCGAGTAATGACATGTAAAAGATTAAAAGAAATTGTAATCGAACTAATGTGAATTGTAATTGTTTGAAGGTGGTTGTTGGTAGTTCACCTTCCACCGCATGTAACTGTCAATTGTGAGTCGTTAAATAGTTAGACTCTGTTAATGTAGAGGGAGAGCAGGTGAGAGAGGAAAAAGAATTGATTGTATGTATATTTGAGTAGAAGAAATAAATAAATTTCATGTTTCAGTGTAATCGCAGGGATGTAGATTGGGGTCATTCCACTGGTGGATTTCTACGAAATTAGTGGAATGACCTCCGTGTTATTAGTTTGTTTTCTGTTCAATAGGAATTAGTTATTTTTTGTGTGTATCCTGAAATTGTATATCAGAGGTTGTATGAGTGAACATATATTTCATAAGATACAATGGGCGATTGAAGAGTGTGGATCCCACCTAATGTATATCAGCGATGCATATTGAGTTTACATATGGGAAGACATACAATCAGTGAGTGGAGATTGCAAGTCCCACCAGTTGCATGTTAAACAATGTATGTATGTGTGAAGGAAAAAAGACATCGGTGTATCAGGAGTATAGCATAAAGTCTAGCTGAAGATGCAAGTGTTGCCGATGGTTGAACTGGTTCAACAGTTCAACAGGTTCACGGGTTCAATGGATTCATAAAGATCATTCAGTTCATTTGGTTCAATCAATAAAATCTATGTGATGGTGTGTGTGTGGTCAAGACAATAAGGACAAATGAATGCAGTTTGGTGTTGTCAGGATATTAAGAAGGTTTTGTATGTGGGTTTTAATGGGTTTTCACCCTTGCTTTAAGTGCTTCCATTGCGACTTTGCATCAAAGTGGTATTAGAGCTAGCGAAAGAGTTGGCGAAAGATTTGGGTGGTGTGTATTTATTTCCTATCACTGAGAAGGCAGGTGAAGAACTGAAGAAAAGTTGAAGAATTATGTTGGTGACCATTATTTTGTGTTGCTAAGTTGTTTGGTTGCAGGTGCTTGTTCCATCTAGCTGCTAGAAGGAGGTTTCTGAGGTTGTGTGTGTGGGCAGACAAGATGAGGTCTATCATGACCATTCTCCAATAGAGATTAGGCTAAAGAAGGATGCAGAGAGAGGCCACTGAGGAGAGAGTGGTAGGTGCATCACCAGAATCTACTGTTGGGTAAGATGGATGGTTTGGTGAGTTGGTATTGTGAAGCAGTAGAGAGATGGATATCTGACTGAAGAAGCACTTGATGTTGTAGCCTGAAGAGTACTCCACTGATGGGAGTAGAAGGAGCCTGAAGATGCTCTAAAATGATGGTAGTTTGATTTTGTTGGTTGGTTGGCCACCATTCCATTGATCTGAAGATTGGAAGCCTGAAGCTGAGGAGACTAAAGATAAAGCAAGAAGAGATGTAGAAAATGGTTTTTGTTGCAGGTACATTTCCAAGGGACTTGGAAATTTTGTTGGTTGGTTGTATGGTGTAGGAGCACCTTGAGAATTTGAATATTCCTTACATTTTGTTCAAATGTTATGATGGCCGAGTAACGACATGTAAAACATTAAAAGAAATTGTAACCGAACTAATGTGAATTGTAATTGTTTGAAGGTGGTTGTTGGTGGTTCACCTTCCATTGTATGTAACTGTCAACTGTGAGTCATTAAATAGTTAGACTCTATTAATGTAGAGGGAGAGTAGGTGAGAGAGGAAAAAGAATCGATTGTATGTATATTTGAGTAGAATAAATAAATAAATTTCATGTTTTGGTGTAATTGCAGGGATGTAGATTGGGGTCATTCCACTGGTGGATTTTTGCAAAATTAGTGGAATGACCTCTGTGTTATTAGTTTGTTTTCTATTCAATAGGAATTAGTTATTTTCTGTGTGTATCCTAAAATTGTATATCGGAGGTTGTATGAGCGAGCATACATTTCATAAGATACAATGGGCGATTGAAGAGTGTGGGTCCCACCTAATGTATATCGGTGATGCATATTGAGTTTACATATGGGAAGACATACAATCAGTGAGTGGAGATCGTGGGTCCCACCAGTTGCATGTTAAACAATGTATGTATGTGTGAAGGAAAAAAGACATCGGTGTATCAGGAGTATAGCGTAAAGTCTGGCCAAAGATGCAAGTGTTGCCGATGGTTGAACCGTTGATTGAACTGGTTCAACAGTTCAACAGGTTCACGGGTTCAATGGATTCATAAAGATCATTCAGTTCATTTGGTTCAATCAATAAAATCTATGCCATGGTGTGTGTGTGGTCAAGCCGATAAGGATGAATGAATGCATTTCAGTGTTGTCATGACATTAAGAAGGTTTTGTATGTGGGTTTTAATGGGTTTTCACCCTTGCTTTAAGTGCTTCCACTGTGGCTCTACATCATGCCACCTTGTGGAGCACAAATTTTCCTTATTCATGGGTATCTGGTTACCTCTTCTATATAGGACCTGATCATATTATGAGAAGGTGTATTAGAGAGGATGAAGTATATGACATTCTCAAAGCATGTCATGATGAGCCCTGTGGTGGATACTTTGTAGATAAGAGGACAACAATCAAAATATTGAGTACTGGGTATTATTGGCCAACATTGCATAAAGATACAGCTCTCTATACAAGAAGATGTGACCGTTGTCAAAGAATGGGTAGACCTACGAGAAGTGATGAAATGCCTCTACAACCACAACTGGTGGTCACACCATTTGACAAATGGGGCATTGATTTTATTGGACCCATAGATCCACCTTCTAATCACAAAGAATATATACTTGTTTGCACTGATTACCTCACAAAATGGGTAGAGGTGAAAGCTTTGATAGTAGCCAAAGATAATAAGGTTGCTACATTCCTCTATGAGGAAATATTTACAAGGTATGGTGTCCCAAGGGAAATAGTCACATATCAAGGACCACAGTTTAAATCCACACTAATTGCTAGCATTATTCAGGAGTATGAAATCAGACATAAAATGTCCACTCCCTATCATCCACAGTAAAATGGTCAAGTTGAGGTCGCTAGCAAAGAGCTTTAGACAATATTGACAAAGATAGTTGCATGCATAGTAAAGATTGGGCATCAAGACTCTTTGAAGTAGTTTGGGCATATAGAACTACATGGAAGACAACAACAGGGTAAACACCTTATGAGTTTGTTTATGGAAAGAAAGTTGTCCTTCCTATTGAGTTTGAATATAAAACACTGAGAACATCTGTCCAACTTGGTATGGACCTATCAACAGCTCAAAAGGAAATACTACATCAGCTTAATACCTTGGAGGAGTTAAGGATGGAAGCATATCATCACACTGAATTAGTACAAAATTAGAGAATCAAATGGTATGATCGATATATCAAAATAAAGGACTTTCAAGCAGGTGATTGGGCACTTCTCTATAACTCTAGGTATTAAGACCATAAGGGCAAATTGTAGACTAGATGGTTAGGCCCTTATGAGATCAAGGAAGTTTTCCCAAATGGTGCAGTCTAGTTAACCACGATTGACCAAGTTAGATTCACACTAATGGTTAATGGACATCGATTTAAATT
Organism: Cunninghamia lanceolata; assembly: GCA_027924645.1. Taxonomy (NCBI): domain Eukaryota; kingdom Viridiplantae; phylum Streptophyta; class Pinopsida; order Cupressales; family Cupressaceae; genus Cunninghamia; species Cunninghamia lanceolata. The sequence continues at coordinate 1,901,087 of BSBN01000925.1, read as the reverse complement.
GTATAAGAAGACTTTGAGTAAAGATGCATTTCTCTAACAATTAAAGGCAAATATGGATAATGAAGTTCTATAGCCTCTTGCCTCAGGTGAGGCCTCCAACCAAGTAATAGCTGATCATAATGTTCCAGCAACAGATCAAGCTACCAGCTTGACTAAATTTCCACAGCCCCTACCTCAGGTGAGGCCACGATCCAAGTAGCAGTTGATCACAATGTTCCGGCAACATATCAAGCTACCATCTTGACTAAAGTTACATAATAGGTTTGAGTTCTACACACTTTGTACATAAATAAAATCATAAAATATATATATATATATATATATATATATATATATATATATATATAAACACACACATCACACATCATAAAACAAGGTGATCTTCTAACCAAAAGTTTAGACTCCATCACTTCAATTACCATCATACACTAGCACTTTCCTTTGGCATCCAACCACTTCATTGAAGGGATCTATAGCCAAAGGTAATTTGTTGTTCCATGGGACATGTCTTCTGCACTTGCAGCCAAGGATTGTCATTCACATGGGACATGTCTTTGCTGCACCCGCAACCAATGCACATGAGACCTGTTCATTTCACACTCTGATTGTATGCATGTAGCCACTAATACCTACAACACCTTTTCTCATGGCATCCACATGTTGCCATCTTCTATTAGCCTATACATTCCTGCTACATGTCAAACAACTATTGCACATTCCATCAACACACCTCTTCACTATCACATCATTGTGATTCGCTCTGGCTTGTTCATCGAGCACATCAACTCAATCCGCCATGCAATCATTTTTCCATGAAACAATTCCAATTTCAACATCACCTTAAAGGTATTTATCTCAGTATTGCTTTAATTGACATTTATTGCTTCTTATTTTATGACTTTCATAATTCGCACATCATTAATTTTACATATTATATCACTTCGACATGCTTTAAACCCATTCTTTTGTACCACTAGCCTATCTTCTCATTTGAGGACAAATGAAATTATAGTTGGGGGGATACTGAATTATTTTACATAATTCAAACTTCTTAAGTCCCTTACTCCATAATTATTACCATTTGCCACATAACATACAGGCCAATAGACTAGCAATTGGTAGAAGCAAATTGGGAATAAGGTTCTAGTGAGTAGAATTGGATAGAGAATAGGGGATTGAGATTTTTCATGAGATATCATGATGGGTGGTGACCTGATCAAGAGAGAGCCTATTGTTCACTCAACATTATTAGTTGATAGGGAGTGCATGCCTATTTTTCAAAAGGCAGGATGGTTGGAATATTTTCTTAGGATAACAGAGTAAAATGAAGATATTACCTAGTAGTTTGTAGAAACATTCCAGAATAAGGAAGCTATAGTGAAAGGCTTATAGTTTGACATGACTTTAGCTGCTATACCTGAAGTTACATGGCTATGGGAAGTTGGAGAAGAATTCCTTGTAAGAGCAAACACCATTTCTGCAAGGGCCGAGTTCATACAACCAGGTGAAAGGATGGAATCTACATCTCAAGGTACCAAATGACTCTCTTTACCCTAGTTATGGGCCTCTGTTGCTACCTATATTATTAAATATCTTACCTATGATGGGAGGCAATCTTTGCTTTATACTGTGCATTTCAAACTTTTGAGCCATGTCTGTCACGGAAGGGTAGTGAATGTCCTAAATTTTTTTGTTCAATTTGTTAAAAAGGATGTCTGCTAAATATAGAAGGAAAATTGCCAGTCTTCATTGTCTCATCATGGTTTAGTTGTACTATTAGTAAAGAGGAGTTTATCTATCTAGTACCCTAAAATTTATTGGGAACATTTTCTTGAAGTTAATCATGTTAATGAGGGACCTGTGAGGGTTGAACCGAAGAGAGAAGAAGAGGCACAGGTAGAAAATTTACAAATAGGGGAAGAAGAGGAAGTGCCTGTGACCTCTTCTCACCTAGAAGCTTCACCTACTCATTTCCATGTAACTGTTGAGGAGCATCCAACTCTGAACTTAGGTAATCTTATTAAAAAACTTGCTAGTTCTTTCACACCTGCAGTCTCACCAGTTTCAACCCCCTTGCTAGAACATGTATCCTCACAGACTTCTAGCTGCAAAAAGAAAAAGTCAAAATGAAAACTATAGCCTATAGCTTCTAGCTCACTACCTACATCACCTCAAACTGCCTATGAAACCCCTTCTATTTCAAAGGCCACCAAGAAAATAAAATCATCTTCTTCTTCATCCAGAGTTAAGAAGAAACAAAGAGTCCCTACTCAATCATGTAGGCATTCAGATTGCCTAAAGGAGAAAGAACTTTCAGAGGAATATGAAAAGAAGAATGTAGTTGATATTCACACTAATACAAACTCCAAAAGGGAGCATCTATTTGTTGATAGAGAGAATAAAAATGTGGGGTACACACTCATTCAAGAATTTGATGTAGAGTTTGAGGAGGAAGATTTATATATAGCCAGGAAAAGTCATCAACCTCCCCTTGAAACTAAAAAACCATATTTCTCAGCCTCTCAAGATGAAACACAAGAAGAAGAATTGTTAGATTCTAAAGGCACAACAGAGGGTGAGAAGGATGAGTTACAGCTAGCCCTGCAGAAAATTGTAGAATTGGAGAAGCAATTGTGGGGTTATCAACAAAAAGAGACAGGGTTAAATAAATAGGTTAAGAAGTTGGAGGATCATCTACATGTCCTCCAGAAACAAGGTTCATGACTAGAACATTTGGCCCAATTGGCCATCGTAGGGATCAATAGAAGGAATCTAGAGCTTGTGCAATTAGAAGAGCAATCTGAGGAACCTGCTCCACCCACCTTATTTATAGTTATCCTGCAACTATGGAATGAGATAGATAAATTAGTAAAAGAACAAGGTGAACTGGAGGAGAAACATAGCAAGGAGATAGAGGTGAATAACACATAAATAAAAAGGTTGAAATTCAAAATAGACAGAATGGCAGACATGACTATTCAATTGGTGAGGTGTCGGCCACCTACAAGGGTTTATACTCTCTATCTACAAGAGAAGTATTTGAGCTTTCAGTTTAGCCAAATTTACAGTGATGCCCCTATCTCCCTTTTTACACCTACCTTATTTCTAATAGCTTACCAAAGAGCTACCCCTGAAATGCAAAACCAACTATGTGAATTCTACCTATATGAACTTGTCATTCCATATGACACTCACTGGAATCTCGTAGTTGTTATCAAGGATGTACAATTGAAGGCCCTAGCCTTATTCATTCAAAATGAGCACAAGAGGGGAGAGTTATTTCAGTAGTATAATGAAAGAGAGAAGTCACTTCCTCTCAAATTAAGGGCAAAATCTCCAACTCCCCAAAAGATAGTGGAGGAATGGGTGGACCCGATTGAACATCAAGAGGTAGAAAATAAACTCCTAGAATGTAGAGCCATGGATTACAAGAAATTCAAGGAATTGGCAAAAGGAATTGGTAAGGAAGCTTTGGGTTTCTCACAAGGTAGATGGAAAGAATTGACACCAGCACTGCAAAGGAAAGAGCATCATTCAGTATTTAACCTCTCAGCAGCAATCAACATGGCACATAGATATATAAGATCAACCAATGAACATGGGATAACCTAGTTACCATTAGTATTCCATCCTCCTCTGCTTCTTTATCCTATTCCACATTGGATGGGGTAGAGGATGGATTAGGTAGCAAAATGAACTAGGTGGAATATGTTGGCAGAACACAAGGGCTTCTATCTCAAATAGGATAGAGGAGTAGAAGAACCTACAGATTATAGAGAGATAGCTCTTCAGCACAATTTGAGACCTTAGTTGCTAGAGGACCATCAACATGATTAGTTGGGGGGTGTGATGAGGCAATGTTTTATCTTTTTTTTCTTTCTTTAAGTACCTATTTCCTAAGACATCTCCAGACTTCTATATACACTAATTATGTCTATGATTATCCTTAAGACATTAAAAGCATGAAGATGGGTATATAATATGTTGTTATTTAATTATGTGTAAATGGTTGATTGCTCATGAAATATGTTAGTACTTTATGTTGATTTTACTGATAGTGATGCATAGATACCATGTGATGTACTAACTCCTCATGCAACAAGAACATGGATTCATGTCATGAAGATCACTTGACATCCCACATTTGAAGGAGATGTTGATAGCCATAGTAGATAATACAACCAAATGAAGAAGACCCTGAATTGACTAGGATTAGTCATCCATAACTCTCCACTTTGTGACAGTTATCCTTTGACATATGACGTAGTCTTAAATAATGGAGGACTCCTAGATTGTGCTCAATGTTCTATTTCTAGTCTTGATTAGTCTTCATGTATACTAGAGAGAGTTATAGTAGGACTGTACTATCTATGCCACCTTCATTTCAATTTAGTTTCCTATTTCTATCTTGCTTTGTAATAAAGTCCTTTTCCTATGTTGTTGGATAATGGACAGTTATAGCATTTATTGTTCAGTAGTTTTATTCAAATAGACAAGGTTGATCTCATCTATGGGAGATTAGATTTTGCTTCATACATGTTAGACAGAGATATAGTATCAGATTTCATTGTTGTATTTTTCACTTCAGCATTCACTAAAGGAATACATGTTTTGAGTTTTGTCAATGATTACAAAGATGCAGTAAAGATTTAGCTAGATTTCATGGGATCACAGTTACTCAAGTAGGCCACTTGAGGTACTATGTCTCCCCACCTTGTTTATATGTTTAGTTTATGATTGTATGTTTATATATGTGTGATTAATGTATGTTGTTATGAGTTATGTTATGAGAATCAGTTAGAATTTAATAATCTATGTTGTAAGTCTGATTGAGTCAAGGTGATCACTGAACCAATTGTTAGTTGCTCTTTTATCTAGAAGTTACATAGGACCATTTAATTACTATTGTGTTGAATAAGTTTTAGTTATTTCCTACCAGTCTTGCTTACATAGAGTATTGTCAATCATTGCAATTGAAATTGTATTTCTTTTGTTAGATTATTCCTTACACAACCTCTAGATTAAAACTTAGAAATCCTTAACTGTACACATAGTATAGGCATCATCCAAGAAGATTACAATTCCCTAGTTTGACAATGTAAATGTAACACAATATATAGCCAGTAGGTTGCTTCATATAGGATTTGTTGGTCTGTTGAGTAGTGTGTATGCCCTTTTTGCATCAATGTATTGGTTAATAATAGAGTTTGACATTTTTGGCATTGTTTCTGGGGATGGTGCTAAGGTTTAGAGTTTTTGAGTTCTTGTTGATTTATGCTTGTACTTACTTTACTAGAAAAAATAGTATTTTTAGCATTTAGGATCACATAGATATTCAATCCATTTCCAAACTATTCACTAACACGGTGTAGGAATAGAGCCATTAGCTTATACATTATTGTATGCGGCAGCCAAGAGACCATAGAAGGAATTTTTCTTCCAACCAATTCAATAGAAGAATAAGTAGAACACTTTAAATTATCCCTTGCTTTGGAAAACACTGAGGATTTTGAGGATATTACAAGTTGGAACCAAGGCATCATGGTAGAAGAAGCAGTAGAAAACCCAATTGAACCCGTTACCTTTGCCTTTCCTATTTCAAACTAGGAGAGAGCTGGCACCTCAAAAAATATTCCTCCATTAGCTCTACCAATCTTTCATGGGCTAATCATTGAAGACCCTGATACATTTCTCTTTGAGTTTGATGTACTATGTAGGAGTTATGATTACACTACAGATGCATATAGACTTAAGCTCTTCCTAGCCAACCTCAAGGATGTTGCATTATGATGGTTTAAGGGTTTGGGTCAGAATTTAGTAACCACTTGGGCCACCATGAAGGAGATGTTTCTATAGAAATATTAGGATTATTGACATGACAAATATATGAAGGGGGATGACATCTTTAGGATGTCACAAAAAGAAGATGAGCCCTTGGAAGATTATGTTGGGAGATTTTAGTTTTGCCTCAAGAAGTCAAGACAGAATAGGCTCTCTCCAGAGTCACTCAAGCTAGTCTTCCTAAGAGGTGTCAGTGAAGAATGTATGGATGCACTTAATTTAATTGGAGTAGGGGATATCTCTCAACTCAAATTTGATGAAATCTGTCAAATCTTCTGAAACTATTCACACTCTACTTTAAAGAAAAATAAAGGTTTTAGAACCATGACTTCGAGTAAATCATCCACTGGAGTCTCCAGAGTAGAGCTCAACAATCTCTTATCAAACATGAAAGAAGATATCATAAGACATCTAGCAACACAACTAGACACTCTACACATATAGAAGAAACAAGAGGCATCAAAGGTAGCTTTGAGTGAATACTATCTATATTGTCAACAGAAGAAGGCCAATTGCCGATGCAAGGAACTTACTAGTATTTCTAAGGGAAAGAATGAGAAAGTAGATTTTTGAGCTATAGACGATGAAGAAGGTCAAGTGTTCTATATTGCATGATGAAGGCCATCGTAGCAAAGAGAAAATATGCCTTAGGACTCCTTGACCAATTCCATGTCATTTACACCACCTATTTCAAATCCTCATAATTGGAACAATGCTGTAAGGAAAGCACAGGTGCAGAATATAGCTTCCCTAATGTCAATTCAAAGGGGATAATGCAGATAGGTAACATTTAATTCAAATACATAGATGAGCAGACCAGAAAAATATAGAATAAACATGCAAGATAACAGAGAACAACACCAAATGTACATGGGAAAACCCTTTCAAGTAAAAAACCCACCACCACAAGAGAGACAATCTTTATTTACAGTAATCTTACAAAGATTACAATAAAGATTCCAGCCTTCTTGCTTAGCTATCGATTCTCAAATAAAATGCATAGTTCATGTTGCTTCCTAAATCAGCAGAGGGTTTGCCAGCTCTAATGCACAGGAAGATTCAGCCAATAGATATGGGAGGTTGTGTGAGCTACCTCCCCTTCACTTCTAGTTCTGCTGCACCATGGGGGGTATCCCAATAGCTCAAGATGCAACATTAACTAGCCCAATGACAGGAAGATTTAGCTTGACAACAATAGGTAGAATACTCTCATGTGTGGACCAAGATGTGTCTGATACATCACAAGATTGGCAACATTCTTGGACATATTTGTTCAGTTGTGGATGAGAGTATACAGGGGTCCTAATCCTACTCCTACAAACTAACATGTTGGGATTTTGAGAGGATGGATTTTATGTTTTGGATGCAAGACAAGGGGTTTTGGATCATAACTACTAACCCAGGTGCAGACCGGTGCCTATCTTAGAGCAAAGAGTCAACTAGACATATACAAAAGGATGGATTGTAGTTTGGATTCAAGTTTCAAGGGGTTGAACTGATGCTTGCCTTACAAACATCACCCAAGGATAAGTATTTAGCTGCCTCTACTTACTGATATCCCAGCTGACATACAACCTTCTCCATGCTCAACCTAAAATAGTTTAATCCACTCCTTGAATGGAAGTTAGAGATGAAGCATGTGATACAGAAACATGTATCCTAGAATCTATGAAACCCTTAGCAACTAGATTCAAAAGAAGGAAAGCATGCAGCAAAGGAGACAAACAGATAAACACATGCATAAGAGCATTTTTCATATAAAATGACATGAAACTGAAAATATTTGCAATACACATTCAATGCAACTCATAAACTCCAAAATGAGATACATTAGCAAGGAAATGCCCTATTTTTTGCTATTCACACAAAAAATGCTCAAGTCTTCAACCCCCTACAAATGAGAAACATAGCCTGCTATATATAGCAGGAAAGTACTCAGCATTAATCACTGGGCGGTTCAAAATTTGCCAGATACAGTGGATCATGAGAAAATGGTGCTCAAACATCATCAATGCAGTAGGTAGAGGAGGAGACAGGGAGTGGTCTCGAACCCTATGCTGCCACCTGGGGATTCACATCTTCAATCAGGCTGTTGATCCGTCCATGCCCCTGTAACATCTGCCATTAATGCCCACCTATTCGTGGTCCTGGGAAATGTAGTAGTCACATACTCTTTTGAAAACTTTTCCTGCCAAGAATCATGATCCTGATATTTCAAATTTGTGAGATCAAAATATCCCACATGCACCCCGCGGTGACCCCTTGAAAACTTTATATACTAAGCCGTGAGCATATATGATGTCGCACAATTTTACCTTGCGTGACCAATGAACCATCCACCAAGACCTTATCAGTATCCTCTTGCATGATAACCTGATACTCAAAATCACCCTAATACTAGCGACCCACCTGCTGAGCTCGCCCAACATGTAAAATATCACCCCATGGAAAATATCACCCTCATCGGTGCAACCTGATGCATCGAAGGAAAATCCTCCTACTTTGCTGATACCATATGTCTCACTGATAATCCACCTGATCATGTCCACTGATATCCTAATGACATCACCATCATATTGCAATATCAGGGTGATCTTCGTAAGATGACCGATGTTAGAAATATGACCCCCCCTCCTCATTTGGAAAATTAGGCCGAATTGGAAACTTGGAATATGACCCCATCGGACTTGGATGATGTCATCGTCATGTTGCAAAGGGTGATATTCGGTGGTAGGGTGATATTCATAAGATCACCTGATATTTGAAATATCACCTCCCGCAAGAATATCAGGTCCGACTGTAGCATTGTTGTAACATTGGGGTGATCATCACAAAAATGACTGATATTCAAAATATCACCCCCGCAAGAATATTGGGGTGATAGAAATATGATGACCCCCTCAGAAAAATAGGTCATAACTGAAATATGCTGAGGAGGTCGAAAGACTTAGAATTTTTAGATTTCTTGGGAAGGTACCTGTAGAATTAATTGCTTGAAACCTGACTGTTCATGTAGGCACCAACAGTTCACTTCCCCTGTACATCTACAGAATGAACAATATGATCGAATCTTATCATCAACTTCAATGACATCACCAGATCTATAGATATTTATGGTCTTCAAGGGAAAAACTATTTTTAACTTCTACTCTAACTGTTCATTTCAACTGACCCAGCGTCACTGCCTTCCAACCATCGCAACTATTCATATTCATGTGAGACCTTTAGTCTCACATTCACCAAGTCAAGTTTGACATCCAAGTTTATATACCTAAACACACTATATGACTATCATCAGCAATTTTGTTGCCGACGATGCTAGTCTAAGCTTCATTGGGATAGCACAAACCATCAAAGCTCACTACACCATTTACATCGATGAGTCCTTGTCCCACCGATGCCCAAGTCTTCATCCTTCATCGGAGTAACAGATGACCATCAGAGAAATACTTTGAAACTGCATTGATAGTTATAGTCTCGCTGATCCAAGCCTTCATTGGAAAGACACATGACTATCAGAATGACATCTCAAAGCTAGGCCAACAGTGGTTCTCACGCCGATATATTAAACTCCAATACCAACTCCCATTGGAGTAACCCGAATTGTTAGAGAGACATTTGCAAAGCATGTCGATAATGATTGTCATGCTGATAGCTCGTCCTTTGTCGGTGTAACCTTGCATATCAGCCAAAGAACTCCTTACTTCTACCGACACAGAAAGTCTACCCGATAGATGAACCACTATCGGTGAGAGTAAAGTGATCGGTGTAACACTAAAGAAGTCTGCCGATGCTCCAGTGTGGTTGATGACCAAACAACTATCGAAGAGACACTATCCATTAGTACAAGAAGATAAGAGTTCATAGATAGTTCAAGTCTTGCCGATGAAGGACTAAGGTCCCAAGCAGTAACTTGAGACATTAGGTCTCTTCAATCTCCCACTTGTCGAAGAGATTACTGCTACCTCTTAATCCTCATTCGATTACTGAGAATTATGGGCCTGAAGACCCATTTCATCTGAACACCATTTGAACTTGGTCGTGCTCACTAGTTTAGTCAAGGCATCTGCAACATTTTCCAAAGTATCAACCTTTTCCAGCTTTACATTTTTGTCTTCCACCATATCATGAACAAAGTGATATTGGACATCAATATGTTTTGTCCTAGCTTGAAAAGTAGGATTTTTCTCCAAACAGATAGCACTTTGACTATCACAATGAATTTGTATCTATCCTGCATCAAAACTAACATCAGAACACAACCTCTTCAACCAAATGACTTCTTGACATGCATGAGTAGCTACCATGTACTCTACCTCTGTTGTGGACAAAGCGACTACAACCTGCCGCTTGCTCATCCAACTGATAGCACCAACATTTAATGTGAATACATATCCACTGGTGGATCTTCTACTGTCAATGTCTCCTACCCAATCAAAATCAACATATCCCTGAATACTGATAGATTTTTGAGATCCAACTGAGTTTCCATGATAGCAAATAGCATAATTAGAAGTTCCCTTCAAACACCTCAACTCTCTTCATAGCATCCTAATGTGATTTGCCTGGATTTGCCATAAATCAGCTCAAAACTCCCACTGCCTAGGCAATGTCTAGTCTGGTACAGACCATTACGTACATTAAACTGCCAACAACACTTGCATAAGGCACTTTTTTCATGTCGTCAATTTCATTCAAAGATTCTGGACAATCTTCAATAGATAGTTTCATTCCCTACAAAACTGGAACAACTAACTGTTTGCAATCAGGCATATTAAATTTATCAAGAACATTGGTAATATACTTGTGCTAGCTGAGCCAAAGCTTTCTACTAGATCTGTCCCTTTTGATTTCCATTCCCAGAATGTACTTCGCTACCCCCAGATTCTTCATTTCAAATTTCAAGGACAATTGAGATTTTAAATCTGAGATCATCCCCTTACCATTGCCAATGTATAACATGTCATCCACATACAGTGCAATTATAAGAATCTAATCACCATTAGTTTTATAATAGACACAATGATCAAATTTAGATCTCACATATCCCAAAGATAAAATATTCATATCGAATTTCTGATACCACATTCTGGGAGATTGCTTCAAGCCATAAAGAGACTTTTTAGGTTTACATACCAGATGTTCTTTACCTTTTCCTACAAAATGCTCTGGCTGGGACATATAAATTTCTTCTTCAAGATCCCCATGAAGAAATGCTGTTGTCACATCCATCTGCTCAATTTCAAAGTCATATGCTGCTGCAAGTGACAATAGAAACCTAATGGATGTTAGCTTAGCTATAGGAGAAAAGATTTCTCCATAATCTATACCTTCCTTTTGAGAATACCCCTTAGCAACCAGTCTTGCCTTGTACTTTTCAATACTACCATCTGGACCATATTTCTTTTTAAATACCCACTTACAGCCCACTGGTTTTCTACCTTTAGGCAAGGGCACCAGATCCCAGGTTCCATTTTTCTCCAATGATGACATTTCCTTATCCATGGCTTCTAACCAAGAATCTGAATCAGGTAAACTAATAGCTTCTTTCATAGTCCTAGGTTCATCAGTATTAGTAAGAAAAGCATAGGCACAACTTGAATCAAGTACTAAAAATCCATACCTATCTCATTGTCTTCTTTCATGTGTAGACCATGGCTAAGGTGCAGATTTAGGTTCTTGCTCTGGATCTGAATCTTTGGAGCTACTCAAACTCACTTCTGAATCATCTACACTTGGTGCTTGTTGTTCCTCTTTTACAAGGGTCAGAGGAATATTAACAACACTCTTTTCTTTCTTCTCTTCTGTCTTCTCCAGCTGAGGATCAATAACCAAAGGTTTTAGCTCTCTGAAAATTACATTCCTGCTGTAAATTACTTTTTCCATTTCAGGATTCCAAAGTTTGTACCCTTTAACACTGACTCCATAGCCAATAAAGATACATTTGACTACCTAGTAATCCAACTTAGATCTTTTACCTTAGGAATATGAGCACATGCCTCACAACCAAAGACACGAAGATGTCTTAAAGAGGGCTTCTTTCTAGACCATGCTTCCATAGGCGTCTTATCAACCAATTCTGAAGTAGGAGAATGATTCACCAAGTAACAAGTTGTAGCAACTTCCTCAGTCCAAAACCTTTGTTCAAGACCAGCATAACTCAACATACTTCTTGCTTTCTCCATCAATGATTGATTCAGACTTTTAGCAACTCCATTTTACTGTGGAGTATAAGTTGTAGTCTTATGCCTTTTTATTCCATGATCAATGCAATATTTATCAAAATCTGCATTTCAATATTCACCACCGTTATCCATTCTCAAACATTTTATTTTTCTACCAGTCTAATTTTGCACAAGATTTTTAAATTCTTTAAACTGACTGAACACTTTTGATTTATTTTCAAAAAATATACAAATGCCCTCCTTGAATAATCATCAATAAATGATACATCGTATCTTGATTTAGACAGAGAAGGAACATCAATTGGACCAAAAACATTAGAATGTACATAGTCTAGAACACCAGAAGATTTATGAGAACTTGAGTAGAAAGAAACATGGTTCTATTTTCCATATATGCAATGTTCGTAGAAATCAAACTCCAGATTACAATCAATTAGCCCATCTACCAAGTTTTTGTTTTTCAAAGTTTTTAAACCTTTTTCACCTATGTGACCAAGTCTATGATGCCAGAGCATTGTTTTCTCTACAAGAAGTTTAACTTCCATAGAGTTTGCATCATGTGTTACAATAGTAGCTTTTTTAGATTTTACAGAGACATTATTACAGCACACTGGTTTAGCATCTAACCTATACAAAGTTCCAATGCATTCACCCTTTGCCAATAGAATAGATCCTCTAGTCATCTTATAGCCACCATTCACAAAAGTAACTTGCACTCCAACATCATTAAGCTTACTAACAGAAAGTAAATTTTGAGCCAGACCTGCTATGTGTAGTACTCCATTCATTCCCTTTATTCTACCATCTGGGAACTAGATTCTGACTCTTCCTCGGCCAACAATTTCCAGTGTCGAATCAATTACCAAGAACACCTTCCCACCAGCATATGGTTCATACTTAGTGAACCATTCTCTGTGAGATGGCATATGAAAAGATGCTCCTGAATCCACCAGCCATACATCTTCAGATGCAGGTGTTGCTAAGGCAGCAATTAAGGCATCAGCATCACTCTGAGAAGAATCGGTGTCAGAGAAGTTCTTCTTCTTTTTCTCCTCTTTGTAGTCTTTTCTGATCTGTCCTTTCTGCCCACAATTCTAGCACTTTACCTTGGACTTTTTTCCAAGAGATTTTGATCTCCCTTCTGATTTGGACTTAGACTTCTTGTCCTTCTTCTTGTCTCTTTCCTTTGATCTACCTCGAATGGACACGGCCTCTTTGGCCATCTCAGAAGATTTCCTCCACATCTCTTCAGATAACAGCGAGGCAACAACTTCTTCAGTTTGAAACGTGGTTGTTGTACTTCCAATAGCCATCACAAGATGATCCCATGAGTTAGGTAAGGAACACAACAAAAGCATACATCGGTCCTCTTCTATTTTTACACCTACAGAAGTCAACTGTGCAACAATCATATTAAATGTGTTCAGATGATCTGCTACAGATGCTCCTTCATCCATCTTTAGAGAGTACAACTTCTTTTTGAGGAAAATTTTATTCACCAAGGACTTGCCCTGATAAATATCTCCCAACTTCTTCCACAAATTGTTTGCAGTCTTCTCCTCATGGATGTTCAATAGAATAGAATCTACTAAACTTAATCTTATCAGTCCTCTAGATTTTCCTATTTGCCAAGTCCCAGTCTTCTCGCTTCATGCCTGAAGGTTGAACCCCAAACACAGCAACCCAAAGATCGTTGTCGATTAGCATATCTTCAACCTTAAGCTTCCACAACTCAAAGTTTGTGCCTTTGAACTTTTCAATGTCTATTTTTCCCGATGAACTTGCCATCTAATTTAATAAAATAGACCTCTACAGAACTCCCACTCATAGAATTGACACAAAAAACCCAACCTACCAACAAGGATAACACAACTGGCCAGGCTCTGATACCACCTGTAAGGAAAGCACAGGTGCAGAATACAAGTTCCCTAATGTCAATTCAAAGGGGATAATACAGACAGGTAATGTTTAATTCAAATACATAGATGAGCACACCAGAAAAATATAGAATAAACATGCAAGATAACAGAGAACAACACCAAATGTACGTGGGAAAACCCTTTCAGGTTAAAAACCCACCACCACAAGAGACAATCTTTATTTACAGTAAGCTTACAAAGATTACAGTAAAGATCCCAACCTTCTTGCTCAGGTATCGATTCTCAAATCAAATGCATAGTTCACTTCCCCTGTACATCTATAGAATGAATGATATGATTGAATCTTATCGTTAACTTTAGTGACATCACTAGATCTATATATATATTTACAGTCTTCAAGAGCAAAATCATTTTTAACTTCTACCCTAACTGTTCATTTCAACTGACCCAATGTCACTGCCTTCCAACCATCACAACTGTTCATATTCATGTGAGACCTTTAGTCCCACATTCACCAAGTCAAGTTTGACATCCAAGTTTATATACCCAAACACACTATATGACTATCATCGGCAATTTTGTTGCTGACGATGCTAGTCTAAGCTTCATCAAGATAACACAAACCATCAAAGCTTACTCCACCATTTACAACAATGAGTCCTTGTCCCACCGATTCCCAAGTCTTCATCCTTCATCGAAGTAATAGACAATCATTGGAGAAATACTTTGAAACTACATCGATAGTTATAGTCTCACCGATCCAAGCCTTCATCAGAAAGACACACGACTATCAGAATGACATCTCAAAGCTGGGCTGACAGTGGTTCTCACGCAGATATATTGAACTCTGATACCAACTCCCATTGGAGTAACCCAAACTGTCAAAGCAACATTTGCAAAGCATGCCGATAATGATTGTCATGCCGATAGCTCATCCTTCATTGGTGTAACCTTGCATATCGGCCAAAGAACTCCTCACTTCTGCTGACACAGAAAGTCTACCTGATAAACGAACCACCATCGGTGAGAGTAAAGCAATCAGTGTAACACTAAAGAAGTATGCCAATGCTCCAGTATGGCTGATGACCAAACAACTATCAAAGAGACACTATCCATCGGTAGAAGAAGATAAGAGTTCACTGATAGTTCAATTCTTGTCGATGAATGACTAAGGTTCCAAGCAGTAACTTGAGACATTAGGTCTCTTCAAATGCACCTTGGTATAATTGGCCACATCAGCAATGGACATCCATGCCACCTAGTTGGACCTAGTAGTAGGGGGTATCACCATAATAGCCATCCCAATCCCAAAATTATAATCCACAATGCAAAGCCAATCAAAACCCATGGCCACAATAGTGGTGTAGGAACCAACCTTAGAAAAATCTAAATATGAACTACATGCAGCTATAGCAAGCCCTGCCTCAACAACATGCCCTTATGCCAAATGTATCCTTGCCTACTCTTGTCTCACCTAGAGCCACTCAATTACCAGCACAACCTGCACCTAACCCTAACGACAAGCCTATTCAACAAGCTTATACTAATGAGGCCATCCAATACCCAACCTATACGGTTTAAGTTAGTGATGTGCACCTGCGCTCAAGAAAGATGCTTGTTGGACCACCATCACCACTCATCACAGAACTTCTTGATGAGGAACAACCCTTCGTCACTGACAACCATCTGAATAATCAAAAAAAGAAGAAGAAACCATTACCAGGAGCCCTCCATTTCCAGAGAGATTAAAAATGCACCTTCCACCAACTCCATCTGAGCCTGATTTTGATTTCATGGGGTAGCTAAAGAATGTCTGCATTAAAATTCTCCTTATCCAAGGCATCAAGGATGTACCCATATATACCAAGGATATAAGGGAGTTATGCCTTAAGAAACTAGGAAGGAAGAGAAAAGATCCTCAGATAGTGCATGTTATAGGACAACTTGTTGATATCATGTTAGATAACTTAGCTATTCCAAAATATGTAGATCCTAGAAGCCCTGTGGTTGATGTAAACATCAATGGTACCCTTATCAAAAACACCTTGATTGACCTAGGTGCATCCATCAATGTAATGACAAAGGAAACAATGAATAACCTTTAGTTAGATAACCTTAGACCTACTCCCATAGTACTCCAATTGGTAGATATGTCTATTGTCAAGCTAGAAGGGAATATCCTACATACTTTAAGATCTTGTAGCCCAAGGCCAGCCTAGGAGGATATCCACTCATCCTAGGGAGACCCTGGTTGGCAACAGTAGATGCCTTCGTAAGATGTCAGTCAGGAAATATGATAATTTCCAATAGGAATGTAATAAAGAAATTGATCCTTTATCCACCTGCTCAGCCTTTTACTGATATGAAGCAATCTATTTGTCTAGACCTAGGGGATGCTGACCAATATTCTCTTTAGAAATTAATGAAAATTGAATGAGACCCACTATTGGCTATCCAGTTAGGTAGCCTCAAAGAAGGACGAACCTTGCAGTAAGAGATATAGTGAAGAATGAATTATAGAAATTGTTGGATGCAGGATTCATATATCCAATATTAGATAGCCAATGGGTATCTCCGCTAGTAATATTACAAAAGAAAGGAGCTAAGTGGTGGGTTTGTGTAGACTATAGAGAATTAAATGCTGCCACTAGGAAAGATAATTTCCATCTTCCTTTCATTGACCAGGTCCTAGACTCCTTTGCTGGGAAAAAGTATTTTTCTTTCCTTGATGGATTCAATGGATATAACTAGATCAAGATAGCTCCTAAGGACCAGGATAAGACCACATTCACATGCCCATGGGGGACATGTGCCTATTTTATCCTTCCATTTGGACTTTGTAATGCACCTAACACATTTCAGAGAGTTGTTTTAAGCATCCTTGTTGATCTTGCCCATGACTCTATGGAATTATATATGGATGGTTTCACCGCTTATGGAGAGTGAAAATCCTTGAAAAAGTGCTATAGAGATGTCAAGATCATAATATGTCCCTTAGTCATGAAAAATGTTTCATGATGATGCAAGGAGTAGTACTTCATCACTTTGTGTCCAAAGCAGGCATTCAAGTGGATCCACACAAAATTGAAATCATTTCAACCTTACCTGTTCCTCAAAAATAGAAAGATGTCAGAATCTTTCTAGGTCATGCAGGGTATTATAGAAAATTTATAAAGGACTTCAAAAAAATTGCTGCCCCTTTGCTTGTCTTACTCTCTAAAGATCTAGAATTTAATTGGACAGTTGACTATTAGTTATCCTTTGACAATCTCAAAGAGTCATTAACAAATACACTTGTACTTAGAGGACCTAATTGGGCAATACCTTTTCATATACATAGAGATGCTTCTAATTTTTTTGTGGGAGTTCTGTTAGGATAGAAAGAAGGGAATGTGGAATATGTAATTTACTACATCAGCAAGAATCTCCAAGGTGTGAACTTAACTATACTGTTACTGAGAAAGAAATGCTAGTTTTTGTTTATGTAATCAATAAGTTTAGGCATTATATCACTGGGCATCCTATTTTCAATCACAATAACCATATAGGAATAAGATATCTTATGAATAAACTAATGGTAAGTGGAAGATTGGTTAGATGGCTACTGCTCCTCTAGGAATTTGATATCACCATTGTGGACAAGCTTAGGAAGGCCAATGTTGTTGATGACTTCCTCTCCAGACTCCCTACTTGTAATGAGGACCCAATCATTGATGATTCTTTTCTAGATGAGTATCTATTTGTACTAACTATACAAACTCCTTGGTATGTAGATATAGCAAATTATCTAGTCACAGGAAAAATATCTCCACACCTCTCACCAAGAGAGAGGTGCCACATTGTGGAAGCAACTTTCCTTATTCATGGGTATCTGGTTACCTCTTCTATACAAGACCTAATCATATTATGAGAAGGTGTATTAGAGAGGATGAAGTATATGACATTCTCAAAGCATGTCATAATGAGCCCTATGGTGGATACTTTGTAGCTAAGAGGACAATAGTCAAAATCTTGAATACTAGGTATTATTGGCCAACATTGCATAAAGATACAACTCTCTATACAAGATGTGACCACTGTCAAAGAATGGGCAAACCTATGAGAAGTGATGAAATCCCTCTACAACCACAACTAGTGGTCACACCATTTGACAAATGGGGCATTAATTTTATTAGACCCATAGTTCCACCTTCTAATCACAAATAATATATACTTGTTTGCACTGATTACCTCACAAAATGGGTAGAGGTGAAAGCTTTGACAATAGCCAAAGATAGTAAGGTTTCTACATTCCTCTATGAGGAAATATTTACAAGGTATGGTGTCCCAAGGGAAATAGTCACAGATCAAGGACCATAGTCTACATCCACACTCATTGCTATCCTTATTCAGGAGTATGAAATCAAACATAAAAAGTCTACTCCCTATCATCCGCAGTCAAATGGTCAAGTTGAGGTCACTAATAGAGAGCTTGAGGCAATACTTACAAAGATAGTTGCATTACATAGGAAAGATTGAGCATCAAGACTCTTTGAAGTAGTTTGGGAATATAGAACTACATGGAAGACAATAGTAGGGTACACACCTTATGAGTTAGTTTATGGAAAGAAAGTTGTCCTTCCTATTGAGTTTGAATATAAAACATTGAGAACATCTATCCAACTTGGTATGGACCTATCAACAGCTCAAAAGGAAAGATTGCATTAGCTTAATGCCTTAGAAGAGTTAAGGATGAAAGCAGTTCATCACATTGAATTAGTACAAAATTAGAGAATCAAATGGCATGATCAGTATACCAAAACAAAGGACTTTTAGGTAGGTGATTGGGAACTTTTCTATGACTCATGGTATAAAGATCATAAGGGCAAATTGCAGACCAAATGGTTAGGCCCTTATGAGATCAAGGAATTTTTCCCAGTTGGTACATTCCAATTAACCATGATTGACCAAGTTAGATTCTTGTAGATGGTTAATGGACATCAATTGAAATTGTATAAGAAGCCTTTGAGTAAAGCTACATTTCTCCAATAATTAAAGGCAGATATGGATAATGAAGTTCCACAGCCTCCTGCATCAGGTGAGACCTCTAGCCAAGTAGCAACTGATCACAATGTTCCAGCAATAGATCAAGATGCCAACTTGACTAAAGTTCCATAGCCTCCTACCTCAGGTGAGGCCACTAATCAAGTAGTAGCTGATCACAATGTTCTAGCAATAGATCAAGCTGCCAACCATTATAGTGAATATTTTTGACATATTTTAGCTTTGATTCAACCCTTTTTTCGCTATTAGCTTTCATATCTTCCAATTTTTTGAGCTCCCAAGTGATTTCACTAGTTTTCTAGCAGTTTTTTATCTTTGACGTCTCCCCCATCGCAAATTGTGCCTTCATTGTGTCTGCCCCCAGAAGTGTCATTTGTGTTGTTTGAGAAACCAAGTCAGCCATTGTTTGATTTCTTCCACTTTTTGCATTTAAAGCCTATTTATACTTTGCATTTTGTTTAGATGAGGGAGAAATGAAATTGGTAGATCAAAATCTGCAAAATGATAGGTATTTATGTGAAACCCTAGTATGTTCTCTGCTCAAACTTCCGTAGGGTTGGCTATTTATCATTTTGGATTTGTAGGTATATGAAATATGCTGAACGATTAGGTTTTATGATCTATCTTTGAAACCTAGGCTGTTGTTGGAAATTTTAAAAAATCACCTTGTATGGGTTTCAAAAGTTTTGATTGCGGGTAAACGATGAGATAAGGGATGATATCCCTTAGGGAAAAATTGATCCACAAAGGGACCTCTTTAGGAAATTTTGTAACCTTAGGTTAAGAGATCTAGACTTTGTAGTGACTTCAGGCTTTAGTGGATATTATCTACTGAGGACTCATAGACCCACTTATCTGGTGAGGATCCCTAGGCCCGCTAAGTTTTTCAAGTGTTGTGCCCCATGGCTTTTGCAAGAATCTCATGCGAGAGTGGATCTTATCCACTTAAAGGCCTTTTTCCTACATATCCTATGTAGTCAGTGCCTAGGCCTGCAAAATGTAGTCCTTGAAACACCTCAACCTTTGAGCGTGTTATTGAAGGATTTGATTTATCCACTTGAGGGTTCTTTCCTCTCTAAGCCGATAAGGGGACTTTTACCCACTTATCCTATGTTACACGTTTTTCCCGCTCTGAGAAGAAGACCATGTTGTGGTAATTTCACTTGATACAAGATTTATCTTGTCAAGCCCAAGATCTTTGCATGCCCTGAGAGGGATAGAATCTCTGCACATCCAGTGAAGGTTCTTAGTCTTGCTTTTTAGTAGAGATTATTCATTTATCCTATGTAAACCCTTTTTCTCTCTCAAGATAAACAACTTTGCATGATTTCAAGAATTTAAGGATTCCATCCTCCTGAATCAATGTAAAATGTGAATTTGACTGTGTAGCGCTCAGATCCTATGAGGGTAGAAATACCCACTTTTTGTTAGATTGGTTAAATTTGGTGTCTTGAATGAAAACTAGTTGTTAGGAATTCATGCTAATGTTTTGTTTAATTGATTTTTTTAAAAATAAATTCCTAACCTATTTGTTAAATTAAACATGTGGAAAATTGTTAAGAAAGAGATATTCATTAAGCTAATGTATGTAGGGTAAATGTCTTCTTGGGCTATCAGTATGAAGTAGGAGTTTAAAGGAGTCCCTCCAGTGTCCAAGATCACCTCTAATTGGAACAACATAGTTGACACTGATATCGACCATATGGATTTAGATGACTTCAAGTTCAGGGTATTTGGTGCTAACCCTACCAACAAGGCTGGTAGAATAGGACAAAATGGAATTGCCCAAGCAACAGGATTTACCATTGCATACCAATGCTTAAAGCTCATCATGGCTTGTGGAGAAAGTTATCACCCACCCACTAGGACCGTAATATCTCAAGATGGAAGAGTTATTTCCAACCTCACTATCCAAGCTATATCAGAGGCTTTTGATATTCCTACCTTTGCTACCATGACCATGATAACCAAAGAGACAAACCAATGCCTATATGATCAGAATTGAGAGAAGTGTAGGAAGTTAATCAATGACACCTGGATGAAGGTTAGGAGGATTGCTATGTCTAAACTACCTCAAGTACTATACAAGAGTGATTTCAAACTTGAAGTAGGGGACATGGTGACGCTTCTCGGATGAGTCATGGATCTAGAAACTACATCAACATTTGAACCCTAGATGTTTGGGTGCACTAAGGAAGTATTGAAATGAGACAAGAAGATATACTAGGAGTGGATTATCAGCAACAACATCCATGGGAGTTTCTTGGCTCTAAATAAGACATGGGTCTTCCATCTATCTTCTTATATCATGTACATGTTGGCCAAGAACTTTATTTACTCTGGGTTAACTAGATTGGGAGTAGTTGGTAATGTTTTTGGGGAGTTGTCCAAGAGGAAGGCTATGAGGGGGAGTATCTCCCCGATAAAAACTAGGACATCAAAAAGAAAGTTAGACCAAACTGGAGAAGTCGAGGGGTCTAAGCCTAAATGGACTAGAGTCACCAAGAAGGGTCAAGCCATAAAATTTTCACAATCTCCGCTTGCTACAATAGTTTCTACTTCTACTCCACTTCTAGCTATCACCGTCCATGTTGTTCTAGATGTGAAAGCCTCTCCTACTTCTTCTCCTCTAGCTACCACTAATGTACAAACTACCTTTGTTGCCTCTGTATCTCCTATTATGTCAGGATTAATCACTGACACGACTATCTCCACCTCACTTTCTACCTCTGTACCCTCTCTTCCCACATCATCCTCCATTGACCACACCTCTACTTCCTGTTTGGTTGCCACCACCTCTTCTATCTCTCCATCATCCTCTCCACCACTCTCTTCCATCGACATTCTCACTTCTTCATTTCTTCAGGATTCCCTTCTCACAACACTCCCTGTCTTCTATCTCATTTCTTACATCCTTACAATTCCCCACCTTTGCCACCTATTTCCTCTATCATGTCACCTCTTTCTTTCTCCCTACCACAACTTAACGTATGCATGCCCATTGTCATTTCATCCTTCCTTGCTCATCCATCCATTCTACCTTCCTTGGGGTCTGAGGCATTCACAAACCTTTCAAAAGTGCAACTGCCCAAGGCAACAGTTGACTCATTCTTTATAATAAACAATAGTTTTCCTACCCATTTCATACTACTAAAATAAGTCCTGAGCCTTATTCGCCAAAGGTCCCCTTGCTAGAGGAAACTGAGAAGGTTTGTGCTGAAATGAATATTGTCAGTGTGGAAGTGTGCATCCAAGATGCCCTTGATAGCCCACCTGTAGATATGAGTATTGTAGAGATACTGGATCTCGATGACAGTCCTTCAAAGAACTAATTTAGGTTTGATGACAGTCATCCATTTCTTCATTCATTATAGTCATAGGTTCATCTTGTTCATAGTAATTTAGGTCTAATTTCTTTTCTTTTCCTTCATCTACCTTCACATTTGCACTCTCAACAATCTTTTTGAGCCTTTTTTTGTAGCACTGGTATGCCTTACTCTTGGTAGAGTATCCAAGAAAGATTCCTTCATCACACCTTCCATCAAACTCTCCTAGATCTTCATCTCTCTTTATATAGCATTTGCTTCCAAAGATTTTGAAATATTTTACTATAGGAACTCTTCCATACCACAATTAATAAGGAGTTTGAGTACCATTACCTTTCACTTGAACTCTATTTTGGATGTAAACAACAATATGATTAGCCTCTTTCCAAAAGACTTCCGGTAGATCTTCTTCCTTCATCATTGTCCTAGAAGCCTCTTGAACTGTCCTATTTTTCCTTTCCACAACTCCATTTTGCTGAGGAGTCCTAGGTGCAGATAATTATATCTTTATCCCATGCTCTTCATGAAAAATGTTGAATTCATTTGATGTGAATTCACCACCTCTATCAGACCTTAAGCATTTGATTTTCAATTCTATTTCATTCTCAACCATTGCCTTGAAAGATTTGAACTTCTCTAGGGATTTTGATTTGTCTCATAGAAAAGTAACCCAAGTCATTCTAGAATAATCATCAATAAGCAACATGAAGTACCTATCACCTTGTAGACTTCTCACCCTTGTAGGACTACAGAGAACTGTATGCACTAGATCCAACAAACTAACAGAGAATTGCTCTTTGTTCTTGAAACTTGTTCTTGTTTGCTTCCCTAACTGACATTCCTTGCAGATTGTATTGGATGGTTTCACAAGTTTTGGTAAATCTCTCACAATCTGACCTAAACTTATCTTTACCAGATTATCAAAGTTTATATGACACATCCTTCTATGCCACAACCAACTTTAATCTGCCTGAGCCAATAAATAATAATCATTAGTTCCTCTTAATTGATAGATGTTACATTTTGTCTTCTTACCGATAGAAATCATAGTTTCGAAGCTTTCCATGATCTTGCATCCATTATCTTTGAATCTCAGATCATATCCTTTGTCACAAATCTGACCAACACTCAAAAGATTATGCTTCAGACCCTTCACATATAGGACATTGTTAGTATTATGCTTTCCATCAAATGAAATAGATCCTTTTCCACAAATCTTACCAGCTACATCATCTCCAAACCTAACCAGTCCTCCATCATACTTTTCAAAACTTACAAACTTAGATTGGTCACCAGTCATGTGATGTGAACATCCACTATTAATAATCCATTCATCCTTATCCTTCTCAACTTGAACAGCCAACACGCTTTCTTCCACTAGTTTTTCTTCCTTCACACAGTTAGTAGAATTAGTAGACATAGGATCTTATTTAATAGCAATAAACAGTCATTCCTTTGCACTGGTACTAGCATCATCAGATTCATCATCAGATACTCCTTCATAATCAAAATCTCTAACATAGTAACATTTCTTTGGAACTCTAGGCCCGCTCTCATAGCTGTTTTATTTCTTTCAATTCTTTCAAGACATTTGGAAGCATAATTCCCTACTTCACCACAAGACAAACACTTGAAAGGTAATTTACCTTTGAACTTTACCGGAACCTCTTTGCAACCTATCAAAAAAGTTAGCTTCAATTTCATCAAAGTCATCATCCACTTTATATTTCTCAGCTCTAGAAATATTTTCTGAAGTACTGGCTTTAAAAGCTGATTCAACTTTTGGTAGAGCATCACCAAATTCTCTCATCTCAAAGGCTGTAAGTTTTCCAAGTAATTGATCTTTGTCAATAGTTTTCATAGTCATAAATTCTTCAACAGCAGTTACCTTGTGACTATAGGACTTTGGTAGTGATCTGAGAATTTTCATCACAACTTATTTATCACTGAGAGTTTCTCCCATACCTTTTATTCTAGTGACAAGTTCATCAAATCTTCACATAAAGGTTGTTATGTTTTCATCTTCATTCATCTTCAATCCCTCATATTTCACTTTCAGGCTCTTTAGGTTAGCTTCTCTTACAAAATCATCCCCTTCATACAGATTTTTTAGCTTCTCCCATACCTCATTTGTAGATTCAAGGTCTACAACTTTTGTCAACACTGAGTCACTTAAGGAACTTAATAGAGTATCCTTTTCTTTGACATCCAACTCATATTCTTTAATATCATCCTTAGTTGTTAAGATACCTTGAGGCATGACAAATTGTGACTGTGTAGCTAGCCATACTTTATAACCAAGATAGAGGAGATGGATTTTCATTCATACCTTCCAAAGAGCATAATTTGTCCCATCAAAATGCGGAGCTTCCTTCTTATAAGACATCCTAGATCTTGCTCAAGTTGTTAGGCTTTCTTATGAGGAACTTGGGTTTGATACCAATTCTTGAAATGCACTTGACAACTAAGAGGGGGGGTGAATCAGTTGTCCTAAAACTTTTAAGCAATTACTAATCTCAACTTATCAATTACTTGTACTCAGAAATAACAATGAAAGCATAAAATGAGAAACTCAATACAATAACATAATCAACACAAGAGACACTAGATTTTTATGTGGAAAACCCTAAAAGTGAAAACCACGGTGGGTGTTAGCCCATAAAAATATATAAGTTATATCAATACCGAAAAATAGAAGCTCACTGCAAAGAATGGCTCACTACCAATGGGTGGCTCACTGCCAAAGGGAGGCTCACTGCCAAAAGGTTGAACTGTGATAACAACATCTATTCCATGCCAAGGTCCAGTTCCATTGAAGCACAAATACCTCAGCTCTACTCTGTTACTTTACTTCATGCTTATCTTCACATCTTTGCACTTGGATACAATTTCACGACTTCATTACAAATATTTATACACTTCATCAACCTTGGAATGATCATCAATGTCAGCATTACAATAATCAACCCTTGGAACAATCTGCAAGGTTGGTAAACATATGTTACATCATAATAAGTCTAGACCTAAACAAGTTTACAAAGACAAGAAATGAATGTGGATCACATCGTGGCTTAGCTGGGACTCAAACACAATCTTCTATGCTTCAACACACTATCACAATCATCGATGCATCTCCGTAAATGATGAATTCAACCATGTTAGCCAAGACTAATGAGAATATTAGGTCTTCTAAGAGCATTCTTCAACCACGATCCAAATTTCTCTCTACGAACCAATCAGAAGGTAGGAACATGATCAAGAGACATCCACATTCATATTATAATCATCGGAAACATACACACAATACCCAAACACTTTATCCATCATATTTTTCAAACCAGAGCATAGGAACAACACTGCTAGCCACTATCATAAGAAAAAGATAGCTTGTGGACCACCAAATCACAAACCATTGAAGTTGAAGGCACTTATCATCATCATAGACTTAAGTCTAGAACTGCAGACCATACTACTTCAGTGCAGAGGAATGTGGAGCATAGCACTTTCTCTTTGATACTATCAAACATACAGGAAAAATAGTTTTCACACTGGTGAACATAATTCACTCAAATCTTCATTCCGAAAGCTCAAACTTTGAATATAACATCTTTAGATAGACTTCTAAATAACTTCCAATCCTAGGCAAAGATATTCATTCTACAAGAAATGCGGAGCAAACTTCTAGACTATTCTTCTTAGTACAATACATTGTTTCCACTGCAACACATTGTTATCACCGGATGGGCTAATTTTCTTAATATCCTCAACAAAGTAAGAGCACAGTTGACACCAATGACAACACAAATATGTTGACATCAATAACAACACCAATTAGGTACATACTTACAACAATCTCCCCCTTTGTCATTGATGGCAACATATGATGTGAAAAAATGAAAAGACCATCAAGACAAGATTCTCCCCCTTTCTCTTTACACATCTACATTCAATCTCCCCTTGATTTTTTCACATGATTTCTCTCCCCCTTTGACATCAATAGCAAAGGGCACATGCTTGCATGTTGCTGCTCTGATCCACTTACTTTATCAGAAATTATCTAGCTACTCTCCCTAAGAGGTAGCCTTCATAACATCAATCCAGATCAAAGAATGACACTTTGAGCTCCACTGGATTGATGCATTCCTATGCATCTTAGTTCAGGGGAGGGGTAATGACCCCTAACTTTTCTCTAAGATACTCAAAGGTATCTTTAGTCAAAGGCTTAGTGAAGATGTCTGCAATTTGATCCTTTGTGGACAGATATTCCAATTTTACTTCATTCTTTGTCACCTTCTCTCTCAAAAAGTGATACCTTATTGATATGTGCTTTGTTCTTGAATGCATCACTAGATTCTTTGAGATGTTTATGGCACTTGTATTGTCACAAAATATTGCAATTGGATCTTTATACACAACTCTTATGTCCTTCAAACTCTGCTTCATCCATAATACTTGAGTGCAACAACATGCTGCTGCGATATACTCTGCTTCTGCAGTTGATAAAGAGATTGAATATTGTTTCTTTCTCAGCCATGAAACCAATCTATTGCCGAAGAAGAAAGTACCTCCACAATTTGCATCTGTATAAGCACTGAGAGTGAAATCATTGTCCTTTGGGTTCCACAAGCCATTATCTAGAGTACCTTTTAAATGCCTCAAAATTCTCTTAACAACCATCACATGTCATTCTCTTGGATCAATTTGAAACCTTTCAACAAGACAAATTGCATGCATAATATCAGGTCTGGTTTGAGTTAGATAAAACAATCCTTCAATTATAGATCTATATTTTTTCTGATTAGCCTTAGGCGATTCATCAGTTTTCTCAACTTGCATCCAGTCACCATGGGAGTACATATTGGTTTATAGTCTTCCATCCCAAACTTCTTCAACAACTGTTAGCACTAATTTTGCAATAACAATTACTATCAACAATACATTTATTGAACCCTAACTACAATACGTACTTATCCAACATTGCATACCATGCTCTAGGAGCTTTCTTGAGTCCATACAAATCTTTCTTCAATTTGCACACAAAATCACTTTGTTTTGAAAATCTAAATCCTTCCAGTTGCTCAATGTAAACTTCCTCTTCTAACTCACCATTCAAAAATGCAGACTTCAAATCCATCTAATATACTTTGAAATCTTTGTGGGCTGCAAATGCCAAAAATATTCTGATTGCCTCAATATAAGCTATAAGAGCAAATGTTTCTTCAAAATCTATTCCTTCAATCTGAGACCATCCTTTTCATACAAGTCTTTCCTTATTCCTTACAACTTCTCCATTCTCATTCAGCTTATTCCTAAAACCCACTTGCTTCCAATAACATTTTTGTCAGTAGGTCTAGGAACTAATTCCCAAGTATCATTATTTTCTATTTACATCAACTCCTCCTCCATGGCTTTTACCCAGCTTTCATCATTGCATGCTTCATTCAAAGTCTTTGGTTCAACCTTTGAAAGAAAATAGTAATTGACTTGTTCCTCTGCAACTCTTCTCCTTGTTAGCACACCTTTGTCTTTGTCACCTATAATTTGATCTTCAGAATGATTGATCCTTACATACCTGGGAGTCTTGACAACATTTTCCAGAGCCTCTTCTTCATCTTGATTGTCTTCTTACTCATCTTTTTCTTTATTCATTATAGTCACAGGTTCATCTTGTTCATAGTAATTTAGGTCTGATTTCTTTTCTTTGCCTTCATCTACCTTCACATTTGCACTCTCAACAATCTTTTTGAGCCTTTTGTTGTAGTACTGGTAGGCCTTACTCTTGGTAGAGTATCCAAGGAAGATTCCTTCATCACACCTTGCATCAAACATTCCTAGATCTTCATCTCTCCTGATATAGCATTTGCTTCCAAAGATTTTAAAATATTTTACTGTAGGAACTCTTCCATACCACAATTCATAAGGACTTTGAGTACCATTATCTCTCACTTGAACTCTACTTTGGATGTAAATATCAGTATGAATAGCCTCTTTCCAAAAGACTTCCGATAGATTTACTTCCTTCATCATTGTCCTAAAGCCTCTTGAACTATCTAATTTTTCCTTTCCACAACTCCATTTTGTTGAGAAGTCCTAGGTGCAGACAACTATCTTTTTATCCCATGCTCTTCATAGAAAATGTTAAATTCATTTGATGTTAATTCACCTCCTCTATCAGACCTCAAGCATTTGATTTTCAATTCTATTTCATTCTCAACTATTACCTTGAAAGATTTGAACTTCTCTAGGGCTTCTAATTTGTCGCTTAGAAAAGTAACCCAAGTTGTTCTAGAATAATAATCAATAAGCAACATGAAGTACCTGTCACCTTGTAGACTTCTCACACTTGTAGGACCACAGAGGTTTGTATGCACTAGATCTAGTAAACTGGTAGAGAATCACTCTTTGTTCTTGAAACTTGTTCTTGTCTGCTTCCCTAACTAACATTCCTTGCAGCTTGTATTGGATGCTTTCACAAGTTTTGGTAAATCTCTCACAATCTAACCTGAACTTATCTTTACCAGATTATGAAAGTTTATATGACACATCCTTCTATGCCACAACCAACTTTCATCTACCTGAGCTAATAAACAGTGATCATTAGTTCCTCTTAATTGATAGATGTTACCTTTTGTCTTCTTACCGGTAGCAATCACAGTTCTGAAGCTTTCCATGATCTTGCATCCATTATTTTTGAATCTCAGATCATATCCTTTGTCACACATCTGACCAACACTCAAAAGATTATGTTTCAAACCCTACACATATAGGACATTGTCAGTATTATGCTTTCCATTAAATGAAATAGATCCTTTTCCACAAATCTTACTAGCTGCATTATCTCCAAACCTAACCAATCCTCCATCATACTTTTCAAAACTTACAAACTTACTTTTGTCACCAGTCATGTGATGTGAGCATCCACTATCAATAATCCATTCATCCTTATCCTTCTCAACTTGAACAGCCAACACACTTTCTTCCACTAGTTTTTCTTCCTTCACACAGTTAGCAGAATTAGTAGACATGGGATCTTCTTTAATAGCACTAAACAAGCATTCATTTGCACATGTACTAGCATCATTAGATTCATCATTAGTTACTCCTTCACCATCAAAATCTCTAATATAGTAACATTTCTTTGGAACTCTAGTCCTGCTCTCATATATTTTCTTATTTCTTTCAATTCTTTCAGGGCATCTGGAAGCATAATGCCCTACTTTACCACAAGAGAAACACTTGAAAGGTAATCTACTTTTGAACTTACGAGAATCTATTTCCAACCCATCAACAAAGTTAGCTTCAATTTCATCAAATTCATCATCCACTTTATATTTCGCAGCTTTGGAAATCTTTTCTGAAGTACTGGCTTTAAAAGCTGATTCAACTTTTGGTAGAGCACCACCAAATTCTCTCATTTCAAATGTTGTAAGCTTTCCAAGTAGTTGATCTCTATCAATAGTTTTCATAGTCATAAATTCTTCAATAGCAGCTACCTTGTGACTATAGGACTTTGGTAGTGATCTGAGAATTTTCATCACAACTTCTTTATCACTAAGAGTTCCTCCCATACCTTTTATTCCAGTGACAAGTTCATCAACTCTTTGCATAAAGGTTGTTATGTTTTCATCTTCATTCATCATCAAACCCTCATATTTCACTTTCAAGATCTGCAGCATAGCTTCTCTTATAGAATCATCTCCTTCATAGAGATTTTTCAACTTCTCCCATACCTCATTTACAAATTCAAGGTCCACAACTTTTGTCAACACTGAGTCACTTAAGGAACTTAATAGATCATCCTTTTCTTTGACATCCAACTCATATTCTTTGATAACATCATCAATTGTCAAGCCACCTTCAGGCATGAAAAATTATGACTATGTAGCTAGCCATACTTTATAACCAAGATAGAGGAGATGGCTTTTCATTCATACCTTCCAAAGAGCATAATTTGTCCCATCAAAATGTGGAGCTTCCTTCTTATAAGACATCCTAGATCTTCCTCAAGCTGTTAGGCTTTCTTCAAAGGAACTTGGCTCTAATACCAATTGTTGAACTACACCAGATAACTGAGAGGGGGGGTGAATCAGTTGTCCTAAAACTTTTAACCAATTATGAATCTCAACTTCTCAATCACTTGTACTCAGAAATAACCATGAAAGCCTAAAATGAGAAACTTAACACAATAACATAATCAATACAGGAGACACTAGATTTTTACGTGGAAAACCCTAAAAGGGAAAAACTACAGTGGGTGTTAGCCCACAATATAAGTTATATCAATACCAAAAAATAGAAGCTCACTACCTACAGGGCTCACTACCAAGATTGCTCACTGTAAAGAATGGCTCACTGCCTATGGGTGCCTCACTACCAAAGGGAGGCTCACTGCCAAAAGGTTGAACTGAGATAACAACATCTACTCCATGCCAAGGTTCAGTTCCATTGAAGCACAAACACCTCTGCTCTGCTCTGTTACTTTAGTTCATGCTTATCTTCGCATCTTTGCACTTGGATACAATTTCACGACTTCATTACAAGTATTTATACACTTCATCAACCTTGGAATGATCATTAAGGTCGGCATTACAATCATCAACCGTTGGAACAATCTCCAAGGTTGGCAAACATATGTTACATCATAATAGGTCTGGACCTAAATAGATTTACAAAGAAAAGAAATGAATGTGGATCACACCACACCTTAGCTGGGACTCAAACACAATCTTCCAAAATTCAACACACTATCACAATCTTTGATGAATCTCCACAAATGATGAATTTAACCAAGTCAGCCAAGATTGATGAGAACATTAGGTCTTCTAAGAGAATTCTTCAACCATGATCCAAATTTCTCTCTACAGACCAATCTAAAGGTAGGAACATGATTAGGAGACATCCACAAGCACATTATAATCATCATAAACATCTGCACAATACCTAAACACTTTACCCATCAGATTCTTCAAACTAGAGCATAGGAACAACACTGCCAGCCACTGTCACAAGAAAAAGATAGCTTATGGACCACCAAATCACAAACCATTGAAGTTGAAGGCACTTATCATCATCATAGACTTAATTCCAAAACCACAGACCAAAATACTTCAATGTGGAGGAATGCAAAGCATAACACTTTCTCCCTGATACCATCAAACATACAAGAAAAGCAGTTTTCTCACCAGTGAACATAATTCACTTAAATCTTCATTCTGGAAGCTCAAACTTAGAATATAACATCTTCAGATAGACTTCTAAATAACTTCTAATCCATAAGCAAAGATATTCATTCTATAGGAAATGCAAAGCAAACTTCTAGATTGTTCTTCTGAGTACAATACATTGTTTCCACTGCAACACAATGTTATCATCGGAGGTGCTAATTTTCTTAATATCCTAAAAAAAGTAAGAGTACAGTTGACACCAATGACAACACATATATGTTGACATCAATGACAACACCGATTAGGCACATACTTGCAACAATCTCCCCCTTTGTCATTGATGGCAACATATGATGTGAAAAACTGAAAAGACCATCAAGATAAGATTCTCCCCCTTTCTCTTTACACATCTGCATTCAATCTCCCATTGAGTTTTTCACATGATTTCTCTCACCCTTTGACATCAATGGCAAAGGGCACATACTTGCATGTTGCTGCTCTGATCCACTTACTTTATCATAAACATCTAGCTACTCCTCGTAAGAGATAGCCTTCAGAACATCAATCCAGATCAAAGAATGACACTTTGAGCTCCACTGGATTGATGCATTCCTATGCATCTTAGTTTAGGGCAGGAGAGGTAATGACCCCTAACATTTCTCTGAGATACTCAAAGGTATCTTTAGGCAAAGGCTTAGTGAAGATGTCTGCAATCTAATCCTTTGTGGATACATATTCCAATTTTACTTCATTCTCTATCACCTTCTCTCTCAAAAATTGATACCTTATTGATATGTGCTTTGTTCTTGAATGCATCACTAGATTCTTTGAAATGTTTAGGGCACTTATATTGTCACAAAAGATTGCATTTGGGTATTTATACTCAACTCTTATGTCTTCCAAGTCTGCTTCATCCATAACACTTGAGTGTAACAACATGCTACTGCAATATACTTTGCTTCTGAAGTTGACAAAGAGATTGAATCTTGTTTCTTGCTTAGCCATGAAACCAATCTATTTACCAAGAAGAAAGCACCTCCACTTGTACTCTTTATGTCATCAACATCTCTGGCCCAATCTGCATCTATATAAGCATTGAGAGTGAAATCATTGTCCTTTTGGTACCATAAATCATGATCCAGAGTACCTTTTAAATACCTAAGAATTATCTTAACAACCATCACATGTGATTCTCTTGGATCAGTTTGAAACCTTGCAACAAGACAAACTCCATGCATAATATTAGGTCTAGTTTGATTTAGATAAAGCAATCCTCCAATCAAGGATCTATATTTTTCTGATTACCCTTAGGTGATTCATTAGTTTTTCTCAACTTGCAGCTAGTCACCTGTTGGCAAGAGACACTGTGTGGCTTCATGAGTGTTGTCATTGATGGCAACAAAGTCTATCCCACACATCCGCAACACATAGTATGCCTATACCAGAAGTCAGATTGAAGACTATTTTGGTCTAGTGAACAAGAACAGAGCATGTAGCAAGGTCTGACAAATAGGTCTGGATCTATCAGATTGTGTAACTCAACAAGTTGTAGACTTGGACAAGTCAAGAGGAGTATCATGACTACTATATTCTAGAGATTGAGCCTCTGGTGATAAAACATGGAAAATATATGAGCATCTAAGTGTTGGGTTCCTAACAGGCAAAGTAGACTGAGGAAGAAATGACCGACAGAGTATCAAACCTCAATCTGGATGAGTAATTGATGTTGATCAAGAGACTTGAGGGATCATACAAGGTTGGCTGACATGATTGATGACTTCTATGTCTATACTTTTGATACACATCACAAATCAAGTATGGATTTAGCTGACAGATCAATATCTTGTAAATATCTTGATTATTTCAGTTGCCGACTAGAAAGTTGTTGAAATCCTTGGTGCGGATATATATACCAGATGGATTTAAGTATGAAGGTGTGTGTGTGGTGAAATGGTGTGTAGAAAAAGGTAGAGATAAGTGTGGAAGCAACAATACAAGTCTGATATGTGACACAGCAGCAACACTAGAGTAGAGGAAGAATGAAGTGCATTAGATCAGTATATTGAGCCTAACCAGAACTAAACTTCAACATTTGTGGATGCCTCTGATCAGTTCAACACCTAGTTACCTTCTATAAACTTTGTAGATAGTGAGTCTCTTGTAGGTAGTGTGTCTCTTGTGAGTAATGTGCTCAGGTAGTGAGTCCTAATTGGCAAGTGCCATTTTGTACTTTTTATTCTTTTAACAGAGAATACAATCTTGGGTTAGTCACCTTGTGGTTTTTCCCTTAATAGGGTTTTCCACGTAAAAATCCTTGTGTTATGTGTGTTGATTTTATTTCTGCTCTCTTAATTATGTATGCTTATTTGTTTTGATGCTACACTAATTGTTAAAGGAGAAAAGAAAGTAAAGATATTTGAGATAACGAATTCACCCCCCCTCTTAGTTATCTACCTTGTTTCCAAAAATTGGTATTAGAGCTAAGTGCCTCTAAACATAGCCTAACAGCTTGAGGAAGATCTGGGAATCTCAATGGATATGTATGGTATGAAGGAACAACTTCAGTCTACCTTAGATGATCTTGAGCAATCTCACTCTGAAGTCAATAACTTGAGAGAAAGACTCAAACAAGCTAATGATTTCATAAATGAACTAAAGACTCAAACAAGCTAATGATTTCATAAATGAACTAAAACAAAAACTAAGTATCTCTGTGAAAAAGAGAAAGGAACTACTTAAAAAATTAGCAAGTCAAAGTGAAGCCAATGATACTAATTAAGATTTGAATGAGAAAAACAAGCTATGTGAGAAGCTATCAAAAGAGGTCATTATGGTAAAGCATGAGATAGAATCAGGGGTTATCAGATTCACCCAAAAAATTGAAGAGAAAAAGAAAATTGAAGATAATCTAAAACAATCTCTCAAGGAGAAGATAGAGGATTGCCACAAAATGGACAGAATAATCAGGCATCTTGAATCCGATCTTAAAGAAGCTAGAGATAATGAAGAACAACTTGAGAATCAAATAGACACTCTTAAACAAGATCTTCAAACAACAAAAGAATACAAAGAGAAATTCAAGATAAGTTCAGCTCAACTTGAAGTTCTTGAAATCCAAAAGAGGGTAGATGACAAGCGTGGCTTGGGCTATGAGAAAGGTGAAAGCCCCGGATCTGATTAGAAGAATGTTGGATTAGGAAATCAAAGAAACAGGCCTAGAAGACCTCTGGTAAGGCAACCAAATGCTCAAAGATATCCATCCTTCAATAGATACTGCTACAATTACAACAACTTCAATCATAAAGCAACTCAGTGCAAAAGAAGAATGAATCAGACTAATCCATCCTTCTCTAGACAATGTTTCAACTATAAAAGGTATGGTCACAAATCTCATGAATGTAGAAATATCCAAATAAATAATTCATTCAATGGTAGATGCTTTGCATGCAATAGAATGGGACATATGGCTAATCAATGCAGATCAAGAGGATATCAGTCAAATATGCAAAGAAATGTTGTTTGTTACAATTGCAATAGATCTAGTCATATTGCCAATGGTGCAGGAGCACCTACCTAACAGCTGGCCTCCATGAGGCAGTTAGTTTGTTATAGGTCTGGTTAATGTTTCCAAGAAGGTCTTATAAGACCAATGCTTGTAATAAGGTCATGTTGACCATACTTTACTATTTTTAGGTAGTTTGTTATGACAGCTGTTATGCTGTATGTTCGGTTGGATCTCCCAGCCGCCTGGAGAGATTTCCCAGCAGCTTGGAGTCAGGTCGGTAGTACTCGCAGGAGATCCTATTTATGCATGCGGTTTGGTTGAGATTGTATAGGATCGATCAGACTTTGCAGAGAGTGAGGCAGAGGGAGAGACTGAGTATTGTACTTGCATCTTTTGAAATCAATAAAGAGATCCTGTTGTGTCAATTCTCTGTTTGGATTCCATTGTGTGATCGATTTGCTGTTCTGGTGGTTTCATGGATTCGCTGATCCATTCCACCGGTTGATTCGTCGAATCGGTGGAATGGCTATGTACAGTAGTTTAGGATTTAGTCTGCATTTTCTATTTGTTCATGTGCATGTTTGCAGGATCGCAGTCGAGATGTGCTGAGAACCCTAGCATGGGCATGTGCTAGGTCGTGCTGGTGGTTCGAGTCTGGAAAGTTGTCCAGGAAGTAGATCGGGTCACCTCAGGAGGTTCGGCGGATCGAAATTCGCTAAGGTTAGAAATTCGTCACAACGGTATCATCAGGATATTTTTGTGTATATCCTGCAGTTACTTCGGGCGTCATCCGAGTAGATGGAGGTGAGCATGATGCAATCGTTTGCATAAGGTGAATACGTTTCGGGGTGATCATCATCAGGTGTTGCCGAGGAGGAGCGTATCGGCATAAGGTAGAAGATCAGGTTGATAAAACCATCGCGGGCCGATAATGTTAAGTTTGGCCGACAGCAAGATATTGAAGGAGCTGCATGTGACGTCATCGTCATCAGGATAATCGTCATCAGGATATCGGGGTGACGTAAGCATCGAAGGAAAGGTGCATGAAGTTGTCATCCTCAGGATATATGGAGGGAGTGGGATATTTTATATCCTGCTGATGAACATGATGTTGAACATCATGATGCTGCAGAAAGCGTTTGGCGGTAAGATGAACAGTGAACATTAGGGGGATGATTGCGCTTACCGAATGTGATGATGCTGCCGATAGCTGGATATGATGATGCTGCTGACAGGTGAAAGGTCGAAGGTTTGTCTGCAGGAGGATATCGGTCGGCAAGAGAAAATATGATGATGCTGACAATGTTAACAGAAAATATGATGATGATGATGGGTTGTAGACATACATGCTGTATGTCAAGGTTTTAGTGTGGATGCCTCTGCATCATAGTTGTATCAGAGCTCAGAAAAAGGTCCGGGCTGTTGTGTGTTGATTCTATCACTGAAAAGACAGAGGTAGAGGAGTGAGAGGTTGACAAAATGCCTTCGAAAGGTAATGGTACTGCAAGGGAATTGCAAGAGATGAAGGAAAAACATGCCAGAGAGATGAGGAAGATGAAGGAGCTTGCTGAAGCACTTCAAGCCAGGCTTGTAGCCTTGGAGAAGAACAAAAAGAGGGAAGTGGACGACAGTGAATCAGAAGAAGATGAAGATGCTGTTGAAGAGTATGAAGAGGTAGCTGAAGATCTGGATGCTGAAGACCAGAGATTTGCAAAACTGTTAAAGGCAGTGCAGAGTGATAAACCTAAGGTAAAGGTTGATGTTTCCAAGTATACTGGAAGTTTGAATGAAGATGAGTTACTGGATTGGATTGCTGCACTTGATAATCACTTTGAATGTGAAGATGTTGCTGAGGATCAGAAGGTAAAGATTGCAAAGACCAAGTTAGGAGGTCATGCTTTGTTATGGTGGGATTATGTACAATCCGAGAGAAGGAAACAAGGAAGGTCAAAGATCACTTCATGGGATAAAATGGTAGCAAGGATCAAAGGTAAATTCTTGCCCAAGGATTATGAAATTCAGATGTTTAAGAAGTTGCAATTTTTAAGGCAGAAGGAAATGGATGTGAAGGCATATACTGAGGAGTTTTATAAGTTGAGTATGAGATCTGGTCATCATGAGAATGAGGTAGAAAAGGTGGCTAGGTACTTGGCTAGTTTGAGATTGAACATACAGGATGAGTTAGTTTTAGCTAACCCTAAGAGTGTGGAGGATTGTTACCAAATGGCAATCAGGATTGAAGAAAAGATGAATAGGAGACAAGATAAGTCCATGAGAGGAAGAGGCAACAATATGAGGGGAAGAGGATTAGCCCCTACAACAAGGCAAACCAATGAGGGTCAAGAAGACACTGGTAAAGGACAGGGACAGTCTGATTTCAGAGGTGGATGGAAAGGTAATAGAGGCAGATTTGGAAGTGGTAGAGGTTCTACTACATTTTCAGGAAAGTGTTACACCTGTGGTGAGTTTGGTCATCCATTTTTCAAATGTCCAGAAAGCAAAGGTTCATCATCCAGAAATGATAGAATGAATGACAAGAGAGTACAACTTGTGCAAGAAGAGGAAGTAGAGCAAAGTGTGCCAAGTTCAAACACTTATCAAAAAGATAGAGATCCTGACGGTTATGGATATCCTGAGGAGGGAGAAGCATTGATGCTTAGGAGAACTAGTTTGCAAGCATCAAAGGATCTAATGCAAAGAAGAGCTCTTTTCAAGACCACATGCAAGAGCAAAGGTAAAGTATGTAAGGTTGTCATTGATACTGGTTCAACAGATAACATGGTATCTCAGGAAATGGTAGATAAACTAAATTTGGAAAGGATTCCACATCAAGACCCTTACAAGGCATCTTGGGTGAGTGATAGTCAATCACTTTTTATCTATGAACATGCATATGTTGATTTTCAGATTGGAGCATATCAGGATAGAGTTTTGTGTGACATTTTGCCCATGGAATTTTGTCACCTACTGTTGGGTAGGCCATGGCAATTTGATAGGAGGGTACTGTATGATGGGTATGCTAATACCTACACCATCAAGAAAGATGGGAAAACTATTATGTTGATGCCATTACAGGAAGCAGCTGTAGTACAGAAGGCAGCAAAAATCATTTTAGTGGGAAAGAAGGAATTTGTGCAGAAGCCTATAGGAGCAGGCATAAAGGCAGTTGAGGACATTGCAGGGAAAGAAGTTGTTAAGGACAACAGTTTGAAGACAGTTTCAGTTTTGACTGACAGAGGTCAGCAGCAGGTTCAGAAACAGGTTTGCAAACAGCAACCAGTTGAGAGGAATGACAAGAATGTTGTCATAGTTGGGACTATTGTGTGTCCTATAAGAGTTGAAAGAAAGACAGAGTTGAACATTGCAGAAGTTCAAGAGGCAGTTCAGACAGAGGTTCTGGTTAGACAACCTGACAAACACAAGGTATGTGAGAGAAGGGCCTACATTGACAGGCATGAGGATTTACTTTCAAGACAGCAAGTTACAGTTCAGACATCTTGGAGCCACCGAGAGCCAGCAGAGGACAAAGCTAGAACAGGTCAAGACACTGCAAAGGCAAAGTGTAAAGGTGGAGGACTTCCACAACCAAACTCATGGGACATGAGTTCTTTTCTGTTGGGGAGTATGGTGCAGGAGCACCTACCTGACAGCTGGCCTCCATGAGGCAGTTAGTTTGTTATAGGTCTGGTTAATGTTTCCAAGAAGGTCTTATAAGACCAATGCTTGTAATAAGGTCTTGTTGACCATACTTTACTATTTTTAGGTAGTTTGTTATGACAGCTGTTATGCTGTATGTTCGGTTGGATCTCCCAGCCGCTTGGAGTCAGGTCGGTAGTACTCGCAGGAGATCCTATTTATGCATGCGGTTTGGTTGAGATTGTATAGGATCGATCAGATTTGCAGAGAGTGAGGCAGAGGGAGAGACTAAGTATTGTACTTGCATCTTTTGAAATCAATAAAGAGATCCTGTTGTGTCAATTCTCTGTTTGGATTCCATTGTGTGATCGATTTGCTATTCTGGTGGTTTCATGGATTCGCTGATCCATTCCACCGGTTGATTCGTCGAATCGGTGGAATGGCTATGTACAGTAGTTTAGGATTTAGTCTGCATTTTCTGTTTGTTCATGTGCATGTTTGCAGGATCGCAGTCGAGATGTGCTGAGAACCCTAGCATGGGCATGTGCTAGGTCATGCT
This sequence comes from Cunninghamia lanceolata, assembly GCA_027924645.1. Taxonomy (NCBI): domain Eukaryota; kingdom Viridiplantae; phylum Streptophyta; class Pinopsida; order Cupressales; family Cupressaceae; genus Cunninghamia; species Cunninghamia lanceolata. The sequence goes on along the minus strand of BSBN01000925.1, from coordinate 1,861,948 downwards.
GGTAGTTCAAGTCTGGAAAGTTGTCTAGGAAGCAGATCGGGTCACCTCAGGAGGTTCGGCGGATCGAAATTCACTAAGGTTAGAAATTCGTCACAACGGCATCATCAGGATATTTCTGTGTATATCCTGCAGTTACTTCGGGCGTCATCCGAGTAGATGGAGGTGAGCATGATGTAATCATTTGCATAAGGTGAATGCGTTTCGGGGTGATCATCATCAGGTGTTGCCAAGGAGGAGCGTATCGGCATAAGGTAGAAGATCGGGTTGATAAAACCATCACGGGCCGATAATGTTAAGTTTGGCCGACAGCAGGATATTGAAGCAGCTGCATGTGACGTCATCGTCATCAGGATAATCGTCATCAGGATATCGGGGTGACGTAAGCATCGAAGGAAAGGTGCATGAAGTTGTTGTCATCAGGATATATGGAGGGAGTGGAATATTTTATATCCTGCTGATGAACATGATGTTGAACATCATGATGCTGCAGAAAGCGTTTGGCGGTAAGATGAACAGTGAACATCAGGAGGATGATTGCGCTTACCGAATGTGATGATGCTGCCGATAGCCAGATATGATGATGCTGCTGACAGGTGAAAGGTCGAAGGTTTGTCTGCAGGAGGATATCGATCGACAAGAGAAAATATGATGATGCTGACAATGTTAACAGAAAATATGATGATGATGATGGGTTGTAGACATACATGCTGTATGTCAAGGTTTTAGTGTGGATGCCTCTGCATCAGCCAAATTCTGCAGAAGTAAAAATCAAGATAAAAAGGGTCTGGTGCATCGCAATCAAAATCAAGACAAGGGAAAAGGCAAAGTAAATGCAGATGAAGTTCAAAGGGATCCACACTAGAATCTGGTGCTGATATTCCTTCTGGAAACTAAATAGATGAGCTCTGGCTCAGGCGGAGTCACAAAGAAAAATAAATTCCCCCAGCTAGTTAATTGGTGCCTAAATTTGGTGTTAATAACTGAGAGGGGGGGTGAATCAGTTATCCTAATTATTTCTGCTTTCTGAACTTTATTAATAATCAATGTAACATTAATTCAAATAAGCAATCATAACCATGAAATGGAAATACACATGACACAATATTTTTGATGTGGAAACCCTGTTAAGGGAGAAAACCACGGGGTGATTAACCCAAGATTGTATCCACTATTAGAAGAATGGAAATACAAAATGACACTTGCCAATTAGGGCTCACTACCTGAGCACACTGCTCACAAGAAGGCACACTGCCTACAAGAGACACACTGTCTACAAAAAGAGTGTTATACAATACTTGAACTGATTGAAAGCATCTACATATGCTGGAGTTCAGTTCTGGTTAGGCTTAGTACACTGATCTGCTGCACTTCATCTTTCCTCTTCTCTTATGCTACTTTTCTTTCACATACCGAACCTTCCTTACTGCTTCTGTTCTGCTCTTCTGATTTTATTCATACATCACCAACAACAACAACACCTTTCACAACTAAATCCATCTTGTATATATATCTGCACAAGTGATTTCATCACTTTTCTAGTCAGCACCTGGAATAGTCAATCTTTTTACAAACTCTGATCTGTCGGCTGAATCCTTGCACATCAAGTAATGCGGATCAAGCATATACTTGTAGAAGTCATAAATCATGTCGGCCAAACATAACTTATGCCTTAAGAACCTTTTCCATCATCAGTAACACATCCGGAATAATGTCTGATGTTCTGCCAGTTAGTTCTTCCTCTATTCATACTATCACTCAGGAACCCGATACTCAAGTATTCATATATTTTTCTTCATCTATCACCGGAGGCTAAATCCTTGGAATCTATTACTCAAGGTAGTCCTCTTGACTTCCCCAAATCTGCACTTCACCAAGATACTTCCTCTGAGAGATCTGGACCTGTCTGTCGGACCTCGCCACATGCTTTGTTCTTGTTTACTGAACCACAACATTCTTCACTTTGATTTCCGATAGAGACACACCATGTCCTGCGGATGTGTGGGATGAACTTTGTTGCCATCAATGACAACAATCATGAATCCATATAGTGTCTCTTGCCAACAATCTCCCCCTTTGGCATTGATGGCAGCACTTAGTGAAAAATGACTAAGTGTTTACACTATGCTCCCCCTTGGCTGATGCTCTATTTTTATATACATATTCTGGAGCTCCCCCTTAGTTGGATTCCTCATTTTTCACTGCTCCTCACTCCCCCTTTGACATCAATGGCAAAGGGTAGGGTCCGTATACCAAAATTTTCAAAAATTTAACTATACTTAGCTGCATAAGTATATACATATGGAATACTTACATATACTGCACTATGTCTGCAAAAGTTGTTTTCAGTTGAGTGAATTCTATAGCCCAACTTTGCTTCATTCTATCCAAAATTGATATATGACCGCTTAATAGAAATGCAAACGCATTTGCCCTTTTTAGATCTGCTGGATCATTTATCTGAGCTGTGATTTTAGCTTCTTTTATGGCCTCATGCATGGCCTCTAATTTAGGGACAATTATCCCTCTGAGCTCACTCAATCTACTGATTCTATTTTTCTTCTCTTTTTCAAGCTTCTTAATCTCATTCAAAACTACAACTGTTTGACATTCTTGATTTATTATGGATGTGGTAAGAGGATCAAAATTTTGAGAAAGTTTTATCAGTTTATCCTCATGTTCTTTCATTTTCTTTTCAATCTCCTCTGTTGCTTTGGACCAGGATATACAAAATTTGTATACTTCTTCGCCATCTTTAAGAGCATTTTCTAAGCTCTTTATCCCAATATTCATATTTCTCCTATCATTAATTATCAGCCCTTGTACCTTTGATAATCTTTTTGCAAGAAATTCTTTCCGGACCTTATCTTCTGCTGACTTCTCTAGGGAATCAAAATGTGTGCTAACACTATAGACTAGAGTTTTGAGATTACCAGATGAGGAGGTTGTGGGATCCTTCTGAAATGATGGCATAATCTTTTCTAGCACTCCGGAAGCAGCTTCTATCAACTCACAGTCTTCCATGTGAGACTTTAGGAGTTTTTCTTTAGCCTTTGCATTAGCAAATGAAGCTATCTTCATTGTCTGTACCGGAGAAAGAGAATCAAAATTGAATGGTCCTTGTAGAAGCTTTGGTTCATCAATCTCCATTGTTTCTTTGTTCAGAAATTCTTGGACAGTTTTTGTAGTGTCTCTTGCCGGAGACAGATTTTTCTTTTCTTCTGCATTCTTTGAGTTGTCTCTTGGAGTTTTCTCTCCTTCTACATTCTTAACATTGGCATCTTCTTTTCCCTTCACCTTTGCTTCTTTCTCTTGCATTCTTTCTTCTCCTTTAGATCCAGAGACTGTAGGGGAAACTGGAGGAGAAATGTTAGTCTGTTCAAGGCCCACCTCTTCTGCCATTTTCTCAGTAGATTCTTCTGCAACATTTGTAGTCAAGGGATTAGTACCCAACTCCTCTATAATAGGAAGATTGAATCTTTTGAAGGCTTTCTGAAGAATCTCTTCTGTGTCCTTGGCTACCTTCTCAGTCTCACCAAGCATAAGTTGATTCATCCTTGCTTTGCTCCTGAACTCATCCTTACAATCTTTAAATACCATATTCATTTGATGCAGAGTGATTGAAGGGAAGAGCTAAATGGTGACCTGTGCCCGGATCTCGAGATCTTTTGCTTGAGCATTATTCTTCCTCATTTCAAGCCTTTTCTCTAAGCTTTTGGCAATTAGAGAGATAATTTCAATAAAAGCTTTGTTGTAAGTGTTCAAAAACTGAACTGTGGCTTCCTCCAGAATCTTTTTATCTGCTTCATTATATTCATCATAGAATTCTGTTAAGGGTTGCAGGTTCCCATCCACAGTGACTGCTTTCACTACAACATCTAAGGATAGAGTGGGTTTTTCAACAAATTCCTCTTCCTTCTCTTCTTCTCCTTGACTGGTAGAGTGTTCACTGGATGATTTCTTCTTCTTCTTCAGTTTCCTTATCTCCTCATCTGATTCAGTTTCCTCATCATCCTTTAGGCTAACATAGGACCTTGTTGCCTTTTTATTTGTTCTCTTTTCTCCTTTTCTAGATGGCTGGACTTCCAGTTTTGAGCTTTTAGTAGGGACAGGTGCTGGTCTCTTTGATGATCTGGTCTGGGTGGAAGATTTGACCAGAACACTTTCCTCACTTTTCTTTTTTGCCTCTTTCTCCTCTTTCTCTACCCTTTCCACCTTTTCTCTGTTGGCATCAAGAGCCTCCTTTGAGATGCCTAGGCCTTTGGCAATTTCTTCAACTTCTTTTCTTACTTTGCTCTTTATTTCCAGTTGTCTAAGTTCCACATGAACTTTTACACTTAGCTCTTCAAAAGTTCCAAACGTTTCTGCCTTTGGATCCTTTGGCTGACTTAGCATGTGTTGAACATGCAGCTCCACAATTTGTTCATCAACTTCATACCCCATGGGCATGATCCATATAGTTCTTGGTTCTACTGCCTCCATTAGGCACTGATTAGTCTCTACCATAAAACAAACTGTGTCTTTGTATTTCTCAACAAGAGACTAGGGAATCCTTTCTCTTGCTTGCATCATGTTCTAAAAATTCTTGAAATATCCCCACAGAGCTATATTTTGTGCTTTGTCATCACTGAGTCCATGCAAATAATCTCTGATTTGGACAGCTACTGGTCTATCATTTTCCCACACCTAGCCACTAGATCCGGGAAGCTCATTCATAAAGTAGAAAAATAAGCACAATATTAATCCACCATACTTGAATGAATTCTTTTTATCTTTCTTTATTTTCTGCAGATTCTCCAAGAGTTGGTTCAAGAGAAACTGATAAAGATCATAGTCTGCATCCTTTCTTAGCATTCCATAAGCGGTGTAGATGGCAGTTCTAGGTACAGAATTGTCCCTGCTAGAATGATATATTTTATATCTAATGATCATGGAGGCAAACTTCACATCCAGATCAAAGATGTCATCTACTGTCATTGCTCTTTTGTCAAACTTGGATCCGGTAGCCTCACTCACAGTTTGATTCTTCACAGATTTAAGAACATGAATCCCACCGGATGAGTGTAATTTGGTAACTACCTTGATGGCATCTTTTGTGATTTTGAATGGTCCATTTAACCACATGAAGTTGTCATGTATTCTGCTCAAAATGTACCTGACCCATTCATCCTCAGTAAAACAAGGGAAATGTATGAATTGTGCAAAGTGCTTATTCCGGAGGCCCTTGTATTGGGGTTTGAGCTCAAATGAATCATCTAACAATTGTTTGTGATAGATATCTCTTAGTTTGAATTCCCCAAACTCTTCAATATTCACATGTATGTAAACCCTAATGTCTTTTGTATGCAATACGCCATGCGGAACACTGGAAAATGCTCCTAGGGGATCTACCTCCAAGGATTTGTATGGATGTTTCTTAAATGTGGGACAAGGTCTATTAGAAATCTTTACTATATTCAGAGTAGCCATTATCAAAGAGTCTTACTAAAGGATATCAAGAATGAAGAATACCTTTTACGCAGTTTAGGGCACATGATGAAATTTGGATTGAGCTGTATGAAGAATCGTCTTGATCTTTTGGGAGAAGTTGTTTGCAGAGCTCCTTTTCTTTTCTTCTTGAATGCATAATGAACAAATGCTTAATGAGAAAACCCTTATATTGCTCCGCAAACCCTAATGTCAGGTTGCAATAAATGCTCGACCTAAGTTATTTTGGTTTGCCTTATTTGGATGACTTGAAGAACCGGATCAATCCTGATCTTTAAACATCATGTGGATCTTCCAAATCTTAATCATAGTTTGTTTGGATGTTTCCCTTATGAACCCTTCAATCTGCAACTCTTCTTGTGCCAGTTCTGGCACCAATTGACTAGCTGGGGGAACAAGGTTTTCTTTGTGTCTCCCCCTGAGCCAGAGCTCACTTTTTAGCTTTCAAAAGGAATATCAGCACCAGAGTCTGGTGCGGATCCATCCTCTACATTCTCTATACTTTTCTTCACCCAAATCTTGTTCATCTGACTTTAAACTTCATCCGCATTCACTTTTTGTTTTCCCTTATCTTGATTTTGATTATGATATACCGGACCTCTTTTGTCCTGATTCTTGCTTCTATAGAATTTTACAGTATGACCAGATCTATTGCAAATTTGGCAAACAACATTTCTTTGCATATTTGATTGATATCCTCTTGATCTACATTGATTAGCCATATGACCTATTCTATTGCATGCAAAGCATCTACCATTGAATGAATTGTTCATTTACATATTTCTGAATTCATGAGATTTGTGACCATACCTTTTGCAGTTAAAACACTATCCGGAGAACAATGAATTAGTCTAATTCATTCTCTTCCTACACTGATTAGCTTTATGACCAAAGTTATTGCAGTTGTGGCAGTATCCATTGAAGGATGGATATCCGGCTGTCTTACCAGAGGTCTTCTAGGCCTGTTCCTTGGATTTTCTAATAAAAAATTCTTCTGATTGGATCCGGAGCTTTCTCCTTTCTCATATCCCAAACCACACTTGTCATCTAATCTCTTTTGACTTCTAAGAAGAACTTCAAGTTGAGCAGAACTTATCTTGAGTTTCTCTTTATATCATTTGTTGTTTGAAGATCCCTTTTGAGAGAGACAATTTGATGCTCAAGTTTTTCTTCATTATCTTTAGCATCTTCAAGATCAGATTCAAGATGTCTGATAATTCTATCCATCTTGTGGCAATCTTCTGATTTCTCTTGGAGGGATTGTCTTAGATTGTCTTCAGTTTTTCTTTTCTCTTCAACTTCTTGAGTGAACTTCATAACTCTTGATTCCATTTCATGTCTTACCATAATGATTTCTTTTGATAACTTTTCACATAACTTGGTTTTCTCATTCAGCTCTTCATTTGCATCATTTGCTTCACCTTGTCTTGCCAATTACTGAAGTAGCTCCTTTCTCTTTTTCATAGAGAGACTTAATTTGTCTTTTAGTTCTCTCATGAAATCATCAGCCTGTTTGAGTCTTTCCTTTAATTCATTGACTTTAGAGTTTGACTGCTCAAGATCTTCAAGGGAAGTCTTGAGTTGCTCCCTTAAACCATATGCATCCATTTGAATTCCCAGATCTTCCTCAAGCGGTTAGACTCTGTTAGGAGGAACTTAGCTCTGATACCAATTGTTGATAACTTAGAGGGGGGGTGAATCAGTTATCCTAATTATTTCTACTTTCTGAACTTTATTAATAATCAATGTAACATTAATTCAAATAAGCAATCATAACCATGAAATGGAAATACACATGACACAATATTTTTGACGTGGAAACCCTGTTAAGGGAGAAAACCACATGGTGATTAAGCCAAGATTGTATCCTCTGTTAGAGGAATGGAAATACAAAATGGCACTTGCCAATTAGGGCTCACTGCTCGAGCACATTGCTCACAAGAAGGTACACTGCCTACAAGAGACACACTATCTACAAAAAAAGTGTTATACAATACTTGAACTGATTGGAAGCATCTACATATGCTGGAGTTCAGTTCTGGTTAGGCTCAGTACACTGATCTGCTGCACTTTATCTTTCCTCTTCTCTTATGCTGCTTTTCTTTCACATACCAGACCTTCCTTACTGCTTCTATTCTGCTCTTCTACTTTTATTCACACATCACCAACAACAACAACACCTCTCACAACTAAATCCATCTTGTATATATATCCGCACAAGTAATTTCATCACTTTTCTAGTTGGCACCCAGAATAGTCAATCTTTTTACAAACTCTAATCTGTCAGCTGAATCCTTGCACATCAAGTAATGCGGACCAAGCATATACTTGTAGAAGTCATCAATCATGTCGGCCAAACATAAATTATGCTTTAAGAACCTTTTCCATCATCAGTAACACATCCGGAATAATGTCTGATGTTCTGCCAGTCAGTTCTTCCTCTGTTCATACTGTCACTCAGGAACCCGATACTCAAGTATTCATATATTTTCCTTCATCTATCACCGGAGGCTAAATCCTTGGAATCTATTACTCAAGGTAGTCCTCTTGACTTCCCCAAATCTGCACTTCACCAAGATACTTCCTCTGAGAGATCCAGACCTGTCTATCGGACCTCACCAAATGCTCTATTCTTGTTTACCAAACCACAACATTCTTCTCTCTGACTTCTGGTAGAGACACACCATGTCCTGTGGATGTGTGGGATGAACTTTGTTGCCATCAATGACAACAATCATGAATCCATATGGTGTCTCTTGCCAACATTTGGTACATGAAATGTTACAGATTAAAGGGTTCTTAGAAAATTATCTATATAACTCTCCATGAAAATATGAATGATCCACATGGAGTTTTGCAAGAGTTTAATCATCCAAGATTGATCCGGTCTGATAGCCATCTAGTAAAAGTAGGATTTTTATAAACAGATATGGTGTGATTCAAAGTTGAGATATCTTGATTTGTAGATTCATGGCATGATTGGAGGAAAGAAGATACATTGCCAATTTTCACTAAAAATGATTCTAAGTGCATCTCAGTGATTTGGAAAGATCTCTCTTAGAACAAGGCAACCGGATGACTTAAGTTGTGCATTTATTGCAAAAGGAAATTAGGGTTTGCATAGAGATAAAAGGGTTCTTTTACTCATCATTTGCACATTTGCATTCAAGAAGAAGAAAAGAAGAGCTCTGCATCAAAGTTTTACAACTTTCTCAAAGATCAACCACAGAATCTGATTCAACCAGCGATTTGTTCTAGCTCTTTTTCTTGAACCCTGAAGCGTAAAAAGGTACTTCCATTTTGAATATCTCTCTCTAAATCTTTTATAAAAATGACTATTCCAATGGTTGTTAAGATCACTGATAGGTCGGGCCCAAAATTCAAGAAACATCCTTACAAATCCCTAGAAGTTGATCCCTTAGGCACTTTTTCTCGCATTCCGCATGGGGTACTGCATGTAGAAGATGTTAGGGTTTACATCCATGCCAATATTGAGGAATTTGGAGAATCCAAGTTGATGGACATCTATAACAAACAGTTAATAGATGAAAGTTTTGAACTCAAACCTCAATACAATGCCCTCCAGGATAAGCACTTTGGACATTGCATCCACTTTCCTTGTTTTGCAGAAGATAAATGGGTCTGGTATGTTCTTAGCAGAATACATGACAATTTCATGTGGCTAATGAAGCCCTTCAAGATAAAAAAAGATGCCATTAGGGCAATAACTAGACTGCACTCATCCAGTGGGTTGCTTGCACTCAAATCTGTCAAGAACCAGACAGTAAGTGAAGCTACCAGATCTAAGTTTGACAAAAGAGAAATGACAATAGAAGATATCGTAGATCTAGATACCAAATTTGCCTCTATGATAATTGGTTAAAAAATCTATCATTCCAGCAGGGAGAATTCTGTGTCCGGGATTGCAATATATATAGCATATCAGATGTTAAGGGAAAATGTTGATTATGACCTATGTGATCTTCTTCTAAACCAACTGTTAGAAAACTTGCAGAAGATAAGAACTCATTCAAGTATGGTTGTTTAATACTGTGTCTATTCTTTTACTATATGAATGAGCTACCCGGATCAAGTGGTTGGGTATGGAAAAATGACAAACAGGTTGCCATACAAATCAAAGACTATAAGTATGGACTTGGTGATGCTAAGGCTCAAAGCACAGCACTATGGGGATACTTTAAGAACTTCCAAAGTATGATGCAGGCCAGAGAAAGAATTCCTCAAACCATAGTTGAAAAATATAAGGATACAATATGCTTCATGGTTGACACTGATCAATGCCTAATGAAGGTAGTTGAGCCCAGAACAGTATGGATAATGCCAATGGGTTATGAAGTAGATGAGAAAATCTTGGAGCTACATGTTCAACACCTATTGAGCTAGCCAAAGGACCCTAAGGCAGAAAGGTTTGGAACCTTTTAAGAATTAAGTATAAAGATACATGTTGAGCTAAGAAACCAGAAATAAAAAGGAAAGTTAGAAGGGAAGTAGAGGAAATTGCCAAAAGATATGGCATATCAAAAGAGGCAGTTGATGCAAATAGAGAGAAAATAGAAAGAGCTAAGAAAGAGAAACAAGAAGCAAAAAAAGGAAGTGTTCCAGTACAAGCCTCCTCCCGGACTAGATCCTCCAAGAGCTCTGCACCTACCACCCCTAAGAGCTCAAGAGCCTCAAAACCAGAAGCCAAGACATCCAGAATGGGAGAAAAAAGAACGAAAAAAAAAGCCACAAGGTCTTACATAAGCCAAAAGGATGATGAAGAAACAAAGTCTGATGAGGAAGTTAAGAAAATGAAGAAGAAGAAGAAAACCTCCGGGGAATCCTCTGCCGATAAAAATAAAGAAGAGGTAGAAGAATTTGTTGAAAAGCCCACTCTTTCTATTGATGATATCATCAAGGCAATCACTGTGGATGAAAATCTGCAACTAGTAATAGAATTTTATGATGATTATAGTGATACTGACAAAAGGATCTTGGAAGAAGCTACAGTTAGGTACCTAAATATTTATACTAAAGCATTTATTGAAATCATTTCATTAATTCCCAAAAGTCTAGAGAAGGTGCTTGAACTTAGAAAAGAGAATGCCAAGGCAAAGGAATTAGAGATCTGAGAACAGATTGCAATTCATCTCTATCCTTCCATTACTCCAAAGAAAATGAACATGATCTTTAAGGACTGCAAGGATGAATTCCGGAGCAAAGCAAGAATGAACAAACTTATGCTTGGAGAGACTGATTAGGTAGTAAGAGAAATAGAAGACATCCTTTAGAATACTTTCAAAAGATTCAATCTTCCTATTATAGAGGAATAGATGAAGAACCTTCTACCATGGATGTCAAAGGATTAAATACATCAAAAGAAGAATCTACTGAGAAAAATGTAGAAGGGTCAAAATAGATAGATGAGGAGAAGTCTAAGGACTTGGATTCCTCTGTTCTGAAAGAGGAAGTTCATGAAGAAGTTAACATCTCTCCTCCAGATCCCACTGTAGACATTCCAGAGTTAGGAACTGAAGGAGAAGGAAGAAAAGAGGAGCAAGTGAGTCAAGAAGATGAGGTAAAGGGAAGAGAAGAAGAACAAACAGAGAAGATCTCTGATGATAGTTCAGAGATTCCAAAAGAAAAGAAGACTTAGTCTCCAACAAGAGACACTATAGAGGCAATGAAGAATTTCTTGAACAAAGAGCTGATGAAGATAGATGAACTGAAACTTTTCCAAGGACCACTAAATTTTGATTCCCTCTCTCCAGTCTAGACAATGAAGATAGCATCTTTTGCTCAAGCCAAGGCAAAAGAAAAACTTCTGAAGTCTCACATGGAAGACTACGAGCTATTAGAGATTGCATCTAGTATGATAGAGAAGATCATGCCATCCTTTCAAAAGGATCCTTCAGCCTCTCCATCTGGTAATTTGAAATCTATGGTAAACTCTGTTAGCACGCATTTTGATTCTTTAGAGAAATCGGTAGAAGAAAAGGTCCAAAAAGAATTTTTGGGAAAGAAATTCACTGAAGTATAGGGACTCATCACTAATGATAGGAGGACCATGGATATTGGGATAAAGAGCCTTGAAAATGCTCTTAAAGATGGTGGGGACATGTACAAATTTTGTCTATCCTAGTCTAAAGTGACAGAAGATATTCAAAAGAAGGTGAAAGAACAAGAAGGTAAACTATCAAGTTTATCTCAGAATTTTGATCCCCTAACCACATCCATAATGAATCAAGAATGCCAGACTATTGCCATTATAAATGAAAAAAAGAGGTTGGACAAGGAGAAGAAGAATATAATAAGCAGGATGAGTGAACTTAGAGGGATAATTATCCCTAAGTTAGAGGCAATGCATGAGGCCTTAACTGATGCTCAAACCACAGCCTGGACTGGTGATCTGACAAACTTAAGAAGGGTAGAGGCTTATGCATTTTTGTTGAGTGGTCGCATCTCCATTTTGGACAGGATGAAGTAGAGCTGGGCAACAGAATTTGTATAGTTGAAGACCACTTTTGCAGATATACTCAAGTATATGTAAGTATAACATGTATATATACTTATGTAATTGTGTATAGGTTAATTTTTGCAAATTTTGGTGTGTGGATTCCACCCTTTCCCATTGATGTCAAAGGGGGAGTGAGGAGTAGTGAAAAATGTGGAATCCAGCTAAGGGAGAGCTCTGATAAAATAGTACATAAGACAGAGCATCAGCCAAGGGGGAGTTTGTTGCGACACTTAGTCATTTTTCACTAAGTGTTGCCATCAATGCTAAAGGGGGAGATTGTTGGCAAGAGACATTGTGTGGCTTCATGAGTGTTGTCATTGATGGCAATAAAGTCTATCCCACACATCTACAGCACATAGTATGCCTACACCGGAAGTCAGATTGAAGACTATTTTGGTTTGGTGAACAAGAGCAGAGCATGTAGCAAGGTCTAACAAACAGGTCCGGATCTCTCAGATGGTGTAACTCAGCAAGTTGCAGACTTGAACAAGTCAAGAGGAGTATCATGACTACTATATTCCAGAGATTGAGCCTCTGGTGATAAAACATGGAAAAGATATGAGCATTTGAGTGTTGGGTTCCTGACAGGCAGAGTAGACTCAGGAAGAACTGACCGACAAAGTATCAGAGCTTAATCTAGATGAGTAATTGATGTTGATCAAGAGATTTGAGGGATCATACAAGGTTGGCCGACATGATTGATGACTTATATGTCTATACTTTTGATACACATCACAAATCAAGTATGGATTCAGTCGATAGATCAATATCTTGTAAATATCTTGAGTATTTCAGTTGCCGACTAGAATGTTGTTGAAATCCTTGGTGCAGATATATATACCAGATGGATTTCAGTATGAAGGTGTGTTTGTGGTGAAATGGTGTGGAAAAAGGTATAGATAAGTGTGGAAGAAGCAATACAAGTCCGGTATGTGACAGAGCAGTAGCACTAGAGCAGAGGAAGAATGAAGTGCATTAGATCAGTATATTGAGCCTAACCAAAACTAAACTTCAACGTTTCTAGATGCCTCTCATCAGTTCAACACCTAATTACCTTCTATAAACTTTGTAGATAGTGAGTTTCTTGTAGTTAGTGTGCCTCTTGTGAGTAGTGTGCTTAGGCAGTGAGCCCTAATTGGCAAGTGCCATTTTGTACTTTTTATTCTTTTAACAGAGAATACAATCTTGGGTTAGTCACCCTGTGGTTTTTCCCTTAACAGGGTTTTCCACATAAAAATCCTTGTGTTATGTGTGTTGATTCTATTTCTGCTCTCATGATTATGTATGCTTATTTGTTTTGATGCTGCACTAATTGTTAAAGGAGAAAAGAAAGTAAAGATATTTGAGATAACTGATTCACCCCCCCTCTCAGTTATCTACCTTGTTTCCAACATGACCATGGGAGTACATACCGGCTTAGAGTCTTCCATCCCAAACTTCTTCAACAATTCTTTCACATACTTAGACTAAGATATGAAGATTCCTTTATTTGATTGGTTTATTTGGAGACCTAGAAAGAAATTTATCTCGCCAAACATTGACATCTCAAACTCTTTTTGCATTTCACCAGCTTCCAAAGATAATATCATCAACAAAGACTTCAACAATCAAAATTTGATCACCATTAATTTTGAAATAAAGATTATTGTCAGCAGTATCTTTATTGAACCCTAACTACAATAAGTACTTATCCAACGTTGCATACCGGGCTCTAGGAGCTTGCTTGAGTCCATACAATGCTTTCTTCAATTTGCACACAAAATCACTTTGGTCTGAAAATCTAAATCATTCTTGTTGCTCAATGTAAACTTCCTCTTCTAACTCACCATTCAGAAATGTAAACTTCACATCCATCTAATATACTTTAAAATCTTTGTGGGCTGCAAATGCCATAAATATTCTAATTTCCTCAATCTGAGCTATAGGAGAAAAAGTTTCTTCAAAATCTTTTCCTTCAATCTGAGAGTATCCTTTGCATACAAGTCTTGCCATATTCCTTACAACTTCTCCATTCTCATTCAACTTATTCCTGAAAACCCACTTGGTTCCAATAACATTTTTATTAGTAGGTTTGGGAACTAATTCCCAAGTATCATTCTTTTCTATTTGCATCAGCTCATCCTCCATGGCTTTTGCCTAGCTTTCATCATTGCATGCTTCATTCACAGTCTTTGGTTCAACCTTTGAAAGTAACCAGTAATTGACTTGTTCCTCTACAACTCTTCTCCTTGTCAGCACACCTTTGTCTTTGTCACCTATAATATGATCTTCAGAATGATTGATCCTTACATACCTGGGAGTCTTGACAACATTTTTTGGAGCCTCTTCTTCATCTTGAATGTTTTCTTGCTCATCTTTTTCTTCATTCATTATAGTCAAAGGTTCATCTTGTTCATAGTAATTCAAGTCTAATTTCTTTTCTTCTCCTTCATCTACCTTCACATTTGCACTCTCAACAATCTTTTTGAGCCTTTTGTTGTAACATCGATAGGCCTTACTCTTGGTAGAGTATCTAGGGAAGATTCCTTCATCACACCTTGCATCAAACTTTTGTAGATCTTCATCTCTCTTAATATAGAATTTGCTTCCAAAGATTTTGAAATATTTTACTGTAGGAACTCTTCCATACCACAATTCATAAAGAGTTTGAGTACCATTACCTTTCACTTGAACTCTGTTTTGGATGTAAATAGCAATATGAATAGCTTCTTTCCAAAAAACTTCTGGCAGGTCTGCTTCCTTCATCATTGTCCTAGAAGCCTCTTGAACTATCCTATTTTTCCTCTCCACAACTCTATTTTGTTGAGGAGTCCTAGGTGCAGACAGCTATCTTTTTATCCCATGCTCTTCATAGAAAATGTTGAATTCATTTGATGTCAACTCACCTCCTCTATTAGACCTCAAGCATTTGATTTTCAATTCTATTTCATTCTCAACCATTGCCTTGAAAGATTTGAACTTCTCTAGGGCTTCTAATTTGTCTCATAGAAAAGTAACCCAAGCCATTCTAGAATAATCATCAATAAGCAACATGAAGTACCTATCACCTTGTAGACTTCTCACCCTTGCAGGACCACAGAGATTTGTCTGCACTAGATCCAGCAAATCGATAGAGAATTTCTCTTTGTTCTTGAAACTTGTTCTTGTCTGCTTCCCTAACTGACATTCCTTGCAGATTGTATTGGATGGTCTCACAAGTTTTGGTAAATCTCTCACAATCTGATCTGAACTTATCTTTACCAGATTATGAAAGTTTATATGACACATACTTCTATGCCACAACCAACTTCCATCGGCCTGAGCCAATAAACAATAATCATTAGTTCCACTTAATTGATAGATGTTGCCTTTTGACTTCTTACCAGTAGCAATCACAGTTCTAGAGCTTTCCATGATCTTGCATCCATTATCTTTGAATCTTAGATCATATCCTTTGTCACACATCTGACCAACACTCAAAAGATTATGTTTCAAACCCTTCACATATAGGACATTGTCAATATTATGCTTTCGATCAAATGAAATAGATCATTTTCCACAAATCTTACCAGCTACATTATCTCTAAACCTAACCAATCCTCCATCATACTTTTCAAAACTTACAAACTTACTTTTGTCACCGGTCATGTGATGTGAGCATCCACTATCAATAATCCATTCATCCTTATCCTTCTCAACTTGAACAGCCAACACACTTTCTTCCACTGATTTTTCTTCCTTCACACAACTAGCAGAATTAGTAGACATATGATCTTCTTTAATAGCAATAGATAGGCATTCATTTGCACTTGTATTAGCGTCATCAGATTCATCATCAGTTACTCCTTCATCATCAAAATCTCTAACATAGTAACATTTCTTTAGAACTCTAGGCCTACTCTCATATCTTTTCTTATTTATTTCAATTCTTTCAGGACATCTGGAAGCATAATGCCCTACTTTACCACAAGAGAAACACTTAAAAGGTAATTTACCTTTGAACTTACTGGAACCTCTTTGCAAACTGTCAACAAAGTTAGCTTCAATTTCATCAAAGTCATCATCCACTTTATATTTCTCAGCTCTGGAAATCTTTTCTAAAATCTTATTCAACTTTTGGTGAAGCATCACCAAATTATCTCATCTCAAAGGTTGTAAGCTTTCCAAGTAAGTGATCTCTATCAATAGTTTTCACAGTCATGAATTCTTCAATAGTAGCTACCTTGTGACTATAGAACTTTGGTAGTGATCTGAGAATTTTCATCACAACTTCTTTATCACTGAGAGTTCCTCCCATACCTTTTATTCCAGTGACAAGTTCATCAACTCTTTGCATAAAGGCTATTATGTTTTCATCTTCATTCATCTTCAAACCCACATTTTACTTTCAGGCTCTACAACTTAGCTTCTCTTATAGAATCATCTCCTTCATACAGATTTTTCAACTTCTCCCATAGCTCATTTGTAGATTCAAGGTCCACAACTTTTGTCAACACTAAGTCACTTAAGGAACTTAACAAAGAATCCTTTGCTTTGACATCCAACTCATATTCTCATATATCATCCTCAGTTGTCAAGCCACCTTTAGGCATGACAAATTGTGACTGTGTAGCTAGCCATACATTATAACCAAGATGGAGGAGATGGATTTTCATTCATACCTTCCAAAGAGCATAATTTGTCCCATCAAAATGTGGAGCTTCCTTCTTATAAGACATCATGGATCTTACTCAAGCTGTTAAGCTTTCTTCTGAGGAACTTGGCTCTAATACCAATTGTTGAACTGCACTAGACAACTGAGAGGGGGGGTGAATCAGTTGTCCTAAAATTTTTAACCAATTATGAATCTCAACTTATCAATTACTTGTACTTAGAAAGAACCATGAAAGCATAAAATGACAAACTCAACACAATAACATAATAAACATAGGAGACACAAGATCTTTACTTGGAAAACCCTAAAAGGGAAAAACCATGGTGGGTGTTAGCGCACATAAATATATAAGTTATATCAATACCAAGAAAGAGAGGCTCACTACCTACAGGGCTCACTTCCCAGATTGCTCACTGCAAATAATGGCTCACTGCCGATGGGTGGCTCACTGCCAAAGGGAGGCTCACTACCAAAAGGTTGAACTAAGATAACAGCATCTACTCCATGCCAAGGTTTAGTTCCATTGAAGCACAAACACCTCTGCTCTTCTCTGTTACTTTACTTCATGCTTATCTTCACATCTTCACACTTGGATACAATTTCATGACTTCATTACAAATATTTATGCACTTCATCAACCTTGGAATGATCATCAAGGTCGGTATTACAATCATCAACCATTGGAACAATCTCCAAGGTCGGCAAACATACGTTACATCATAATAGGTCTGGACCTAAACAGATTTATAAAGAAAAGAAATGAATGTCGATCGCACCGTGCCTTAGTTGGGACTCAAACACAATCTTCCACGCTTCAACATGCTATCACAATCTTTGATGCATCTCCGCAAATAATGAATTCAACTAGGTCGGTGAGGACTGATGAGAACATTAGGTCTTCTAATAGCATTCTTCAACCATGATCCAAATTTCTCTCTGTGGACCAATTTGAAGGTGGGAACATGATCAAGAGACATTCACAAGCACATTATAATAATCAGAAACATCCACACAATACCCAAACACTTTACCCATCATTTTCTTGAAACTAGAGCATAGGAACGACACTGCCAGCCACTATCATAAGAAAAATATAGCTTGTGGACCACCAAATCACAAACCATTGAAGTTGAAGGTACTTATCATCATCACAGACTTAATTCTAGAACTGTAGACCAAAATACTTCAATGCGGAGGAATACGAAGCATAACACTTTCTCCCTAATACCATCAAACATACAGGAAAAGTAGTTTTCCCGCTGGTGAACATAATTCACTCAAATCTTCATTCTGGAAGCTCAAACTTGGAATATAACATCTTCAGATAGACTTCTAAATAACTTCCAATCCATAGGCAAAGATATTCATTCTATAGGAAATATGGAGAAAACTTCTAGACTATTCTTCTGAGTATAATACACTGTTTCCAATGCAACACATTGTTATCACCAGAAGGGCTAATTTTCTCAATATCCTCAACAAAGTAAGAACATAGTTGACACCAATGACAACATAGATATGTTGAAATCAATGACAATGCTAGTTAGGCATATACTTTCAATACTCCACATCCATCTATCACCATTCATGTTGTTCCAGATATGAAAGCCTCTCCTACATCTTCTCCTCTAGCTACCACTAATGTACAAACTACATTTTTTTCCTCTATATCTCCTATAATGTCATGATTAATCACTAACACATCTATCTCCACCTCACTTTCTACCTCCATACCCTCTCTTCCCACATCATCCTCCATTGACCACACCTCTACTTCCTGTTTGGCTGCCACCACCTCTTCTATCTCTCCACCATCCTCTCCACCACTCTCTTCCATCGACATTCTCACTTCTTCATTTCTTTAGGATTCCCTTCTCACATCACTCCCTAGCTCTTCTATCCCATTCCTTACATCCTTACAATTCCCCCTTTGTCATCTATTTCCTCTATCCTATCACCTCCTTCTTTCTCCCTACCACAACTCAAACTATCCACGCCCATTGTCATTTCATCCTTCCTTGCTCATCCATCCATTCTACCTTAGGGTTTGAGGCATTCACAAACCTTTCAAAAGTGCAACTGCCTAAGGCAACAGTTGACTCATTCTTTGCAATAAACAATAGTTTTCCTAGCCATTTCAAACTACTAAAATAAGTCCTGAGCCTTCTTTGCCAAAGGTCCCCTTGCTAGAGGAAACTAAGAAGGTTTGTGATGAAATGAATATTGTCAGTGTGGAAGTGTACATCCAAGATGCCCTTGATAGCCCACCTATAGATATGAGCATTGTAGAGATAGTTGATCTTGATGACAGTCCTCCGAAGAACTAGCCAGAGTAGTAAAGTATATTTGATATGGTTGAGTAGGATGCGAGTGATTAGTTGCAGCAAGTTGGGCAGCCCCAATAGGATATTATAGACTCATCTAAGGGAGATGATTCAGAGAAGAATTTAGTTGCATGAGGGGAAGATTCTTTAAATAATAAGGGAGGACAATTGGATCTCCCTATTGATTCTTTGACAACTCCTGAATGGCTGCAACAAAGACTACAAGGCAAACAACCTCAAGTAAAAGTTGTTGATTTAGATCTAGACATCTTCCTTGCATGGCTTGGAAAGCCAAATAAGCAAAAGTAGGCAAAATTCTAATCAAGAATATACAAGGATGCCTCTAGATCTAGGGTTGCAAAAGCTGTAGTCCCGCCAATCTAGGTTATTAAAGAAGATGTCAGACCAAGAGATTATAGCATTTCCACATTGAATCTTGGTCCTACCTCTAGGCTACAATAAATTGAGGAGTTTAAGGACTCTGTTCCCACTATTATCCACATGATGGATAAGGAGGAGTTCAAAAAAAAGTAATTAAAGTAGCAAAATGAGGAGTTATGTGCCTACATCAAATATCTGGTAAAGCCAATGTGTAGTGATGATGGCACTATGATTGCTCCATCCATTCTTTCTAAGGAGGAATTAGAGAATTTTGATAAGATGAGACAAATTGCCTTGGTAACTAAGGAATGGTTAATGAAGATCTACACTGAGGGCTATGAAGCCATTGATGAACTTAGTGAAATGTACACAAATTTCCATGCTTTGAAGGATGAATAGGATGAAATTATTGAGGACAGTGAGGAATACGATGATTATTATTCTCACATCCATCCACGGATTTAGATGATGTACAAGCTATCCTCTAAAGTTCTCATTCAAAAGAACATTTTGGCAAAAGATAAAATGAGCATGTCCCTTCATTGGTTGGAAATGCTAAAACTACAAAGGGAAATTTTTGATAAGGCAAAAACTGATGGCATGACGGCAAAGACTTGGCTTTTGGAAGCAATTTATGGTTTCATTGATCTCATCTGTGAACTAACGGGGTTATATCTAGATGATACAATAGATATAAATGTACAGGAATGTAAAAGGTTATTGAGTCAGTCACTACAAGGGTAATCTAACTGATGACTCTTTTTGTTTCAACGTATCGGATATGAACAAGGCTAGTAATTTGATGTTGTAGATCAAGGAATTCAAGAAGAGTGCTCGAATGAAGTTTTTGATTTATCACAACTTATCCAAGGTAGTAGATACTCTCAAATTTCAGGTTAATTTTGTGAATAATCCCCCTCTAGAGGAGATCAATCCAAAACTTGAGGCCTTGATGGCATATAGGAAACAAGAGGAAGAGAGAAATAAGGTGACTATTGAAGATGATACCCTTGCATCCTGAGTTCTAGTGTTGTACAGAGTTAGTTGTCATGTAATGAAATGTCAAATCTAGCTAGTGTGCCTCCATCAAAAACATGTCATATGCTTTTTTTGACTTGTCAACTAATTGTATAATTAATTTATCTTATTAGAATTATCAAAAATCTTCTTTTTTGTCCTATTCCCTTATGCTCAAAAGCTGTATTTTAATCATTTTCCTAAAGGACAAAAGTAATTCTAAGTTTGTAACTGCTTGCTCCTCAAATTTAATAAGTGAATCTGGATCTTTGGTGTTGGATTAATCCTCGCTTTCAATTGTAAACAAAGTGGGTTGCCCTTCCCTATATAAAGGCAGTCACTTTGTTCATTTTGTAAGGCTAGAACAATGAATTATTGAGACTTTGCCAAAATTTTGAATCAATATAAAACATATTTATAGGTGTTGCCGTATATTGTGTAATTGTGTTATTGGGTTTTGGATTTCATGGTTCATTTCCTACATGATTTAGATAAAGCTCAATTATAGTTTGAATGCATGCTTTAGATATTTGATAAATTCCTTGGTTCATACCATTTGTATCTTGTTGATTGTAAGTTACTTTGCATGGTTAGCCTGAACCCATTTTAATAAGTTAAGTTTGGTCACATAATATTGTTAAGCTACACCATTGATTGGGTGTTTAAAGAACTTATGTGATTTGAAAATCTTTATTACCTCTAAAGATTGCACTATTTATGCAACATTGTGGGAAACCTAGTTAAGCAGAAATCTATCTTAGGGAATCTGTCGATTTCAAGTAACTTCATCCATTGTGATTTGTCCTTAGTGTTCATTTCCTTTTCCTATCCCTTATCTTTTGAAATGTCTTTGAAGAATTTACTAGATTAGGTTGAAACATCGCCACATTGGTAATGACGGATTGAGTTTTTAGACCTTAGAGTTTGAACTGTTTAGAATTTATGTAGACTAGTGACCATTACTATTCTTAAAAACCTAATTAAAATCACTTTGCATGTAAGTCCCCTTATTGGATTAGCAAAACATATCCAATTGAGTTATCCTGCAAGTCAAGACCTTACAGTATAAACCTCAGGGTAGTCATTTTCTAGGTATTACTGGGATTAGATTTCTTTCAAGAGGTGTGGGATACTCAGTATTTCATCTATGTTGTTGTGTACAAAAAGCACCCATCAATATATTGGCACTAGAAGGAGGGCATTTATGCATATTATTCTAGTAGGGCAGTTTGGGGACTAGACAGAGACTCACAACATCTAGCTATACTGAAGAGGATCTTTTATCTTTGACATAGTTTAGAAAGACAAGAAGAGACCAAGGGATCCCTATAGCTCCCAAATCACAGTCTATACCTTGGAACCCCACTATAGTCCAAATAAAATTTCTAAATATGGCTTTGCTAGCTACAAACTCTTTCCCAATCTGATTTGCTAATTACCATGATATGCCCAAGAACCCTGACAAGTTTTGTTCCAAATTTGACCCTAATGACCCAAAGAGAACTACAGATGAGTGCATAAAGATCTTTGAGAGTAACATGTACATGCTACGAGTTCAATATGAGGATGTCGCCTACAGATTATTTCCATACTCTCTTCATAATGAAGCATATTACTTGTTCACCAACTTGCCCACAAGATCCATTACTTCCTGGCAACTAGTTAAGGATGCATTCTTGGATAGATTTAGGATGCCAGTATCACCTATAGATATTTATCGATCCTTTGTTGATATTTAGAGGAAGGATGATGAGTTGATAAGCACATTCAATGACATATTCCATAAAGCATACTACTGCCTCCAAGCACCTTACAAAATCACTGAAGATGCAACATTGCCCATTTATTATGCTGCCCTAGATGGGTTGACTTTAATATTTGTCAGGAGAAAAGAAAATCCTTAAATAGTGAATCTGGAAGAGGCTTATACTAAATTTGTTAAATTTAACACAGAACTAGGGCAATTTAGGGCTAGCCTGGTTAATCAGATAGGCCCCATGGGTATGCCAAATCAGATTCAATGGATTAACCAAGCTTTGGCTAATCATACTCTTGTGATTAATCTTGTCCTAATGCCCATTGCAACAAAGGCTATGGTGATTCATCTAGGAGCTCCTATATCATAAATACCTCCATCTCAACTCCCATTCATCCAATCCTTTGAAGTTGTAGTCACCAAGATTAGGGACAACAAAGATGATATTAGAGAGTTGGTTGAGCAAATGAAAAAGCTCACTACAGAAGTGACTTACCTCAAAAATCAAAATGCCTACCAACAATAGAGGAATCAAAACCAAAACCAAAATTATCAGAGACTAAAAAGGACATGAAATACTAGGCCCAATAATTGAGGCATGCCCTCACACCTAGAGCCCCAAAATGTAGGAGAAAATCATCCTCTAGGTTAGGTGATGTTGGTTGAAGCTACCCTATCCATGTGGTGCAAAATCCACAATACTAATGCACATTCATAATTAGACTGTCATGATTTTCAGATTTCTTCTAGAACTTTCCAGAGAGAGGCTCAAAATACTAAAGAAGAGATTGCCCTACCCATGGGATATGATTTGGTAGCTACCCAGAGGTATGATGATGCCCTAGTATTGGATAATTTCACCTTCCCTTTCCAAGATGACAATCAACCTAAGGAAGAAGTTGATGAAGTTCAAGCTTATCAGCAATACAATAGGACTCCATATAACCTTAGGAGAAACAAAACAAAGGAACCTTTTACTACTTCTATGCCCCTAAACAATTATCAGGTTCCTCCAGATCCTAGAGCAACCAATAACCCTAACCCCCCAAAGGCTAATATGGTCATACAACATCCTACTATGGAACCTTCCAATAGGGTGGAAATAGTCAAAATGGGTCAGTATGTGGCTGATAAATTTAAGAAGATGAATGTTAGCTTATCAGTCTTTGAATTGATGAAAATCTATGAAGTAAGGATGAAATTTCTTGAAAACATTGAAGAGCCAGTTAGGTCAAATTCTATCACAAAAGATACCTTTCAGAAGGATGCCCAAACCAAGAGTAGAGACAAAATTCATGTGCCAATGTTGATTAGCAAGTAGCACTATATAAGGAGAAGAAAGAATCACCACCCTTCTTACTGACCCTGAGGATATTTGGGAAGAATCTTCACAACTGCCTAGTAGATTATGGGGCATCAACCAATATGATACCTTTGTCCATCTACAAGGCTCTGGGGCTCACTCCTACCAAATCTAGAAAGGTCACTCAACTGGATAAAACTAAGGTTAATGTCTTAGGAGAGATGAACTAAATCCACATACAGTTAGCCTCAGATTTGCGAGTACAACAGTACATTGATATACAAGTAGTTGAGATTCTTAATGCCTATGGTATGTTGCTTAGTAGAGATTGTTCCAAAACTTTGAACAACTATATGGCTACAAATTTCTCACATGTGGCTGCCATGGAGAGGCATTGCCAACCAAATTTGTATTGAAAGGGAACCAAAAATTGTTGGGAATTAAGGTGTCTCAACCTTTGCAAACTCCTAGCATTATTTATTTAATTGTATATTTATTTATTGCCTAATATTGTATTTACTTACACATTCAGTTTGGTCACTCAGTTGAGGTGGCATAGTGACATGTCATCTTACTTGGAATGTGACTTGGATGGTCAAGTGAAACCTACATGGATTTGGGCATCCATTTGAGGTGGCACTATTATGCCATGTGTTAGCATCTTATGGTATGTGGAAGAGGATATTCCATATGATAGGATCTATGACACGTAAGAGCCAAGTTTGGAGATTCTTATGACAAGTGAGGACAAGTGTCGATGAGTATCTTTGCATGAGGGAAAGGCATCTTTGGGCACCCAAGTTGGGCTATAACATATTGTAAGTGGAATTTACTATATTTAGTCCTGTATGATGGATTTGTAGGAATCTAGGACAACACTGAGAGGGGGGGTGAATCAGTGTTGTGTAAATTTTTGCAACTTATTATAACTTTTAATTTACAAGACTCAGAAAGAGTAAGTCATCAATAAACTATTACACATATATGTACTAGTTTGATAATGAAAATTATGAGGAAGACCACATAGAGATAAATCATAACATAGAAGCAAATATAAGCATATCATTAACACAATAATTACTGGAGTGGAAAACCCTCTCGGGGTAGAAAAATCACTCAAAACTACCTCACTGGCTTAACTGAAAAGCATGCCTCACTAGCTATACAAAATGTATTTAGGAGCACCAACTCCTTATGGAGCACCAACTCCAATACCAAATAGAAGCACCCATTTCCTACACAGATATACCTCACTGGCAAACAAATAGGTCTCAATGACCTACAAGCCTCACTGGCAAACCAAATCACCAATAGAAGTAATAAACAAGATCAGAGGGATACTCTGTTTCCATTCAATTCTTAATTCATTCACACCTACATAACAATTCATCTGATTATCTCTGTATAACTCAACACTCTTTCTTCATCACATACCCAGTATCATATTCTCATCTTTCTTCTCTTCAAGAGGATCTTGTAGAAAATGTCTTCATTTTTGTATACAATTCCACAGACACACACACTGTCAATGTACTTGTGAAGCCAATAAAAATACTCTCCGCATTCTGTAAAATCAATTTTATCTTTTGATGACCTTTCATATTCTCCAAATCACAAAACCCTTCAATCTAATTATCTTCTCTGCCTGTAAATTCCTTCAAACAAATTTTCATTATTCTCTTTTCAAAACCTTCCATCTTCTCACACTCAATCTGCAAAAAAAACATCTTAAGAAAAATAAGATAATAATGAAATCAATCAATGTCCTATAAATAAAATCTCTTGGATCTTCTTCATATTCTCTTCTTTCTACAAAATATATTCTCCCATCTATAAAAATAACTCCCAAAAAATCTTCAACTCCTGATCCAATTCATATTCTTCTTCTCATACAAAAAATTCTTCATTTGCTGCCTTTAACACTTCAAAATGAATCAAAAATAAGAAAGGAAATTTAAAAAAAAAACTTATAAAAAATCTCCTTTCAATCTCACAAAATCTGCCATAAAAAAAATACTAAAGATAGCCTCAAAAGTCACATTCACTATGACTTCCTCCTTAACATTTATTTTCCATGAAATAGAAATGGAATCTCAATAAAAATTCCTCTTTACTTATGCCATTTCTTAGGGCCGACAAACAAGGTTTCTAAATTTTTAAAAATAAAGCCACTTATGGCTAATATGCATTCCCAACCAAAAAGGCAAACCTTCGAATTAAATTTATTTACTCCCCTTTGAGAATGCTTTAGGCCCTTCATATTTCATAAAGCATTTTTAATGCTTTTTAAACTCCAAAAAAAAATGATTCTTTTTAAAGCATAAATCTCCTCCAAAGAAATCAGGCTCCAAAGACTTTCTTATAAACAATGTTCTTTTAATAAAAGCATTCGATGCTCTTTTAAGATAATAACCTTACCACCGGTTTACATTTTGCCGACATCACAAACAATATGAAACTTATGCCATCAGTGAGGCTAGTTTTCACATGAATATAAGGCACTCTAGCCGGTAAATTTTAAGTGAGTGACTTATGATAAGAAGTCACTTGATAAATAAAGCAAAAGTAAACTTAGCTTATGATGGGTGCATAAAATTCCAGCTAGGTTTTAGGACTTTAAGAATGCACTTAGGCTTTTAGATGCAAATTTCAATCATCACAACTTGAACAAGAGTTATCACCATAATTCTCTAAGATCCTTGTAATTTTCTAAGTACTAACTTTGAATCACAAACATACTTTGTCATGAACCATTTCTTTTCAACACCAATAGCAAAAAAATTCATTTCAAACCATTATTGCTATGAAGCATCAATATATCCTGATGAAGGTGGACTTACTGTTCCTTCCAAGGAAGCCCACCAAACTATAAGAAGGGATCCTAATCTCTCACTTACATGAAGTATAGTAACAACACACATGAACCCTCTTCAGCTTAAACCATGATGAAGACCATGAAGACCTTAAGATCATACCAACAATCCAATAACAACATCATGTTAGTTGTCGTTGCACCAAAAGATCGACCTTTTAATACCTGATACAACCACTTGACTTAACAAGCATGGGAGGCGGTTAAGCCCTTGTCACAAACCATCGCAGCGCAGTGCTGAACAAGAAGACCAAGGGTCACACCTTGCAACAACCCCCCCAGTGCAAGCATAGGGTTTGAACCTGTGACCTTAGCTCTGACACCAACTATTAGTTACCGTTGCACCAAAAGATCAACCTTTTAATGCCCGATACAACCACTTGACTTAACAAGCACGGGAGGCAGTTAAGCCCTTGTCACAAACCACCACAGCGCAGTGCTGAACAAGAAGACCAAGGGTCACACCTTGCAACACATCAAACATCAACACTTCTACCATTACCAAGTATGAATTCCTGAAATGAAACCAATGAGATGAACATCAAAAACATCTATACCAATGCCAATATAAAAATATGAAGACCAACTATATATCACTATAACTGTAAGACTGTATGTTACTTGTAATCAGAGATCAAGTCATCAAATGTCTCAGAGATAGAATCACCAGAGATATGCCACTGCATGTCATGTCATCTATATCAACTTGACAAATTGTGAATAGATATTTCACTGCAACATGACCACCTTTACATATGATGATGATGATTATGATGACCCACTTCAAACAAGGATCACTTCATTGCTCTGTCTTGATATGATGTCATAAACTTATCCTTGTTCCAACCTTGATGAACAAGCATTCACACTGGCCGAGCTGCGATATGACAATAGAAAGAACACACAAGATGATGTACTCCTGCTCCTGTCAACAACTTCACACAACTCTTAATGAAGCAACTCTTGATGAAGCTTGAACACACATATGAAGCAAGTCCTTATCTTTTGAAGTATAACCTCAACTTGCATCAACCTCTTACACTTTCCTCCTGATTAGTGACCTTCAGATGTTCACTAATATCAACCCAAGATCTTGCAAGACCTTTTTGACATCAATGACAATCTACCACCATCAGGATTCTCTTACAATATTTAAGGTTGTTATGTTGGAAAAATCTATGACAGTTGTAAGATGCGTAAGAGCATCTGTCATAGTCTATTTTTAGCTTGGAGCACTCCAATCTCAGAAAGTCAAATATGCCATGTATAACAGATGTAAGGGATGTATTTGCAGTGTGGACAAGTGTCCTTTAATGTGGTAAAATGACCACATGGACAAGGTGGACACCTATCCCAAGAAGCTTTCAGAATATGCCTTGTATCTCTATAAAATGCATTGTTTTGGAGTTGTAGTTGCATAGTGTTTTTACAGGTATTGTTATGTTGTCAAAATAACTCCAAATTCGACATTTGAAGACTCTTGGAAGAACTTGCATTGCAAGTGTATTGTAAATTGTTATTGTTTTAGATAATACATTATGCAAGTTTTAGAGTGTGGGGTTTTTCACCTGAAAAGGTTTTCCCCACGATACATCTTGTGTCTACTTCTCTCTGTCTACACTCTTGTATTGTGTTTGCTACTGTAATGTAATGTGTCATACTTGTTTGTATTTTTAAAATCTTTTTATACGTGATTTTTATTATTTTATTGTGTTCTTTCAGACTAGACAGAAGAATACAGAAGGGGTTTTCAGTTTTCCTGCCAATATGTTGCCGGAGCATATAATATAGAGCATAGAATGCAAACCCATAAAAAGTACAATAAATATGTAGAAACTAATAGATACCTAGATAGTAAAATAGCCAATAAACAATTACTATCACATACCCATGTTGAAATTTGCAACTTCATACAACAGCTGTAGCCGGACTAGCAATGGGTATGGCTGGAAATCACTCCAATCTCCTAAGAAATACAAAGATGAGCATACAAAATAATATCAGAAATACAAAGGGCTCCAAACGCCTCTAGCAATGAGAAATCCACAATACCCACAAAGATAAATGAAGCCAAAATGCTCCCACGTCACTTCTGGGCCTATGCTGGAAGTGATGAACATCAAACAAAATCATGTATGGCTTCTGAAATAAGGCTGCAATAGATTGAATCATGACAATAAGGTGGGGTGATCAGATTAGGAAGAGAAATATGCCAAGAACTCACACAAATCTGCCCACAAATATGGTATGGCCTCCATGAGGGGTGTATGGCCAGCCAAGGAAGAACACATCAGATAATAATAGCTGTGATAGGTGAAAGTCAGGTGTGGAAGATCAGACATAGTCATGAAACCCTAACCCTACCATCATCAAGGAATCTAATCTAAATGAAGTCAAAAGAACAATGCAATGCAAGTATAACATCACCTAGACCGTGCGATTCCTTGTTTGAGTGAGAGATGTGGACTGCTTCTTCAATAATGAACAATCACAAAGCTGAAAGCTGTCATTGATGGATGATAAAAGCTCAAATGCTCGAATGCTCAAGATGATAATGGAGTTGCTATATGAATTCTGGATTGCTAGATACTATATGATTTCTGGATTTCTGGATGTCTCATATGGAATGAGAGGCTGTTTATATAGGACTCAACCAAGATCAATCAACGGTGGAGATTCAAAGGCTATGTGAATGGCTAAGATTGAAAGTTACTAAATTTAGGTCCAATTAGTTGTACATGTGAAGGATTTTAAATGAAAGTTGTCTTACAACACATGATAAATGGGAAATGGACAAGTGTTGAAATGTGATAAATGATAAAGGCTTAATTCAAATAAAGTATTTGAATTAGTGGGATATGAGTTGGAAATTAATTAAATAAATAAAATTTATTTAATTAATATGATAAATGCATAAAATGAGATAAGACATGATGTGGAATTAATTAAATAAATACAATTTATTTAATTAATTAGCTAAGTGAATGAGAATGGGATTTTAATTAAATAAATAAAATTTATTTAATTAATTGGATAATGGATTAGGGATGTAACAAGGTGTCGCTAGACATGGACAAATTTGGGTGTCTACATTTTGCCCCTCTTTGATACAATGTTCGATAGAACGTTGTGTCAAAGAAGATGTGAGATATGTTCGATAAACAAGTTATGCCCCAGTGTAACTGGCAGGTGCTGCCCCCTCGAGAGGTAAGCCAGGCGAACCAGGAAAGACTGGGTTGGCGCTCGATAGAAGAAAAGGCAGAAAAGAGGGCAAATGCGAAGAAAATAGGCTGTGGTATAGAAGAATTAGGGTTTGGAGAAGGGCTATAAGTAGGGGCTGCAAGGGCAAATAGGCTCATTTGTGCTCATTTGTGCTTAGAAACCTAGAGAAATCCAGAGCTCCTGAGAGTGAGAGTGGCAGAGCTAGCGGGATGGTGATTCCACGCAGAGATCATCGTGCGGAGCGAGTGAGGACACATGGACGACCAGAGGGAGCAGGCGCACCGGTATGTCTCAAAACTTTTCCCAAAAGCGTGCATTTAATAGCCTAGAAGTGTAATTAATTCACACACGTCACCAAAAGCGACTAGTTTAGGACCTGGCACATATAGGTCGCTTATGTAGGAGTAGAGGTCGCTTAGAGTAATATAGGTCGCTTATGGGCGCGGGTAGGTCGCTTAGGAAAAAAGTGGTCGCATCCTGTCGGCGGGAAAATAGCAGCGGAAATGCGCGTGTAGATGAAAACGAGTCGCTTATGAGCATATAGTAGTCGCATAGGGCAGTTTAGCTCGCCTAGGACTAGAAATAGATCGCATATGGTAGATAGCGCGCATATAGGGCGAAAATGGTCGCTTAGTGTGAGTTGGCTCGCTTATGATGATAAAATAGGCGCATATAGGAAAAGGCTCGCTTTTGGAGTAAAAAGACTCGCATGTGGGATATGGCTCGCAGGTAAAGTAAGGATGAACGCATACGGTAATAGTGGTCGCGTTTAGGAAAACAGTGAGCGCATGTGCAAAAGAGCTCGCATGTAGGCAAAACAGAGGCGCATATGGTGAAAGGGGTCGCTAATGAGCAGAAAGAGGTCGCTTGTGGTAAAGTGAACCGCATATGATAAGTGTAGGAGAAAATAGCAGATAGATAGGCAGATTTGGATATGAATGATTAACGGAATGGACTGACAAGAGTAAATGGATGATGCAGGATGTACTACCGCCATTGCTATCACGGGAGCCCCATCCGAGAGATTTGCGGTTAGTGAGACAGTTGGATGCAGAGGAGCTACTGGTGTTAGAGATCCTGGGCTTAGAGCATGTGTCACGATTAGAGCCAGTGCAGGCACATCGAGGACTGATGACTGCGATGGTGGAGCGATGGATGAGCGAGCACAGTGCATTCTTGTTACCGACAGGAGAGGCGACCATCACCTTAGAGGATGTGTTCCGGATTTTGAGGATTCCGATAGATGGGGATCGGGTAGATTATGATCCGGAGATGGGCCCAGCTGCATTCAAGAGATTGTTTGGGACACCAGACATCGGAGCAGAGGGTTCGGAGATACCGATGGGGAGGATGGAGGAGCTCTGTGACAGGTTGCAGCGAGTGGTAGTGGCTATCATTAGATGGATAGTGGGTGATAGGAGAGCGAGAGGGTTTCCTGTAGGATGGGGGACAGTGATGGAGGGCATGTTCTCCTATGGCACGAGATATGCATGGGCAGAGTGCGTGTTGGGACAGCTCTATCATTACCTGCATGATTGTGCATATATGTTCGGAGCCAGTATGTCAGCAGGAGTGACAGTGTTGCACGTATGGGCTTATGAGCATATTCCAGTGACGAGACCAGAGGGATGGGTGGCTAGAGCAGCAGGAGAGCCATTTGCACGGATGTATAGAGGAGCCTTGACGTATCGACAGCGCCGAGGGGTGGTATACTGGCGACGGAGGTTGGATGAGATAGACAGGTTTGTATGGAGGCCATGGCTAGGATGTGAGCAGTGGGAGGAGGAGGATGCCGAGCTTGCTTATGCGAGACAGGCGAGGTACATTTTTGGACGCGGCTTGTACATTATAGAGCGCTATTTGCCAGAGAGAGCCCTGAGACAGTTTGGAGAGGCACAGGCAGTACCTGTAGGGGATGCCATTTTTGGGAGGACGAGGCAGGAGGTGTTCGATTGGGGTCCGGAGGTTGTGGTGGACACAGCCTTGGCAGAGAGAGATGGATTGCAGCCAGTAGCATGGCAGTGGAGACAGGGTCCGGCAGAGCCAGGTACATTGCCAGAGTATGATGCATACTGGGCGACAGCTAGGCCGACTCGGTTGACACGAGATGGAGAGATTGGGGAGATTGGGATGGAGAGACCAGTTCGGAGGCGACGACGACGGGCTCCACCAGCACAGGCAGTAGTACCAGCTGCACCAGGGATACAGATGCCAGGGCAGGTGCCAGGTCAGCCAGCTATATTAGCACAGCCACAGGCACAGATCGGAGCAGGGGATGATATGGGCATTCAGCAGCTGCGGAGACGGATCAGAGAGGAGAGGAGATGGAGGTAGCGAGCACAGATGAGGCTGAGGAGGGTGGAGATGGATAGGCATCAGGCCGTGATCAGTCTGAGGCATGCTAGAGCACAGGCACAGGCTTATCAGACGCAGCTACAGTTGGGAGCGCAGAGAGGAGATGGACAGGAGGATGGGGCGCTCGCGAGAGTTACAGGAGAGAGGGATATAGCTAGGCAGCATGAGCAGATGATGAGGCTTGAGCGAGATACTGCAGTACAGCAGGAGCAGGCTATGAGAGCAGAGAGAGATGGTCTGCGAGCTGAGAGAGATAGTCTGCGAGCTGAGAGAGATAGGGCAGTACAGCAGCTGCAGGTTATGACTAGTGAGCGGGATAGAGCAGTGACTGCCTTGGAGACGGATGGAGCTACTATGTACTTAGCCACACAGTTGACAGCGGTACAGGCCGAGCTTCGGAGAGTGCAGGGTGAGGCTGAGTATTATAGGGGCTTATATTATGGAGCTGTGCCGGCAGAGCAGAGACAGCCTAGGTTCAGGAGCAGGTCAGGGGCTTCGAGCTTACGGAGGTCAGGTGGATCTCGGTCAGTAGCTTCAGTGATGGGGCCACCGAGAGATGGAGGACCAGGTACAGGACCTGTTGGTGGTGGTCAGGGTGAGGGAGCTGGCAGTAGTCGCTAGGGCACACCTTGTTGACATTGTATCATGATGAGACCTAGAGCCATTGTTGTACATTCATTCTTTTCAGGGCTCAGCTTGTATTGTAGACACTTGTATTTTGACACACATGTATATATATATATAGCAGTTTTGGCGATCTATATGATGTTATAATGGTTGTGATGTTGATATTATGATGGCTATGCATGTTATGTGTATGGATTATATATGGATTATGGATAGATGTTTATGCAAATGGTAATGGATAGAAAATATTTGAAAATGTAAAGGGTAATGACATGAATAGATGTATGCATATAGGTAGATGGTAAAGAAAAAGATATGTAATGGACTTATGTATGGCTAACACTTGTTTTGCAGGAGCGGGAATATGGACAAAGGACGATGGAGATGATTGATCTTGGCTGAGGATGACGGAACGAATGGATAGATAAAATGGATAAGATAAGATGATGATGGGCAGCTTTCAAGTAATTGCTCAAAATGAAAAGAAATGCAGTCCTTATGTTTGATATAGCATATGGATGTTATGCACCAGGGTATAAGAGACCAAGGTGTCGAGGTATCCAATGCGTAACTAACGTGTTACAATCTTGTCTGAACGCATGTGGTCAAGATGGTGAGCCAACATGCACAAGATATGAATAACAGCTAGTGTTGGACTTTGACGCTACAAACAATGGTTTGAGCTTATCTCCACTACACATAATGGTAGCTTGCTGGTTATATGTATGGAGTTAGTCTTAACATAGAATAGTCTCTAATGCATAAGAGACTGTTTAGCTTCTCAGATGCTAGAGATATTGATATGTAAGATGCTAATCCCAACACGTACAAGATACCAAGACGCATAGGAAGAGAATAAGATCATCCCGCAAACACGGCATACGAAAGCTATATGACCATGCCCCAGTCCTTACTTCATCGCAACATACCAAGATATAAATAGATCAAGGCAGTCTTGACTAGGTACAGAAAAGGGACAAAAGATAAATCAAAAGATAAAACAAAAGATACTGTCATCACGTTCTCTTGCCAAATGTTGTGTGCTCTTGGAAGATTAAGCTGGCGCCTTGTTAAGAGGAAAGCTACATCCTGTTGAAGGCTAAAGTTGTTGATAAATGGCTATAGCAAATGTTGGCTTAAGGCATTCAGACAAATAGCTTCTGGCTTACCTATGATTGGTAAAAGTGCTTGAGCTTGTAATATACACATGGATTGCGTCCTGTTTGAGCTGATCAAAGAGGAGAAGATGGATGATGAATGAAGATGAAGAAGATGGGGGGATCATCGGTGCTTGAGTACTGGAAACTTCCTTCATATTCCAGACTGCCTACATACCCTGTATCCACGGGATCAAAGCACATTTACGATGAAGATGAGACATGATGAATATGTAGTTCTGGGTTTTATTGATGATGTAAGTGATGAAAGATAGAAGAATATGAGCTGAAAGATTGAAGAATGTTTAGAATGACAGATGACCGATGAAAGGGGCTATCGTCTTAGCCTGAATCAGAGTGCTTCCTTCGCATCTCAGATTGCCTACATACCCTGTATCCACGGGATCAAGGCGTCAACGATAGAGCTGGATGTAGTTCTTATTGATGTGGCTAATCGATTGGATGTTTGATCAAGCGATGTTTGTTGCGATTATTGGATGAGTGTGGATGAATTGTGAAGGTATGAGTCCTGGTTGCAAGTCGTTAGGTCATAGTTGTCGGTGGACATGTGCCATGGCTGAAGTTGATAAGGTGTGCTGTGTTGAAAGCTGAGTTGTTTGATATGTTATGAGCTAGAGATAACAGGATCCACTTCCAAATAAGACTCAACAAATGCCCCCAGTGTGGGATGAGGTTTATTATGCAGAAGCGACAATGCAGAAAAGATGTGGCCAAGATGCTAAGGTGCCAAAAGATATAGATATCACGACAATGTCTCACATATGATAACTAGCATCGGCAAAGGATGAAGAGGAAAGGCTATGTGTGAGATTGCGATAGGGCTTATGAAAATAGCTTATACAAGATGCAGTGGGGAAAATGATCAAACGAACCAAACAAATGAGGGAAGCTAGTCACTACACATAGCGCCTGTTTGCCAGGTTTTCACTATGGTACTTATCCAAGGCGCCTGTTTACCAGGTTTTCACCAGAGGACGGATTATTTATCTTTTTTTTTTTTTTTGTTGACATATTTTGATTTTTTTGTGTTTTTGGTGTTTTTGTGGGATAGCTGAGATTCATGGATAAAACTTCTTGAGATGAACGCTGTTGACGGGTTCATCCAAGGGAATGCCTTCAGGTGTTGACAAAGTGTATGCACCAGATCCATAAACTGCTGTGATAATGAAAGGACCAAGCCAATTTGGTTCAAACTTGCCCTGTTTCTCTCGATGTTGTTGATTCCTTTGGTTTTCTTTAAGGACAAGGTCGCCAACCTGAAACCTGCGTTCTCTGATCTTTTTGTTGTAGCTGCGACGTAGCCGGTTTTGATAGACTTGAAGATGGTTCAATGCTGTAAGGCGGCGTTCATCTAAGAGCTCAAGATCATGGAGTCGGGAGACTCGATATTCTTCATCTGAAATAGTATGTTGCAAGGATATGCGCAAAGAGGGGATCTCAACCTCGATAGGCAAAATAGCTTCAGTGCCATAGACTAGAGCATAGGGTGTGGCGCCAGTAGGAGTTCTGACACTTGTTCTATATGCCCATAAAGCAGGATGCAGTTGTAGATGCCAATCTCGACCAGTTTCGTTAACAGTCTTTTTAAGGATCTTGATGATTGTCTTATTAGAGGCTTCAGCTTGACCATTGCTCTGAGGATAATAAGGCGTAGAGAACCTATGTTGAATATGAAACTTATTGCAAAGATCTCTAACCTCTTGGTTCTTGAAAGGCCGGCCATTATCTGTGACAATAGCTTGAGGAACTCCATAACGGCAGATGATGTAATGTAGGATGAATTTAGCTATTTGTTTACCTGTGATGTAGGTCATTGGTATGGCTTCTACCCACTTTGTGAAATACTCAGTGGCAGTGATAATAAACTTATGACCATTTGATGAAGTAGGATGAATTTTACCCACAAGATCAAGTCCCCATTGCGAAAAAGGCCATGGAGTGACAATAGGCTGAAGCTCATGTGCTGGTGCATGTATTAGATCTCCATGTTTCTGACATTGTAGACATCGCTTTGCAAATTGTTGGGCATCTTTTTCCATAGTCGGCCAATAGTATCCTGCTCGCATAAGTTTCTTAACAAGGCCAGGGCCAGCGGAATGCGAACCGCAGACACCTTCATGTACTTCACGTAAGGCCGTTTTTGCTTCCTCAGAATCAAGACATCTAAGAAGGATACCATCAAGACTTCGGCGATAAAGGGTGTCTCCTAAGATAGTGTAACGAGAGGCTCGACGGATAAAAGTTTTACGTTGGGTGTTGGATAGTTGAAGAGGCAAGGTGTGATTACGGAGATACTCGTATATATCTTTGTACCACAACGAGTTGGGACCAACAATCTCACATATGAGCTCAGACTGTGGAACTTCAAATGCGGGGATCAAAAGCTGTTCGACCAAGAATTCACATTTATGGGTGTTAGATGGCATATCTAAAAGAGACCCAATCATAGCCATGGCATCAGCTGCTCTGTTTTGTAGTCTTGGAATTTGCTCAAAGGTAATGTCCTCGAAATATTGCTTGAAATCATCCACCATTAGTTTGTATGGAAGAAGCTTCTCGTCTTTTGTTTGATATTCATCTAAGACCTGTTTGATAACTAGCTGAGAATCACCAAAGACTCGTAACTGTTTGATAGCCCATTGTACTGCCATGCGCAAACCTGTGATTAAAGCTTCATACTCTGCTATGTTATTGGTACAGGGGAATGCTATTCTGTATGATTTAGGTATGCAGTCTCCTTGGGGAGTGACAAACAAGATACCTGCTCCAGATCCGTGTTGAGTGTATGATCCATCAAAGTATAGCTGCCATCGTGCTGGAGAGCTGAAAGTAAACAATCCTTCATCAGGGAATTCGGGATATATTGGCTGAATGTCTGTGATAGGTGCTGCAGCTAATTGATCAGCAATGACTTGTCCTTTGATAGCTTTACGGTTCACATATTGTATGTCAAATTCACTCAAGATCATAACCCATTTTGCTAATCTCCCTGTGAGAAGTGCTTTTGAAAGGAGATACTTGAGGGGATCCACATTAGAGATGAGCTTTGTTGTTTGGTTCAACATATAATGTCGCAACTTTTGGGAAGCAAACACTAATGCTAAACAAGCTTTTTCCATAAATGAGTAATTAAGTTCATATCCCACAAGAGTTCTGCTAATGTAATAGATGGCTTGTTCTTTTCCTGAATCATCATGTTGAGCGAGAAGTGCACCTAATGCTGCGGTTGTTGATGATATATAAAGCAGTAATGGACGATCAAGTACAGGAGGTATTAACACAGGAGGTGTTGCCAAGTATTCCTTTATCTTATCAAAAGCCTGTTGACACTTTTCATCCCACTTAAAAGGTTCACCCTTGCGAAGAAGATGCTGAAAAGGATGACATTTATCTGCGAGTTGTGAGATAAATCTGCGGATAGATTGTAGCCTACCCTGTAAACTGCGAAGCTGTTTTAGATTCGTTGGTGGAGGCATTTCTATGATAGCTTTTACCTTAGCTGGGTCCACTTCTATGCCTCGTCGAGACACAATATATCCCAATAGTTTTCCTGATGTTACACCAAATACACACTTCTTTGGATTTAGTCTGACTTGGTATTTCTCTAATCGATCAAAAATTTGTGCCAATACTGGTAGATGTCCTTCCCTTGTCTTAGATTTTCCCAGGATATCATCAACATAGTCTTCCATGATAGTATGAAAAAGGTCATGAAAAATAACTATCATGGCTCGTTGATAGGTAGCTCCAGCGTTTTTGAGACCAAAAGGCATTACAACCCAGCAATATGTGCCCCATGGACAAATAAAAGACGTTTTATCTTGATCTTCCTCTGCTATTCTGATTTGATTATAACCAGAAAATCCATCCATCAAAGATAGCATTTCATGTCCTGCTGTAAGATCAACAATGTTGTCTATGCTTGGTAATGGAAAATCGTCTTTAGGACATGCTTTGTTAAGATCTCTAAAGTCCGTGCAGCAGCGAACTCGTCCATCCGGTTTTGCTACAGGTACCAAGTTTGAAACCCATTCTGGATAATCAATAGGCTTTATGAACTTTGCTTCTAATAGTTTCTGAATTTCTGCTTTAACCAATAAGGCAACTTGTGGATGCATTTTGCGCAATTTTTGTTTGACAGGCTTTGCATCAGGGAATACTGCTAAATGATGTACCACAAGTGAAGGATCTAGTCCTGGCATGTCTGCATAAGTCCATGCAAAATTTATAGCTCGTCTCAGGAAGAATGCTGTGAAGTTCTTTCGTTCTTGCTCTGATAGTGATGCTGCCAAAAAGGTGATCTTCGGATTTTGTTCTGTTCCCAAGTTCATGTCTTGTGATTTTTCAACTAGCACAGTTGATTTCTCATGGTAGTCAGCGGTGACAGGAAGATCAAATCCCTCATCCTCAGGTGCCTCAGATAGGTTTTCACCTTCGGATACGTCCTTTATTTTTACTTTTTCAC
Organism: Cunninghamia lanceolata; assembly: GCA_027924645.1. Taxonomy (NCBI): domain Eukaryota; kingdom Viridiplantae; phylum Streptophyta; class Pinopsida; order Cupressales; family Cupressaceae; genus Cunninghamia; species Cunninghamia lanceolata. The sequence continues at coordinate 1,823,814 of BSBN01000925.1, read as the reverse complement.
GGTCAAGAGGCGCCTTGCGGTTTTCACCTAGTGACCTATTTTGTTGAATTTTGTTTATTTCACTTTTGCGACTGAAGGATTTGATACTTCCACCAAAATATGCTAGTTTAGGTAATTCCATCATGAAACCTGCTTTGTGATCACCCAATGGGATACCTTGTCTCAAACCCATGAATTCTGCAATGGCTTCGTCATTTTCAAATGTATCTAATATCGGTGCCCCCTGTTGGTCCCAATCGATGAGGTCAGGATATACGAGTGAGAGGCTAATGGAGGGATCGTGATGGCTAGAAGAGATTGCAAAAAACATGAAGATGGAATGTTCTTGAAAGAGATCGGTGATATGAAGGGAGGAGTCGTCGATGGTATCCGAGTTAGAAGTCTCTCCTACCGAAGAAGATCCAACGTCAATATCAGAAATACACTTAATGTCTTTGGATCGCGGTACCTCCGGTTGGTAACCAAGGCCTTGCTTATTAAACTTCTTAGACACAATAAGGGGCTCAATAGGTCCTTGTTCCTGTGATCCCAAGCCGCCATGTCTTTTATAGCCCATGTTCTTGATGATACGAAACCCGTTGTTGTATCGCTCTACTTCAAGTTGGACTTGGTCATTTTCATCAAAGAATATCCAAGAGTCTATGTCCTCAATGTCTTCGTCATCCAAGAAACCACCTTTAATGAATACGGTGGGGGGAGCTTTGATAACAGCGGAGGATGAAGTGGGCTTAGATATAGAAAGCTTACCGTGGGATTTAGGAGATAACGGAAGGGTGCCAACGCAACAGGATTCCTGCAATTTGTACTCACCAGGGCCATGTTCGGTATATTTGATATGGAGGTTGGAAGCGGCTTTGCTAGATGAGGGCTTGAGGAGATCGGATGGGTCGACATAGGAGGATGATGGATATGCCTCGGTGTTGAGAGGGATACGGTTTGGACTCTGATATTTAGCTTGAAAAGCACGGCAAAACTCAAATGGATTAGGATCAGCTTGAATGGTAACTTCAACACCCTTATGCGGAAATTTAAGGCATTGGTGATATGTAGATGGAACTGCTTTAAGGGTATGGATCCAAGGGCGACCGAGGATGATGTTGTAAGGCAGATCAATATCAAGGACTTGACAGCGAGTTTCTGTAATGACCGGTCCAACTTGAATAGGCAATAAGATGATCCCTTCAGTATCTCTTTCGGCGTCATCATATGCTCTGATAGTTATAACCTTGGAGGTGTCAACATTTTTCTCAGAATATCCCAATTGTTTGATAAGTTTCAAAGAACATATATTTAGACCAGCTCCCCCATCTATCAAGACTCGTTTGATACGGCGTTGGTTAACAAATACTTCAATATGGAGGGCCTCATTGTGTGACGGATGCATGGAGGGTTGAAGATCTTTGTCAGAAAAGGTTAAATGACAAGGGGCTGCAATGCTAGCGACCATGGATTGAAATTGTGTGATATTAATATTATTAGGCACCGAAGATTCTTGTAAGGCCTTATCAAGGATAGCTTTATGTGCGGGGGATAGGCGGAGTAGCTCAAGGATAGATATGTGTGCGGGGGTTTTGCCAAGGTGATCCAAGAGGTTATAGTCAGAGAGAGGTCGAGGAGGATGAGGAGGTGCTCCTTGAACGGTAACGCGACCTCTTCGCGTGGTTACGGCACAATCAGGTGCTCCTTGGACGGTAATGGTAGAAATGCGAGCATGGTCAATGCGGCCAATGGTAGATGATGCATAGCTATAGGGAATAGCATTTCCAGCTTGAAGGTTATTTGTCTGATCATGAGATGGAAGTGGATTCTTGAAAGTCTCCAGATCATAGTTTGATGTGGATTGTTGAGCAGGTTGAGGTGTTGAAGGTGTGACATTGATTAGACCTTGATCAATGCAGTCTTGGATAACATGTTTTAAGCGCATACAACCATTTGTTTTGTGTCCTTTAACTCGATGGTAATCACAATACTCATTCTCTTTGTACCAAGGAGCTCGAAAGAGTGGTTCGCCATTTGGTGGTGCATCGGGTAGAATAACATCTCCGGCTTGAAGCAGCTTTCGAAGAATAACTTCCATGGGTTCCACTAATGGTGTAAATTGTCGGCGTGGATTAGAAGTTTGGCGTTGGTTTCTTCGTTGTGGAAAAGACTGTCTTGGTGGAGAGGCTGCTTGAATGTTGATAGGAGCTCTCATAGTTTGGATATTCTTTGTATCAACAATACCGTCATTGACAACATTCTTGTTCTTGTTCCAAAAGCGAGACTTATCATTGGAATTTTGGGGAGAATCTTTGTTATCACGAAAGATCTTGATAGTTCCTTTGGCAATTAAGGCGCGTTCAATAATAACTCCTTTGGAAACTAGTTCGTCAAAGGTGCTAGCACTTTGCAATTGTAATTGGAATGACAGCTCAGGATGAAGATTTTGAACAAAGATGTCAAGCTGTTGTTTCTCAGGGATTTCCCATGATAATTTGCTAGCCATATTACGCCATCGTTGGGTAAATGAGGAAAAGGTTTCACCATTGCGTTGTTTGTTGTTGACAATGTCATTCATGTTTACCTCATGTTCAATATTGAAGGCAAAATGTGATCGAAACTTGGTTGCCAATTCGGAAAAAGTCTTAATTCCTGGAGGTAAATGGGAAAACCATTCGAGAGCTTGTCCTGCTAAGCTTCGAGGAAATAGTCTCAAAAGATATGTATCATCATAGGCAACATCGAGACATGCCACGAAAAAGGCTCGAAGATGGTCATCCGGATTTCCTTTCCCTTTGTACTTATCAAATTGTGGGATTTCAAAGTGTGGTGGAAAAGGTATCATATTAAGAGACTTGTCAAATGGATAAGCGCATATGTTTTCGAGAGAGAAGGGTTTCTTGCCTTGTCCTACCCTTTCATCGATCATCTGTTGGATATCGGCTGAGGATAACTGCTGTTGTTGCAAAGGGGGTGGAGTGTGATATGAAACATATTGTGGTTGCGGTTGTGGTATATGTGGAGTTGTGACAGTTTGTTGTGGTTGTGGGATGTACGAAGCTGTAACGGTTTGTTGGGGTTGTGTGCCCACAATGTATGTCGAAGGAGTGGTATGTGACATGTATGTGTTAGAGGATTGCTGTCCTTGAGACGCAAGTGGTAAGTGGGTGTGCATTACATGAGAAGTGGATGTGGGATTGATAGTAGCAGATGGTTGGGAAGTTGGAATTGAATTCATGACATGGTAAGTGACGGAGGGATTGGTAGATACAACAGAAGGGTGAACATTGGGATTGGTATTTTGGACAATATGAGGATTGGTATATGTCATGTGTTGGGTGATATTAGAGAAGCCTTGGGTAACATAAGATGGATTGATAGTGTGTGAAGGATTGGAAGAAGAGGATAGCATGGATGTAAGTTGATCGACATAAGCGATCTGATTGTTTGGATTGGCTTGAGAAATGAGGGGATCACTCATGTCAATAAGGCTAACATTGGGATTATAGGATAACATGAAGGAATTAGCAGTTGGTGTATGAGATGTGGTAGATCGCAATGGTTGTGAAGCATGGAGGACATGTGTTGTTGGAATGGTTTGAGAGGTATGCACACCATAAGATATGGGAATTGCTTGTGATGCTCGAAGTGTTTGTGCTTGCGTTACATGGACAGCTTGTGTGACGTGAGGCATGGAAACAGTCATGGTAGAAGGAGAGATATGTTGAGGGACATGAAAAGGTGGGATGTTGAGATTTTGTGACATGAGAGGAAGCACATTGGTGGGCACTATCAATGGTTCTATGGTATGCTCTGATCGTGGTAACTCAAATGAAGCAACAAGAGGCAATGAGGATGGTGTTTGCGAGGTAATAGGGGATGATGTGACTATAGTAGATGGTTTATTCGCAACAACAGCAGTAGTGTTGGGATCGTGCTCTCTAATAGTGGATATATCAAAGTCTTTAGGTAGTTTAGCACCCATGCGAGCAAGTTGGAGAAAACAGCGATCAGGCTCAGATATCATGAGTTTCTCAACTTGGTCCCATAGATAGGTATCTTGAAATTCTGATGAGTCGTCTTGAGATTGTTCTTCGAAAGTTTCCAAGGATGGTGGAGGATGCATTTGTTGTGAAGATGATTCGCCCCTAGTGTACCCTTGAGGTATAAACATATGAGAAGGCATACCAGTTGTGAATTGAGTTGCGTCCTTAAGAGGTGTTGTGAATTGTTTCATCTCAGCTTGCAATTTGGCATCCATTTCAGCTTTCAATTTGGCTTCTACTTCAGCTCGATATTGACTCCTAGTTTGAGGCATGATGTTGATGATGAAGTTGAGCTTGTCAAAGTTTTAAGACCCAAAAGATGATAGTTGGTTGATTGGGTTGTTGTTTTGGTTTTTGCTAGTTTGGCTAAGTTGCTTGGTTGATTTGGTTTGGCTGAGTTGTTGTTGGTTGTCCCTAGAGGTAGCTTAATCACTCAAGGGAAAGATTGTTTGTTGTTGATGTTTGTTGGAGCTAAAGCTAAAAAGAGATTGTTTGCTGAAGCTAAAGCTGAAGGTTGTTTGTTGGCTGAAGCTAAAACTGAAGGTTGTTTGTTGATCGAAATGATTGGATTGATGTCTGATTTGCTGGTTGGGATCTCAAAAAGATGGAAAAGCTCATGAGTTGTGATTGATTGATAAGCTCAAAATAGGAGACAAAGTCCAGGTGTTTGCTGTTGATCAAAGGTAAGTCTGAAAGCTGATATTTGAGGTTCAAGCAAGCTGGTCCTAAGGCTAATTTAGCTGATGCATTGAGATTTGCAAGAATTTTAGCTACAGGCGACTGATAATAGCTCAAAGGCGACTCAGAGGATGCTAAAGGCGATTAATGATAGCTCAAATGCGACCTGGTTTAGTTTCGACAGAAAAATGACAGTGCTAACCAGAAGCGAATGCTATGCTAAAGGCGATGACTGTTGGTTCAAAGGCGATTACTGTTGGTTCAGAGGCGACTCAGATATCCCTAAAGGCGACAGTCTATTGTTCATAGGCGAGCTTGTTCTGGAATCAGGTGAATAACTGTGGATTAAAAGCGACTTGGCTCAAACAATATGCGACTGGTAATGAATCAGATGCGACTTGGTTCAGACAGTAGGTGATCAGCTGTGGTTCAGTTCAGGCAAAAGGCGATCAACTACGGTTTAAAAGCGACTCTGTTTAAGCAGTATGCGGGCAGTTGTTATTTAAAAGCGATGCAGTTCATGCAGAATGCGAGTCACTACAGTTCAGAAGCGATGTTGATGGTCTATGCGAGCAGTTTAGGTTCAAAAGTGACTGTGTTTGTGTACCGATGGTCTGATTTTTGTAGTTTTTTTCAGCAAGAAAACAATGATAACAGTCACTCACACTCACAACAAGCACAAACTGATACAACCTAGGCTAGGATAGGACAGTATCTGTTGAATCCCCTAGCTGCGCCTATTCAAAGCGGGTAGCTCCAGGATCTTGATAGCACCGGCTCCTCCTTACATTTGCACACACTTCTCACGCATACCAAGATCCGGGATTCTTATAAGGCTTGACCCTCTCCAAACCTTTAGATTGTCCCTGCTACCTCGGCTAAGAACCGCATGAATCGGGGCCGCTTCAAGGGTTTTGCCCTCTGCGTCAACAGATAGAAGGTTTTTGGCTACTACACAAAGTTGCTAATAAGGGCATCCGTTCGGGTGGCTATACATGCGGCAGCGCTACTCTCCGTTATGGAGTCTCCCAGCCTCCAAGGGTTGCGCCTTGGAGGGTTTTGGGGGAGGTTGGCTGTCGGTATAACACAACTGCACCCGTTGTTTGTGGCTTTCGACACAAACACTTTTCTTATATAGCGGTTCGGAAGGACTTGGCTTTAGCCCGTTACCGCTTGGGTCGTATCCCTTCTCACACCGGGAAGGCAGGCCCTCTAAAGATAATGACAAGTTCTCATGCACCCAAGATCCATTTGATAGGCAAGGGGAGAGGATACTTTTGTCATTAAATTTGGGTTACAATCAGGCACATGCAAGCAATCAAAAAGATAAATCAAGCACGGAGCAAACAGTAATTCATTTTAAGCACCAAGCCCAAATATGCCTAATTTAGTGAAAAAAAACACAAATCTTGGACCGATCGAACCTGCAACAGATATGTCAGTAGTTTGATAACCTCCTTTCTTGGACAGATCGATAAGATGCTGCGCAAATACCCAGTTAATAGCCAAAAATCAAACTGAAACTGAAACAGGCTTGAAAACAACAGAGCTTTACCAGATGCGACCCACTGTTGATCAAAAGCGACCTCTATTATGTCATAGGCGAAAGACTGCAGATCATATGCGACGCGCAAAAACACAGTATGCGACGCCTGTTAGCTCATAAGCGATGCATATTTTCCATAAGCGATCGGTTGAGGGCTGGATGCGACCTGTTTCTGCAAAAACACAGCCGATAAACAAAACCCTAGCCTAACAGGCGAATAATATTAGTCCATAAGCGACACAAATATATTCAAAAGCGGCGACTGTCGTCTCATATGCGATCGCAATATACCGGAAGCGACCTGTTGGAAGTCGAAAGCGACCTGTCTCTGCAAAACAAAAATCAAAACCCTAACCTGCACAGGCGAATATTATTAGCTCATAAGCGTATCATATCAGAATAAAAGCGTGCGCCGTTAGGTCAAAAGTGATGCGGATTTATGCAAAGGCGACCCCTGTTAGATTAAAAGCGATCTGATTATGCGCAAAAGCGGCGGCTGTTAGATCAAAAGCGGCAAATACAGTCCCAGGCGATCATTTTAATGATAAAAGCGATGCGTTTTACCTGAGGCGACGACTGTTAGGTCAAAGGCGATCCAGAGAGGTATATGCGGCCTGTTCCAGCTCAGAAGCGACGCAGAAATCTCGAAGCGGCGGATTTTCTTTTAAAAGCGACTGGAATTTCCTGCGAGCACCTGCAAAATCTGATCTTCAAGGAAACAACTCCAAAAAACGAAGTTAATCAGGGACGTGAGTCCCACCGGGCGTGCCAAAATGTGATAGGTGAAAGTCAGGTGTGGAAGATCAGACATAGTCATGAAACCCTAACCCTACCATCATCAAGGAATCTAATCTAAATGAAGTCAAAAGAACAATGCAATGCAAGTATAACATCACCTAGACCGTGCGATTCCTTATTTGAGTGAGAGATGTGGACTGCTTCTTCAATAATGAACAATCACAAAGCTGAAAGCTGTCATTGATGGATGATAAAAGCTCAAATGCTCGAATGCTCAAGATGATAATGGAGTTGCTATATGAATTCTGGATTGCTAGATACTATATGATTTCTGGATTTCTGGATGTCTCATATGGAATGAGAGGCTGTTTATATAGGACTCAACCAAGATCAATCAACGGTGGAGATTCAAAGGCTATGTGAATGGCTAAGATTGAAAGTTACTAAATTTAGGTCCAATTAGTTGTACATGTGAAGGATTTTAAATGAAAGTTGTCTTACAACACATGATAAATGGGAAATGGACAAGTGTTGAAATGTGATAAATGATAAAGGCTTAATTCAAATAAAGTATTTGAATTAGTGGGATATGAGTTGGAAATTAATTAAATAAATAAAATTTATTTAATTAATATGATAAATGCATAAAATGAGATAAGACATGATGTGGAATTAATTAAATAAATACAATTTATTTAATTAATTAGCTAAGTGAATGAGAATGGGATTTTAATTAAATAAATAAAATTTATTTAATTAATTGGATAATGGATTAGGGATGTAACAAGGTGTCGCTAGACATGGACAAATTTGGGTGTCTACAAATCACTCCAATCTCCTAAGAAATACAAAGATGAGCATACAAAATAATATCAGAAATACAAAGGGCTCCAAACGCCTCTAGCAATGAGAAATCCACAATACCCACAAAGATAAATGAAGCCAAAATGCTCCCACGTCACTTCTGGGCCTATGCTGGAAGTGATGAACATCAAACAAAATCATGTATGGCTTCTGAAATAAGGCTGCAATAGATTGAATCATGACAATAAGGTGGGGTGATCAGATTAGGAAGAGAAATATGCCAAGAACTCACACAAATCTGCCCACAAATATGGTATGGCCTCCATGAGGGGTGTATGGCCAGCCAAGGAAGAACACATCAGATAATAATAGCTCCAAACCCCAAATAAATCTGCCCTCAATTAGCAATTAAACAATCTTTCCAACCTGCATATACAAACTCTCAATAAACTGCATAGATATGTCAAGAAATTCATCAACTCTTCAATCTGTCAACTCCATTTAAACACAAATGCGAATATTGGATGCATCCACCTCTGAAGCACTTTTAGGTGGTATTACACACCTATAGAATGCTACTACTCATGGAGGTTTTCATCTCCAAGAGCCTTTGGTTTGAATCCTCAAACCCTAGAGCCAAGATGCAAACCCTCGTAGGGAAATCTCAAAGAGAGAAGAAAATAATAAACCAAGCATATGCAAATGAGAGCACTTTTCCTCCTTTTATACTTTTCCAACTGGGAGTCTCTAAAATCCTCTTGCATATGAGATAAAACATGAGAGGGAAAATACATTTTAAAATATTATAATTCTCTTTAATTCTTTTCTCAACATCACCCTTAAAATCCCCTCTTTTAAAACAACATTAAGTTGTTGAGCCTAGGCACCAAGGTCCAATATTAAATAATAATGTTTAATTTACAGACTTTAAAATGAAGGCCAAGATAATGTCAAAAACCAATAATCTATAGCTCATTGGAAAGGTCTTGAAAAGATGAATCCAACCCCACTCTCAAAATCTTGTTCCGATGCTAATCCCAAACTTAATAAAAATAGTAACAACCAAGAGAAAATTAAGCCAACACAGAGGGTACCAACTGGACCCACAAACCATCTGATAACTCTAAGCTCAGTGCAATGTCTATGAGAGCCAATAGCTGACTGCCAAGTTGTCCAATCGGGGCCAAACTGCCACTTACTAAAAATAGCAATGACCACCGGGGACCAAAGAGAACAAACCCAGAAAAACCCAGAAAGATTAACGACATGCAATCACTTACTATAAATAGTAAGTATGCACAAGTTGTCTGAAAACCCTCCAGAAAGTGTCAACCAGCTCCTCTAGATCACCCGAACACCCTGGTGACATAGAAATACTTCTCTAATTATGCTGTCACCAACCTAGAAAGTTAGCTCTGACTGATCTGCAAGAGAATCCAAAAATGGGGACATTACAGTTCGCCCTTCCCAAAGATTGCTTATCCTCAAGTAATGCCAATACAACCTCCCAGCAACAGACTAAACCCAACTGAAACCAAAAGTGATCCCATGCTCCCAAGTTATTCTCAGTATAGAACCACCATGTCGACGCTGTGCTACTCTGATAAAACCTTCACCATCTAGAGAGTGGTGAAGCAACACCTCAGAATCCAACTGAACTGTCATGCCAAACCTATCACCACCTAGATTCCAACACATTAGAACCTCACATCCATCAATCATGAAGAGGAAATTAACCCTCGAAGTGTCTGAACCACAACATTCCCCTCCATCCTCTACAAAACTCCCATGGATGTACTAACTACACAACATAGGTGCTGGAAGATATAAAACTACTCCTCTCAGAATGAGGGAATGAATAAACTCTCCTCCATCACCGCTGTAAAGACTAAACATGCCATCATGTGTACTGACACTGCAGCCTCTCAAAAGCCATGTCTCCAATGGAAATTTAGGAGATCAAGAAGCTGCAAACTTTGTCTAGTACATATCACCATGATGGTAATCTAATTTATGACCCTGCAAGTGATCCTCTGAATGTATTTGAGTTAGCCACCTACAATCCCTAGTTCCATCTTTTGTAGATGGCAACCCTTCATCACACAATGGATGGTATAAATCCTGAGCCAATCCACACTTACACATCAACAAGTCATTCGTGTGTGGACTAAAGAAGAAATGATGAGCACTCCTCACTATGCAGTCAAAATTTAAAGCACCTACTTGTGTCAATGGTTGACCGTCATAGTCATGGGGAACACACTCCTCATCACTTGAATCACTTGAATCAAATGATGGCTCATGTCTCTGATCCTGAATGGCTAATTAGGTAGATAACATGCAAGCCCTCTCTACATACCCAATAGCAAAGTCCCGATCTAAAAGCAATTGGAGGTATTATGATTTAATCCACTCCATGGCATGCTCGACAGTTTACAAATCAGATGTAGATGTGCCCGCTACTACCCCTATCTGTCTTTCCTCCAATTGTGTTGCCAGAAGATGTCCTCCACAAACTTGTGGGTACTATCAATATGAGTTAAGGTTTGAACAACCTTATCCTTGGAAACCATCAACTGATCTCTCCATCCCTATGACTCAATAAGTTGTCAGCCAAAATCAGCTGTATGGGATGCAAACTCTGATTTTCTTCCAGGAGAGGGAAACAAATCAACATGAGAACTGATCACACCACAAGATGATGCCCTGCATATCTCCTATGAAAATGATGAAGTACTGTGGTGATCTGTTACACAACTCTTTGAAAAATTCACTACTACACCACAAGAGCCATCAATAGCCTGCTCTACATCACCTAACATGGAACTAACCTCAGGAACACCTGGTGCAACATATTGTTCCTTGCTACACTCATCCAAAACAATCATCCCATTTGTGTCACCTGCATTAATAAATGAAATGGATGTAGTCACATCCTCCACATACTCATTACCACCATCCATGGATGTATGCTCATCACCACACACTGCCATAGATATCTGAATTATATCTATAGGTGATGAAGACTGCACCAAACTCAACTGCACGGTAAGCTCATCTATCCGTAACTTTGACTCTTGAAGGAATATTTGAGCACTCTTCAAAGAGTCTATGGTAACCTCAAGCTCATAGGTGAGGTCATCAACCTCCTCTTCCTTTCCCTTTATGGCATCATGATAAATACCGTTGATCCTAAGAAGATGATTTCTATCAAATAACAGTTGTAGGTAATTATTCTTCATTGTGGGCTTCACTTTAGGGGTCCAATCTGTGCTACATTGGAGGATTTACATATTTTTAATTAGAGTTTATTTTCAGTCATTGGAAGGGTTTTCTGAGGTTTGCAATTTTACATCAGTCTGTTGCTATGGGGTTTGAACAGCTTATGTGAGACATGGATATTTGCTCATTGTGCACTGCTAAAGCATCAAATCATTCTGGGTATTTGAGCAATTAATTCCTTTTTCTGAGACAATCATTTCAAGGGAAAATTGGAGGAGGTTCAAGGCTGCACTTAATTAATTTTGAGGACTGATATACCACAGCAAGGGTGCCATTGGCAAGACATTTTTGTTCATATCTCATCATTGAAGCATCCTATGGTTTTGGGTATTGTTGCATTTTTGATCATTTGGTCCTACCGATCATTTCAGGTGCCAAGAAGTGGAGTTTAATTGTTGCATTTATTTATCTAAAATATTGCCAGGCAAGGGTAGGGGTGACTTCACACATAGAGGGGCTATTTCACCATTTTTAGTGGGGTTTCATCATCAACAAGTGTTGCTTCAATATATCAGGCATATCGACTATGTGTATCAGGTTCCTTAATGTTTTGTTAGAGTATTTGCATTGTTAAGTTAATTTGCATTAGGTGCTATTGTAGATGAACATTTATATCAGATTGACATTGTATTGGGATTTCATTGTAAGTCAAGAGCATTGGCTAGTTATATCAACATTGTACTAGAGATTGCATTCAATTAAGAAGGGGAAATTTGTATGCCAATTATTTGATGTAATTCTTATATTGATTGAGCTCTAGATTATCATATGAGTATGCATACCAAATGTTTGTGAAAATGCCTATTGGTTGAAGGTGGATGTTTGTATAGCGATTTGCATATTTCATCAAGAGCCTTTACTTGCCAAGTGTTTGCATAAATGCCTAGTGGTTGTGGGTGTATATTGGCTATATTGAGATGCATAGAAAGTGTTTGTCTTAATGTCAACTAGTTTTACTAGTTAAATATATTCACTTATATGTATGCCAAAGGTCTGAAACTGCTAGTATATCATTTCTATAACAACCTTGCATTGTTAGAAGGATTCAATAACATCATTAGCAACCTATGATATCGAAGAAGACAATCAGAAAATTCATAACATTAGGTTTAGACTTTGTATGCCAAGTGTTTGACAATATTCCTTAAGCTTTATATCAGCATATTGAGTTCAAAAGTGGCAAGGGATATTACAGTGGTATCAGAGCTAAATATCTTGCCATCCTATGAGGTTAGACTTAGACATGTAGATGAGAATATGAGACATACAGCTTAGACTTGCATGTGAGTGATCAACACTTGTATGAGTGTTCGGAGTCATGGACAGGTTCAGTGAAGAAGAATTACAAAAGAAATTATACAATGCCGGTAAGAAACTTGAACACGTACCTCAATCAAAAAGGGTTCTACGCAGCATTTTGGAGGAAATAGAATTGTGTCTTTACAAGGTTGAACACCCACCTTCTAAGTTGATGCAATTTGTTATGGCTCCTGCAGTGCATTCTTTGGCTAAGCCAATGCTTATGAGACATCATAGTAAAAGGATAAAGCTTTTAGTCACCAGCTGTCTTAGTGAGATCACAAGGATTACAACTCCTAAGGAACCTTACGAAGATAACATTTTGAGAGAGGTTCTACAACTGATAGTTGAGAGCTTTCATGGGTTTCTTCATGATGAAGGCCCTACCTTTGGTAGGAAGGTGAAGATGTTAGAAGTGATGGCAAAAGTCAGATCTTGTTATCTTCTGATTGATTTAGAATGTGATGATCTTATTCTTCAATTGTTTCAGAATTTCATAGCATCAATCTGTGAGGATCATGGACATGCTTTTTTTCCTACATGAGAACCATTATGGTTGAAATCATTTATGGATATGTTATTATTCCCCATCCACTTATATCCATGTTGATGACTATTTTGAGGCAAGAATAGGACATCTCTACAGCTACTTATGAGTTGGTTGAAAAAGTGTCCAAATAATGTGAGGGAAGGTTGAATCCTTTCTTGGATATTGGAGAAACTAATGCAGCTACTAAGGGTGAAGATGTGGGCAATAAATGTGACAAAATTGTAGCCTTAGATATGCATTTTGAGCTTCCCACTAAAGCTGATAACACAAATGCAAATGTTGGGATAATTGAGTGCATTAATATGCCTTCAGGTGATGGGCATATTGAAAATAGATGTGAAGAAGCCTTCAAATCAACTGATAATGATGACTCTACTTATATTTTCAGTAATGATGATATAGGTGGTGTTCTTGATTTTGAAAACAAATCTGATTTCACATTACATGTAGCTGATCCTGAGCAAAGACCTTGTGGCCTTGTTGATTTAGATTCACAGTTCACTGTTGAGGATGATAAGGAAGAGGTACAGGTGATTTGGGACAGCCTTGGAGTCATTGATGATAGGTATGAAGGTTCTGATATTAGTATTCATCATAACAACAATTCATTTCCTTTGCATGAATATGATTGCAAGAATAAATCTGTGGTGACTGCTGATAACCCATTACTTGAGATGGGTATTGATATGACATATGACAATCCACCTTTTGAGTTGGATGATAGAGTTATTTTTGGTTGTAGCATTGCACTTGGGAAAAATAACCAGGTGTGGGATTCGGGAGAAGATTTAGAACTTGAGTCCGAGTGTGGCACTCAACTTGGTTTTGATGCAGGTTTACTTTATGGAGAGTTTGGTTATCCTCCTGGGAGACAGCCGGATGTGAAATGTGAAAATGAAAATGATGTATGTGTGGAGTTCCCTAATGTTGACACCCAAGATTTGAATGTTAAAAATGAATTATGTGATGCAGATTCAAGGCTCAACAATGTTATACTTAGGGCATACAACTGAGAGGGGGGGTGAATTAGTTGTGTGAAACTTTCACTTATTTAAACACTTGAATCTTCTTTAGTGATTAGCATAATATTAATCATGAACCATAATGCATTCAAATCAAAAGTAAAAGCATATCAACACACATGACACCAAGATTTTGACGTGGAAAACCTGGTTAAGGGAAAAACCACAGGGTGATTAACCCAAGAATGTATTCTTTGTTAGAAGAATAGAAAGAACATAATGGCACATGCCAATTAGGGCTCACTACCCGAGCACACTGCTCACAAGAGGCTCACTGCCTACAAGAGACACACTGTCTACAAAGGAATAGGTATCACCTTTATGAACTGGAGAATAGCATCTTCAGCATGCTTGAATCAGTTCCATTTAAGCCCAATACTTATGCTCGGCCTTTCGCACTTCTCTTCACTACCACATACTCATCACACCAAGATACACTTCAAAATGAATTCACAATCCCTTATTTATACAAGGCATCGACTTAGGAACAATCATCTAAGTCGGCAAACACCTACAAGATCATCCGCAAGATGTGTAATACATCCGGTCAGCCAGTCTCAATAAGAACACCAATATCCGTGGTTATTCTTCAAATGCAAACTCTAACTTCAATGCGGACTACCAACATTAACTGGACATAATCCAACGATCATCATAAACTTCCCTGAATCACCAAAAACATCCACACTTCACCATCCTACTGGAATTCTTCTTTCCTTAATCCAGAGCTGCAAGAACACAGTCTGTCATCACTATCACAAATGAATAGGCACTTCTGGACTTTCAACCCATGCACTAAACTAGTTGATACTTCACAGGAATGTCCTCAACACTCCCTCAGATCCGCAGAACAGGATAATGAAATACCAGATCTCACTGGACCTTTCTGTGGCCCTCTATCACCTTTGAACACCTGTCAGAACTGGTTCTACTTGAGTGACCATAACTTCTTTAGATCTTCATGCAGACCTCTAAAATCTTGCCTGGAGCATCTCAAGACTTATATCTAAAAACCCTTTAAACCGTATCTTCTGATCCTCAACCTATTGAGGACTTTTTACCTTCTTGTCATCACTGTTCTTCACTGTTCTTGATTGAGACTTATTCTCTCAATATCCTTAGCACACAGCTCATCTAATCCTTCTCATTAATGCAACATGAGTATGTTGACATCAATGATAACACCGGTTAGGCCCATATTTGCAACAATCTTCCCCTTTGTCATTGATGGCAACATATGATGTGAAAAACCATCAAGACAAGAACTTATCCTTGCTGTTACAATTCCCCCTAACAACAGTAACTATTCACATGTCTTCTCTTCCTTTATTACTCCCCCTTTGATCAGAAACCACTTGTTTTTCACATGTCTTCTCTCCCCCTTTGACATCAATGGTAAAGGGCTCATACTTGTAACTTCACTACTTCATACCTACCAGCTGCTCCCCCTAAGTAGCGGCTCCCTTATCATCAATCCGGATCACAAGATATGACTGATATCCACCAAATTGATGCACATTAGTGCATCCTAGTTCATCACTGGAGGGGCAATAACCCCTAACTTCTCCCTGAGATACTCAAAAGAGTCCTTGGGAAGAGGTTTAGTAAAAATATCTGCAAGCTAATCCTTGGAGGACACATACTCCAATCTGACTTCACCCTTGTTCACTTGCTCTCTCAGAAAGTGAAACTTGATAGATATATGCTTAGTCTTAAAATGCAACACCAGATTCTTAGAAATATTTATTGCACTTGAATTATCACAGAAAATTGTGATAGGCTCCTCATATTCTACTTGAATATCTCTTAGCATTTGCTTCATCCATAAAACCTGAGTGCAACTTCTTGCTACTGCAATGTATTCTTCTTCAGTTGTGGACAGGGATATTGCCTCTTGTTTCTTGCTTAGCCAAGAAACCAACCTTTTTCCCAAAAGGAATGCTCCTCCACTTGTACTCTTACTATCATCCACATCTCTTGCCCAATCTACATCTGTATATGCATGAAGAGAAAAATTATGATCTCTAGGATACCATAGACCATACTCAACTGTTCCTTTTAAGTACCTAAAAATTCTTTTGATTGCCATGACATGAGATTCTCTAGGATTAGCTTGGAATCTTGCCACAAGACGAACAACCTGCATTATATCTGGTCTAGTTTGAGTAAGATACAATAATCCTCCAATCATTGATCTGTACTTTGTCTGATCTATTTTAGGAGAGTCATCATCTTTGCTCAACTACATCTGGTTGCCATGGGAGTGTTCATTGGCTTTGAATCTTCCATTCCAATTTCCTCAATAATTCTTTCACATATTTGGTCTGAGAGATAAAGATTCCTTTCTTTGTCTGAGTAATTTGCAGACCCAAGAAGAAATTCATTTCACTGAGCATTGACATTTCAAACTCACTTTTCATTTGATTTGCAAAGGTTTTACACATACTGTCTCTTCCTCCAAAGATGATATCATCAACAAATACTTCAACAATCAAGATGTTTTCATGATCAATTTTGAAATATAGGTTACTATCAGCAGTACCTTTGTTGAAACTAATCTTCAAAAGATGTTTGTCCAGCCTTTCATACCATGCTCTTGGGGCTTGCTTTAGACCATACAGTGCCTTCTTTAATTTGTAGACCATATCACCATGCTTAGATAACTGAAATCCATTCGGTTGTTCAATGTACACTTCTTCTAAGTCACCATTCAGGAAAGCAGATTTGACATCCATCTGATACACTTTGAAATCTTTGAAGGTAGTAAAAGCAAGAAATAGTCTGACTACTTCAATTCTTGCCACCGGAGCAAAGGTTTCCTCAAAATCAATCCCTTCTATTTGAGAGTAGCCTTTGCAGACTAATCTAGCTTTATTTCTGATTACTTCACCAACTTCATTTAGTTTGTTCTGGAAGACCCATTTGGTTCCAATCACATTCTTGTTTCTAGGTCTAGAAATAAGATCCCAAGTGTGATTTTTCTCAATTTGCATCAACTCTTCCTCCATTGCTTTGGTCCAATTTTCATCATTGCAAGCTTCATTTATTGTCTTAGGTTCAATCTTTGAAATCAAACAACATTCATCTGAATTTTGAGCAATTTTCCTTCTAGTTTGCACACCTTTGCTTTTGTCACCTATGATCTGATCTTCAGAGTGGTTCATTCTTACATATCTTGGAACTTTGGGAGTTTCTTGCACTTCTGCTTCTTGATCAAGCTCATTCAGACCTATCTCTTCTTCTTGATTTACCGGATCAGTCTGAATCTGACTTTCAGGAGAGGATTGAGCTCCTTGAACCAGGACACCATTCTGATCATCTTCATCATACTCATAAAACCTTGAGGGTTTCTCTATTCCCTCATCAACCTTCACATTTGTACTTTCTATCATCTTTCTTAGTCTCTTGTTATAACACTGGTATGCTTTGCTTTGAGTAGAGTAACCCAAGAATATTCCTTCATCACTTCTAACATCAAACTTGCCTAAATCTTCATCTCTTTTGATATAACATTTGCTACCAAAGACTCTAAAATATCTTATAGTGGGAGTAATGCCAAACCAGATTTCATAAGGGGTCTTACCAATACTGCTTCTGATTTGAACTTGATTAAGAGTATAGACTGCAGTGCTGACAACTTCTGTCCAATAGATCTGAGGAACATTTGCTTCCATCATCATAGTCCTAGATGCTTCCTGAATGGTCCGGTTATTTCTTTCCACTACTCCATTCTGCTGTGGAGTCCTCAGAGCAGACAACTGTCTCTTAATTCCATGTTTCTCACAGAATTCTATGAACTCACCGGATGTGAATTCTCCACCTCTATCAGACCTTAGACATTTCAACTTTATTCCTATTTCATTCTCTACCATAGCCCTGAATATTTTGAATTTCTCAAGAGCTTTTGATTTCTCCTTTAGAAAGGTTACCCACATCATTCGGGAATAGTCATCTATTAGCAGCATGAAGTATCTATCACCTTGAATACTTCTGGTTCTTGCCAGACCACAAAGATCAGTGTGAACTAAGTCCAATAGTCTGGTAGAAGACAGTTCCTTGCTTTTGAAGGTGACTCTGCTCATCTTACCCAACTGACATTCCTTGCAAAAGCTGTTAGTAGGTTTCACCAATTTTGGAAGATCTCTTACTGATGGTGATAGTTTGTCATTGATGTCAAAAGGTATTGAAAGAGTTGTGTAAATATGCATCTTCACAAAGTATCATCAGGACTGCAGGTCATTTGAGGATCACTTGAGGATCACTTGCACTATTGACATAGGTTGGTCTGAATCTTGACTTTCATAGTTGAACATCAATCAGGAGTTCCATAAGTGTATTGATAATGTTCATACAAGAGTTGTTGTTACAAGTGATGATGATGCAGGATTGTTGTTACAAATCAAAAGATCTTTGTGGTATCATTACAGATGGATAGGAGCAATTCAAAGGTTGTGTCTTCATTAAGTTGCGGATTCAAAAGATGGTTATGATGATCAGGTTCAAGCTGTTTGGTATCAATATTATGTTGGTAGATTACATCATGCATCATACTTGTGATGTGAATAAAAATCTCAGATAGAATGTTCAAGTCTCCAAGAATGTGTCTTGTAATAATCAATTACAAGAGGTGTTGTGATCTCATTGCATACAACCCCAAATTAATTCATTAGTCTATGCAGAATCATATCTTATTGAGTCTAAGACTCATATCTTCTCATCTATCCTGTTTAAGGTTTGTGTTAAAAGGAGACTAAGGGGTCAAAATTCCTAAATGATGCTTATTAAAGCCTTTCATGATTAAGCCTTCATTTCCTATTATCCTATTTGTGCTCTTTTCATTCTATTATGTAGTTGACCTATGTTCATAGGTCATTTCATTAATAATTACCCACTAGAGGGCTTCTTAAACATATAACTACCGGCCACATTATCTATCCTAACCTCTAGCTGCGGTTTCATTCTTATACGGGGTTTAGTTTGAAGTTTTGAAGACCACTAAAGCTGTTTTTAAAAGAGCACCGAATATCCTTCTTAAGTAAAGGTATCTATGTGTTAAGAAATGGAATGCTTTAAAAAAAAAAAGCTTTGAAAATATTTATATTAGAGGAAACCCGATCCCCAAGCCTTTTATGGCTTTAAATTTTTTTAGAAACTTTCTCTAATTTCTAAAGTGGTCGGCTCATATCTTTTAGACTTTTTAAAAATGGAGTTTTTTTAATTTTAAAAAGAAAGCTATTAATTTTTTTTTAAAGGTGATAAGTTTTTTTTTTAAATTAGAAATTTTTAAGAGATGTTTCTAAGGAGATTTTTTTAAAGGAGAGTTTTTTTTTATAGCAAGTTTTTATTGGAGATATTGTGCAGAGGAGCTTGCATGAAAATGAAAAGTCTTTTGCAAAATAGAGATTTATTTTTCCAGATGATTTTATTGGAGATTAGTAAAATTATTTTTGCAAAGATTGAAGATGAAGTTGCTCAGATGCAAGGAAATATAAAAAGTTATTTTTTAGCTCACAGGAAATGAAGAGTCTTGTTGTGAAGGGCTTGGAAAGATGAAAGAGATTTTGAAGGATTGTTTCTTGCAGGAATATGAATGGTTTTACAGATGGAAGATGAAGTCAGTCAGACAGGGCATTGAAAGAACAGATCAAGTTTTTTATAAAGAGATACAGAAAGTTTTTCTTAAGATTAGGATCAATTTTTGAAAGAGAAATATAAGACATTGTAAATTAGATTTTCTTCTTGAAAATGGATTTATGGAGATATTATTTTTTGAGATGTTTGCAGGAAATAAGTAAATGAAAAGACATTGAAGACAAAATATTCAGATTGAAATAAATATGAAAGGTCAATGAATTTTTGCAGAGAAAAGGAATATGAAAAGATTTTTTTCTTTGTAGGAGGGAGGACATTCAATCTGTATAAAATTGTTTTTCCAGGTGCATTGATTGAGGGACTTGTAAGACAGAGATGAAACATACAGAGTAAAGTAGTGTTGTTTAGCATATCAGAATACAGGATTGAAATGCAGTGTTATTGAATGGATTAGAATACAAGATTGATATGCAGTGTTGTTGAATGGAGGATTAAAATACAAGATTGATATGCAGTGTTGTTGAATGGATCTGATTAATTTGCAGAGAAAATTGTTTATAGAGATTTGTATATGAAGCTTGTTTTGATTTGAAAATCAAACAGGAGGTATAAGGTTGTATACAATGGTGCAAATCTGATTGAACAGCAATCATGTCTTGCACACAAAGTTTGATGTTTTGTTTATAGTGATTGTGGTTGCCAGTGAGGCACAGTATGCCAGTGAGGCTTGTAGGTCAGTGAGACCTCAATAGTCAGTGAGACATAATATTCAGCCAGTGAGGCTTTGTAAGATGTTTTCAAAGTTAAGCCAGTGAGGCACTTCATGAGTGGTTTTTCTACCCAGAGAGGGTTTTCCACTCCAGTAATTCTTATGTTGTTTCTATGTGTGTTCTTGCTTCTATGTTAAGATTTATCTCTATGTGGTACTGCTCATAATTTTCACTATCAAACTTGTACATAGTTTATTGATGACTTTCTTTTTCTGAGTCTTGTAAATCAAAAGTTATAATAAGTTGCAAAAATCTACACAACACTGATTCACCCCCCCCCCTCTCAGTGTTGTCCGAACTCCTACACTTACAGCCTGAGTATTGCTTATTTTGATGATATTATCAAAATTCACATGACACATCCTTCTATGCCATAACCAACTCTGATCAACTTGAACAAACAAGCAGCTTTTACCAGTACCAACCAAGTGGAAGATAATACCTTTAGTTTGAGTACCGGATGCAATCTCTATTCCGTATCTTTCAAAGATTTTGCATTTTCCATCCTTGAACTGGAGATCATAGCCTTTGTCCACCAACTATCCAACATTGAGAAGATTGTGCTTCAAACCTTCAACATACAGTACATTACCAGTTTTGTTTCTTCCATTAAAAGAAATAGTTCCTCTTCCTCTGATTCTACCAGCAGAATTATCACCAAACTTCACCATTCCTCCTTCATACCTTTCCAAATCTATGAACTTATTCTTGTCACCTGTCATGTGGTGAGAGCAACCACTGTCAATGACCCAATCATTCTTTTCTTCAACTTGGGCAGCCAGAGCTCTTTCTACAACTTTATGATTGATAGATACAAAGGATATTGGTTCTTCTTCCTTGATGGCAATAAACACCCATTCACTTCCAGATTTGTTTCCTGTCTCTGATTCATCATCTATTACTCCTTCATTATCATCTTCTTCACGAACATAGTAACAATTCTTTTGGAACCTTGATCTGTTAGGATTTGGCTTTGAAAATCTTTCCAGACATTTTGAGGCAAAATGACCAATCTTATTGTAGTTAAAACACTTAAAAGGCAATTTTCCTTCATACTTACCAGATCCTCTTGGCAGTCTCTTTGCAATGAGGGCTTCAAGTTGAGCAGTTTCTACTTCTTCTTCTTCCAGGGCTTTTCTTGCTTTTCCATACCATGACAAATTCCTTGATGAGTTTTCTCCCGGATCAAATCCTTGTTTACCTTTCACAGAGGCACTAGCTTTGAATGCAGATTCAATTTTGGGGGGATCATCTCCAAATTCAGTCATTTCAAAAGAAGCCAGTTTGCCAGCCAATTGGTCTCTTGTGACAGTTGAATGGGCTCTGAATTCATCAATGGTAGCAACCTTGATTTTGTAAGAGGCAGGGAGGGATCTGAGAATCTTACCAACAATCTCATTTTCATCCAAGACTCTACCAGAATTTCTAATTCCACAAACCAGCTCATTCACTCTTGGCATGAAAGTGGTAATATTTTCATCATCTCTCATCTTCAATTTTTCAAATTTCCCTTTTAGACTTTGTAACCTTGCACATTTAACATACTCATCTCCTTCATGCAGAAGTTCCAGTTTAATCCAGATCTCATAGGCAGTTGGTAAGTCAATACCATTTGAGAGCTCTGAGTCAGTTAATGCGCTTAGAAGAGCCTCTTTGGTCTGCAAATTGTTTTCAGCATCTATGATTTCATTCAGGGTTGTCGGACCACCCTGTGGAGGTACATACACTTTTGTGACAAGTGTGCCTTTCCCATACACTGCAAGTGACATTTCATGCGACTTTTCCAAAGAGAAAAGTTGGTTCCATCAAACTTCAGACTATCCTTCTTGTATGATGACATCTTGGATCTCCTCAAGCAGTTAAGCTCCTTTTAGAGGAACTTAGCTCTAATACCAATTGTTATACTAGGGCATACAACTAAGAGAGGGGGTGAATCAGTTGTGTGAAACTTTCACTTATTTAAACACTTGAATCTTCTTTAGTGATTAGCATAATATTAATCATGAACCATAATGCATTCAAATCAAAAGTAGAAGCATATCAACACACATGACACCAAGATTTTGTTGTGGAAAACTTGGTTAAGGGAAAAACCATAGGGTGATTAACCCAAGAATGTATTCTCTATTAGAAGAATAGAAATAACATAATGGCACATGCCAGTTAGGGCTCACTACCTAAGCACACTACTCACAAGAGGCTCACTGCCTACAAGAGACACACTATCTACAAAGGAATAGGTATCACCTTTATGAACTGGAGAATAGCATCTTCAGCATGCTTGAATCAGTTCCATTTAAGCCCAATACTTCTACTCTGCCTTTTGCACTTCTCTTCGCTACCACATACTCATCACACCAAGACATGCTTCAAAATGAATTCACAATCCCTTATTTATACAAGGCATCGACTTAGGAACAATCATCTAAGTTGGCAAACACCTACAAGATCATTCGCAAGACGTGTAATACATTTAGTCGGCCAGTCTCAAGAAGAACACCAATATCTGTGGTTATTCTTCAAATGCAAACTCTAACTTCAATGCGGACTACCAACATTAACTGGACATGATCCAACGATCATCATAACCTTCCCTGAATCACCAAAAACATCCACACTTCATCATCCTACTGGAATTCTTCTTTCCTTAATCTAGAGCTACAAGAACACAGTTTGTCATCACTATCACAAATGAATAGGCACTTCCAGAATTTCAACCCACGCACTAATCTAGTTGATACTTCACAGGGACGTCCTCAACACTCCCTCAGATCCGCAGAACGGGATAATGAAATACCGGATCTCACCAGACCTTTCTGTGGCCCTCTGTCACCTCTGAACACCTACCGAAACCGGTTCTACTTGAGCGACCATAACTTCTTCAGATCTTTATGCGGACCTCTAAAATCTTGCCTAGAGCATCTCAAGACTTATATCTAAAAACCCTTTAAACCACATCCTCTGATCCTCAACCTATTGAGGACCTTTTACCTTCTTGTCATCACTATTCTTCACTATTCCTGATTGAGACTAATTCTCTCAATATCCTCAGTACACAGCTCATCTAATCCTTCTCATTAATGCAACATGAGTATGTTGACATCAATGACAATACCAGTTAGGCCCATACTTGCAACAAATAAATCTGATTTTGCAACTCAGATCTTAGAAGATGTGAACAAATCAAAAGATTTACTTGTTAATGATGGGTTCTAGGATAGCTCTTTTGATGAACATGCATCTACATTAGAGGCAACAATTTGCAATGATTATGTCTAATGAACAGCTTCTATTATGTCATTGGAGCCATCCTGTGAGGTACATAATAGCAGTACCTTTGTCGAAGAAGTATGCAGAGCTGATAGCACACATGATGATGCTTACCACTCTGTGAATGAAGGCATGGTTTCTTTAGCCTTAGAACACTTTGATGTTGCATAGCAGTTGGTGACACATTGCTGTTGGACTCGAGGTATATATGAGCACCTTGATACTGGACTTTCCCTTGCTGAGTTTTAGTCACTTAGAGAGGCAGTTGGGATCATGGAGAATTGGATATTTGACTTAAGTTTGTTGGTGGTGAGTCTAGCTAGGGTTTTGCCATTTTTCTAGCCATTGAGAACGAAAACTCCCAATTCGTTATGTAATTTTGAGGTTGTGAAATATCAACTGAATTATTGCTTCATTGTGGGCTTCACTTCAGGAGTCTAATTTGTGCTACATTGGAGGATTTACATATTTTTAATTAGAATTTACTTTTAGTCATTGGAAGGGTTTTCTGAGGTCTGCAATTTTACATCAGTCTACTATTATGGGGTTTGAACAGCCTATGTGAGACATGGATATTTGCTCATTGTGCACTACTGAAGCATCAAATCGTTCTGGGTATTTGAGCAATTAATTCCTTTTTCCAAGACAATCATTTCAAGGGAAAATTGGAGGAGGTTCAAGGCTGCAATTAATTAATTTTGAGGACTGATATACTACAGCAAGGGTGCCATTGGCAAGACATTTTTGTTCATATCTCATCATTGAAGCATCCTATGGTTCTGGGTATTGTTGCATTTTGATCATTTAGTCCTACCGATCATTTCAGGTGCCAAGAAGTGGAGTTTAATTGCTATATTTATTTATCTAAAATATTGCCAGGAAAGCATAGAGGTGACTTCACACATAGAGGGGTTATTTCACCATTTTTAATGGAATTTCATCATCAACAAGTGCTGCTTCAATATATCAGGCATATCGACTATGTGTATCAAGTTCCTTAATGTTTTGTTAGAGTATTTGTATTGTTAAGTTAATTTGCATTGGGTACTATTGTAGATGAACATTTATATCAGATTGGCATTGTATTGGGATTTCATTGTAAGTCAAGAGTATTGGCTAGTTATATCAGCATTGTACTAGAGATTGCATTCAATTAAGAAGGGGAAATTTGTATGCCAATTATTTGATGTAATGCTTACATTGATTGAGCTCTAGATTATCATATGAGTATGCATATCAAATGTTTGTGAAAATGCCTATTGGCTTAAGGTGGTTGTTTGTATAGTGATTTGCATATTTCATCAAGAGCCTTTGCTTGCCAAGTGTTTGCATAAATGCATAGTGGCTATGGGTGTATATTGGCTATATTGAGATGCATGGAAAGTGTTTGTCTTAATGTCAACTAGTTGTACTAGTTAAATATATTCACTTATATGTATGCCAAAGGTCTGAAACAACTAGTATATCATTTCTATAACAACCTTGCATTGTTAGAAGCATTCAATAACATCATTAGCAACCTATGATCTCAAAGAAGACAATCAAAAAAGTCATAACAAGAGGTTCAAACTTTTGATGCCAAGTGTTTGAAAATATTCCTTGAGCTTTATATCAACATATTGAGTTCAAAAGTGGCAAGGGATATTACATGTAATATCTTTGATATATGTTTAATATTGCTACAATTGTAAGGGTTCAATCAAATTTGCATACCTCTCCCCTCATTAGATTAGTTTAGGAAGCGATTTCTACACACCTAGCTTCCTTTCAGTTGGTATAAGAGCCTGGCCAGTTTTGGTCCTAGCTGCTGGGTAGGGATTTTTTATACTGATCTTAGATTGAGTGGGAGTTTGTGTAGAGTATTCTATAATCTTTTTATAGGAAGAAGATGGTAGGCACATCCAGAAGAATAGAGGTGGAAAAGTTTAATGGCAACAATTTTGAGTTGTTGAAACTCAAAATGGAAGATATGCTCATTGATAGAGACCTATGGGAACCAATTTTTGGTGTAAAACTAGTGGCAATGTTGCAAGATGATTGGGATCTCAAGGATTGGAAAGTTAAGGGTCTTGTGAGACTCTATTTGGCTAACTTTGTCTTGTTAAATGTCCATGAGGAGAAGATTGTGAAAGACCTATGGAAGAAACTGGGAGATGTTTATTAGGTCAAATCCCTGGTGAACAAGTTATTCCTACAGAAGAAGCTATATTCTCTAAGGATGGAAGATGGAGGATCTGTTGTTGATCACATGAATGTCTTTAATATGTTAGTTGCACAATTGACATCCATTGGTGTGAAGATGGAGGAGGACTATCGTTGTATGACCTTGCTATTGGAAACAATGCAGATAACTGAGAGGGGGGGTGAATCAGTTATCTTATAATTTTTCTATTTTTACTTTCTTTTCTTTTCTTATTATTTAATGTTATATCAAGTCAAGCAATCATAAGAACTGAGAAGAAATTAACACATAACACAAAGATTTTTATGTGGAAACCCTGTTAAGGGAAACACCACGAAGTGACTAACCCAAGATTGTATTCTCTATTAAAAGAATAAAGTGTACAAATTTGGCACTTGCCAATTAGGGCTCACTTCTTGAGCACACTGCTCACAAAAGGCCCACTGCCTACAAGAGACTTATAGTCTACAAATTCTTATAGATGATACCAAGGTGTTTGAACTGATGAACAACATCTATACATGCAGTAATTTAGTTCCAGTTAGGTATAGTATACTAATCTGGCACATTTCATTCTTCCTCTACTCAATATTACTTTCTTGTCACATTTTAGGCTTGAATTACTGCCTTCGCACTTGTCTCTACTTTTCTTCATACTTAATCATTTATATGTTCACTTTTCACACACTCACAAGCTTGAATCCATTGGGTATATATATCTGCATCAAGGATTTCCAACAATTTCTTAGTCGATAATAAGAACACTTGAAATATTTGCAAGTTATTGATCTGTCAATTAAATCCATGCTTGATTAGTGATGCGCATAAAAAACATAGGCATAGAAGTCTTTAATCATGTTGGCCAACAATGTATAATGCCACAAATTGCTTGATCAACACCTTTTGCACATTCAGATTGAGGTCTGATACTTTGTCGATGAGTTCTTCCTCTGTCTGCTCTGCCTAAAACACTTAGATGCTCATATCTTTTCCATGCTTTACCACTAGAGGCTAAAACTCTAGAATACAGTAGTCATGATACCCCTCTTGACTTGTCCAAGTCTATAACTTACTGAGTTACACCATTTGAGAGATCTGGACCTGATTTTTAGACCTTGTTACATACTCTATTCTTGTTCACCGGAGCAAAACAATCTTCAATTTGACTTCTTGTAAAGGCATATTATGTACTATGGATGTATGGAATAGATTTTGTTGCCATCAATGACAACACTTATGAAGCCACACAATGTCTCTTACCAACACTTTCTTTGTTCTTTACCGGATTCATGGGATCATCTTGTAATGACCATCGGAAGCACTACAACCACTTTCAAGATGGATGAGGTAGTGTCTTCGCTATTATTTGAAGAAATGCGGAGAAAGTCATCCAAGTCGGCCAAAGAGGCTCTTGTGGTTTGTGGAAGACCCAAGGAGAAAGGGAAAAAGGACAAGAAAGCTAAGAAGGGTATATCCAAATCTCGTGGGAGATCCAAATCTCCTGGAAAGTCCAAAGCACTATGTTGGAACTATGAAAAAATTGGGCATTTCTAAAAGGAATGCAAAGAGGAGAAAAAGGAAAAGAAAAAGAATGTCCTAGATTCAGATTCTGACAAGTCACAAGATGATGGTGATGCTTTCATTGCATCGTTGGCCACCCATGCATCTGATGATGTGTGGCTGATTAATTCTAGTGCCTTGTTCCACATGACCTCGCATCGAAACTGGTTTACAAAGTATGAAGAGATCGATGGTGGAAGAGTGTACTTGGGTGACGACTCTCATCTGAAGATAGTTGGCCATAGAAGAGTCACAATTTGATTCCTTGATGGATGAGTGAAGGGGATCTCTAGGGTTATGTACATCCTAGGCTTGGCACGGAACTTACTTTCTATAAGTAAATTGAATGATACAGGTGTGCAAGTTGTCTTCTCGAAAGAAGGATGCAAGATGACTAGAGGAGCTATGGTGCTTGTGAAGGGTACTTGGAGAGGTACTCTATTTTAGCTAGAGGCATGCATTTCACAATGCAATAGTTCTTCTGACTCAAAGAAAAGAGCTACAGTCACTTCATCCCCACCATTGGAACCAACAACTAAAAGATCTGTTGTATCAACTTTTGATGGTAGTGCATTTTGGGTACCTAAGGGTGCTCATGCTTTGGAATTTAAACTTCCTGCTGAGAAGATAATGTTATGGCATAAGAGACTTGGCCACATTGGTGAGAAGGGTCTTAGAACCCTGAAAAATAAAAACCTCATTGAGGGGTTAGATGATTGTAATCTCAATTTTGACATTTGTGAACATTATATATATGGAAAGAAAAATCACGTTCACTTTTGCTCGAGTTCTCATAAGTCTTCTGGTGTATTGGATCTTATTCATTCTGATGTGTTTGGTCCAGTTAATGTTCCTTCGATCTCTAAATCTACATATTTTGTATCTTTCATAGATGATTACAGTAGAAGGACATGGATTTATTTTCTTAGAAGAAAATCTAAAGTCTTTAGTCAGTTCAAAGAGTTTAAATCTTTTGTTGAGAATCAAACTAGTAAAAAGAGTAAGTGTTTAAGAACTAACAATGGTGGTGAGTTCTATTCCATAGAATTCGATAGGTTCTATAAAGAACATGGGATTGAAAGACATAAGACAACTCCATACACCCCGCAACAAAATGGAGTTGCAGAGAGGATGAACACGACATTAATGGAGAAGGCTAGGAGTATTCTTAGTGGAGTTGACCTCGAAAAAAAATTTTGGGCTAAAGTTGTTGCCACTACTTGCTACCTGGTAAATAGGTCTCCTACATCAGCTCTTGTTGGTAAGACACCCATGGAGGTGTGGTCTGGTAAGAAGCCTTCAATAAGACATCTTCATGTTTTTGGTTGTGAGGCATATGCTCATGTGCATAGGTTGAAGAGGTTAAAATTGGAGAACAAGGTTATTAAGTGTATTTTCATTGGCTATGGTGTCGGTGCAAAAGGACACAATCTTTGGGATCCTGTTACTAAAAAAGTGTTGTACAAAAGAAGTGTTATTTTCAGAGAGCTAACAACTTCTTCCACTATTCTACAGCCAAAAGAGAAAGAAAAGAAAGAGGATGTGGTTCAGTTTCCCACTACCCCTGAGAAGACTGAACTGACAGACCCTGTGAGACCTGATGATGAGGAGAGCTCTAGTAGCTCTGAAAGCCCAAAAGAAGAAGCAAAACCTTAACCTCAGCCTTTGAGGAGGTCTACACAAAACATAAAGCAACCTAAGAGGTTTGGTTATACATTGCTTGATTCTAGTTGTGCTTTTTCTTTGCTCACTAACATTGATGAGCCTAGAATTGTGACAGAGGCTATGGGCATGAAAGATGCAGGTTCCTGGAAGGAGGCCATGGAAGATGAGATGACTTTTGGAAAAGAATAAAACTTGGGACTTTGTACCTTTGCCTGATGGACAGAAACCTGTTGGATGCAAATGGGTGTTCAAGAAGAAATTTGGTGCAGATGGTAGTGTTGAGAAGTATAAGGCCAAATTGGCTGTGAAGGGGTACTCGCAAGTGGAGGGAATTGATTATGGTGAAATTTTATTTCCCATTGCAAAGCTGAAATCTATTCAGTTCCTATTAAATTTTGTAGCAGCTTATGATTTAGAAGTAGAGCAGATGGATGTGAAGACAACATTCCTTCATGGTTACTTGGAGGAAGAGATTTATATGTCACAGCCAGAGCATTACATAGAAAAAGGTAACAAAAATTTGTTTTGCAAGTTAAATAAGTCTTTGTATGGTTTGAAACAATCTCCTAGGATGTGGTACTTGAAGTTTGATGCATTTGTGTTGTCTATTAGATTTCTAGGATCGAAATCAGATCATTGTGTGTACTACAAGTTTGACAATGATTGTATTCTCATTATTGCACTATATGTTGATGATATGTTGCTGATTGGGAATGGTAAGAATATGATTTCTGATTTGAAGTCTCAGTTGTCAGCACAGTTTGAAATGAAAAAATTAGGGGCAGCTAGGTACATTCTAGGGATGGAGATCAAAAGAGACAGAGCAAATAGAAAACTTTGGTTAAGCCAGAGTAAGTATGTGAAGACCATGTTGGATAGATTTAACATGGCAGATTGTAGACCATTGTGTACTCCTATTTCATTGGGGATAAAGTTATCTATTAATGATTGTCCAAAGTCTCCTTCTGAAATGGAGGATATGAGCAGAGTACATTATGCTAGTGCAGTTGGCAGCTTGATGTATGCTATGGTCTGTACAAGACCAGACATTGCCCAAGCAGTGAGAGTCCTTAGTCAGTTTATGGCTAATCCTGGGTGGGTACACTGGGATGCAGTAAAGTGAGTGTTCAGATATTTGTGAGGTACTTTCAAGTATTCCCTATGTTATCATAGTCATCCTATAGGACCTCTGCATTCTGTATGTATTCATGGATTTGTGGATTCTAATTGGGCAGGTGACATTGACAACATGAGATCCACCAGTTCTTGTGTGTTTACTATGTTTGGTGGTGCAATTAGTTGGATGAGTAAGTAGAAACTTGTGGTCACTTTATGCACGACAAAAGATGAGTATATGGCAGCTACTCATGCTTGTAAGGAAGCCATTTGGCTTAAAAGGTTGTGTTCAAATATTGGTGTTGATGCAGGACAAATCGCTATCTGTTGTGACAGTCAGAGTGTGATTTTCTTAGCAAAGAATTTGACTTTCCATGCTAGAACAAAGCATATTGATGTATAGTTTTGTGTGAGACATGGTAGAGGATGGGAAGGTGATATTGGAGAATGTAGACACTTTGAAGAATGTTGTAGATGCATTGATGAAACCAATGGGCACAGAGAAGTTTAGATGGTCTTTGGAGACTATGGGCCTCTTGGCCCCTAGCAGTTAAATCTTGTCATTTCTTTTGGCTCTTGCAAGGTGTTCGACAAGTGGGAGAATGTTGGGAATTAAGATGTCTCAACCTTTGCAAATTCCTAAGGGATGTATTTGTAGCAAGGACAAGTGTCCTTTGATGCAGGATAATGGCCATGTGGCCAAGTTGGACACCTATCCCAAGATGCTTCCAGAATATGCCTTGTAATCTCTATATATTGAATAGTTTGGAGTTGTAGTTGTATAGTGTTTTTACAAGTATTGTTATGCTGCCAAAATAACTCTAGAATCGACATTTGAAGACTCTTAGAAGAACTTGCATTGCAAGTGTATTGTAAACTATTATTGTTTCAGATAATACATTGTGCAGGTTTTAGAGTGTGGGGTTTTTCACCTGAAAGGTTTGCCCCACAATACATCTTGTGTCTACTTCTGTTCACATTCTTGTATTGTGTTTGCTTCTGTAATATCTCTGATATAACTTTAATATTGCTGCAATTGTAAAGGTTAAAACAAATTTGCATACCTCTTGCCTCATTAAATTAGTTTAGAAAGCGATTTCCGTACACCTACCTTCCTTTCATGCATAGGCGTGCTTCTCCATAATGGATTAATTCAACTCAGCATCCTTTAAGGATTTATTAAAAAATCCTATGGGCTGCTCATATCCATCTTCATTCTTTTGTAATAACACAACAACAACAATGTAAAATGAAGTGAATGAAAAGAGGTAGAAAGGCTTGGAATAGTCTGGACTTACCAACACTAGCACATTTTTTAGAGCCTCCTTTATATCAAGAAAAGCTTCAGCTGATTCCTTGTCCCATGTGATAGATTGTCCCTTTTTAAGCATCTTGGAGATAAATTTTATCTTCTCAGCAAAGTTAGGGATGAATCTCCTTACAAAATTAATTTGACCAAGGAAGGACTGAATACCTTTGATTGTTTTAGGATAGGGGATAAGGTCAATGGCATTAACTCTATCTAGATCAATTCTAACCCCCTCCTTTGACACAATGTGTCCAAACAGCTTTCCCTCTTCAACTCAAAATTGACAATTTTTGGGATTTAAAGAGATCCCATACTCTAAACACCTCTCAAAAATAAATTAAAAATGCTTGCAATGATCATTTCTATCCTTTGAAAATGTGGTTAGATCATCCTGATAAACAACCATGATCTCATCAATGAGCCTAAGAAAGGCCACATCCATTGCTCTTTGAAATGTAGATCCTGCATTTTTTAAACCAAATGGCATTCTCAGATATACATACGTACCCCAAGGAGTGGTGAATGCTATTTTGTATTGTTCAGACTCCTTGACCAGCACCTAGTTATACCCTAAAATTCCATCCATCATTCACATTAGTTCTGAACCAACCACCCTCTGCAATAAATGATCCATGCTTGGCAGAGGATAATTATCCTTTAGGGGCTTAATGTTTAGATTTCTAAAATCAACACAAAGTCTAATCTCCCCATTTCTCTTTCTGATTGGGACAAGATTAGACACCCACTCAGAGTGTCTGATAGGATTGATGATACCTCCCTCTTTCATTTTTAATAACTCCTATTGCATCTTGGGAGCTATGGTGTGATTTATAGGCCCTTGTTTCTGCCTAAATGGTTTTGCATCAGGTTGAAGGGGGATAGTATGTTAAAACAAATCCTCCCTATAAGCTTTCAGCTCATTGTATGACCATGCAAAATATTTTCTAAATTTCCTCAACAAAGCAATCATCATTTGCTTTAGTTTCTTGCCTATGTAAACCATCTTTGGTGCTTCCTTAGTTCCAAGGTTAACACCCTCTAGACTATCTTCTTGAACTAGTTTACCATTGCTTTTCTAGTAGTCAGCTCTGTCAAACATTCTTTCCAATGCTACCAGTCCCTTAGGAATGGTATTGGTCTTTAGTTGCACCACTTCTCAGCCAAACAACATTTCTTTGCCATTTTCCATTTCAACCATTGGCCTCCAGTCAATTTCTTGACTTTCAAATTCATCCATATAGTTTAAAAAACTAAAAATTTGATTGTTGTCATTGAACACTTGCTAATTGTATATGTTGTTAGGAATGGTTGGCCTTGTGAGCACTTCAATGGCTTGATGGTCATGAAGAAAATTAGACTAAGGATCATACATGGATGCAACTACAGCCAAGACATCTTCTTCTTCAGTTTTGATCTGTCGATCCACTGAATACCAATGGTGTTCAACAATTCCATGGTATCCCAAACAACATTTTTGTATGCTTTTAGCCTATTGTCTTTGGTAGCAAATGCTTTTCTTATTTGTTGGACAATCAGATCTGAATCTCCAAATATCCGTAGACATTGGGCGCCATGTTTATGAGCCACATTTAGACCCAGCAGTAGTGCTTCATATTTTGTCACATCATTTATGCATTAAAAGTCCAATCTGAAGGACATGTATGACCCCTTACCTTCTGGGGATATTAAAACAATCCTAGTACTAGAACCATCTCTTGAAAATGCACCATTAAAGTGCAACGTCCATAAATCAGACATATCATGAACAGCAACAACAGGGTCAAAAGGTAAAACATTTACATTAGGATCATCATCATTACAATATGTCATAAAGTGATCAATTTTAATATCAAAAAAATTTGCATGATCATCCTCTATTTTATATATGTCCTCTATATTTTCATCTTCCACCTTCTTCTCCCTATATAATTTTACTTCCATGCCCTAAACAAGAATGGTAGCATATGACAAGTCCATTTGGATACTACCACCCATGGAAGTAGCCCACTTCCTTGATAACAACATGCCCCACTTGGCTAGGCAGTCCACAATAATAATGTCCATGAGGAAAGACTTGTCCGAGTAGGCAAAAAATTTGAACTCAACATCTTTGACCAAGCTAATGACATTGACTTCCCTAGAATCCATAGCAAAGCATTTGTCAAAGGATTTAGACACTTCCAATCCTAAATCATTCATAATTTTCAGTGGCATGACATTACTGGATGCCCCAGAATTGAGCATCTAGTTGTGTAACAACCATCCATTTATAATCAGAGTGGTGTAAAAGGGGTTAACTCCCATCTTGATATTTACCATGGAAGACCCTAAGTAAACTTCTACAGTTTCATCATGACCTAGACCATCATTATTACTACTGGAAATAATAGCAAGTTGTTTTTGGGCATCCATAGTGTACTAATAAGAGACTCTGTCCTATCCCTATGTTTAGGGATCCTAAGGAGTTCCACAATTGGCATGGAAATTCTAATTTGGCTAAAAACTTGTGCCATGTCAATAGGAAGATAATTGGGCAAGGGTGAATCACTTGAAACAATTACATCATTTGTAGAAGGAATGTAAGGAATTACTTAATTTGACAAAATATCCTTACCTTCTTCTTTTGTCTTTTCCTTTTCTAGCTCTTTTGGTGTTTGGGACTGATCACATTTATAACCTCATTTTGGATAATGGACTCCCAAGACAGGCATATTAATTGGAGGCTAGACTAGAGCTAGATTCTTTTGCACATACTTTTGTTTTGTTGCTAGGATTGGCATGGGGAATTTCTTCTTCTCTGGAATGTTCTTCTTGGGTGCGTTGTTCTTCTTCTACTCCACATTCTCTTTTCCTTTGTTTGGTTGCTCATTGGATCTCTGTTGTTTTGATTCCTTGGTAGGGATCTTTTGGATAGGGATAGTTCTATTCCTTAACTGATAGCCTCCTTGGACTTGCAAGATGGCTGCATTAGTCAATGCTTTCATATATTCTTTAGAAGGCTTGGACTGTTGATATTTCTTCTGCATAAGGTCCCTTAGATGCCCAAAATCATGGGCTGGCAATTGATATCTTTTTGGATATTCATCATAATCATATTGAAAAATATGATCATCCTCCTCATAGTTATCACAATCAGCATCCTGATCAATCTGTTCATAGCCCTCTGCATCAAACTAATTTATCTCTTCCTCATAATACTCAGTTGCGCCCTCTTCATTTGGAAACTCTTCTTCTCTGCTCAATGAATGGACCACCACATAATTAGCTAGGTCACAGGGAAGGAAACAAGATTGGTACCACAAGATTCATCTTGGAAGTTAACCTGATCCTTTCTCAAAGGATTAAGGGTGTCCCTTTCAGGCTGCTTGAAACTCACATGCCTGGGAGCAGCCTGCCTATCATTTTGTTATGGTCTCTTAGACCAATCAGTATTATAAGGCCTGTTATGAAACATCTGACCTTCATTGAAGTGTGTGACATTACCCTGAGGTGGTAATCCTTTGTCATTTCTAGCCACCTTATATGACAAATCTTTTACTACCCCCATAAGTTTGTCCAACTTATCATTAGTAGTGAGGGGCTTATTAAAAGTAGGCTTATCTAGCTAGGATAACTTCAAATCAACCCTTTTAATATGGTTTCCTGAAGCTCTCATATTATTCTCAATATTTATTGTCATAGCATTAGCCTCTCTTAATGACTAGAGATTTTTGTCCCTCAAACGATAACCAAGATTTGAATCAAATGCACCACAATATAAAACTAAACACATTGATTCATTGGGTCTCATGTGAGAAAGTACATTTCTCATAGTCATAATGAAGTGGATGTTGAAATTAGCTACTATCTCATTGATGGCCTTTTTGATGGCTATGAGCTCATGGATGGAAGATTTGGGATCAATCATATCCCCATATTACAGTCTAAAAACTCTCATGAATTCCTCCCAAGAATTAATGTTATTGTCAGGGAGAGCCTTATACCATTCTTTTGCACTTTCTTCCAATGAGTGCACGAACAACTATATCATCACATCTTTGTCTTCAATCTCATACTCATCAGTGATATTAATAAAATGTCTTAGGTGTTCCTCACCAGTGATAGCGTTGTTGCCCTAAAATCTTGGAATCTTCCCCTAATTTCTATTGGAATAGGATTAGGGAAATCTAGAATACCAATGAAATCAAGTTGTTTGTACCTCTCATCTCCCAATGACTATCTCTGTGCTATAAATCTATATGCTTGTCTTCATTAAACATGCCCAACATGTTGAATGTTGCCATGTTGTTGGTTTTCTTTATTATGTGGTGGTTGCATGTTGATGTTGTGAGCAAGGGCCTGATTTACACCCTGCTATCCCATTTATTGTTGTGGTCTCTGGTTATCATGTTGATATTACTGCTGATGTGCACACTGCTACTATGTATTTTGATTTACCTGGGCCTACTGAGCAAGTTGAGCTTGATGTTGTACCAATAAGGCTTGTACCTCTCTTTGCCTATTTCTAATGTGATCAAGCAAGTTCAACTCATCTTGGATCCTTCTTTCTCCTTCTTCATCATTACCAGGCTGTTGATGATCATTCTCATTAGGGATAGCATCATGCTGACTTCCAAGTGATCTTGCGGGAGAATTAGGATGCCTGGCATCCTGATATATCTCTTCATTATCATTGGGCATCCCAAGGGTTCTCAAATACTGATCATGTTGTCTACCTTTATGTCCTCTGCTAATGACATTCCAGGATTTAAACTCCTGACATCATACCCATCTCTATTCAATCTTCTATTTGTTCTGAGTATATTGTTAGTGAATTCCTCAGAAGCATATTGATGTTGACTTCTTTAGTCATCAAATACATCATCTCTTCCAGAAATATCCACTTGGTCCTACGGATTCATTGGTGATACTACATAAGGATATCTTGTTAGCACCATGTTGGGTCTTCTTTCCCTATACCTACTCCTATTTCCAATATTACTAGAGGATTCTTCTCACCCAGGCTACTCCTGGTTGTTTCCTCTATCCATTTTGAAATTTCTTTCAATCTAAAATTACTTCTGGGTTAACAAAATAGAGTTGCCACTCCCCTGATGGGAAGAAAATTTGAACAAAATTATATTTCAATAATAGCAACTAGAGTTAAAATGATTCACTGTTACCAAGGACTTTATATTTGAATCAAAATATTAGTTCCCCAGCAATGGTGCCAAAATGTTGGTTCCCAAAATGATGGCAACACAAAACATTTCTATATCACCTAGGCCAGGGACTGTCATCAAGGTGATAGGAAGAGGTTTATCAACAAGCTTTGGGCAATTTTGGCCAACGGATAAGATGGGAAAACTCCTCTGCTCTTCAAGATCAACTTAAACTATGGAGGGATATTCTAAGGGGTATCATACCTAAATAGGTATTAAAATCAAACCAGATGAACAACTAAAAATATTAACAACCAAACCCAGATTACTTTCTTAGCCCCAAATCTGTCACTGAACTAAGAAAACTTGGTTGTTGTATGGCCCCTATATAGCTGTTAAGTGTAATCCTACACAATGAGGATGCATGAAGACTACTTCTGCTTCTAAAGGTAAGATGTATACTTTTTGTCTTGAAAATGGGTGATCTAAGTCTACTCAAACTGGTGCCTATCCATTGGGCTATAGAGTCTACTGTGGAACAAAGGAAAACAATCACAAAGAAGTGTATAACTACCTACTTGATGAATCAAATGCAAAGAAATCAATACCAGATTATTGAGAATACTTAACAATCCCACACTATACCATGTTCTTCCCTATGCAATACTAAAATTATCATTCACAAACCTTGGAAATGAATTAAGAACTGTCATATTCATCAAATCAGAGCTTACAATCATACCACTAAATGTGGAAAAAGCAAATTGTAACTGTAATTACAATTTACTAAGAAAAACACCTACAACATTGGAGAAAAACAATAATCTGATACAAAGATTTGAATTATATTACATGCACTTCATGATTGATTCATGTATAAACAAATCCTGCAAATATTCTTTCTTAATCTGCCTCTTGGAGCTCACAATCCTGCTAAGAAATACTAAAAATGACCAACCCTTAACACAAATTCACACCCAGCATATATAGCAATTTGATTCAAACTTAGTGCAATTTCCCAGGTGCCACATCCTATGAAGGAATGCATCGATGAAGAATTAATCCCAAATCTGTCAGTAGACTTACACGTTGGGGTTGAGACCCATGTTCTGTTGCCACTGCAAACAATCAGAAAAATATTGCTTGCACTCCAATTTTACTCTGAGCAATAAAGAGGGAAGGTTCTAATCCTTCCCTACCACCTGCAACATTGACTTCTCATATTTTTACTGTATGCATTGAAGAGTTTTACTATGTCAATCCACCTACACAACATTGTTCAACAGGCTCATTAAATTATGAGTATGATTCAAGTTATGATCCCTACAATCATGGCATGCATTCAGGGAATTAACCATTTCAAGCACTCACGACATTCCCAATGTGTCATCCTCATTTTTTGGTTTAAAGCATTCTAACCTCTGACTATACCTATCTGCATTTTCCCATTCTATCAGCCAATCTTCTTCATTCTCACTATTTGCTAGTCTGCCACATTCTTCACTTTCTGTTTCAATCGACAAACTTCACTTTTGTCGAACCATGCCTTGCTTTATCTTTTTCACTCAATCGGCAACTTCGTCCTAAGGCAAGTTGATCTTCCTCGCTCTTTAGTTGGCAAAATATGGATTTTCCAAACTATGGCATCTTTTCCCTTATTAGCAATTCTTGGTTTTTTCTAACTCTGCCTTCTTCTTTATTGTTTCCACCTTATTGGCAAATTTGTCATTTGTCAAACTTTCCTTATTTGGCACATTTTCATGCTTTATCGACAAATGTCAACATCTGTGAACCATGTCTCCTTTGTCTTCTTTATCGGTAACTTTCACCTTTGCCAAACTCTCTATCGGCAAACCTTTAGATTTTCTAACTTTTACATTTCACCAATAGAGCACTCCTTCTTCCTTTTCCATAAGCTTGTCTTCCCTTTTTCCTTCATCGCCTTGTCAGTGAATCGGTAAACATACGAAACTCTGAACTAGTTCGCTAGTTTGGACCTTCACTGATTCGCTAATAGAAGGCCATTTCCTTCCATAGCCACTTACATAAACCCTTTTCCCCTTAGCTGCCTCCACCTTAGCCACTATCGATGCCTTGTCGGTGAATCAGAAAACTGCTGAACTCCTAAAAAATGAGTTAAGTTTGGGAAAAGGTCAATTTTCTGATAAGGCAAAAATGGAAAATATTCTAAAGGAGAAACCATTTTGACCAAGGTGAGAAACAGAAGAACCTAACTTTGACCAGGCATAACTTCTTCGTTTTAAGGAATTTTGAGATGGTTCAAAAGGTAAAGTTGCACAGAATTGAATTATCTATCCAATGGTGACCTTGGCTAAGACATTTGTACAGGGCTTCTAGATTTTGGGGGCAAAATGGGCACAATGGGAAAAAGAATTTTGTAGGTCCCAACACTTCCTAGTACTCCTATCATGTGACTCAATTGGTTGAGGATTCAAGTATCTCTATCAGGGCTATAGATGTCTGACATGCAGTAGAGCTATGCTTTGAGTAGAATCATAGAGACAACCTAGTTGGGGCTATAGATGCTTGACTGGAAACAAGGCAATGTCTAAGTAGTTCGTGAGGTGAGAATCATTCATGTAGCTTAATGTAAGTGAACTTGAATGACCTTAGTTGCCAAAGGATGAGAATGAATGCATTTTGCACACACTTAGATCTTTTGAATATGGATAGTTGTGCTAGCTCTTGATATAGATTCCTTGATCATATTTTCATGTTTATTTTCTTTGATAAGTGGGATACATAGAGCTTCTGGGTTCATAACTATTGTTTATCTTAGAAATGCTCTAGAGCATTTTCCCAATAGAGTTGTCATTTGTTGTCCCTTACACATACGCCCTATTTTTTATAAAATGAAGACCCCCCTCTTTTTGGTTTTTTCTGGCTTAGGTCTTGACTGTGTGTCCTTTTTCTTTGAATAATGAAGGATTTTGCACTCCGAGAGGAGTGTTCTTCAAAACAAGGTTATTTTGGGTGTTTTCATCCTTTAGGGTTTTGGTTCACACCTTTGTACATGATTTTATGAGGTCTTGGGCTTTGTCTTGCATGTGTTGTTTTAAGGGAGAATCTATGTTTTGATCTTTTGCACTAATTTGTGCCTTAGTGGATATTGCGCGAGATTCCTTGTCATTTAGATAATATCTAGACACCATATTTTTCCCTACAACCTATAGAAGTGAAAAGTGTATAAAGGATTTCTAAAAAAAGCGGGTGTTTTATCCTTCAGTAGACATTGTGGGAACATCTAGCATCTCAGGATATGTCCTATGTTACGTAAAAGTCCCACGTGAGCATAAACCTTACTCTTTTTCAAAAAAGTGAAGATTCAAGTGGACACCAGATATTACAAGGTTTTCAAGTGACAATGGATTTTATCCACTTGGGAGCCTTTTTCTTGCTTATTTGATGTAGGTCAAAAGACCCTCTTTTTGGTGCTGGCAACTGCTGAACACCCTGACAAGGGTACACAACACTTATAGTGAATATTTTTGACATATTTTAGCTTGGATTCAACCCTTTTTCTCTCTATTAGCTTTCATATCTTCCAATTTTTGATCTCCCAAGTGATTTCACTAGTTTTCTAGAAGGTTTCTTTGATCTTCGGCATCTCCCCCATCACAAATCATGGTTTCATTGTGTCAGCCCCTAGAAATGTCATTTGTGTTGTTTGAGAAACCAGGTCAGCCATTGTTTGATTTTCTTCCACTGTTTGCATTTGAAGCCTATTTATACTTTGCATTTTTCTTAGATGAGGGAGAAATGAAATTGGTAGATCAAAATCTACAAAATGATAGGTATTTATGTGAAACCATAGTATGTTGATTTATCATTTTGTAGAGAACATACTAAGGTTTATGTGAAAGCCTATTTATGTGAAAGCTTGAAAATGTTGAAAATCTTGTTGAATTGGTTAAGTGCCTAATGTTCTTCAAGTCTAAGGGTGTTTCCCTTGTAAAAATCCGCAAAAATCCCTAAGGTTGAACCCTTGAAAAAACCCAAAAAATCCTAGGCATTTGCCTTAGTTTTTTCAACCCTAGTCGACAAAAGTTCAGGTTCGCGAACCCCCCAGTTCTTTGACTGGTCAATTCACTGACTAAGGGAAGGTTCAAAAGGTTTAAAAAGAAATAAGTATAAAGAAAGCCTTTGTCGGCAGAGGAAAGAGTTTTTGAACCGACAAGTTCACCGATAAGGCAAATCGTCGACTTAGTAAAGAGAAGGCTTTCTTCAAAGTTGTTAAGGCAAAGGCAAGACACAAGGTTGCCTTTATTAGCAAATTACATGGTTTGTGAACTGGATGGTTCACTAATCAGGGGAATCAGGTGAGGAAGAGGACAAAGGAAGACTTGAAAAATGACTAAGGCAGAGAAAAGAAATGCTTTATCAGGAAACCAGAGGAAACTTGAACTCACCAAAATAGTTCATGTTTTCAAAGGTTCATCATTAAAGTGAATCATTGACAGAGGCCAAGGAAACAAAGAGACAAAGTGAAGATTCATAAAAAGGGAACTTTGCCAACAAGGTAAAGAAGAAAAGACAAAAGCAAAGCTAAGTTTGATAAATGGTAAAATTACCAACCAAAAAAGAAAAAGAACTAAGCTGAGCCAATGGTTCATGAAAGGCAGTTTTGGCCGATTAAAGAGAAAAAGAGAAAGAATGAGACAAGCCAAGTTTGTGAAAAAGAGATTTTTCCGATAAGGAAAAATAAAAGGCCAGAAATAAAGTAAAGTAAGTAAAGCTTGTAATGTAATGTAAGGCTTTAAAATATTTTAAGTTCAAATATTTTAAAGTGTTGTAAGAGATTTATATAGGGATTTTGGCAGGAATATATATTTGAAATATCTATTTTCTACAGCTGCCATTATTGCAGAATCAGGTCAGCCCAATTGGAGGTGGTTCTACATTTAATTGTTGTAGGTAGATGAATCAGTTTCTTGCATTCAAGGTAGTAGATATTTCCCAGCTACTTAATCCTCAGGATATTTTCTGCATTTATGTTTTGTAGGTAGACATTCCTTTTTGCAGAAATATCTTCTGACAAGCCCATGGGGTGAATTTATTGTAGTAGGTGACCTAGGTCAGTGAATGAAATGGTATAAATAGATGAAAAATCAATGTAATGAGGGTTGGATAATGTAGACACCCAAAAATAACATAAACTCTTATTTTTGCCTTGTCGATCATACTTTTGTGTATGTCATCTAATCTTCCTTATTTAATTAAATAATTAAATAATATTAATTATTTAGTTAAATCTAATTATTTATCATTCTTCTAAAATTAATTAAATCTAATTGTTCATCTAAATTCAATTATTTCTCCTCTTTCTAAAATTAATTAAATAATATTAATTATTTAATTAATCAAACTATTTCTTCCAAATAAATAATTTAATTTAATTTAATTATTTTATCTATCTATCTCTCAATAATTAAATAAATAATATTTAATTATTCTCTCTATTATTCTTTCTTTCATAATTAAATAATACAAAATTATTTAATTATCTAATTCACCTCTCAAAATAAATAAATTAATCAAACTTATTTAATTTATCTCACGTTGCTTTTTATAAAAAAATCTTTTCTTTTATTTCCTCCAAATCTTTTTTTTTAAATCTTTTTTTATTCTCCTCCAAATCTTATCATATTTATTTCCTCATATATTTGAATGATAAAAAATAAAAAATCCTAAATATGTGGTTTTTTATCTCATTCAAATATCCACCTCCAAAAAAAAGTAACTTTGAGTTAACAAATCAATTCCCTTGATTTATGCATATAACCCCTTGATTTTTCTCTTGGCTTGTTGTCTCGTCAATTGTGAACCGTTGATCATAATTTCAGTCCTTTTCAATCTTAGCCATTCATTATTTTTCAAGAGAACTATATAAGAGCGTGTATCCCAAGCTATTGGACATCACATCATTTTACACCCTTACCATGTCATTTCGATTCTCAATCTTTGAAGCACTCCATCATTCAAGTCAGCTTGTTATGCAAATCTGAGAACAATTCCATATCACGAAGATCACAATATTTGAACAATAGAGATTTTGCTTTGATTGTTCCTATAGTTACATTCATAGTTTTTATTATCTTGCTCTACTGTGCCTACATTACATCTGTATTTGATTTATATTCATTTTAATGCATTATTGATCGAAGTACATTTCTAGTTGTACAGATACATAAACTTTTTTTTGTGCTCCAAACAGAACCCTCTTCTGATGTAACCATGCCTTTCTGATTAGTACATGTTAATTGTTTTTACCTTTTCATGTTGTTTCTAGCTTTGTGTAATCTAGAACTAGTTTGTTTGTGAATGTTTATTTCCTTGGAATCCTGTTATGTTCCTTACCTCTGTTAAAATCTATAGGATTTGTGTGAGTTTATCAGTTGTATTGGGTTATTTTGTGCATTTTAGCTTTGTGGGTGTTCTTTATTCAAACCTAGTGTATCACCTTTTCCTTTCAGTTTTCATTCTCCCCTTTTTTCCAGTGGTGATTAGATTAGGTTTAGTCTTAGTCTACTCTGAATTTCATATTCAAAGGAAGGAACCAGCCTTCTCTAGAGGTTTGATTTCTATTGCAGGGTCCCACGCCTGGAAATCACTCCAATGTTTCACTAGATTGTTGTAGCAAAGGTGCTTCAACACAGGGTGCAAATGCAAGTGACAATGGTTTATGGCATGCCTGGTAGGACTGAACTTGCTCTAAATAAAGAGTTAAGCTGAGAGATTGGTGTTGTTCTCAGTATTTTGTAGTTTGGCAAACAAATTCTATGCACTTGGTGACTCTATAAGCTCCTACTTTCATATCAACCCAATATTATATGCCTAGAGTGCAGATGAGAGCTTCTTCAGGAGGTAATACTTATCAATTTGTTGAATTACTTGTTGCTTCTTCAAGGAGAAGAACTAGGTTATCTAGGTCTCCTGTGAGGAGAAATAAGAGTGTTGTTCCATCTCATTCAAGAGCTCAATCTACACCTCCTCCTGTTAGGTTTCAATACTCAAGAAAAGGCTTGCATATACCTAAACTAAACTTGAATATCCCAAATATTGTTTTGCCAAGAAATCCACCTTTTGTAACCTTCAATGGAGGTATCCCTTTAGCCTTGGTTGCACATAATGCTATACCTACCTCAGCCCTAAAGAGTATTTCAGCCTTTACAGGTGATGGTTCTATTGCACCTACTAAACATATCAAATGTATGTTTAGTTCACCATATTCAACATGAAGATGTGGTTGTTAGGATCAAGGTTTCATCCTTATAGAGGAGAGCTCTTCAGTGGTTTAGGAGTCTAACCCCTACTTCAATACATGATTGGGATGAACTAGGATAAGCACTCTACAAGTAGTTTGGAGAAAGAGCAGACAATGTTTCTCTGCTAGAACAACTAACAACCATAAAGAGGGCTCCCAGCGAGATGATGGTTGACTTCAACTTTAGATTTCAAAGGACATGGGAATGAATTCCAGCTCTCCTTAGACCATCTCCACAAGGTCCTTGTGTTTTTTGAGAGCTTTAAATTCTGATATAGCTGGTATGATGCAATCAATGGGTTCTCAAACTTTACCAAATGCATATGAGACAACTTTAAGAGCTAAAAATTGTTTAATACAGGCTACAAAAATTGTTCCTAGACCTCCTGTACCTATCTTCCCAAAGCTACCTTCACAAGTTGAACAACCTCCTATTTCTCCCATCCCAGAGCCTCAAGCCTCTACATCTGCTCTTTCACAAGAAGAGAAAGACCTTAAAACCCTAGTGACCAATCTGACTAACAAAGTCAATAGCATAGCTATCCAAAAAGCCCCTAAACCCCATTAAAAATATAACCAGGGATAC
This sequence comes from Cunninghamia lanceolata, assembly GCA_027924645.1. Lineage (NCBI taxonomy): Eukaryota > Viridiplantae > Streptophyta > Pinopsida > Cupressales > Cupressaceae > Cunninghamia > Cunninghamia lanceolata. Next base: position 1,779,394 of record BSBN01000925.1, on the reverse strand, counting down.
TCTTCAAATCAGACTTGGAATCAGGGTTATAATTCCAATAGAAGTTAGAGATAGAACCAAGGTTATCAACCAAATAGGTACAAAAATAATAACCCTGCTTGGCCCTTTCAAATAGTTAGACCCATTCAATAAATACCAACTGTCAATCTAGTTAGGGCCTTGGTTCCTACTCAAAATAATCTAGCCCAAGAGGTAGATTGGTGTTATCCTTGTAATGAACCTCACAATCAGTCCACTTGTGCATTTAGGGCACAAGAATGAGCCCTAATGGTGCAAAATTTTCACACCCAACAAGCATCATTGGTAGAAGAAATCAACAATAACCCTAAGGTACCAAACGAAGTTGCTTCTAATTCTAATTTAATGCTTTGGACTCCTGAGGATTTCTATGTTGTTAATTAGCCTATGGATAGTGTGATAATACTTGTAAGTAGTGTTGTAGACAACACAAGATCAAAAAAGAGGCAATTAGAGGATAACCCCATGCCTACTGTATTACAAAAGGAACCTATCCCAAAGGCAAAGGGGGGCAATGCTATAATTTCAACTCAAAGTAGTAGGTTTGCTATTGCAAAGGAGGTTCCATCATCTCCAAAATTGCCTGAACAAGCTATAGAGCAGTCAAAGAGGGGAACATGGATTCCTTCCATGCATAAAAAAGCAACATTCCCCCTTAATATTGTAGAACAAATGAAAAAGACAAGCCTAAATGTGTCCATGTGGGATGCATTATTAATCCCCTTTCAAAGGGATTTGTTGCAAGAGGCCTTAAGGCAATTCCTATAAGTTGAATCAATAGTCTAGAAGGAAAAGGGATGAGTTAATCTTGTACAACCAAGTGAAGAATAGGTAAGTCCAACAAAGAATCCATCCCCATTCTACTTATCTCTGACTATTGGGAAGTTCCTAGTACACAATTGCATGATAGATTCAAGGGCTAGTATTTTAGTTATGCCAAAGAAGATAGCAGATGCATTAGGCATCAAATATACCCCTGTTTCATCAGGTATGTTGCAATTGGATGGTACTTCTATTAATACTATTGGAGTAATCAAAGAATTGGATTTAACCTTACATGTCTGTCCAAACTTGACTATTAGTCAAGATATCTCAGTCATTGATCTTCCTCATTTCTTTGTTATTTGTTTGTCAAGAGACTTCATAGCTAAGGTAGGTGGCTACTTCTCTTCTGATTGCTCCCACATGTTGTTGAGGACAAGATATGGCACAAGGTTCACCATTAAGGCTGAACTAGTTTTAAATTATCAAGTAGAAAATTATGATCATAGCCTAGTGAACCCTCATTGTATGATTTAGGGTGAGGAATTGTAGGATTTAGGGTCTCTTGAGACAATATCTTCACCCCTTCCAACCCTAGATCTTTCCCATGATGAGTGGGTAGAGGAACACTTTGATTTTGATCTCTTTGAGACCACTGAGATAACTAGGTTGGGTACTTACATGATTCATGAGGGGATTTCCTCTATTCCTTCTATACTAAAACCAGATGATGATTCTGTTGGCCAATGGAAAATGTTCTTTGATGGTGTAAAGAGAAGAAATGGAGCTAGTGCAGGAGTCTTACCAATCTCTCTGACTAGTAAGAAACTACATTTTGCTCACATGTTGCAGAGTATGAAGCATTAGTACATGGCCTATTGATTGCTTAAAAGAAGAAAATCAGACATCTAGAGATTTTTGGAGACACTGAGCTAGTGGTCAACCAAATTAGGGAAAGATGTGCAATGAAAAATCAGCTCCTAAGAGCTTATAGACATAGAGTTTGGGGTATGTTTGAGAGTTTTGATGTTGTCAACTTGCAGGTGATCCCAAGGAAACTAAATGCTAAGGCAGACCAATTGGTAACAATTGGTTCTCAGATTTCTCCCCACATAGACCTCTGTCAAGGCCTTGTATCAACATGTTAGGATAGTGGCTAGACCTTCAGTCCTTGATAATGATGTGAACTAGCATATTTTTGACAGTAATGAGAAGATTGTGAATTTCATCCAAAATGAGGTTGAGTTCTTATCAACTGCATAGTCTAGGCTGCAAGAAGGGTATGGTGATTAGATTATTCAATTCAAAACAAATAAGATGCCCAAGGGTTTGGTCACTCTTGAGTCTATTTTCAGCCATAATGATGAATTCAAGGGAAAGAAGAAGAATATAGTGTTCAAAAAGGAGGACTATCAAAATGTTTCTATCGCCTAGGACAAAGATTTATTGCTAGGAAAGGTATGTTGTGATGTTGAACAACAAAACTGTGTTCACCTTTCTCAGAAATACAGTGATGTTTTTGCATGGAACTATGAGGACCTAAAGGGTTTTGACCCTAATGTTACCCAACATGCCATAGACCTTGACCCAAACACCAATCCTGTCTGCCAAAGACAATGGCTTGTAAATCCTAAAATTGGGCCTTTGATGAGGAAAGAGCTCTCCAAGCTTATTCAAGACAGAATTATTTTTCCCATTAAGTATTCCACATAGGTAGCTAATTTAGTGTCAGGGAGGAAGAAAAATGGTGAGATAAGGTTGTGTGTGGATTTTCATGATTTGAATCAGGCTTCACTAAAAGATCACTACCCTCTGCCATCCATGGACCAAATCTTGCAGGTTATTGCAGGGGCAGAAAGGTTCTCAATGCTTGATGGTTTTTCTGGTTATAACTAGATTTTTGTGAGGGAAGAGGATAGATTCAAGATGACTTTCACCACTAAGTGGGGAACCATGGCGTATGCAAAAATTTCTTTTGGGCTCTCAAATGTCGGTGCCATGTTTCAGAGGGCAATGGATATTGCCTTTAAGGGCTTCATCAACAAGTTCATCCTGATTTATTTGGATCATATTATAGTCTTCTCTAAGAGAAGAGAAAATCACATGGAGCATCTGGAGAAGGTTTTTGAAAGATGCAGGGAGTTTGGGGTGTCTCTGAACCCCAAGAAATGTATTTTTTCTATCTCTCAGGGCATTCTTCTAGGCCATTTAGTGTCCAAAGATGGGATCTCCATATATCTAGAAAGAACTTCAGCTCTTATTTATCTTCCTCTGCCTGCTCATAAAAAAGCTCTGCAGTCATTTCTGGGGTAGATCAATTTTGTTAGGAAATTCATTCCTAACTGTGCTAGTCTAGTCAAACCACTGACCCTAATGCTTAAAAAGGACGTTGTTTTTAGGTGGACCAAAGAGGGGAAGGATGGATTTGAGAAGATAAAGGAAGAAATTTCTTAGGCTCCTACCCTCATGAACCCTAACTATGAGAAGGACTTTGTCCTTTATGCTCATGCAGGAGAGAGCAACATTGCAGCTGTTCTAATGTAACAAAATGACCAAGGTATGGAGTAACCCCTGGCCTTCTTCAATCAAACATTGAAGGACTATGAGGTCAGGTATAGTCCCATGGACAAAAAAGTTTTTTCTGTTGTAAGAGAATTTTAAAAAATTAGATATATGCTGGAAAATAATCATATCAATGTATTAGTTTCTCATCCTAATGTGAGAGACTGCATAATGGGAATAGAAATTAGTGAAAAGAGAGCAAGATGGGTCAGTAAGATCCTAGAATATGATGTTATTATCAAACACTAAGCTGATTAGAGGTAGAGGATTATGTGAACAGTTGACTCAAAATACTGTGGATGAAGTGAAATCATACTACCACTTGAATGAGGTAGAACCTACAACTGAACCAGTAACTGTAAGTTCTTGGACATCAGACATGGAAAGGTTCCTATCTATTGGTGAGTATCCTTATGGATTGGATAGAACTAAGAGGGGATATTTTAGGTTGTAGTCCATTCCTTATGCTTTGGTGGATGGGGTTCTCTTTAAAAGAAACTTGGATGGAGTTTTGTTGAGATGCATTGAAGAGGATCAGATTAACAGATTGCTCAGTGAGTTTTATGCTAGTCCAGCTGGAGGCCACTTCTCTACAAGAGCTACATCAATGAAGATAATGAGGGTAGGTTACTTTGGCCCACATTATTCAATGATGCCCATGTGTGGACAAGAAAATGCAAAGAGTGTGCTCTCTTTGCTGGAAAGAAGAGATTGGCAACCCTTCTACTTCATCCTATATAGGTAGATTGACCTTTCTCACAATGGGGCCTAGATTTCATTGGTATGATAAACCCTACATCTAATGTTGGCCACAAATGGGTTCTGACTACAATAGACTACTTCACCAGATGGGTTGAAGTAGTCCCACTCAAAGAGGCTACAATATCAGCAATCATGGATTTCTTGGAAGAAATCATGACAAGGTTTGGAGCTCCTCACACTATCATATGTAATAATGCAAGAGCTTTTACTAATTTTAGGATAGTTGATTAGGATTTGAAATATTATGTGTTCTTGAAGACTTCATCTAACTATTACCCCAAGGTAATTGTCTAGCTAAATCTACTAACAAGAACCTGATCAGAATCCTGAAGAGGACCATGGAAACGAATTAGAGACAAAGGCATAATAAGATTAGACTGGATCTTTGGGATGATAGGATTACCTATAAAAAAAGCCATTGGTAATTCTTCTTTTGTTCTTGTGTATGGAAAAGAATCCATATTACCCTTATCTTTGGATCTTCCTTCACTAGAATTGGCCTAGCAACTAGAATTAGAAGGTGAAGATGCTAGGTCTGTAATGATGGTTGAATTAGCCGAGTTAGAAGAACTAAGACAATTAGCCATGGTTATATTGGAAGAACACCAGAAGAAAACCAAGAAATACTTTGACAAGAAGGCCAAAGATCAAATTTTCAAGGAAGGAGATCTTGTTCTAAAATGGGATGCTGACAGAGCCAAACTTAGAGGCAACACTTGATGCAATCTAGAGTGGCCCATATATCATCACTAGCTACAAGCAAGCCAATTCTTTCAATATTTCAAAGTTGGATGGTGAAGTTCTACCAATCTCAGTGAATGGGATCCATCTCAAAGCTTACTTCTAAGGTCGGTTTGAGATTTTGTATATACCATTTTGTTTCGTTCCTGCTTTAGTTTTTCCTTTTCTCTAAGTGTTGTTGCATAAGCTACACTCTCATTAGGAGAATACAGGCCTCATTTTCCCTTTTGGTGTTGTTGAAAGGCAAGGTTTCAATTGTTTTCATCCTACTGTAGTCCCTTTTGACTCTATGTCTAATGGATCCTTAAGCCCACTGGTTCATTTGTTTAGCAGGCAAACATCACTAAGAGGTCACCAAAATGTTGACCTATTTTTCCCTTCCCATAGTCAAATAGCCCAAGCTTGAAAATGTTGAAAATTCTATTGAATTGGTTAAGTTCCTAATGTTCCTTAGGTCTAAGGGTGTTTCCCTTGCAAAAATCCCCAAAAATTTCTAAGGTTGAACCCTGGAAAAAACCCAGAAAGTTCTAGGCCTTTGCCTTAGTTTTTCAGCCTTAGTCGGTAAAAGTACAAGTTCGCGAACCCACCAGTTTGTTGACTAAGGGAAGGTTCAAAAGATTTAAAAAGAAACAAGTATAAAGAAATCCTTTATTAGCAAAGGAAAGAGTTTTTGAACCGGTAAGTTCGCCGATAAGGAAAATCACTAACCAAGTAAAGGGAAGGCTTTCTTCAAAGTTGTTAAGGCAAAGGCAAGATGCAAGGTTTCATTTATCGACAAATTATGTGGTTTGTGAACTGGTTGGTTCACCGATTAGGGGAATCACCGATAAAGGTGAGGAAGAGGACAAAGGAAGACTTAAAAATGACAAAGGCAGAGAAAAGAAATGCTTTATCAGAAAATTGGAGGAAACTCAAACTCACCAAAATAGTTCACATTTTCAAAGGTTTGTCGATAAAGCAAATTGCTGACAGAAGCCAAGGAAACAAAGAGACAAGGGAAAGGTTCGTAAAAAGGGAACTCTGCTAATAAGGTAAAGAAGAAATGACAAAAGCAAAGCTAAGTTTGAGAAATGAGAAAATCACTGACCAAAGAAGAAAAAGAACTAAGAGGAGCCAAAGGTTCACAAAAGTTAGTTTTAGCCAACTAAAGAGAAAAAGAGAAAGAATGAGACAAGCCAAGTTCATGAAAAAGAGATGTTGCCGATAAGGAAAAATAAAAGGCCAAAAATAAATCAAAGTAAAATAAAGTGAAAATAAATCTTGTAATATAATGTAAGGTTTTAAAATATTTTAAGTTCAAATATTTTAAAGTGTTGTAAAAGATTTATATAGGGATTTTGGTGGGAATATATATTTGAAATATCTATCTTCACCAGTTGCCATTATTGTAGAATCAGATCAACTCAGCTAGAGGTAGTTGTGCATTTAATTATTGCAGGTAGATGAATCATTTTCTTGCATTCAAGGAAGTAGATATTTCCCAACTACTTCATCCTTAGGATATTTTATGCATTTGTGTTTTGCAGATAGACATTCCTTTTTGCAGAAATATCTTCTGACAGGCCCATGGGGCAAATTTATTGTAGTAGGTGACCTAGGTCAGTGAATGAAATGGTATAAATAAATGAAAAATCAATGTAATGAGGGTTGGATATAGAAAATTATTTTCCCTCTTCTATTGTAACCATGCCTTTCTGATTAATACATGATTTTTTTACCTTTTCATGTTGTTTATAGCTATGTGTAATCTAGAACTAGTTTGCTTGTGAACGTTTATTTCCTTGCAATCCTATTTTGTTATTTACCTATGTTAAAATATGTAGGATTTGTGTGATTTTATTAGTTGTATTGGGTTATTTTGTGTATTTTAGCTTTGTGAGTGTTCTTTATTCAAACCTAGTGTATCACCTTTTCCTTTTAGTTCTCCTTCTCCTCTTTTTCCCAATGGTGATTAGATTAGGTTTAGTCTTAGTCTACTCTGAATTTCATATTTAGAGGAAGGAGCCAGTCTTCTCTAGAGGTTTGATTTCTATTGCAGGGTCCCACACCTAGAAATCACTCCAATGTTTCACTGCATTGTTACAGCAAAGGTACTTCAACATAGGGTGCAAATCCAAGTGACAATAGCTACCAATGTTGTGTATAATTATAGGTATTGGTTTATCAAATTCCTAAAGTTTACCTATCTCAGAGTGTAGGGGTTCAAAGGAGCACCATATAGGCTACTAAAATATCCCACAAAGAAGGTAATCCTACTTGAATTGATGAGGCAACAATGTACTTTCCAAAATTTCCTAAAAGACTTGCATAGAGTTGCTATCAAGTTCCCAATTGTCCTAGGAAGAGGACTATTTACTTGCATCACTAGCAATGTTGTTGAGTCATCAGATGTAGAGCTACAATAATTGCACTTGATTTTCTATAAGGCTCGGTCCCATTTGGATCCTTTGGGTGCCCTTGAGCAACATGTCAGTAGGTAACTCTTCCATGTTGAGGAGTTAGAAGATTTATGAGTGAACTGTGTTGATGAGCACGAGGTCAAAAAGAAGAAATGCTCTAGATTATCTCTGGACTTCATCAAGAAATTTCATATAACCCCAATGCCTAACCAAATTATTGATGATGGGGTAGTGGTACAGGAGGCTAAATGGAGAAGGGTCTTTGGCCATTCGATTCCCCCTCCAAAATTTGCTGAGGCTGAGGATTGTTCCCTTGAGGAATTTATGAGGAATCTTGTGAGATACAATAGAGCCTAGGTAGACGTACAACTTGCACATCTTATTGCTTTTAGCATGCCCCTGACATATATAGATCCTCAAGAGGAAAGGGACAGTGATAATAAGAAGGATGAGCCCACAGAAGTGGCAGGTCTAGAGCAGGAAACACAAGGTGCAAAAACAAACAGTGATGAGGATGAGGTACCCCTAGTTGATAAGAAACAAAAGGGAAAAGCAGTGAATGAGCCTAGGAGGAAGGCTACAAGGGGGAGTATCTCTGTAACATGCCACTTGTTCTACCAATAGATTTAATTAAGTTTTAACCCAAGAGTGAGTAAATCATGATACCAAAACATGAATAATAAAATTTTTCAGGTCTTTCATTTGATACGATGCAAATTTGAAACATATTTCAAACTTAACCATTGCACTATCAAATTACATGAATTGAATAGTTCTCATTTACAATATTTCAAGAGATAGTTACATAAAAGCTTCATAAAGCTAATTGACAATAGAGATATAATGTTTCCAATGTTTGTCTTCAAATCCCAGCTGCCTACTGCATGAGGAGAAGGATCACTCAAGCACTTTTCCACCAACCATGGACTAACTGTGGTCCCCCACACATTTACCAAACTGGTAAATGGCCCTACCCTTCCACGAAGGGATTGGTATGGTAACCTCAAAGAATAGACTATACTGAGAAATATGTTGTGTCCTACATATCTAGTACTATCATACATTGTGGCTCCAACCCACAAGCATGATTTCCCTACCTAGTATGTAATCCTAGATCATGGTGAATTAACAGTGTAAATGTTGGCTACCTACAGTACTTTGGCCAAAGCTTCATCACCCCTAACTTGTAATGGATGTCACATGCTCACCCATCATTCTAGCTTGATTTGGAAAGATATCAAAAGTTATTCTCTTACCCATGGATCAACAAATCCCAGGAATAACCCTACTTAACAATTTTCAAGTTTACTAAACCAAAGGTTATTCCTTAACCATGGATCCACAAATCCCAAAATTAACCCTACTTATCAACTTCAAGTTTACTGAATCTAAGGTTATTCCCTTAACCATGGATCAAAAAATCCCAAGCATAACCCTACTTATCCATTCTAGGTTTTCTATGACACTCTCATCAAAGTAATACAATTGGTAGTATACAATTTTCCTAATTTGACCGTTCATATTTCTGCAATTCGACTCATACTTGTCTTAATACAGTTCAATATAGTTGCTACTCCTTACTAACTTGGAGATTAATAAACAATCAAGCATAATGTTCACATACTAATGTATATATGTATATTTATATATTTCTTATTAATCAAATAAGAGAATACCTAATGCAATAACAAAAACAACTCATTTAAAACAATATTCAAGACATATAATATTCAACATAAATGACATAATAAGAAGAGATTCAACATGCCTAATTAAGCTAAGCTCCAAAATCAACTGGATCCTTGCTCTAGAAACCTCAAGCTGCTGAGTATCTCCTCCAAAACTACTCAAAATCTCTTCTCACTACTCACAAATTTTCCTCACAGCTCAAGACCAAAATGCATAAACAAAACATAAAGCTCAGAAAATCGCAGCAACATACAACCAGCTCCAATGAAATTGTGTGTTCAAAGAGTGAGGTATCTCCTCTATCTATACATAACAATGATCTTGCCAAAGCTACAATCCAACTCCCAAATCTGCCACCACTCACCCTCAAAGTTTGACTCAACAAGAGGAAATGAAAAGTGGCAGGCAAAGATTAATACATAGCAAACACATAAGAGGACAACAAACTAAAACTTAGTTACAAGGTAACAAATTAGATAAAAATTCCTTTTTAGTTTCTCTCTCTCAAACAAGGTGCCACTCAATCACCCATGCCTCCCTATTCCTATGCTAGCAGTTGTAAAGAAAGAGTCAAAGTATAAGCACGTTGGAGAATGGTTACAAAGCATTCTAAAATCATGTTGCCTTTATTACATGCTGGCACTTTATGTGCTTCAAACTCCATATTATATAACTATATATGCCATATTTCCAACGCCTAAAGACTTGGTCAATTTGTTGTGCCAGAGTCATAGTATTATAAGCTATGAAATATTAACATTGATTTGAAGTTGTGCACTTTATACCAGCACTAAAAGGCATAAAAAAATGCTTGTGTTTTAATATTATCTTAAGTTTCCAAGCTGAGCACTTTAAATTAGTGCTAAGGGTCATGGCTATATGCTATGTCTTATTATAAGTATATCATATTATCGTGACAGATATATATATATATAACTGACTATGTAAAAGAATGAAATCCACATATACACTGACAACATAAAATAATGGTATCCACATATATAGCTATCCCTCGTCCAATCGATACGCTTATGCTTATGAGTAATACGTTCATGAGCATGTGTAGATACATTCACCTACGTATGCTTATGCACGTATTGTCTCATACATATAAGTTACCGTGGACATGCACTATCATATGCGTATATATTCATTTCATATTTAAACCTTGCCAATGCAAACCCAAACTACATCAAAGAATACTTTCAATCAATACTCAGACATGATCACATCCCTCATTCAAAGCACTCATAAAACCATATCCACATAAGCATTCTAGATACCATAGGTTACTTACCTTTACCCACACTAACTTGATCCAACCTAGACCAATAGGATAGTGGTGTGTGCTTGCTTAGTTTAGGCTTTCTCCAATGTTTACCAGACCAAGTCCTTCTCTTGAGTGATACTTCTCTTCCTTTCCGGAGGAGCAACATGTTCCTGCATCCAACTTACATCACCACAACAGTAGTTAGCCATTCACAAAATAATCATATGCTTCATACATTTCATAATAATAATCACTCATAATACATCACATTGCATAATTCAATTTTTCAAATATATTCAAGTAAAAATTCACATTTCACATTGATGCAGAGATTCATAAACATTCATTTATCCAAGCAAATTAACCAGTCTAGGTAAATGGAAAATAGTTAGACTCATATGGGGTGTAATTGTTGGCAAGAGACACTATGTGGCTTCATAAGTGTTGTCATTGATGGCAACAAAGTCTATCCCACACATCCGTAGTACATAGTATGCCTATGCCGGAAGTCAGATTGAAGATTATTTTGGTCTGTTGAACAAGAATAGAGTATGTAACAAGGTCTAACAATTAAGTCTAGAACTCTCAGATGGTGTAACTCAGTAACTTGTGGACTTGGACAAGTCAAGAGGGGTATCATGACTACTATATTCCAAAGATTTAGCCTCCTGTGATAAAGCAAGAAAAAGATATGAGCATCTGAGTGTTGGTTTTCAGTCAGGCAAAGTAGACAGAGGAAGAACTAACCGACAGAGTATTGGACTTCAATCCAAATGTGTAAAAGCTCTTGATCAAGCAATCTATGATATTATACATTGTTAGACGACATGATTTATGACTTCTATGCCTATGTTTTTGATGTGCATCACTAATCAAGCATGGATTCAACCAACATATTAATAACTTGCAAATATCTTAGGTGTTCTTGTTGCCGACTAAGAAGTTGTTGGAAATCCTTGATGCGGATATATATACCCGATGGATTCAAGCATGTAAGAGGGTGATAGTGATGATATGTATGGTTGATTATGAAGAAAAGCAGAGACAAGTGCGAAGGTAGTAATTCAAGCCTGAAATATGACAGAAAAGTTAAATTAAGCAGAGGAAGAATGAAATGTGCCAAATCAGTATACTTTACCTAACTGGAACTAAAATTCTACATGCATAGTGGTTGTTCATCAGTTCACACACCTTGGTATCATTTGTAAGAATTTGTAGACTATAAGTCTCTTGTAGGTAGTGGGCCTCTTGTGAGCAGTGTGCTTGGGCAGTGAGCCCTAATTGGCAAGTACCAAATTTGTACTCTTTATTCTTTTAACAGAGAATACAATCTTGGGTTAGTCACCCCGTGGTTTTTTTCCTTAATAGGGTTTCCACATAAAAATCATTGTGTCGTGTTAATTTGTTTTTCAGCTCTTATGATTGTCTTGTTTTAGCATAACATTAAATGATAAGTTAAGAAAAAGAAATAAAATAGAAAAGTTATAAGATAATTGATTTACCCCCCTCACAGTTATCTACATTGTTTCCAACAATTGGTATTAGAGCAAGGTTCTCTAAACAAAGCCTAACAGCTTGAGGAAGATCTGGGAATCATAATGGATGCATATGGTATGAAGGAACAACTTCAGTCTGCCCTAGATGATCTTGAACAATCCCACTCTGAAGTCAATAATTTGAGAGAAAGACTCAAACAAGCTAATGATTTCATAAATGGGCTAAAAGAAAAACTTAGTATCTCTGTGAAAAAGAGAAAGGAACTACTTCAAAAATTAGCCAATCAGAGTGAAATCAATGATACTAATGAAGATCTGAATGAGAAAAATAAGCTATGTGAGAAGCTGTCAAAAGAAGTCATTATGGTAAGGCATGAAATGAAATCAAGGGTTATGAGACTCACCCAAGAAATTGAAGAAAAAAGAAAGATTGAAGATAATCTAAAACAATCCCTTAAGGAGAAAATAGAGGACTACCACAAAATGGATAGAATAATCAAGCATCTTAAATCTGATCTTGAAGAAGCTAGAGACAATGAAGAACAACTTGAGAATCAGATAGACACTCTTAAACAAGATCTACAAACTGCAAATGAATACAAAGAAAAATTCAAGATAAGCTCAGCCCAACTTGAAGTTCTTGAAAGCCAAAAGAGGGTAGATGATAAGTGTGGCTTGGGATATGAGAAAGTTGAAAGCTCTGGATCTAGTCAAAAGAACTTTGGATTAGGAAATCAAATAAAAAGGCTTAGAAGACCTCTGGTAAGGCAACCAAAAGCTCAAAGATATCCATCCTTCAATGGATACTGCTTCAATTACAACAAGTTTAGTCACAAAGTAATCCAGTGCAGAAACAAAATGAATCAATTCAATCCATCCTTCTCCGATCAATGTTTTAGTTGCCAAAGTTATGGTCACAAATCTCATGAATGCAGAAATATGTAAATGAACAATTCTTTCAATGGTAAATGCTTTGTATGCAATAGAATTGGACATATGGCTAATGAGTGTAGATCAAGAGGATATCATTCAAATAAGAAAAGAAATGTTGTGTGTTACAATTGCAATAGATCCAGTCATATTGCCAAATTCTGTAGAAGCAGAAATCAGGATAGAAAAGGTCTGGTGGAACATGATAAAAAAATGATAAAGGCAAAGGTAAAGTAAATGCAGATGAAGTTCAAAAAGAAATGAGCAAGATTTGGGTAAAAAGGAGTACAATGAATATTAGGGATGGATCCGCACCAGAATCCAGTGCTGATATTCCTTCCGAAAACTAAACGACTAGCTCTAGCTTAAGGGGAGCTATAGAGAAGATCCCTTTCCCCCAGCTAGTCAGTAAGTGCCTGAATTCGACACTTTGAGCCAAAATAAGAGGTTGCAGTTTAAAAGGTTTGAGGAGACTCACTTGAAGATCATCCAGTCTAAATTTGACAAATCCGCATGCAGATTTGAGCTAGTTATGAGGAGATCCTATATCAGCAGCTATCCGGTAAAGAAAAATTTCACAGATAGATTTGGTATGATCCAAAATTGAAATATTTCAATCTGCGGACTCATGGCATGTTTGAAAAAGGTGAAAATATGTTGTCAATCCTCATAAAAAAAATAATTTGAAGATCCGCAAGACAATCCAAGAAAACCTCATTTGAGAAGCAGGGTAACTAGATGACCTAAAAACTTGTGCATTTATTACAAAAGGAAGTTAGGGTTTACGTAAGGATAAAAGGGTTCTTTCACTCATTATTTACACACTTGCACTCATGAAGAAGAAAAGAAGAGCTCTGCGAAGAAGATCCTACAATTCACTCAAGTTCAACTGAAGATCGAATTCAACCAGAGAATCATTCCAGTTTCTGCTTCAAACCCTAAAGCGTGAAAAGGTACTTCCCTTCTAAAAACTCTCTCTGGATCTCTTACAAAATGGCTACTCCAAGGTTGTCAATATCTCTGATAGGCCGAGACCTAAATTCAAGAAACACCCTTACAAATCTCTAGAAGTTGATCCCTTGAGTGCATTTTATAGCATTCCGCACAGAGTCTTGCATGTAGAAGATGTTAGGGTTTATATCCATGCAAACACTGAAGAATTTAGAGACTTAAAATTGATGGATATTTATCACAAATAGCTAAAAGATGAGAATTTTAAACTCAAACCTGAATTCAAGGCCCTCCGAGACAAACACTTTAGACATTGCATACATTTTCTGTGTTTTGTAGAAGACGATTGGGTCCGGTATGTTCTAAGTAGGATGCATGATAATTTTATGTGGCTAATGAGGCCATTCAAGATAACTAAAGATGCTCTTAGGGAAGTGACCGGACTGCATTCATCAGGTGGGTTACTTGCACTCAAATCTTTGAAGAACCAAATGGTAACTGAAGCCACTAGATCAAAATTTGACAAAAGAGCAATGACTATAGATGACATCACAGATCCGGATGTCAAGTTTACTTCAATGATAATCAGATACAAAATCTACCATTCGAGCAGGGAGAATTCTATGTCTAGTACAATAATCTACGCTGCACATTAGATGTTGAGGGAAGATGCATATTATGATATGTGTGAGCTTCTTCTAAATCAGCTGTTGGAGAACTTGCAGAAGATCAAAAAGGATAAGAAAAATTCCTTTAAATATGGTAGTCTAATATTGTGCATGTTCTTCTATTATATGAATGAGCTACCTGGATCGAATGGTTGGGTCTGGCAAAATGATAAACCTGTTGCAATTTAGATCAGAGATTACATGTATGGACTTGGTGATGCTCAAGCCCAAAACACAGCCCTTTGGGGTTACTTTAAGAATTTCCAAAGCATAATGCAAGTCAGAGAAAGAATACCACAAACAATAGTTGACAAATACAAAGATACGGTCTGCTTCATAGTTGACACTGATCAATGCCTAATGGAGGTAGTTGAGCCAAGAACTGTATGGATAATGTCTATGGGATATGAGGTTGAGGAAAAAATCTTGGAGCTACATATTCAACACTTGCTGAGCTAGCCTAAGGACACTGAAGCAGAAAGGTTTGGCACCTTTGAAGAGCTAAGTATAAAAATACATGTTGAGTTAAGACAACTGGAGATGAAGAGGAAAGTAAGAAAGGAAGTTGAAGAAATTGCCAAAAGATTTGGCATATCAAAAGAGGTTGTAGATGCTAGCAGAGAGAAAATAGAGAGGGCAGAGAAAGAAAGACAAGAAGCAAATAAAGAAAGTACTCCTATACAAACCTCCTCTCAGACTAGATCCTCCAAAAGCTCTGCTCCTGTCAGTTCCAAAAGCTCAAAGTCTACCAAACTGGAAGTCAAGACATTCAGAAAAGGAGAAAAGAGGATGAAGACCAAAGCCACAAGAACATATACAAGCCATAAAGATTATGAAGAAAGAATTTGATGAGGAAATCAAGAAAATGAAGAAGAAGAAAACATCTGAGAAGTTCTCTGCTAGCAAAAATGAGGAAGAGAAGGCAGAGGAATTTGTTGAAAAGCCCACTCTTTCCATTGATAATATCATGAAGGCAGTTACAGTGGATGGGAACCTGCAGCCGGTGACTGAGTTCTATGATGCATACAGTGATGCTAACAAGAGAATTATGGAAGAGGCTACTGTCAGGTACTTGAACATTTACAATAAAGCTTTCATTGAAATTATATCATTGATTCCTAAGAGCCTAGAAAAGGTACTTGAGCTGAGAAAAGAGAATGCAATGGCAAAAGACTTAGAGATTTGGGAGCAGATAGCAATTCAACTTTATCCTTCCATCACTCCAAAATAAATGGACATGATTTTCAAGGAGTGTAAAGATGATTTCCAGAGCAAATCCAGAATGAACAAACTCATGCTCGGTGAGACTGAACAAATAGCCAATGAAACAAAAGAAATCCTTTGGAATGCCTTGAAGAGATTCAATCTTTCCATTATAGAGGAAACAGATGAAGAGCCCTCTAACATGGATGTTGAAGGATTAAAGAAAAATGATGAAGAGTCATCTCAGGCATTAGATTCCTCTATTCCAAAAGAGGAAGGACAGAAAGAAGAAACATTTTCTGACAAGGATGTCAAAGGATTAAAGAAAAATAATGAAGAGCCATCTGAGGCACTAGGCTCCTCTGCTCTAGAAAAGGAAGGATAGGAAGAAGAAACAAAGATCAATAAGCAAGTCAGTCTGGATGTCCCCAAAATGAAGGAAGTAGAGTCTGCAAGAGACACAGTACAAAATTTCCTGGATAAAGAAATAATGGAGTTGGATGAACTAGAGCTAATTCAAGGGCCACTATACTTTGACTCTCTATCTCCAGTCCAAATAATGAAGGTAGCATCTTTTGCCCAAGCCAAAGAAAAAGAGAAACTTCTAAAATCTCATCTGGAGGATTGTGAGCTATTGGAGATTGCATCTGGGATGCTGGAGAAGATTATGCCAACCTATCAAGAGGATCCTTCTGCCTCTCCATCTGGTAATTTGAAAAACTTAATCAATTTTGTTAACACTCATTTTGAATCCTTAGAGAAATCGGTAGAAACTAAGGTCCGGAAGGAATTCTTGGGAAAAAGGTTCAGTGAAGTACAAGGGCTAATTACTAATGATAGAAGAACCTTAGGCATTGGAATAAAGAGCCTTGAAAATGCTCATAAATATGGTGGGGACATATATAAATTATGTTTATATTGGCCCAAAGTGACAGAGGACATTGAGAAGAAAGTGAAAGAACAAGAAGGAAAACTGTCAAGTTTATCTCAGAATTTTGATCCCCTTACTACCTTTCTGGTGAATCATGAATGTCAATCTATTGCTATAATAAATGAAATTAAAGAACTAGTTAAGGAGAAAAAGAACATAATGGATAAAATGGGTGAGCTCAGAGGGATAATCATCCCTAAGTTAGAGACAATGCATGATGCCTTGATAGAGGCACAAAATACGATTTGGACTAGTGATCCAATAGACTTAAAGAGGGCAGAAGCATATGCATTTTTGTTAAGTGGACAAATCTCCATTTTGGACAGAATGAAGAGGAGTTGGGCCACAGAAATCATCCAGTTGAAGACAACCTTTGCGGATATACTTAAGTATATGTAAGTATAACATATGATTTATATATACTTATGCGACCATGTATAGAATAATTTTTACAAAATTTTGGTATGCGGATTCCACCCTTTTCCATTGATGTCAAAGGGGGAGTGAAGAGTAGTGAAAAATGTGGAGTCCAGCTAAGGGGGAGCTCCGGTAAAATAGTGCAAAAGACAGAGCATCAACCAAGGGGGAGTTACTGCGACACTTGCCATTTTTCACTAAGTGTTGCCATCAATGCCAAAGGGGGAGATTATTGGCAAGAGACACTATGTGGCTTCATAAGTATTGTCATTGATGGTAACAAAGTCTATCCCACACATCCACAGTACATAGTATGCCTATACCAGAAGTTAGATTGAAGATTATTTTGATTCGGTGAACAAGAACAGAGTATGTAACAAGGTCCGACAATCAAGTCCAGATCTCTCAGATGGTGTAACTCAGTAAGTTGTGGACTTGGACAAGTCAAGAGGGGTATCATGAATACTGTATTCCAAGGATTTAGCCTCTAGTGATAAAGCAAGAAAAAGATATGAGCATCTACGTGTTAGGTTCCAATCAGGCAAAGTAGGTAGAGGAAGAACTAATCGGCAAAGTATCAGACTTCAATCCAGATTTGTAAAAGGTCATGATCAAGAAATTTGTGATATTATACATTGTTAGCTGACATGATTTATGACTTCTATGCCTATGTTTTTAATGTGCATCACTAATCAAGCATGGATTCAACTGACAAATTAATAACTTGCAAATATCTTAAGTCTTCTTGTTGCCGACTAAGAAGTTGTTGGAAATCCTTGATGTGGATATATATACCTGATAGATTCAAGCCTGTAAGAGGGTGATAGTGATGATATGTATGGTTAAGTACAAAGAAAAGAAGAGACAAGTGCAAAGGCAATAATTCAAGCCTGAATGTGACAGAAAAGTTATATTGAGGAGAGGAAGAATGAAATGTGCCAGATCAGTTTACTGTACCTAACCAAAACTAAAATCATATATGCATAGATGTTGTTCATCAGTTCAGACACCTTGGTATCATCTGTAAGAATTTGTAGACTATAAGTCTCCTATAGGCAGTGGGCCTCTTGTGATCAGTGTGCTCGAGCAGTAAGCCCTAATTGGCAAGTGCCAAATTTGTACTCTTTATTCTTTTAATAGAGAATACAATCTTGGGTTAGTCACCCCATGGGTTTTTCCCTTAACAGAGTTTCCACGTAAAAATCTTTGTGTCATGTGTTAATTTCTTTTTCAGCTCTTATGATTGTCTTGTTTTGGCATAACATTAAATGATAAGTTAAGAAAAAGAAAGAAAATATAAAAGTTATAAGATAACTGATTCACCCCCCTCTCAGTTATCTACATTATTTCCAACAGTAACATACTTCCCCTCTTGTCCAGTTCATGGTCTTTGAGGAATCCATTGCTACTTCTATTGGCCTGCCTTGCTCGGGGAATAGGCTCAAGAAGCATATGCATGTCTAAGACATTGATGGTTTAAAACTGTTCTACAAGGAAGGAGAGAAGCAAATTTGTCTTTAGGGGGGCTTCAAACATGAAAGCTTGGTCAGTCTATGGAACTGGGTATGCTTCTTGATTATGAAATATTTTACTCTTGAGGGAATATACAGAGTGTTCTACCACTATCACTTTGCCTTTCTAAATCACTTTTGACACAAATTGTTGGTCAATTTTCCCTCTTTTCTACTATCCAACCTTGAGGCTTCTGTGCTCCAAACTAAAAAGGCTCATGAGGGAAACCTAGAGGTGGTTACCTTGCCTCTGCATTAAGGACTCATTTTTTGTCTATATCAGTTTCATTTGGCTTTGTGTCTGACTAAAACCCCTACTACCCGGCTTGTTGAGGATAGCTCCAACAAGGACCCTGAGGATAAAATCCCTCTAAGTGTTAGGCTTGGGAATCCATCCAAACTAAAAACCCTGATGCCCTCTTAGCCTACCTTTCCTTCTAACCTTCCTATGAGCGGTCCTTCAAGCCCCTTATCTATCTCTCCTATGTCTAAGGCCACCTCTATTTTGAAGACTCTTTCTGGCAGTCATATTCCTGTGCAGGTTACTCTTGAGGGTTCACATGATCAGTCCCACACTGTGGCTGTTGAGGGCCTATGTAACCTTAAAAACAAAATCCTAATATGGACAGAAAAAATGTAAGGGAGGTAAGCCTACACAAATCAAAAGTGGTAAGAAAAATTGCAATGAAAGTGTTGAAGGGAAAGGAGATGATAAATAGGGGAAATAGTTGAAAGAAGATGTGATTGTTGTGAAAGAGAAGGCTATGGGGAAGTCTTTCTCTGTCAGAAGACCTAGCATAAGGAGATCTTCTAGATTGGTGGGGGTTTCAACCCAGGGTCTGAAGATTGTTGATTGCTCCACTACCTCAGACAAGGAGGACACTATGCAAGATGTTATCTTGAAGGAAACCAAAACCACCCCTATGTAGGAGCAGGAGGGCGCTAGCCATTTTGCATCCATGAATAACTCCTTCTATGACACCAACAATGAGGACACTAAAATCCAAGAGACCCCTGACAAGGAGGTTATGAGCACCAGAAGGGAGGTGGACAACAAGAAGCTATAAATGGAGATTGTGGAGGTCAAAACCTGTCTTTTATCTATGGAAGACAAAATTAAGGTGCTGGTCAAGCTAGTTATGAGGTCTTCCCACAAGGCTACTGCTACTTTTTCCATTCTGTAGGGGGATCGGAACAAGGGAGTGGATTCTCTTCTTGAAGATCAGGAAAATTTGCTTAAGTTGATCTCTGATGATTGGAAAAAATTTCTTAGATAGTTGTTTCTCTTGTCCTTGTTTTAAAAAAACTCATTCTAGTTTTTGATGTGTTGTTGATCGGTTGTTAGTCAACTATGTGTGGCTTTTTGTTACCAGTTTCTGCACCCAGGTTTTTAGCTTATCAATATCAAAAACATACTTCCCCCCTTGTGAATCATCATCCCCGATGATTTTAATCAAGTATAACCATAGCATAAATGAGACATAAATAGTATCATAATACAAAACATATTGTTCTCAAGAGTTCTCAAAAATTAGAATAACTTACGAAAAGTTTTGCTTCATCTTAGCATAATCTTCCCAAGTGGTAGAATTTTCTACATACTGATCCCATTAGACCTTGCATTGTAGAACCTCTCTACCACCAATGCGCCATGCGTGGTTTACCAAAATCTAGAAGTTACACAAGCATCCTTGGCAAAAATCCAAAATAACTTTACTCTTTGACATTCAAACAACTTGTCACAAATCTAGCGGCATCCTTTTTCATTTCCTTCCAGAAATATAACAGCTTCACATCTACTAACATCTTAGTAACACCAGGATGTCCTGAGTATGGTGCATTATGTATTTCCTTCCATACTAAATTTCTTAATTCACCAAAATCAAGTACATAAATTCTTCCTTTATACCTTAATAACCCATTGGGTTTAAATCAAAAACCTTCATACCTTCTATCTTGCAAATTATCTGAGAGTGCTTGCTTGACTTGTTCATAGTACTCATCATCTTTGGATCCTTGTAATACTTGACTTTTGAATTCAGTTTTGATAGATATCATTGAAGATATATGTCTTCTTCGACTCAAAGCATCGGCAACTCTATTCTTTTCTCCCTTAATATAACTAATGTTGAAATCATAGCCTGATATCAGTTCCATCCACCTCCTTTGCCTCGTATTCAGATTGGCTTGAGTAGATAGATACTTCAAACCATAATGGTCTATTTTTTTAATTCAAAGGGTTTTCCCAATAGATAGTGTCTCCACATCTGTAATGCATGAACTACTACTGCTAACTCCAAATCATGTGAAACATAATTTTGTTCATAAGGTTTTATCTTTCTTGATTCATAGGCTATAACTCACCCTTCCTGCATCTGATCAAAGAGATCATTGATACATGGTAAAGGATACTTATTCTTTATTGTCGCTTTGTTGAACAACTAGTAATCCATACACAAACACAGTGTCCTGTCTTTCTTCTTTACAAAGATCAATGGTGCTCCCCAAGGCGAAACAGTAGGCCTTATTAATCCTTTGGACAACAATTCTTCCAGCTGTGATTTTAACTTCATCAATTATGTTGTTGTTAGTCTATAGGTTCTAACCCTATAATTATTTCAATGGAGAAGTCAAACACTCTCTTGGGAGGCAATCTAGGTAGTTCTTCTAGAAATACATCTGCAAAATCTCTTAGGATAGGATATTTCTCCATATCTGTCCCTTTTGCCTCCTCAATCTCTCCATCCTTGGCTTCTTAGAGATCTTGTGGTCTATAATATGCCACACCATTTTGATTGATAAATGCTTTGTATTCCTCATTTTTTTTCTATTTTAACTGCAAAGAGTTGATAACCCTTCTTTGCTCTATGCAATTTCACAATTGATAATTGTCGTGGCCTAACTTCTCTAGGTGTCCCTTGCAAAGATACCCAGCTCCCAAGATCATCTAAGAATTCTATTGTTTTTAACTTAATTCAAGACATAGGATGCCCTACTGAATGCTTATGCTCAGTCTTAACTTTTCTGTGCTCTGGCTACAAATCTTGTAGCATCACTCTTCATTCTTTTCCAGAAATAAAGAGATTTCACATTGATTAGGAGTTTAGCTATTTCTAGGTGACTTGTATATGGTACGAAATGAATTTCCATGGTATGAAATGAATTTCCTTCTACACAAGGTTTCTTAATTCTTAAAGGGTTAGAGACATTCCAAGTGCATCCTCTCCAATTTACTCCCCTACATAGTCCACCAAAGGCCCATCCAGGATAGGATAGAGGTAAACATTGCATAAAACATAGGGAACAACCAAAATGTTATAGTATAGCCACCACAATAATCTAAATCAATATCAAAGTATAAGTAATTTAATTTTCAACAATAATTCAAAAGGATGAGCTCAATTTCGACAATAAATCAAATTTTGACCAACTAGTCGTAAAATAAACAATTTTCAAAATTCGGTGGCTAGACTATTCCAAAAAAGGAATAAAACAATGTCAATCTTAGCAAGATTTAAAAGAGATTTTTCTAAAAATTCAAAGAAGTATCAAAATCTAGAGGAACAATTACTATGTGCTACATGACTAATTCAGTCACTAATAAGGGAGTAGATTGTTGTTCTACACTTGGGTTTTCCAAAAGCTTGCAGTGGGTTAGTGATCATGTTACAAGCACAACAATTAGATAATTCTCTTAAGGTTTTCATCTTGTTCAAAAAAATTGCAAATCAAAGGGTCATAACACATACTCTCCTATTTTCTGAAGTATTTATCATCCATCACTCACATGATATTATTAGGTAGTGTTATAACAACACACCAGGACTATAGTTGGAACAAAAACTTCTTCTCTTTGTTCCGCTTAACAAATTTCTATTCCCTTCCCCATTGCATAGGTTACTTGTTCAAAACTTGACTAAATATCTCAGTAATAATTACATTCACCAATGCATTTGTACTTTCTATCTTAACCAAGAGGCAAGGAACATAGTTCTCAACCATTTTTCTTAGCATTCCATGCCCATATTTCACTACTTGTCTTTTAATGATCCCTTTATTCCAATTGGCTCATTCCAAGCCATCTAGAAGTTTAGACAAGAACCCGTCTTATCTACATATCTTTGACACAATTCGGGGATCTTCAATACTTAGTTGCTCTTGCACCTGATTGATTACTTCTGGATCTTCCATCCCTAAGTTCTTGAGAAATAAGTGTGATCTTGACTTCATATAGACACTGCTCTACCTGAGCTCTTAGTCTGATTAGCAACTGACCAAGGTTTTACCTTTCTAGTCAAAGTCTTGGAATCTTTTTGTTATTCATCCTCAATGGAATTAAATTGACTCTCAAAGTTTTAACTCCTCAGTTGGTTCTCTCTTAAACACTGATAATTTTCTTGTTTTATTCTTCTATGCCATTCTAGCATAAAACCAATTTCAATCTTTAGATTCTCATATTGTTTGATGGCAAAGCATAGCAAGCACATAGGTTCCAGAGCTGAACTTGGTAGCTTTGATACCACATGTAACATGCCACTTGTTCTACCAATAGACTTAACTAAGTTTTAACCCAAGAGTGAATAAATCATGATACCAAAACATGAATAATAAATTTTTCATGTCTTTCATTTGATACGATGCACACTTGAAACATATTTCAAACTTAACCATTGCACTATCAAATTATATTTCAACAATTACATGAATTGAATAATTCTCATTTACAATATTTAAAGAGATAGTTACATACAAGCTTCATAAAGCTAATTGACAATAGAGATACAATGCTTCTGATGTTTGTCTTCAAATACTGGCCACTAATTGCATGAGGAGAAGCATCACTCAAGCACTTTTCCACCAACCATGGACTAACTACAGTCCCCTGCATATTTACCAAACTGGTAAACGGCCCTACCCTTCGATGAAGGGATTTGTAAGGTAACCTCAAAGAATAGCCTATACTGAGTAAGATGTTGTGTCTTACATATCTAGTACTATCATACATTGTGGCTCCAACCCACAAGAATGATTTCCCTAGCTACCTAATATGTAATACTGGATCATAGTGAACTAATAGTGTAAACATTGGTTGCTTACACTACTTTGGCCAAAGTTTCATCACCCCTAACTTGGACTAGATATCACATGCTCACCCATCATTCTATCTTGATTTGGAAAGACATCAAAAGTTATTCCCTTACCCATGGATCAACAAATCCCAGGAATAACCCTACTTAACAATTTTCAAGTTTACTAAACCAAAGGTTATTCCTTAACCATGGATCCACAAATCTCAGGATTAACCCTACTTGTTAACTTCAAGTTTACTGAATCTAAGGTTATTCCCTTAACCATGGATCAACAAATCCTAGGCATAACCCTACTTATCCATTCTATATTTTCTATGACACTCTCATCAAAGTAATACAACTGGTAGAATACAGTTTTCCTAATTTGACCATTCATATTTTTGCAATTCGACTCATACTTGTCTTAATACAGTTCAATATAGTTGCTACTCCTTACTAAGGAGATTAATAAAGAATCAAGCATAATGTTCATATACTAATTTATATATGTATATTTATATATTTCTCATTAATCAAATAAGAGAATACCTAATGCAATAACAAAAACAACTCATTTCAAACAATATTGAAGACATACAACATTCAACAGAATTGACATAATAAGAAGAGATTCAGCATGCATGATTAAGCTAAGATCCAAGAAATCAATTAGCTCCTTGCTCTAGAAACCTCAAACTATTAAGTATCTCCTCCAAAACTACTCAAAATCCCTTCTCACTACTCATAAATTTGCCCCACAGCTCAAGACCAGAATGCATAAATAAAGCAGAAAGCTTAGAAAATAGCAGCAATGTACAAGCAACTCCAATGAAATTGTGTGTTTAAAGAGTGAGGTATCTCCTCTATTTATACAGAACTATGAGCTTTCCAAAGCTACAATCCAACTCCCAAATCCGCCACCACTCACCCTCAAAGTTTGACTCAACATGAGGAAATGCAAAAGATTAATACACAACAAACACATAAGAGGACAACAAACTAAAACTCACTAATACAAGGTAACAAATCAGATAAAAACTCTTTTTTGGTTTCTCTCTCTCTCAAACAAGGCGCCACTCAATCACCCATGCCTCCCTATTCCTATGCTGGCAATTGTAAAGAAAGAGTCAAAGTATAAGCATGTTGGAGAATGGTTACAAAGCATTCTAAAATAGTGTTTCCTTTATTACATCCTGGCACTTTATGTGCTTCAAACTCCATATTATATAACTGTATATGCCTTATTTCTAACACTTTAAGACTTAGTCAATTCGCTATGCCAGAGTCATAGTATTATAAGCTATGAAATATTAACATTGATTTGAAGTTGTATGCTTTATACCAGCGCTAAAAGGCATAGAAAAATGCTTGTGTTTTAATATTATCTTAAGTTTCCAAGCTGAGCGCTTTAAATCAATGCTAAGGATCATGGCTATATGCTATGTCTTACTGTTTACCTTTGTTTCAAGGCTTTGCGCCTTTCATGGCAGTGCCACAACAACATAACTTATATATATTCCTTAATAAAATATCATTTGACAATAAAATCCAAATATCCATAATTAAATAATGCAGCAGTCTTGTAAGTATATCATATTATCATGACAGATATATATGTGCATGTATTCCTTAATAAAATATCATTTGATAATAGAATCCAAATATCCATAATACATAATGCAACAATCTCATAAGTATATCATATTATCATGATGGATATATATAGCTATTCGCATATTTATATATATAAACACACATATAGATATGTGAATATCTATATATATATTATCGTTACGTGAAAACAACATAAACTCATTAACCCACTGATGACGTAAAAGAATGAAACCCACATATACACTGACAACATAAAAGAATGATATCCGCATATATAAATGTCCCTCATCAAATCAATACACATATGCTTATGAGTGATATGTTCATGAGCATGTGTATGCACGTATTGTCTCATACATATAAGTTATCATGGACATGCACTATCATATGTGTATATATTCATTTCACATTTAAACCTTACCAATGCAAACCCAAACTACATCAAAGAAGACTTTCAATCAATACTCAAACATGATCACATCCTTCATTCAAAGCACTCATAAAACCATATCCACATAAGCATTCTAGATACCATAGGTTACTTACCTTTACCCACACTAACTCAACCTAACCTAGACCAATAGGATAGTGGTGTGTGCTTTCTCAGTTTAGGCTTTCTCCAACATTTACCAGACCAAGTCCTTCTCTTGAGTGATACTTCTCCTCCTTTCCAGAGGAGCAACATGTTCCTACATCCAACTTACATCACCACAACAATAGTTAGTCGTTCACAAAATAATCATATGCTTCATACATTTCATAATAATAATCACTTATAATACATCACATTGCATAATTCAATTTTTCAAATATATTCAATTAAAAATTCACATTTCACATTGATGTAGAGATTCATAAATATTCATTTATCCAAGCAAATTAACCAGTCTAGGTAAATGGTAAATAGTTAGAATCATACGAAGTGTAACAATCTCCCCGATACAAACTAGGAAACCAAAAAGAAAGCCAGGCCAAACTGGAGAAGCTGAGGGGTCTAAGCCTAAAAGGACTAGAGTTACCAAGAAGACTCAAGCCCCCAAAGTTTCACAATTTCTCTGTGCTACAACAACTGCTACTTATGCTCCACATCTAGTTGTCATCGCTCCTACTACTCTAAATGTGCAAGCCTCTCTTGCTTCTTCTCCTCCAACTACCACTAATGTACAAACTATCTGTATTGCCTCTATATATCCATTCATGTCAAGATTAATCATTGACACAACTGTCTCCACCTCACTTTTTGCCTCTATAACCTCTTCCTACATCATCCTCCATTGACCTCACCTTTACTTCCTATTCAATTTCCACAGCCTCTTCTATCTCTCCATCGTCCTCTCCACCACTCTCTTCCATCAACGTTCTCAATTCTTCATTTCCTTAGGATTCCCTTCTCACCTCACTCCCTATGTCTTTGATCCCATTTCTTACATCCTTACCATTCCCCCCATTGACACCTATTTCCTTTATCCTGTTACCTCCTTTCTCCCTACCACAGCTTAGCCTATCCATGCCCATTGTCATTTCATCCTTCCCCACTCGTCCATCCATTCTGCCTTCCATGGGGTTTGCAACATCCTCAAACCTTTCAAAAGTTCAATTGCCTGAGGTAGCGATTGACTCATTATTTGTAATAAACAGTAGTTTTTCCCAGTCATTCTGGACTGCTAAAACAAGTCCTGAGTCCTCTTTGCCAAATGTACCCTTGCTAGAGGAAATTGTGAAGGTCTGCACTGAAATGAATATTGTCAATGAGGAAGTACACATCTAAGATGACCCTAATAGCATGTCTATAGATATGAGCACTGTAGAGATATTGGATTTCAATGACAATCCTTTGAAGGACCAACCAGAGTAGCAAAGTATATTTGATAAGGCTAAGTAGGATGCAAGTGATCAGTTGTAGCAGGTTGGCCAGTCCCAATAGGATATTGTAGACTCATCTAGAGGAGATGATTCAGAGAAGAATTTAGCTACAGGAGGGTAAGATTCTTTAAATAAAAAGGGAGGACAATTGGAGCCCCCTACTAATTCTTTGACAACTCCTGACAAGCTGTAACAAAGACTACAAGGCAAAAAACCTCAAGTTGAAGTTGTTGATTTGGATCTAGACAGCTTCCTTGAGTGGATTGAAAATCCCAAGAAGCAAAAGTAGGAAGAAGTCCAATCAAGGATATAGAAAGATGCCTCTGGATCTAGGGTTGCAAAAGTTGCAGTCCTGCCAATCCAGGTTAATAAAGAAGAGGTCAGACCAAGAGATTATAGCATTTCCACATTGAATCTCTATCTTACCTCTAGGCTACAAGAAATTGAGGAGTTTAAGGACTTTGTTTCTATTATTATCCATAGGATGGATAAGGATGAGTTCACCAAAAAGCAATTAAAGCAGCAAAATGAGGAGTTGCCTACCTACATCAAATATCTGGTAAAGCCAATGCGTAGTGATGATGGTACTGCGATTGCTCCATCCATTCTTTCTAAGATGGAATTAGATAATTTTGATAAGATGAGACAAATTGCCTTGGTAACCAAGGAATGGTTAACAGAGATCTACATTGAGGGTTGTGAAGCCATTGATGAACTCAATGAAATGCACAAAGATTTCTACACTTTGAAGGATGAATGGGATGAAATTGTTGAGGACAGTGAGGAATACGATGATTATTATTCTCACATCCATCTTCGAGTTTAGATGATGTGCAAGCTATCCTCTAAATTTCTCATTCAGGAGAACATTTTGGCAATAGATAAAATGAGCATGCCCTTTCATTGGTTGGAAATGCAAAAACTATGAAGGGAAATTTTTTATAAGGCAAAAATTGATGGCGTGACAACAAAGACTCAAATTTTGGAAGCAATATATGGTTTCGTTGATCTTATCTACGCACTAACACGATTATATCTAGATGATATGGCAGCTATAGATGTACATGAATGTAAAAGGTTATTGACTTAGTCACTACAAGGTAATTCGACTGATGACTCTTTCTCTTTCAGCATATCAAATATGAACAAGGCCAATAATTTGAAGTTGCAGATCAAGGAATTCAAGAAGAGTGCTTGAACGAAGTTTGTGATTTATCACAACTTATCCAAGGCAGTAGATACTCTTAAATTCTGGGCCAGTTTTGTGAAGAATCCCCCTCTGGAGGAGATCAATCCATCATTGAGGCCTTGATGGCATATAGTAAATGGGAGGAAGAGAAAATTAAGGTGACTGTTGAAGATGATGCCCCTACATCATGAGTGCCAGTGTTGTACAGAGTCATTTGTCCTATAATCGAATGCCAAATCCAGTTGATGTGCCTCCATCAGAAACATGCCATATGCTTTTTTTTACTTGTCAACTCATTGTAAAATTGATTTGTCTTATTAGACTTATCAAAAAGTTGCTTTTTTGTCCTATTCTCTTATGCTCAAAAGCTATATTTTCATCTTTTTCCTAAAGGACAAAAGTAATTCTGAGTTTGTAATTGTTTGCTCCTCAAATTTAATGATAAGGGAATCTAAACCTTTGGTGTTAGATTAATCCTCACCCTCCATTGTAAACAAAGTGGGTTGGCCTCCTCTATATAAAGGCCATCACTTTCTTCATTTTGTAAGGATGGAACAATGAATTGTTGAGACTCTGCCAAAATTCTGAATCAATACAAAACATATTTACAGGTGTTGTTGTATATTGTGTAATTGTGTTATTGGGTTTTGGATTTCATGGTTCATTTGCAACATGATTTAGATAAATTTTAGTTACATTTTGAATGCATTCTTTAGATATTTGATGAATTCCTTGGTTCATACCATTTGTATCTTGTTGATTGTAAGTTACTTTGCATGGTGAGCTTGAACCCATTTTAGTAAGTTAAGTTCAGTTACATAATCTTGTTAAGTTGCGCCATTGATTAGGTGTTTTACAAACTTATGTGATTTGAAAATCTTTATTACCTCTAAAGATTGCATTAGTTCTATAGCATTGTGGGAAACCTAGTTAAGCAAAAATATGTTTTAGATAATCTATCTATTTGAAGTAATTCCATCCACTGTGATTTGTCCTTAGGGCTCATTTCCTTTTCCTATCCCTTATCTTTTGAAATTTATTTGAAGAAGTTAGTAGATTAGGTTGAAGCATTGCCACATTGGTAATGACAAGTGGAGTTTTTAGACCTTAGAGTCTAAACTGTTTAGAGTTTCTGCAAACTAGTGACCGTTACTATTGTTAAAACCCTAAGTAAAATCACTTTACATGTAAGTCCCCTTAATTGGAACAACAAAAACATATCCAACTGAGTTATCCTGCAAGTCAAGACCTAGTAGTAAGTCCCCTTGATTGGAACAACAAAACATATCCAACTGAGTTATCCTGCAAGTCAAGACCTAGTAGTATAAACCTTGTGGTAGTCTTTTTTTGGGTATTACTAGGATTAGATTCCTTTTAGGAGGGGTGGGATACTCAATATTTCATCTATGTTGTTGTGTGCAAAAAACACCCATCAACAATTTGCATTAAGCTACATAGTTTGGTTTAACCTTTTAAGCCAATCCTAGATAGAGCCTTGCTATCAGTCAAATGTCTATAGCCCTGACAAGGTTATCTCTATAATTCCCCCAAACATAGCTTTATTACCAGTCAAGCGTCCATAGCCTCGATAGTAATTTGGATGACCTAGAGAATGCATTTCTTTTCTTTTGATTTTTAATATTTCCTTTCTTTTTTTGTAAGATAATATCTTTTCAGCTCATTGATTGCAAGGTAATGAAACCTACTGTTAGGTTGGGAATTATAGTGGTAGCAAAGGAAAATCTTTATATTTTTCACTTAATGCAAGCGTCCACTACCCCCTAAACCAATTCAAAGAATTTTAAGTGTGGATATTTTATGATTCCTTTAATTTTTCTTATCACTATTGGTGAATAATATTTTCAAATACAAATCAGACAAACTACATTCACAAAAGTTACAACCTATTCAAAAAAATTTAGTTGTTTCCTAAATTCAAGAAATTCCATTATTTTCTAAGGTTGCAGTTTGCTTCTTTAGACATCCAAGAAAAATGAAGACCACAAACACGCACAACACAAAAGGGAATAAAACTAAACAAAGCAAGACATGAAGACAAAACAAAACCAAAAATGAAAAGAAAAAGAAACAATGGCAACAAATTTTTACCATACTATGTACTAGACACTATAAGGTAAATGAAACTTGAGTAACACAAGTAAAACACTTATATTTACACGCCTTTTCAAAATGTATAATAGTATTAAGGCATTAGTTATGGTCCTAAGCCTAGAAAATTCATCTTTGTATTCTGAAAAACATTCTTCTATTATAATACTCTCATATTTAATAGAATAATCCTTAATGATTAGCAACTAAGGAAGTTCATTATGTTCATGGCTGATCCATTTACATGTTCCATCCCCTGAATTTTTGTAAAAGTGAATATATAACCTGGTTCATTTCTTGTTCTACTAGACATGCATGTTCACTATCAACTGGTCATCCACTTAATGATCTTTTACATTTTCATCTTCAAAATAAAACACATAATTCTCCAACATTATAGATGACTCATCTTCATATGAATCTAGTTGAACATCTTCTGTAATCAACTCACTAATTGACTCAATGTCTTGTCTTGCTTCAACTTTAAGGGGGTGTGACTCTCGATGGATTATTCCCTTTGCATACAAATCATAGACACAATTAGCAGTTATTAGTCTATTGTGGAAATTTAATATATCATTCCCAACATCTAAAGCATGAAAATTTTTGCATCTTTCAAAATTATTATGTAACAAGAATGAATCATCATCTATCTTTTGAACTAAGTCTACATAATGAGTAACATTATCAACAACATCTTTACCCAACTCCATTTCTTTTGTAGTATACTTATAATCTTCATTTTGCATGGTTATTTGATCTTTAACCTCAGGAAACACCTCAATGTCTTCCTCATTTTTTTATACTTCAGTATTTAGGTGAGTATCATCATCATCAGAATATGATATACATAAATCTATCATTTTTAACTCATTTAACTATAAAGGTGAAACAACATTTAATAGATAAGAACACTTCCTTGTTTCATTTTCAAAATGACATTGATTTGATATATGATCATGCATAACAACAACATAACCTTCTATATCTTCTATTTTTATAGATTGTTCTTCAAATAATTCACTCCCAATGATATTTGGTAAAGTGTTTGGTTATATTGTCCTACAACAATCTTGGAATTGATCATTTAATTTAAAGGAATCAAATAATAACTCAGAATTTATTCTATTTTCTATGACTCCTTTGGTTGTTGTTCTAAAATCTTCTTCAATGGATGTACATTTAAATTCCTTCAACAACTATTTGCATTTCTTTTCCTTATCATTAAATCCATTTTTCTTGTTATCTGATGACTAAAAATAAGGTGTGGTTTCTTTTCTACAGTCTTCAAAAGATTTATACTTGCAATCCACTTTATTTGTATTTGAACTTTGACAAAGAAGTTGAGAACTCACTTTTACCATGACACAGTTCATTTTTGCAGTTAAAATAAGGTAACTGTGGTTGAATTTCACCATCCTTGTCTTCCAGAACTGGTCCAACTATTGAATTTTCTGGATAACTAGTAACTTCTTGTGTTGTATTTTCTTGCTACTCCAGAATTCTTTCATTTTAATAACAAACTTCAATCTTGTACACTTCTGAGAGAGAAATTGTTTCTTTTAAAGCCAAATTTAACCTTGTACAGAAAGTTAAGCAATTAATTTCATCGTGCTCTGTTGAACCATTTATCCTACATTTTCTTGATAAAGCAAAGTCAAATAAATTCTGAGGGTAAAGTTTTTTATTTAAAATTACCAAAAAGGAAGTAATGTTAACTTGAAAATTTTCTTCATGATATGATTTTTGGGACAATCCTCTAAAAAATGGAGGAATCTTAAGACTAGGAACCTCATGTAGATCCATCGAAGGTGAATTTTTGTTTTCAATTTTTTAAATTTTTTGAGATTTATGGAGATCTAATACATCTAAGAACAATACCTTGAAATATCATTATAGCTCCAGCATGTGTAGGGCCCTCTTAGCGTCATTTCTATTGACTTGGATTTTACTCACATCTAAAACAGATACAATTCTTAAACAATAGAACATTATCTCTCTTGAAAGACCTCAAATTCACATGGAATTTGCAGTCCCAAGGTTTTGGTGGTTAGGTCTTGACATCTTGGATAACTGAAAGGTTCATTTTATCAGACTGTTTTCTCCAAGGGGCCCTTATGGTAAATGGAAACTGCAAATAAGGGTTAGATTTAAAAAATAGCATCATCTACATATTCTACCCTAAATAACTGCTCTCTAATCCTTAATTTGATTAAATTTATGTTTTTTTAGAACACTTAATATCATCAGATTTACAATATGTTTTGATGCTTTAAATCTTTAAATTCTAAATTTTGAATTTCATATAAAAAGGAAAAAGAAATGGTGAGAGAGAAAAAGGGTTAGAAATTATAAGTTCTTAGTGATCTTGCATTAATATAATTCAAAACTGTAAAAGACATCATTTAGTAGCATGTGTTTCACCAGACCAATTACACATAGATGGTGCAAATCTCCAAAGGAAAACTTATCACTCCCAAAAATGTTTCAAATGCACCTGAATCCAGCGCGACAATTTGATATTTCAAAGGAAAATAACAAGTATTCGGGAATGACCTTCATATTACATCATATTTACAAATCTTCCAAGTATAATCAAATAATCTCACTGATCTAGACTATAGGAAACCAAGAAAGAAGTAAGATATTGGCAATTCTCAACTATTTGCTCCACTGTAATCAACAACCTCTAGTTCTAGTCTAATCTCTCTAAAAACATTCAATAGGGGGAGTCTTAGATCACTTAGACCCTCTTCAATGATACATCTCATGGCCTTATATAGAGACAAGGCACTCAAAAATTAGATACAGTAATCAACAGTTCAGATCCCCTCAAAATAATCAACAGTGGCAACTTAAGAGCAGCACATGGGTGACATCAACATCTTGACAGTTGGCATTTGGAAGATCTCCAGCATATTCCCTTTTCTATAAAATTATCCTATGATAGGTTGTATTCCATTAATTTGAATAGCATTTTGATAGTTTAAGTTGGCTGCAATTTCAATTTCCTACCACAAAAAATAATTAAATTCATCAAATATTGATATCTTTGCAAAAAAATAAATCAGTAAAAATATAATTTGTAGATTCTAATTTAAATTCCACAAAAATAATAATGCTTCTCATAATAAAAATATTTTATTCATGTTTTAAACATTTACGGGAACTCCAAATAAAAAAAATATGTTCAGTTGGGGTCAAATTCCCGTAAAAAATAATGTTTATTCACGTTTTTGAACATTCATGAACAACCTTTTCAATTTTAGAGAATTTCTACAAATGGTTTCTGGGTTTTGTTTCTAACCTCTCAATATTTCTATATCATTTTGAATTTTCAAATTTCATTAAGGAATGAAGGAGATATCACTGTTTTAGTGAAGCTACATTTTTCACTCAAAAAATTTAGGATTTCTAACTAGATGTGAACATTTGAGTGAATTTCCAACAGGATGTGAATATTTGAGTGAATTTCCAATAGGAGGTGAATATTTGAGTGAATTTCCAACTAGATGTGAACATTTGAGTGGATTTCTAACTAGATGTGAAATGTCTAGTTGGAGAATATCCAGTTGACCAAAATGTCAAATTGGAAAATGCCCTGTTGGAAAAATGTCTTGTTCGAAATGTCCTTTTGGAAATGTCATGTTGAACGAAATGTCATATTGACCAAAATATCTCATTGACTGAAATGTTTAATTAACTGAAATATCCAGTTGATTGAAATGTCTAGTTGACCAAAATATTTAGCTGGATTTCCAGCCAGATGTAGATTTGGATGTGGATTTTCATATCCGGTTGAACATGTTATCCAGTTAGACATACCTTGCAAATTTCAATGAATTTTCAAAAAATTCCAAAAGCAACCTAGGTTGAAATTTGATCCTTTATCCATCTCATACTTTATCTAGGGATAGTTATGACTTGGGAATGCTCTTCATGGTAACTTCACATTTTCCCTTTACCACCAAAGTAACACAAAGGAAAACACAAGCAAAAGCGAAAAAAAAGAAAATGGGGTCTTTATTTTGCTAGGAGCAAATGGGGTGTGTTGTGAAACTACACAACACTACCTTAGTGGACAACATTGTAATTAAGTTTGAGAATTTTTTGTACAGCTTAGTTTAATTATAGAGTTAAGAGTATCATTCAAGAGACGAGTTGTAAGTCATACTAGTTAACATCTCAATGGTTGAGTGCATTAATTTAATTATTAGAATGCTTTAATGCATAAAAATATTTAAATTATAAATAGGTTAAGATGCATTCCTTTTTAATAATAATTAAAAAAAAAAAATTGGCATAAAAATATTTAAATTATAAAGAGGTTAAGATGCATTCCATTTTAATAATTAAAAATAAAATAATTATATTTTTATTGGTGCACAATAATTCAAGGCATGCCAACAAAGCATCATTAGTTACAAAGAGAGTTTCATAATGGAGGTTTTTAAAAGCTCCTCTCTTACTAGTACATCTCTTCTAAAGTATTATTGCACTTAGTTTTCTTTATTTAGTTATTAATTTTTTAAAAATAAACTCAAACAAATATTTTTTTTACAAAATGTATATACAATTTTTTAACAAATAAAATTCAAAAAAACAATTATCACTATTCTCATTAACTCATATTTTAAACTCTTATAAAAAGAAAAGGTGGATTCATCCCAAAAAAAAAATACCCTATTTCAAAAGCATGAATGCCTAGGGCTTATATTTTTTACCCTACTAAGCAATTTTTATTTTAATGACAGTTATCCATTCAAAGGTGCCCTTAAAATACTATGGCATACCTTAGTATGTGTATACGCCTAAAAATGACATGACTCTGTCCAAATAAATATTCTTAATATTTATTTAAGTCAAATTCCTCTATCAATAAATAAATAAACAAATTTATTTATTTGATTCATATTCTCCCAACAATTAAATAAAATCAATTTATTTAATTAAATTCCTAAATTCTTCTAATACCTCCAACAAATTAAATAATACCAATTATTTAATTAGTTCTTCCAAATTATTCTAAATTAAATAATATCAATTATTTAATTGTTTCTTCCAATAATATCTTCTCTAAATTTAAATAAATCAAATATTTATTTAAGTTGTCTATTTCTTCTAAATTGAGTTATCTCTAAATATAATTCAATCCTTGTGCACATGCAATTGAATATTCTAAATATTTAATTGAGTTAAAATATCTTCTCATCCTCATGCAACTTTTATTCTCTTAAACTGATTGATCTATTCTTTTAATTGATTTAATCTCTTCAGTTAACTCATTCTTCTATTTTATTAATTCCTCTTGTGCAAAATATAGCAAGACACATGTCTTCTTCTTATTCGCGCACATTCCTCAACCGTTCTATACCATTGATCTTCTCATTCTTTCTATACCATTGATCTTCTCTTTCACAAATCTATAAATTGAACCCTCTTCTTCCATTTCATTCATCCAAGCTTTTAGTATTGTTACTCTGTAGGAATTATAGCATGCCTTTGGCACCCAAGTCATTCATTTTGCTTGCGATCAACTTGCTACCATATCACTACCATTGTTGTGAGATCATCTTCATTACAAAGCATTATCATAACCATTCTCCATTGACAATCTTGGAATAGCAAGGAAGTGCACTCTCTGAGGGCCTTATTCATACATGCAAGATCGATTGAGATAGGCAACCAACAAAAGCTATGAAGTATTGAGGTTTTGCAAAGGTTTTTGTCTTTGTTTGTTTAATCTTGATTATTTTCCTTTTCGTTGAGTTTTGGATATTATTGATATTGATATATTGATTATTCATGTTTACTCCAATTTTTCCTTAACATTTTTGGCGCCCACCATGGGGCCTAGCCCTAATTTAACCCAAAAACTAAGGTTTTGTGTTAGAAAGCCATACATAGGAGGAAATTGCGTATCTGCCTCATCCTAACACACATCTGCTATCTGTTCTAGAGCATCTAATCTTTCGACGCATACAGACTCTGTTCTGGTGCATATACCTTCTGAAACGGCGCATCTGTCAGTTTAGCGCATAGACTCTGTATTCCTACGCTTTTGACCTCTATCTCAGCGCATTTGTACTTTTGAGCTTTGTTTCTGCGCATTTAGGCTCTGAAGCTGTGCATCTAATTTAGACAGTGACTTTAGGGTTTTTCTTGTGGCTTTTTCGCTAACGCTAACGCTTTTTCATAAGAACACTCTTAGATCTATTTTGCAGGCTAGGTACTGGTTTAGAATCATATAGTTGCACTTGTTAACTCACACTTTAATTTCTAAAAGGAAAGTAAATGGATGCTCATGAAAATCTCACGTAGTCTTAACTAGGAGGGTGGTAACTGAATCATTGCTATCTTGCATATCATTGAATCATTGCTATATTGATATCTTTCAAAGTTAGACACATTGTTATCTGGGTAAAATTGAACCATTGCTATCATGTTATCACTTCAAAGTTAACAAATCATTGCTATCTGGGTAAAATTAAACCATTGTTATCTTGTTATCACTTCAAAGTTAACAAATTTTTGTGCTTGCCCAAGTAGATAGCTCATTTAGTCTTTTTGTTTTTAACTAGTAGAAAAGAACCACTATCTTCTGTGTTTTGGGAATGATACTAGGCCTATGCTCTCCCCTATCTTGGGTGACCAAAATGCCAGACATATCATTTTCGCATGTGTTTAACCTTTAGAGGGGCCTGCTCTTGGATACCATTCATCCAAGTAGGAACGACTCTAAGTGGTAACAAGCTAAAGCCATGCTTTGCCAAGCCACTATAAATAAATTGTGTTTAGAGTGAAAGCTTCAAATAATGAGTGAAGTTGTGTTATACCGACAACCAACCTCCCCCAAAACCAACCCTTGTAGGCTGGGAGACTCCATAACAGAGAGTAGTGTTGCCACATGTATAACCACTTAAACGGTTGCACTTATTAATCATCCATTGTTTAGTGGCCAAAAACCCCTATAAGCCGGTGCAGGGAAGGGCAATTATCACCTCCTGAAGATGCTTCACTAGAGATAGTGAGAATTCGGTTTATATTGCCCTTTGAAATGTAGGATTGTACTTGCTTTCTTTTAGTCAAAAAGAGTCAAAAAATCACAAAAAACTAAAAAACCATGAAAACATTCTTTGTGTTTACTGTGTCTTCTTGATATAATTAAAGAAAATTAGATCAAAAGAGACCATCTTGCAACAAAAGAAACCAAAAACATCAAAAAAATTGCTGAAAATTTGTAAAAACATTGAAAGAAACTAGAGCTGTGGTTTTATCATTTTATTTTGCACATCTATTCTGACTTGCTACACATTTGTACCAACTTGAGGTGCTTATATCACTTGTTACTGAGCTTCTAATTTTTACCAGTACTGCGCATTTGTGTCGACTTTCTACGCATTTATCCTTTTCTGTTGCGCATTTGTTCTTGCGCATGCATAATAGCAAGTACTTCCCCATACTTTGAGAGGAAAATTTTACCATTTCTAGGTGCCCATTTTAGCCTAGTTCCAAGTTCTAAGATCAGGTCTTGCCTTGCAATCGCTTTTGCATCCATTTCACGTCAAACTCTCTCTTTCGTCAGTTGTCGCATCCACCTTCTATTAGGTCTCCCTAGTGCAAAGTCAAAGTATCCTATTTCAAATTAGCGCAAGACCTTTTTCAGATCATTTCAGATTCAAGTAACCCTAGTAAGTCATAGAACTTCACTAGTGGTCTTGGTGTATGACTAGTCTCTACACGGTAAGATAGGTATCAAGTACCCTTACTCATGGCTATCATCTTGAATCGACCGTCTTACTTGGAATCATTGATCGAAAGAGTCCCTTGTCCAAATCTCATCACAAGTATCCTATTCTCAACAATCTCCATCAGCATCTTACCAAAATCTCTAGTTTCATCCCACCGCGTCCTACGTCGCCTTGCATGGTTTTAACTAGATCTTAATACAAAAGATAGCTTGAAATGGATGGATCATCCAATCGTATTGTCACCTCTCATGATAGTGATGAGGAAATCTCTCATGAAGAGTATCAAAGACACCTCCAAGATTAGAAATTCCAACGCTTACTAGAAAAAGTGCTCCATGAGGATCCTCACAAGTACTTTATTCATCTCACAAATCTCAGACTTAAGCTACCCACTGACTTTGATCTCAGCAAACTAAAAGAGACCGTAGAGGATAATCATGAACACCACGCCGGTGAAGATAAAGGAAAGAAAGTCACGGATCCTAACTTACCCATGAAAGAAAGGAGGAAACAAATTGAGGGCCTAACACAACAAATGATGGATCTCAAAATAGGAACAAATACTAAAACTTACTCCTTGGAAGACATCACACCATACCCCTTTGATAAACGTTTGAACATGGTACCCTTCCCCTTTTAGTTTGAAATTCCTAAATTTGACAAATACAAAGGGAAGGGAGACCCAAGAGATCACTTTAGAGAATTCAATGTCACATGCATGGAAGTAGCTCACAATGAAACTTCTTTAATGAGACTATTCCCTAGATCTCTAGGTAGTCAAGCCATGGAGTGGTTCTCATAACTTCCATCGGGTATCAAGATGTTTGATGAGTTAGTAAACAAATTCATCACGCACTTCTCCTACAATATTAAACATGAAGTCTCCATGCTCGATCTATGCAATATCAAGCAAAAGAGTGGCGAATCATTCACCTCCTTACAAAGGTGGAGACAGCTAGCGAGCAAATGCTCATATGATGTCCCTGAGAAGCAATTGATGGAGATGTTTGTCCACAACCTTAACTCCGATCTAAGCTACCAAATCCAAATTTAATGTCCTACCTCATTTTCGAAGGTCATTGAAATGGTATTATTTATCGAGAAAGCTATGATTGCTAAGGGCCAAATTAAGTTGTACAAAGACACCCCTAACTTCAACTACACAACGAACAAGTCAAATTTTTGGACTAAGAATAAAATTGTCGTCAATGATGAAGTGGTTGATGCCAAGGTGACGGCTCCCAAACAACAACCAATATTCACTCTCAAAGGGGAGGCAAGCAATGCTACACCCAGTAAAACATTCTCTCGGGAGCCAATGCCATGGTACAACTCAAACCCTAGGTGAAAGTTCACACCATTGGGAGAGTCCCAAGAATCTGCATTAAGGAAGCTATTGGCCAACAATGAGATCACTCTACCACCAACTAGCGACTATGAACCACAAATAAAACCTCACTATTGGAAAGACACCGACTTTTGTGAGTATCATAGAGGAAGAGGACATACGACCAACAATTGTATCCATCTCAAACATGTTATTCAAGACATACTTGATCAAAATCAAGGAGGTGCTCAACAACATACCTCTAATGAGACGCATGTGGCATACAAGGATCCGCTTCTCAATCACGACAGGTCGTACAACAACAACAATGGCAACAACAATAACAATCGCAATAGGCAAAATTAAAATAATGGGAATAATAATGCTAATTATGCAAGTGTGTTGTTCAATTATACCATCAACTGCATATCAAAGCACATCCCACAAATCAATGTGGTCATGCCCAATCAACAATCAAAACCCAACAAAATTGATTGTAGCATCATCATCTGCAGTGGTAAGGTCACATTGAATACCCTCCCTCTAAGGTCGTCACCTTCTTAGTCCAACTCCCATCAGTATAGTGTTATAGACCAACTTTAGAAGACTCCTACCCACATATCTATCCTAGAGTTGTTACATCTGTCTCCTTCCCACAAAGAGATTCTCGAAAAAGCCCTAGTGGAAACGACTGTGCCCACGAACTTGGCTCAAGAGAAGTTTCAAGCTATGGTAGGAAATCTAACCTCCTCTAGTACCATATCATTTACCGAATAGGATGACCTCTCAGTGTTTTAGCCCCATAACACACCCTTGCATATCGTCGCTTTCATCCATAAACACCGCATCAAGAGGGTTATCATTGATGGAGGAGCTGGTTTAAATATTTGCACGCTCAAGTTAGTCCTTACATTGGGGTTCTCTAAAAATGCGGTAGATCCAAGGAAAAAGATCACTATTAAAGCCTATGATGAAGAGGAAAGAACTACCAAAGGAACAGTGGTGTTACCAATACAAGTGGGATCAATGATAAAAGACATTTTCTAAGTCCTAGATAGGGAGCTAGCCTATAATATTCTCCTAGGTAGACCTGTTGGGAATTAAGGTGTCTCAACCTTTGCAAATTCCTAATGTTGTATTTATTTATCCCATGTTGAGTTGGCATAGTCAGCACCTTGTGTATATGCAGCAGGGTAAATTTTGGTGACTTTGGTAGCCGCAGTTTCCCCCTTGAATAATTAATAGGGGTTTGGGGGCAACGCCCCCAAGACAGGGTCAAGGGGCATAGCCCCTTGTGGGGTCTAGTATCTTTGCATGAGAGAAAGGCATCTTTGGGCGGTTATGACATGTAAGAGGAATATGATATTTTTAGTCAGTGTATGACAGATTCTATGACAGCTGTAAGGTGCATAAGAGCATCTGTCGTAACCTATCTTGGGACCAGGCATCCACTTCGGGATGGGATGTTGGACAAGTGTCTTTAGGCATAGGTTTTGGGGCATGAGTCCAAGATGGACGCCCATCTCTAGAAGGTTCTATATTTTCCTTGTAAACTCTATATAAATAGGTGCTTGGATGGGAGATTGATAACTTTGGTACAAGTACTATTATGCTGCCGGAATATCTCTAGATTCGACATTTGAAGACTCCTGAAAGAGCATTGGCTCTGAAACTATATTGTAATCTATTATTGTTTACTGTAATACATTTGAGCTGTGTTTTGGAGTGTGGGGTTTTTCACTCGTAAAGGTTTTCCCACGTATATCTTGTCTCTCTCTCTCTTCTATCTACTTTCTGTGTGTATGTGTATTGCTACAATATCTCTGTTAGATGTTCTATGTTGCTGTAGTTGTAAGAATTAAATTGAATTTGCATACATCTCTCCTCATTAGATTAGTGTAGGAAGTGATTTTTGCACACCTAGCTTCCTTTTGAGACCATGGATTCATGCCATGAAAGTTGTGCCTTCTACCTACCACCAATGCATAAAATTTCCTCATAACGGCAAACAAGTCACCATCTAAGGTGATCCCGACCCCTTTTAGCATTACAATAATGTCTGCTCAAAAACTAATTACATCATACCCAACAACAGAGCATCTACATCCCCTACCCCACAGCATGATTCTACCCCTAAAGCTTCCTCATCCAAGCCTAAAGAGCAGAAAATTACCATCAAAGAAATGGGAGTAGGGGAATACTCCATCAAGCACAACCTCAACTTGGCCAAAATGCCTTTATCTCCTAGATCCTTTGGCTGACCCAAACATTTTTTGAAGCCATCTTCTCCTCCTACACCTCCTACAGCTCCCTTTGTAAAATGGGGGACCCTATCAGATGAAACAAAGGAAAGAGATATC
The DNA here is from genome assembly GCA_027924645.1 of Cunninghamia lanceolata. NCBI lineage: Eukaryota > Viridiplantae > Streptophyta > Pinopsida > Cupressales > Cupressaceae > Cunninghamia > Cunninghamia lanceolata. Next base: position 1,737,802 of record BSBN01000925.1, on the reverse strand, counting down.
TTACAATGGCTTTATACAAAAGAAGAAGAGAACACACAACAAGAACCACCTAACCTCCCAACAGAAATCTATGGGCGAGGTGAGTCTATCTTACACAGAATGGGTTATGAAGGACACAGTCCCATTGGCCTAAGAAAAGAAGGAATAATAGAACCCATTCAACCTTCTTCATCCTCATTGGTAAGAAATACAAAAGGTCTAGGATACAAAGACAAGGGCAAAACAAAAGCAAATGCTTGTCTTGTGGAAATAATCCATAACCTTCAAGAGGACAGTGACACAGATTCCAATGAATATGAGTGGGATGAGCTGACAAAGCACTCCTATGACGACAAGGAAGTTGACACCGTTCAAACTTATAGCCCCTACCATGAGGGACAAACACTAATGCATAGACCATTAGAGTGTGATTCGCCTATTCCTAAGAATACGACTTTCAAGGAAGGTTCGAGTTCTATCACAATAAATAATTTGGACGAAAGTACCATCCCAAACCCTCTCCCTACCAATACCCCTAGCATATCCATTCAAACTATCAATGAATCACATCTATCCTTTGACTCCCTGCCCCTTGTACATCCTGGACTTATCAACTGGGATCTACAAGGAACCCCACAACTAGACATGTTCCAAAACAATGATGCCTAGATTGACTACATGGAACTTAGGGATCACCTACCTACAGGAGATCATAAAGTTGGCTTCGCCATTGAACTCAATACCATGGCTTATTTCGGAGAGGGTACCAAGCCTTCCAGTCACAAAAATATCAAAATAAAAACTGGATCTGATGGTGAAAACCACTTCGTGGCAGTATCAGATCCCAAAATAGTAAAAAGAAAGGATGCATCCAATGGTGAAAATCCAACTGTGGCACCTAACAATGGAAGGCTTGACACTCTCCCTAATGACATGCACCAGGAGAAGTCTCAGATTATTGTGGAACCTATAGAACCTGTTAACATTGGAATAGAGGAACAGCCTAAGATCATTCACTTTGCTAAGTCTCTGACTCCACTAGAAAATACTAAATTTGTACCATTCTTTAAGAAGAAGCAAGTCAACTTTGCTTGGTCATATGAAAATATGTCAGGATTGGATCCAAATTTGATTCTACATCATCTTCCACTAGATCCAGGAGTGAAACCGGTCAAATAGAAACTTAGAAAGATGCATCCACACATTGCACTGCTAGTAAAAGAACTCAAAAAACTACTAGATGTAGGGTTCATCAGGGCCATAAACTATCTAAAATGGGTCTCCAACATAGTACCAATATCCAAACTTGATGGTTGAGTCAGACTCTGCAATGATTTCAGAGATCTAAACAAAGCTTGCTGTAAGGATGATTTTCCATTGCCAAATATAGATATCATAGTCGACTTAACAGCAGGGCATACCATGTTATCATGGATGGCTTCTCTAGATACAATCAAATTAGGATAGTACCAGAAGACCAACATAAGATAGCTTTTACTTGTCCATGGGGCACTTTCTGCTAGAATGCCATGCCATTTGGGCTAAAGAACGCAGGAGCCACATATCAACGTGCTATGACCACTATATTCCATGATATGATGCACGTCACAATGGAGGACTATGTAGATGATATCCTTGCAAAGTCACTCACAAGAGAATCACACCTAGATGTGATAGAGAAGGTCTTTCAGAGACTAGAACAATTCAAGGTTAGGTTGAACCCAAAGAAATGTGTGTTTGGAGTCACCTCGGGCAAACTCTTAGGCTTCATTATATCAGCTAATGGGATCAAAGTGGATCTCGCCAAGGTCAAGGCCATCATGGAAATGCCACCACCCAAGAATATCACTCAACTATGGTCTCTACAGGGCAAGCTACAAGCAATCCGTAGGTTCATATCACAACTGGTAGACAAGTGCCAACCTTTCAGTCATCTCCTACATAAGGACATTCCATTTAGGTGGGATGAGAAGTGTGAAGATGCATTTGGCAAACTGAAGGAATATCTTATGAATCCACCTATCTTGATGCCTCCTATCCAAGGAAAACCGTTGTTACTCTACATATCTACTACACCAATAGCTCTTGGGGCTCTTCTAGTACAACAAGATTATGAAGGTAAAGAAAGAGCTGTCTACTACATCAATCGTACATTGGTGGGCTATAAACTGCAATACTGTCAAATAGCAAGATTGTGTCTGGTTGTGGTTTTTGCCTCCCAAAAACTACGACATTACATGCTAGCACATCCAGTCAAGCTTATTGCAAAGATAGATCTATTGAAATACCTATTAAGCAAAGCAGCTCTAACAGGTCACCTAGCCAAGTGGGTAATACTCCTAAGTGAATATGACATTGAATATGTAGACAGAAAGGCTATCAAAGGACAAATCATTGCTAATTAGTTAGTAGAAGCACCATTACAAGATGCCACACCAATGACATTTGAGTTTCCAGATGAATCCTTATTCAATATCTCAACACACTCATGGAAGCTCTACTTTGATGGATCCTATACAAACCATGGATCGGGGGCAGGAATCTTGTTGGTCACTCCCCATGGCGACACCATACCTAAGTCTTATCGTTTGTTATTCCCATGCACAAACAATATAGCAAAGTATGAGGCCTTGGTCATTGGTCTCAAAATGGCAACAGAATGGAAAATCAAAGGGCTACATGTCTATGGTGACTCTCAACTAGTAATCAATCAAGTCAATGATGACTATCAAACTAGAGATGAGAAGCTTATCACATACAAGCGCATGGTCAATGACTTTAAAGAGTACTTTGTGATCTCCTTTGAGCAGATACCTCGCATTGGAAACAAAGCAACAGATGCCATGGCCACCATTGCCTCGCTCCTTGAGATCCCAGAGAATGAGTCACGATACGAGTTCCTAGTGGAGTCAATTCAGCAACCAGCTTATGATCTTCCTGAAACACACTCCATATGCCTATTAGTCAGATCTGATTCACCTTGGTACTGTAAGATTTACACTTACCTCAAGGATAACACCCTCCCACTTGACTTGTCTTCAAACCAACATCGAACCTTCATCCGCCAAACCTCTTGTTATACCATTATTGCTGACACCCTATACTGACGTGGTCTAGATGGTACTTTACTCTGTTGTTTAGAACAAGAAGAATCTCAAACCACCTTATAAGACATGCATGAAGGAATTTGCGGAACACACTCTAGTAGTCCTTCCTTAGCTAAGAAACTCATGCGTTTGGGTTATTATTGGCCGAACATGGAAATAGATTCATATTAGTTTGTGAAGAAGTGCAAGTAGTGCCATATACATGAAAACCTGATACATGCACCAGCTCAAGAGCTGAGACCTTTAACGACACCTTGGCCCTTTTGCCAATGGGGACTCGACCTTGTGGGCGAAATTCACCCTCCCTCATCCAACGGCCACAAGTTCATAATAACCGCCACTGAATACTTTACCAAGTGGATTGAAGCCATTCCCCTCACCACCATCATAGGCAAACAGATTTCCTCATTCATCTTCAATTACCTCATCTGCAGATATGGAATTCCCTCATCCATTATCACGGATAATAGAAGACCTTTCAAGAACCAAGAACAGAAGACCTTTCAAGAACCAGGATGTATAAGAGCTTTGTGACAAATTCAAAATCTAACACCATTTCTCCACACCCTATTACCCCCAAGGCAACAGCCAAGCAGAAGCATCCAACAAAACAATCTTGAAACTCCTCAAGAAGACAGTCAATGATGCTGGCTGTGATTGGCACATCCAACTCAATCCTGCTCTGTGGGCCTATCGAACTAATATATGCACTCCCACAGGTGCTACCCCTTATGCCCTTGTCTATGGATCAGAAGCCATTTTTCCCATCAAGGTCAAGTTACCATATCTAAGAGTGTCATTAAAAGGTCTCATAACTGATGAAGAGTATAGAGTTTCCAGATTGCAAGAGCTAGAGCTACTAGAGGAAAAGAGACAGAAGGCCTTCAATCATCTCAAGGCATATCAGCAAATGATGTCATGAAGCTACAACCACAGAGTTTGTCCAAGAGTCTTTAAGGTTGGATATCTAGTACTTAAGGAAAATCCCCGCAATCAATAGGATCAGGAAAAGAAAGGCAAGTTTGAACCCAACTGGCTTGGGCCTTATGTGATCATTGCTGCCTATGGATCAGGGGCATATTAGTTAGCAACATCAGAAGGTGAGCTGTTTGACAACCCAATCAACAGTATGCATCTTCGCCAGTTCTATACCTAAAAGAACCCCAATGTAAGGGGGCATAAAAATACAAAAAAATCAAAAAATACAAAAAATACAAAAAAATCAAAAAATTAGAAAAATACAAAAAAAAACCAAAAAAATCGTCCTTTGGTGAAAACCTGGCAAACAGGCGCCTTGGATATGTTTCATGATGAAAACCTGGCAAACAGGCATCATGTGTACTTCTAGCTTTTGTGCAAATAAAAGCAAGTGGTGAAAACCTGATAAACAAGTGTTACTTGTGATAAACCGCTTCCTCTGTCTTTGGGAAACCAATCACCTTATGTCCATTCTTCCTTCACTCGTGTTCCATTCGATCCATATCTGTTCCATAATAAAAACCTAATGATAACCTATCATGGCTTGATACTCTATCTCTTTTGTCACCTTGTCAACCAAGGTCTTATCCAGTATCCTATCCACAGTGTCAGCCTCGCGTAGCATCTATCATCAGTGCCCACATGATCCAAGTCTGTGAACTACGATGCCTCTACTTTATCATGTAAGCAAGGCCATTTCTTCAAATGTGCCCTCTAGGCTCCCACTTACCCATCCATCCCGTGTCTAGTCCTTCTATCTATTTGAGTCTGCGCCACTTTCTATCACCTAGGTCTTAGGTCCATTAGGGTTCACCCCGAACTACATTGCCTCTACGTCATCATGCAGGCAAGGCCATTTAGCAATGAGTCCTCGAGGCACTAGGTCAATCCCTTAGGGTCCGTCTTGTTAGAAACAAGGTAGATAACTGAGAGGGGGGGTGAATCAGTTATCTCAAAATTTCCTTAACTTTCTTTTCTTTTTGTATCTTAATAATCAGTGTTGCATCAAAACATGAAAGCATATGTAATCATAAGAATAGGAATAAAATCAACACATAACACAAGGATTTTTACGTGGAAACCCTGTTAAGGGAAAAACCATGGGGTGACTAACCCAAGATTGTATTCTCTGTTAAAAGAATAAAGGAGTACAAAATGGCACTTGCCAATTAGGGCTCACTACCTGAGCACACTGCTCACAAGAGGCACACTGCCTACAAGAGACTCACTGTCTATAGAACTTACAGAAGATAATCAAGTGTTTGAACTGATGAGAAGCATCTACAAATGCAAGAGTTCAGTTCCAGTTAGGCACAATACACTAATCTGATGCACTTCATCCTTCCTCTGTTTTAATGTTGTTGCTCTGTCACATATCGAACTTGAATTACTGCTCTCACACTTATCCCTACTCTTCTTCGCACTTTATTTTATCACTTGTTCACCACACACCTACATACTAGAATCTATTTGGTATATATATCCACATCAAGGATTTCATCAACTTTCTAGTCGGCAACAAGAACACTCAAGATATTTGCAAGTTACTGATCTGTCGGTTGAATCCATGCTTGATTTGTGATGCGTATCAAAAACATAGGCATAAAAGTCATTAATCATGTCGGCCAACAATGTATGATCCCACAAATTGCTTGATCAACACCTTTTACTCATCTGGATTGAAGTCTGATACTCTGTCAGTCAGTTCTTCCTCTGTCTGCTCTACCTGACTAGAACCCAGCACTCAGATGCTCATATCTTTTCCTTGATTTATCACCAGAGGCTAAATCTCTGGAGTACAGTAGTCATGATACCCCTCTTGACTTTCCCAAGTCCACAACTTACTGAGTTACACCATCTGAGAGATCTGAACCTGATTGTTGGACCTTGTTACATACTCTCTTCTTGTTCACCGGATCAAAACATTTTTCAATCTGACTTTCGGTGAAGGCATCTTATGTATTATGGATATGTGGGATAGACTTTGTTGCCATTAATGACAACACTTATGAAGCCACACAGTGTCTCTTGCCAACACGTCTCACCAAGAAGGATTGTGGAAACTTTCACAGGGCAAACAAGCGCAAGCAAACCCCGCTTTTAGGCAGAAATTTTGACGCAAAACCTCAACCCATCCAAAGAAAAGAAATAAAGTACCTAAAGCACTCTAGATGATTTTACCTAAATTATTGCAAGAAACAAACATATCTAAATGCAAAAGTGTTTTGTGGTTGTGATCAGGTTAGGTTACAGCGTCTTGATTTTTGTTATCATGTCTTTCTATGCTACTCAAGGATGTCAAAAGCTAGAGATGCTATGGTGGGGGCATGATTCTTTTCTTTGTTTGTTGTTTTGGATTAAACTTTAGTAATGTGGCACCTTGTCTAACGACATGATCAGCAAAAGATCATTGAGGAAATCAAAGGTCTAACATGAAAGGGGGCAATCCTTGTATGTTGATACGTAAGAAATACTCAGGACATCTCGATTCAATTATACCTCAATACTTGTATTAACTTGCTAAATCAAAATTCATGTAAGCGATGCTCAAGTCCTCTCAGTTTAATTATACCTCGATGCTTGTATTTTTTTACAACAAAATAAAAAATGCCCAATGATGAAATAAGCACTTCAAAATACTTGCACTATCAAGATGTCAAAAAACCATTCACATCCACTCACATCCACAAAGCATCCATACCATTCACATCCACAAAAGCATCCATACCATATCCCATGCATATAAAGATCCAAACCATAGAGTATCGAATAAAATCTTGTGATCCCTTCTGTCGAGTCATTCTTCTATCGACCAACTTTCTATCTATCATTATATCTCTCATCAACATTTCTAGCTATCAGTCCGAGCAATGATCCAAATGCAAGTCCATCCTTAATCCATATCAATCAAGTCAAGTCAATCTTGCACAAATGATTCAATCATAAACAGTGGTCTCGATCCTTGTCTGGTCGTAAACCAACTCGATCAATTATAATCAAACATTTGTCTTATATAGGATGTAACATTGTCAAAATCAAACCAACACACGCGTTTTACACGACATGTTTCATTTCCTGAAACCAAACACTATCCTTCGTGTTGCTCTAGGGATCCATCATTCCCTGCCATGACAACACGCCTACCGTGTTGGTCTAGGGATATATCGTTCCCTGCCATGACAACACCGTCGTATATTGTTATCAGTATATCGTTGGTTTATAGCTGGACAAGGTAATACCTTGCTTGTTCTTGTATCATTTGTGCAGACTTGCTTGCTGGCTTGTGTGTGTTATCATTTTATCTTGCATCACGTATCATTTGGCTCTTTCTTCAACCGTTTTCTTCACCCCAACCTATTCTTCCAACCTTCTTCATCGTGAGATTGTCCATCTCGCACCCTCAAATTTCTCTCCTCATCCAATCTCCCGAGGGGGCATCCTCATCCTATCTTTCCATTGCCGTCTTTTTCTTCTATCTATACCTTAGCTTCTTTGAAATGATGTTACTCGACACAAATCTCATCATCTCAAACATCACATCAAAGAGGGGCAAAATCTATACGCCTAAAAATGATACGACTCTGTCCAAATAAATATTCTTAATATTTATTTAAGTCAAATTCCTCTATCAATAAATAAATAAACAATTTTTTTTATTTGATTCATATTCTCCCAAAAATTAAATAAAATCAATTTATTTAATTAAATTCCTAAATTCTTCTAATACTTCCAACAAATTAAATAATACCAATTATTTAATTAGTTCTTCCAAATTATTCTAAATTAAATAATATCAATTGTTTAATTGTTTCTTCCAATAATATCTTCTCTAAATTTAAATAAATTAAATATTTATTTAAGTTGTCTATTTCTTCTAAATTGAGTTATCTCTAAATATAATTCAATCATTGTGCATATGCAATTAAATACTCTAAATATTTAATTAAGTTAAAATATCTTCTCATCCTCATGCAACTTCTATTCTCTAGTTCTATTCTCTTAAATTGATTGATCTATTCTTTTAATTGATTTAATATTTTCAATTAACTCATTCTTCTATTTTATTAATTCATCTCATGCAAAACATAGCAAGACACATGTCTTCTTCTTATTCGCGCACATTCCTCAATAGTTCTATACCGTTGATCTTCTCATTCTTTCTATACCATTGATTTTCTCACACAAATCTCTAAATTGAACCCTCTTCTTCCATTTCATTCATCCAAGCTTTTAGTATTGTTACTCTGTAGGAATTACAGCGTGCCTTTAACACCCAAGTCATTCATTTTGCTTGCGATCACCTTGTTATCATATCACTACCATTGTTGTGAAGCTCATCTTCATTACAAAGCATCATCATAGCCATTCTCCATTGACAATCTTGGAATAGTAAGGAAGTGCACTCTCTGAGGGCCTTATTCATACATGCAAGATTGATTGAGATAAGCAACCAATGGAAGCTATGAAGTATTGAGGTTTTGCAAAGGTTTTTGTCTTTGTTTGTTTAATCTTGATTATTTTCCTTTTCGTTTAATTTTGGGTATTATTAATATTGATATATTGATTTTTCATGTTTACTCCAATTTTCCTTTAACAGTATGTATAGATATATATAGACAATCTTTTCAAAATGTCTCCTTTCATGTTATATATATAAAATCTTATATAAATTTTGACAGTCTCTTAAAAATGTCTCCTTTCATGTGATACAATTTCTTCAAAATTTTAATTGCATTTTAAGACAAAAATACCTTATTCTAATTGTATTTTAGGACAAAATTTTTAATTGTGATACATTATTAGGCTAGTACTATTGCATAAACCAATCAAAAGACAGGATTATTTTTCTTGTGGGGCAAATTTTATTTAAATTTGTACTTTTCCTATGTCAACATAATAAATTTTTAACAAAAAAATTATTGAAAAAAGATTTATGTGTATTGTCATTGGCTAAAAAAAATGACCTCTTTCTCTGCAGATTGTCAGAGAGTGCAACAAAAAGCTATAAATGCGGAGAGAATTTTGGTTTGAGGGAAGGATGTGGCAAGTAAACAAATTATGAACACAAATTTTGTCTCCCACTAGTTAAGTCATGCCTAGATGGATGGGGATAATTATGAGAGGGAAGAATCATGAGTTTTTATGAATTTTATTTTTTGCTTCATTAGGTAAAGTAAAAATTATTTTTTGTCAAAGGGACAAAGTTTTAATATTAATAATACTATTAAAATAATATTTAATAGGTTTCTACACATTTTATTTTATAAAAGATTATTTTTGGGATTTCAATTTTATTTACTCAAGAGTTAAAAATTTAGTATTTCAATTTTATTTACTAAAAAGTTAAAATTCTACAGTATCATGAAAAATATTTCGCTGTGTTATTACATTTTTTATTTTATTCTTCAAACATACAATATTTTAATACATTTTAAATTATCATGGTATTAATATTATTACATTTTAATATCTTAAGAAGACATTTCAAATCTCTATACATTCAGGGTCAGGGCTCTCCACATAATACAAATATGCGAGCTTTGTAAAGTTTAGTTTTATAACTAAGTAAATATCAATTTTATTTACCCAGGACATTTCAAAATGAACTCACATAAATTTTTCCTTGTAAATATAATAATTACAAATTTGAAATGATAAACAATTCTTTATTTTAGAAAAAATTATTACTAAACCACAATATTAGATTAATTAAAATAATTAAAATCATGTTCTCTAAAAGTAAATAAAATATTGTAGTGATCTAAATATGAATATGTTATTGTTATTATATTGTTATTTTATTCAAACTTACAATATTTTAATGCATTTTAAATTATAAAAGTATTAGTATTATTTTATTTTAAGGAAATATTTGTGTTATTTAATAGACTTTGTAAAGTTTAGTTTTATAGTTAAAATAAATATTTTAGTCCTATTTTATTGTTACTAAATTATATTATTTTTGAGATTTCAATTTTATTTACCCAAGACATTTCAACACTCTTAAAAAATTAATTTTTCAATTATTGGAATGTAATTTATCTATACAACAAATACCTAATCAACAAAAATATTACAACTAAACAAATACTATATACAACCAATAATTAATCAACAAAAAAAAATTACAACTAAACAAATACTATAATAACAACACTACAAGGTGGCCACTACATGACACTTTGTTTTTTTTAGTACTGCTTCACTCTGGGCTGTTTCAATGCAAACCCTTTCTTTATATTCACCCTCCATTGCTTTTACTAGTGGCATTGGAGAAATTTTGCGTTTTAAGTTAATGTAGCCTATTTTTTAAAAAATTATTTTTGAAATATAATGCATGTGACAGCACATTATTTTTTATTTTTATACTGAGAGGCGTTCTACACAAAGATTCAGATTCCCATAAATAATTAAGATTCAAATTCCATGTAAACAAAATTCATAAAATGTGTAAATAAATAAATTCGTAGAAGCCAAATAAATAGAAAAATAGAAAAACTTGGGCAGTTATGGAGTGAAATCTTTATCACATTAAACAAAAAATAAATAAATTCGTGGAAGTCAAATGGATAGAAAAATAGAAAAACTTGGGCAGTTATGGGATGAAATCTTTATTACGTTTGAAGAATATGAAAAGTCTTGCAGCATAGTCTCTTTAAATTAACTTATGTGAACATATCAAATATTCTAACTACAAGTAATTTACAACAAATTGGAAGATATCTCTCGGCGTACTGTAGATATATCTTTTTAAATATAAATATACTAGTTTAATATTTATTTCGAGTCTCACAATGTTTATTTTTTAATTTCAATTTTCATTTTTTTTTCCCCTAAATTTGTGTATAATTTTTAAATGAGTTTTTTAAGCCCACAGAACCCAACACAGATAGGGCCACAATTTCAAACCTCTTTTTGGTGCCGTTAGCGTTGTGGTGGCGGTGCTAAAAGCAGAAACTCTGTATTGTAGGTTCTCTCAAGAAGAATGAATTGCAATTTCCAATAGAGTTCGAGTGGACATCTTTGCATATGGAGTGCTGAGATATAAGGGACGTGCTAGATGGAATTTACATAAAATTAAGTTTACTGAAGTCTGAAACCGAAACTGCTATGGTGTTTATGAATTGGGAAGTCTTCCTAGTCCTGGTCCCGTTAGATGGTTTGCTCTATCACCAAACAACTTGCAATTTTAATGATGCAACCTTCAGCTTCTCTACATGTTTGAATGAATAGCAATTTTCAACAGAGTTGAGTAGATGTCTCGTTCATGGGTTGTTAAGGCATAGGGGACATGTTAGTGCACTGGAATGGAAATTATATTGATGTTAATAAATTGGATCGGCCTCATATACTAGTCCTATTTGTGATCCCATTTCATGATGGGACCATCAGGTTCTCTCTCCATGTGTGGAATTTAATTTCCAATACAGTCAAGAGAATGTCTTTGATGGGTTAATTAGACATAGGGAATTGGATGAAAGTTGAAGTGACTAACATATCTGAATTGGCTAGCCTTCTTGGTCCTATTCATGTCTCTGTGTGTGTGAACACTGAATAGAATGGAACTCAAAATTCCACACTTTTGATTATGCGGTCTTAACAAAAATACAAAACCGGTCTCTTCAACAAGGTATCCACTTTCCTTGTACTTGCACTGGACTTATTATGGTGCAATTACAGTGAGAATTGGTGTGAAGGGAACTTGGTTCAAAGCAGATTTCTCCTTTTTTTCTAATGATAATTGGGTGGCAATAGTAAATCAGTGCTCACATTTTAATTTCTTACTTTTCCACCCGAACATATGCAAGAATGACCTAAACTTCTAAAAGGGGATATGAATGAATTCAAATATATGATAATAAAGGTAAAGGTAAATATGATTTTGTAGTTTCCAGTCTAGTCGGTATGCCTTTTGAGTGTATGATTCCCCCTTGCAGGAACAAGGGAACCTTGTTGTTTCACCCCACACACATATACATTTCAAATTTTGTATACTATATAAATTTGCAATGGAATAGCCTGAAGCCTGCTATTGGTCAATACAGTTGTTTGTCAACTCCTTCCTAGGAAATGTCATAACTGTCTAGAAATACAAAGGGTGCATTGTCATGCAAGAATGAGTCACAGTGCCAAATAGGGATATTTACAAGGAAAATGCTAAGAATTTATAAACTCTAACATAGAATGATATGAACCTCATTACAGGGCATAATGAATCCTTGCTTAGGCTATGAAGCTTGTCACTGTCTAAACAAATTTATCCATTTTTTCACTGATTATTTGTAATGTCCCCTTCCTAATCAGTTCAGTTGGTGCACAGTTAGCCTATCTTGTGGGTTCCCATAGGCTATGTTAGGGATAGGAAACTTTGAGGTGACAATTTATCCAGTAAGACGGCAGTATCAGATGTGTTCTTGAGCTCCGGTGGGTATGATGTGTACAACACCCTTTTCTGAGGTGATTTTGGTTGAGTTCTCCAATACTTACTATTTTTAGTAAGTCAGTTTCGAGCGCCGACTGAGCTAGGCGATAGAGTTACTATATTTAGATATGTTGGTGGGAGCGGTGGATATTGACATTTTGATATTTGATATAGTCAAATGATTTTAAATTAAATAACGAAAAGTTAGTCTTTTATAAAGTTAAATTAAAGATTTAATTTTATCGTTATTTAATACATTTATTTATAAAATGACTATAGGGGCGCCGAAGTGATAAAATAAAGTGGAAATGAAATATAAGTTTTTTTGGGATGAGCACCACTTTATGAGAGACATAAGGAGTTTAAAATAAAACTAAATGTTTTATTTCCCCAACTTTGGCGTGGGGTTTGGAAAGGAAAATAAATAAGTTTTGGGGGCTCATTTGGAGGAGGCTTGAAAATATTTTTGCACAGGTGAATACCGATTGAACGGAGTTCACCATTTTCATGCTTTGTGAGGACAAAATCCCTCATAAGGAACATTAACTGTAGGATTGAGAGACATCCCAAGGTTGACTGCTGATAGTCTTATTTCACAGGATATGTTGGAGCATATTGAGCAGATTTGCAGGTGTTCATGGAAGGGTTTGAATGAAAAACATTGAAGATCTTTCAAATGACAAGTTGTGCAGGGTTTATGAGTGTACGGGGGTGTGTTTAATGCAGATTTTAATGTGAATTTGCAAACCTTTAGAGTTGTTGCTAGGCCGTACCATTTTCTAGTGTAGGTCATACCACTTTTTGGTCTTTTTGAGCATTGTTTGGAGTGAAAATCAATCGTACTTTGGCATGAAGGACATGTTATATGGAGCCTAATCAGACTCGGAGGTTAAATTTACCCCACTTTTATCGACGCGATTTCCCCCCAAATTCCTACGGGGTTAAGGGGCAGTGCCCCTTGCAGGGGTTTGGGGGCAGCGCCCCCAAGTTGAGGTCAAGGGGTAGTGTCCTTTGCGGGGTCCAAGGGCAGTGCCCCTAGCGTGCTCCCTGTCGCGATACTGGGCGGGGTCGAGGGGTAGCTCCCCCAAAAACCTCACATGATTTTTTATTATTTTATTAAGGCGTTGGGAGTTATTTTTTCATTGGCCGACTTTAAAAAACCCTAATTTGTAACTGACAAAAGTCGTGATAAAAATGGCTAACGGTTAGGGTTTCCGTTGATATTGTATTGTAGCATTTTGCAATGGTATTGAGTTGCAAGGATTGCTGGTTGTAATCGATTGGATTTACTGGATAATAATATTGGACTCTTTATTGGTGGATGTAGCCCAAGTTTGGGTGAACCACATTAAAACTTATCTCTCGCTGTTATTATTTCTGTGTATTTCTATTCCTTTGTTTAATACTTATTTGCATTTAATTGATATCTTCTGTCTGCTAACCCTAACAGGACAAAGGTTTTATTGCAAGTTATTTTGTGGAGTTTGGACTGAATTTTGGAGGAGTATTTAAATTGTTTTTGTTGTTGTTCACTCCAGACCTGGCCGTACTAGCTAGAGAGGAAACATGGCACCCTAGAGGTTGAAACGCCTAGGGTTTTGGGCTCTTCTTTCCACCATTGGAGGTGCCTAGGGTTTATGTGTTGTTCATTATTTCTTGGAAGGAGAAACTAGGGTTTGTTGTTTTTGGTGATAGATTTATAGCTCCAGTTTGTTGAAATGTCCAATTCAGACCTGCAATTAATTGAATCAACAAAAAGGTATGTTGTTATATGCATTGTAATGAGATTTTCCCATCTAGGTATCTCTTCTTTTGCCAAGACATTGCACTTTCAGTATGTTGTTGAATATGGGTGTTTGAAAATATTGTTTTGTGAAGTTATTTTCAATTATGTTTAATTTTCCATTATATCTATTGTGAGAAATAACTTCTGCCTATCCATCTTCTTCTATTAAAAAACACAAAACTAAACACACAAACATTATAAAATAGGAAAAAAAGTAGGGTGGGAAATTACAGTTGTATTAGAGCTCAACTCTTCTTACCATCTTGTGCAGTTGTGGTAGTGAACCATGCAGTGATTCCATTGAGTGATGTAGCCCAACACACATCAATATTATTTGAGAAGAAACAAGTTAAACCCAAACCTAGAAGTTCCGGCACATATGGATCTATTTGCAGGTGTTGACAGGGTTGAGGTAGACATGGGTGATAGAGAGCACGATGAACTGAGTACTAGAGATATTTTAAATGATCTTGTCAGGGGACAACAAGAATTGCAGTAGAATATGAATCAAATTTGAGCCCTTTTGGCTAAGCAGATTGAGGGAAATAACAATAATAATAATGGTAATGGAAATGGCAATGGGGGACATGGAGATGGAAATGGCAACAGAAGGAATAGTGATAACGAGGATGGTTCAGTCAATAATAGGGCAGAAAATTAGCATTCTATGACTGGAACAACAAACACTAGATCTTGTATGCCTATTTTTTCTCCATGGGATAACCCTCCAGTGGTTAATGAACCCACATAAAATGAGTTGTAGGACCATATTATGAGGAATATGAGGGATTCAGGAGTAGAATTCTAGGTCGAAATGTCATTTCACGATTACATGGATCTCAGATTGAGGCATAGACCCCATAAAGATGGGTGTGGCAGATTTTATAACCAGGAATTGCAAAAGAAAGTGAGTAAATTATCCATTCCTTACTTTGATGGCTCAGAGAAGACTACAGCTAGGGTGTGGGTACAGAGATTAGATAGCTTCTTTTAGCTCAGTCCTATGCCAGAGGATGAGGCTATTACATATGCTACTCTTCATCTAGATGGTAGTGCCCATGAGAGGTGGCACCATGGTATGGTCACTTTGGGGCATGATCAGATTACCTCTTATGCCGAGTTTACTCAGAGGTTGATGGATAGGTTTGACAAGAGGGATCCTAAGTTGTAGTTTAAGGAGTTGGCTCAGTTGAAATAGTGGGGTTCAATGGACACGTGCATTTCTGAATTCCAAAAGTTATCTGTGATGGTGATCAACATTTCTAAGAGGAGGTTGACTATCCTCTTTATTGATGGTCTTTCAGATCCATTGAGAGGTTGGATTAAGGCCCTCAATCCACCTTCCTTACAAGATTCCTTAAAGAAGGTGAGAGATATGGAGTCATCCACTTTGAGGAGTAAATTTCAGACCAAAGGTTTCTTTCATAAGAAAGACAAGGACAAGAAGCATTTTCAGAGAGACTCCAATCCACCAAAGAAGGGACCTTCGAGATTAGACAATGATCATCTCAATGATCTCAAATGGAAGAAACTATGTTTTCATTATAGGGAGCCTTGGGACCCATCACACAAGTGTGCTGCCCAAGCCAAGGCTAAGCAGATAGAATACTTTTCAGCAGAAGAATACATAGATGACGAGGCAGATCAACATGCCAATTCAAGGAATTCAAAGAGGGAGAACTCTTCAGATGAGTCCGAGGAGTAGGAAGATGATAGGCCCATAGCTCAACTCTCTAGCATCTAGAAAGAGGGCTCATTCTGTTGGTGAAATATTTTCACTTTACATAAGTTAATTAGGGATACACCTTTATTTTAGCCTCATGACATGTGTCATAGGATTTTCATCTTCAACTCCCCACTTTGTCTCTTCATTAGATAGTGGTGGTGTGTATATATTTACATTTCATTAATGTATAATGTAACTTCTACTTTAGGAATGTGAAGCACTTATTCCTGAATATTTTTGGCTTGTGCATTATCCTCTTGCAGCTCTCTCTTGTAGAAGATTTCTTGCAGACGATCTTGGCTCCTATGGGTCTTTGTGTGACTCCAACACATTCAGGATTCAGGAGTTCTTGGAGGATAGAGGGTAGTTACTATTCTTGACACAGGAGCCACTCATAACTTCATTGATGAGGGGCTAGTAGCTAAAAGGGGACTCAAGATAGAAGAATTCAAAGGGTTCAAGGTGAGAGTAGTGGATGGTTTTGTTATCACTTGGAAGAGGAGGATTCCTAACTTGACTATTCAATTGAGTGATTATGAGTTCTAGGCTAATTATTATGTGGTGAGCATGGGGGAGATGGATGTGGTTCTTGGCATGAGATGGCTACATGCAATTGGAGAATTTTACCTCAACTTGCATACCATGGAGATGAAGTTTGAGGTTGATGGGAGGAAGCATGTGCTTAGGGGAATGTCATATGGTGGTTTACATGTGGTGTCTCTCAAGAGGATTGAAAGACTTCTTAGACATGATCAGGTAGAGTGGACAGCAAAGTGCTTAATTATGTCCATAGTGACTGAGCAACAGAAGCAGAGTTACCACCCTGATATACAGGCTTTGTTGTCCAAGCACAATAAAGTGTTTAGTTGCATTCCACTTGGGAGGCCTCTTGAGAGGGGTATTGAGCGTGTGATAGAGTTAGAGGAAGGACCCAAGCTGGTCATTGTTACTCCCTACAGTCATCCGAAGAGGTTGATGGATGAGATTAAGAAGGCTATCAAAGAGCTTCTTGAGATGGGGCACATCAAGCCAAGTAAGAGTCCCTTTGCTTCAGCAGTAGTGTTGGTGAAAAAGAAAGATGTGACGTTAAGGATTTGTATTGACTATAGGGCATTGAACAAGAAGATGATTAGGAATCAATACCCCATCCCACGTATTGATGAGCTCATAGATGAACTTCATGGTGTTTGCTACTTCTCTAAGATAGATTTGAGATCAGGGTACCACTAGATTTGAGTTAGGGAAGAGGATGTGGAGAAAATGGCATTGTGATGCCATTATGGTCACTTCAAGTTTTTGTTTATGCCTTTTAGCTTAACCAATGCTCCAACTACATTTCAGTTCTGCATGAATAGGGTGTTTCGGGATCAGTTGAGGAAATTTGTCCTCATTTTCTTTGATGATATATTGATTTTTAGCAGGACTTGGGAGGAATATCTACAACATATTGATGAGGTGTTGATTATTTTGGAGAGGGAGTCACTATATGCCAAAAAGTCTAAGTGTGAGCTTGGCATGACCAAGCTCTTGTATCTTGGTCATATTATTAGCTCTGAGGGTGTTAGAGTGGATCTTGAGAAGATTAGAGCAATTATGGATTGGCCTCCACCTAAGAATCTCTCACAACTCAAGGGATTCTTTGGTCTTTGTGGTTTCTACAGGAGGTTTGTCAAAGGGTTCT
Organism: Cunninghamia lanceolata; assembly: GCA_027924645.1. NCBI lineage: Eukaryota > Viridiplantae > Streptophyta > Pinopsida > Cupressales > Cupressaceae > Cunninghamia > Cunninghamia lanceolata. Next base: position 1,720,123 of record BSBN01000925.1, on the reverse strand, counting down.
CTTAGGTAGTTGCCCCACTTATAGATTTGACCAAGAAGGGGCCATTTGTTTGGTATAATAACACAGCAGTATTTTGATCAGTTCAAGCAGATAATGAGCACTTTCCCAGTATTGGCTATTCCTAATTTCTCCAAACCATTCAAGTTGGATTGTGATGCTTCTAGAGAGGGATTAGGTGCAGCATTGATGCAGGATAAGCATCCCATAACATTTGAGAGCAAGAAACTGTAGGCTGCCGAGAGAGGTTACAACATTTATGATAAGGAGATGTTGGCTTTTATGCATGCTTTAGCTAAATTCAGACAATACTTGGTGAGAGGCAAGTTTATTCTTAAGACTGATCACAACAGACTCAAGCATTTCCTGAATCAGAGAGACCTCAATGACAGGCAACAAAAATGGGTGAGTAAGTTATAGGCTTATGACTTTAACATAGTTTATGTCAAGGGAAAGAAAATTATTGTTGCCGATGAATTGTCCTGGAGACCACACCTGTGTTCCTTAGTGGAGATTTTAGCTGATTGGAAAGAGTTAATTTTCATAGAATATGCTAAGGATTAGTGGGCTACATGTGTTATAGAGGGTACCATTCAGGATGACAGGTACACCATTGTAAATGATCTCATCATTTACAAGGGTAGGATATTGTTGGTACCTAAATTCGAGGTTAAGAAGAAGATTTTGAGGGCTTTTCATGATGTCCCTATGGCTGGTCACCCCAAGTATTTCAAGACTTATAGGCAGATCTAAGAAATATTTGCATGGAAAGGACTCAAAATAGGAGTTCTTAAGTATGTTTGTGAGTGCCTCACTTGTTAGCAAAATAAGTATGAGCATTCTTATCCTGTTGGTTTACTATAGCCCCTACCGATTCCCAATCAGAAGTGGGAATGCATCTCCATGGATTTTATTACAAGGTTTCCCAAGGCCTAAGGTAAGGAATGTATCTTTGTTGTGGTGGATAGATTGACCAAATTCGCCCACTTCTTTGCTATTTCAGCCACATACACAGTAGTACAGGTTGCTGATTTGTTCTTCAAGGAGGTATTCGGGCTTCATGGGTTGCCTAGGAGCATAGTGAGTGACAAGAACAACAATTTCCTAAGTCATTTTTGGTAGGAGCTCTTCAGGTTGAGTGGGACTAAGCTCATTCCTAGTACTGGTTATCACCCATAGACTAACGGGAAAATTGAAATTGTTAACAAGTGGGTGGAAGGATACCTCAGGAACTACATTGCAGGGAAGAAGAAGGCATGGGTTAAGTGGCTCCACCTTGGTGAGTATTGCTACAACACCACTTACCATATGTCCATACAGATGTCACCATTCATGGCATTATATAGATCTATAAGGCACCAAACTTCTTAGACTTGTTGTTTGGGGATAGGGCAAAGGATTTATTACAGGTGTAAGGACCCAACTCCTTATTAAAAAAATAATACTAACTCTAAATTCAAAAATACTGAGGAAAGAAAAATTTTGATCAATAGATGCAGATTCATAAAATTTTACTCAAAGAAGTGCTCTTGATAAATGTTATAGAGGTTAGACAACTAGAGTTGATTTTCCAAAGTCATCAAGACCTTAAAAGATCACCAATCTTAATCTAGTGAAGAGAGAGGGTAAATTACATAAGATAACATATAAGAACAGCTGATCAACACATACCTTAATTCCTTCATTTCACCCTGCATTTATTTTTGTAACTTACTTTTCTCCAGCGACTTGTATCCTTATTATCTACACAAAACTAACTAGATAGTCTTATGTTAATCTAACTTAGAATCATTATACAAGAAGTTAAGGTCACAATATTTATAGAAGTTAAGAATCAAATACTTCATCATTCCTTTGAACCTAAGTACTAGAGGCTTCTTGTTATCTGACTTGCTCTATTATGTTTTTGAGATTATGATGTTAATTATGAAAGAACACCCTATATCATGGGATCTGAGTACTGGGGGCATCATTTGCCTTTCAGATTGTCTACATACCCTTTATCCATGGGATCAAGTGGTGCAGGAGCACCTAGAAAATCATGTTTTCTTTTGTAATAAGGTCTATTTGACCAATGCTTTTCATTTTCAGTCTAGGTTCATTTTGTAAGTCCCAAGTGACTTAGGTTACATTTGGTCTAATTGTTTGTATCAAGACGGTTGGTCTCCCAGCGGCTTGGAATCAGTTGGGTTCTCTCCTAGCCGCTTGGATCGGTTGGTTTTCCCTCAGGGCGAGTTTATAAACCCAGGGGAATGAACCAAATGAGCATATATGGTAATCTGATCGAAGAAGGAGTGTGATCAAATCTAATTGTGCTAAGGAGAAATAGAATCATTATGTTCCGTCAATTCAATTTTTGTTTCCTGTAATTGCAATTTGTATAGCTGTAGATTTCCATTCTCTCTATGCTTTCCATTTTGTTATTGTATGTCATCGTGAAGCATTTCACTAGTGAGATTTCTGTCAAAATCAGTGGAATGGCTTCTTTGTATAAATATTTTCTTTCGTTTCCTATTTTGTTCCATTGTTCAGCAGTGCAGAGGATCTAGAAAGTGCATTTCGCACAATAGGTTGACCTAGCATCTCCATGTGCTAGGGTTCAGAGAAGGTAAACTGTGCAATGGTGTATCGGCGTATCAACATAGAAAACCCTAAGGTGGCTAATACCAATTGTCATGCCGACGACCGGAGGTCAGAAGTGACATCAGAGTGATCAACCAGGGCCTATAAGTGCTCGTCGATGAGGAAGGTCTCATCGAAGGTAGAGCGAAGTGGAGTCATTGGTGTAAGGTGGACTAATGGAGAGACTTTAGTAAGTCATTCTAACCGGCAGTTGTCTAGCCAATGGTGATGTATCAATGATTCATTTGTTACTTTGTCGATTGTGACTAAATTGGGACCTGATCTGTTGTTTCCGTTGTGCACTCCCCATCATATTGGTATTAGAGCAAGAAAAAGATTTGGGCAGCAAGTCGAATTGAGGATTTGCAGGAGTGTTGGCGTTTGGGTGCTGTCTGTGAATGTTTATGTTAGATAGAGAAAGTGAGACAGAGGCAGAGAGGATGCCTCCCAAAAGTATGTCATAGGATGTTGTTAAGAAGTTGATCGAGGAGATGCTTGAATCTAAGTTGGGAGAGTTCAAGCACTCCAAAAGCAAAGATAGGGAAGATGAAAGTGATAGCGATGAAGGCGATACAGAAATTGAGGAAACCAATAAAAAGATAGAGGAGATACCAACAGACCAGAGGGCATTTGTAAATAAATTGAAGTCAGTCAATAGGGACACCATAGATGGGTTACCTATGTATAGTGGAAGTATGGAAGCTGAAGAGGTGATTGACTAGATTGAGGCATTGAACAATCACTTCGAATACAAAGAAGTCCATGATGATAAGAGGGTTAAGTTGGCAAAGGCAAGATTGAAGGGATCTACTCTTGCATGGTGGAATTATGAGCAAGGAGAGAGAGTTAAGGAGGGGAAGAATATGATAACCTCCTGGGAAAGGATGAAGACCAAAATCAAGGCACAATTCTTACCTCTGGACTATAACGCGCAGATGTATAAGAAATTGCAGAACCTCAAACAGAGAGATGTTGATGTGAATGCATACACACAAGAGTTTCATAAACTCAGTCTTAGATCAAAGAGACAAGAAGAAGAGCCAGAGAAAGTGGCCAGGTATCTGAATGGCCTAAGGATGAACATCCAAGATGAGATCAGCATCTTAGCACCAGAAACAGTGAACAAGTGTTTCCAAATGGCCTTAAGGGCTGAAGAGAAGATAAAGAGAAATAGTGAGCAGAATAATAGAGGTAGAGGTGGAAGGAATTCCAGAGGCAGAGATAGTTTTGGAGGAAGAAGTCCTAAGTAGAGGTCTAGTGGTGAGTCTAGCCAAGAAGAGCAAGTTGGAGACTCTAGTAGCAGAGGAAGCTACCGAGGAAGAAGGCCTAATGGAAGGGGTGGGACAAGTGGATCAGGTAGAGGATCCAAATTCTCCAATATGAGATGTTATAACTGCAATCAGATAGGACACCTAGCATACAAGTGTCCAGAGAAGGCCTCAACTTCTCATGGTGGTGAGAAGAGAACCACTTTGATTCGAGAAGATGCAAGGAGTGTGACATCTCCTAAAGTGAATCTAGCATCAGAAATGGGAGAAAATATGATGATCAAGAGGACGTTGCTCAAGGAACCAGTGCAGACTAAACCATCTCAAAGAAGGGCTTTGTTTAGAATCAACTGCAAGATCCAAGGTAAGGTTTGTAAAGTTATTGTTGACTCTAGTTCTACTGATAATATTATATCTTTGGAAGCGTGAATAAGTTGAAGTTAGAAAAGATACCCCATAGCAGTCCATATAAAGTCAGTTGTTTGAATAAGGGGCAGCACATACTCATCAATGAACAGGCATGGGTAGAATTCAGTGTTGGGGGGTATAGGGATAAAATTTTGTGTGACATCCTTCCAATGGATGCTTGCCATCTTTTGTTAGGCAGACCATGGCAGTTTGACAGAAAGGCTCATCATGAAGGAGAAAAGAATGCTTGCTCATTCCAAAAGGATGGTGCGACTTATAACATACAGTCATTGGTAGAAGAGGATCCACAGCATGTAGGGTCTAGTGTAATGATGGTAGGAGAGAAAGAATTCATGGACACATTAAAGGAAAGTGATGGATTAGGTTTTCCTTTGATTGTGAAGCCTAAGGGGGAAAAGAAGAAAAGTGTGAGAGAAGTAGGGCCTAAGGAGGTCAGAGATTTGCTTGAGAGTTATAAAGGAGTGATTGCAAAAGATATACCTGATTCCCTACCACCTGTCAGAGACATTAGCCATTAGATAGATCTCATACCAAGAGCAGTACTTCCTAATAAGCTAGCATACAAAATGACTCCTCACAAAAATGAAGAGATAGCAAACTAGATTCAAGAACTCCTAAACAAAGGGCTGATAAGGAAGAGCCTTAGCCCATGTGCAGTACCCACTATTTTAGCCCCAAAGAAGGATGAGAAATGGAGACTGTGTACTAATTCTAGGGCAATAAATAGGATAACCATCAGGTATAGGTTTCCTATTCCTCAAATAGAAGATCTAATGGATTATTTGGGGGGTGCTACCTATTTCTCTAAGATAGACTTGAAGAGTGGGTACCATCAGATAAGGATAAGAGCAGGGGATGAGTGGAAGACAGCTTTCAAAACCAATGAAGGGTTGTATGAGTGGCTTGTGATGCCGTTTTGTCTTTCAAACACCCCTAGCACCTTTATGAGGTTGATGAATGAGGTGTTGCAAGAATTCATAGGGAAATTTGTGGTAGTCTACCTTGATGATATTTTGGTGTTCAGTAAGAGTAAGGAAGAGCACTTCAACATTTGGAGATAGTCTTGAAGAGGCTACAAGATCAGAAGTTACTGATAAACTTGGAAAAGTGTGACTTCATGAAACAAGAATTGGTGTACCTAGGTATTGTCATCTCTAAGGGTGATTTGAAAATGGATTCTTCCAAGGTAGAGGCTATTTTGAATTGGCCTACACCTAGGATAGCAAGAGAGGTCAGAAGTTTCCATGGCTTGGCCACATTTTACAGAAAATTTATTAAGAACTACAATGATATTTATGTACCTATGTTGGAGACCATCAAGGGTGGAGGAAAGATGAAGTTTGTGTGGACAAAAGAGGCAAATCAAAGTTTTGAAAGTCTAAAACAGAAAGTCGCTAAGTATCCTGTCTTAGTGTTACCTAATTTCAATAAGTTTTTCACAATTGAATGTGATGCAAGTGGGCTGGCCATAGGAGCAGTGTTGAGCCAAGAAGGTAGACCAGTAGCCTTCTTCAGTGAAAAGTTAAATGAAGCCAAGAGGAAGTACTCCTCTTATGATTTAGAGTTGTATGCTATGGTACAAGCTCTGAAAAAATGGAGGCACTACTTTCTTCCAAAAGAATTTATTGTATACAATGACAATCATGCTCTCAGTTTTTTGAATGGACAGGAAAAGCTCAACCATAGACACATGAAATGGGTGGAAAGTCTTCAAGCATACACCTTCATCATCAAGCATAAGAAAGGAATAACCAATAAGGTTGTTGATGCTTTAAGTAGAAGGGTGTTGACAGTGCAAGAAGTGCAGCTACAAAGCATGGGTGTTGAGGCACTCAAAGGGTTGTATGAAGAGGACCAAGTTTTCAAGGAGATTTACAAGGTATGCAGTGAGTTTACCAATGCTTTCCATAGTGAATTTTTAGATTATACATTGCAGGATGGACTTTTGTTTAAAGGAAGTCAACTATGTATCCCTAAGTGTTCAATGAGGGATAATATAGTGAAGGAGAAACATAGTGGTGGTTTAGGAGGACATTTTGGGCACAATAAGACCTTAGATCTTATAAGAAGATTTTACTTTTGGCCAAGAATGCAATCTGATATCAGAAGGTTTGTTGAGAGTTGTATGATTTGCCAGAGAGCAAAGGGGGTCTCAACCAATGCAGGACTGTACCAACCTTTGCCCATACCAAACAGACCTTGGGAAAGTTTAAGTATGGATTTTGTGATAGGATTGCCCAAGACAAGAATAGGTTATGATAGTGTGTTTGTTGTGGTAGATAGGTTTAGCAAAATGGCTCACTTTATTCCTTGTAAGACCACCAATGATGCTAGTTACATTGTAGGTTTGTTCTTTAAAGAAATTGTCAGGATTCATGGGTTACCTTTGAGTATTGTATCTGACAGAGATAGCAAATTTGTGGGACATTTCTAGAGAACCTTGTGGAAACAATTGGGTACAAATTTGTCTTTTAGTTCAGCCTATCATCCTCAGACTGATGGGCAAACTAAGGTTGTGAACAGGTCATTAGGCAATCTGCTGAGATGTTTGACAAGAGAACATGGCAGTAGTTGGGATGTGGTACTTCCACAAGCAGAGTATGCCTATAATGATTCTACAAATAGAAGTACAAGTCTAATTCATTTTGAAGTTATCTATGGTAGCCATCCTAGAGATATTTTTGAATGGCGAGATGTTCAAGGGTTGGACAAAAGAAGTGGACATGCTGATACATTTGTAGAGGCTATGAAAGAGATCCATCAACAAGTCAGAGATACTCTACACTAGAACAGTCAGAAGATCAAGGCTAGAGTGGATCAAAGAAGAAGGGATGTGCAGTACCAAATAGAAGATATGGTCATGGTTCATCTCAACAAGAACAGACTGCCCACAGGAAAACACAACAAGTTGATGATGAGAAAAATTTTACCTTGTTGGATTCTAGAGAAATATGGTTCTAATGCTTACAAAATTGAACTCCTTGATGATATTGCTATTTCACCTATCTTCAATGTTGTTGATCTAACATTATATAGGAGTCCTGATACAGAAGAAGGTACAACAGATTCTATCCACAACACTGCCGAGTGGGTGCAGTATTTACCATCTAAGGAACCACCGAAGATGGAGTGCATCTTGGATAGTAGGACAACTAAGAAGACAAGAAATCAGACCTATTTTAAGCACTTAGTCAAATGGAAAGGACTTCTAGACTTAGAGGCCACATGGATGCTGGAAGAAGACATAAAAAAGTAGGGTGGTGATTTGCAGTCGTTAGTCTCTAAGAGGACTTGAGACAACTTTCACCCAGGGAGTATGATGTAGGAGCACCTAGAAAATTATGTTTTCTTTTGTAATAAGGTCTATTTGACCAATGCTTTTCATTTTCAGTCTAGGTTCATTTTGTAAGTCCCAAGTGACTTAGGTCACATTTGGTCCAATTGTTTGTATCAAGACAGTTGGTCTCCTAATCGCTTGGAATCGGTTGGTTTCCCTCAGGGCGAGTTTATAAACCTAGGGGAATGAACCAAATGAGCATATATGGTAATCTGATCGAAGAAGGAGTGTGATCGAATGTAATTGTGCTAAGGAGAAATAGAATCATTCTATTCCATCAATTCAATTTCTGTTTCCTATAATTGCAATTTGTATAGCTATAGATTTCTGTTCTCTCTATGCTTTCCATTTTGTTGCTATATGTCATCGTGAAGCATTCCACTGGTGAGATTTCTGTCAAAATTAGTGGAATGGATTTGTTGTATAAATATTTGCTTTCATTTTCTATTTTGTTCCATTGTTCGGTGGTGCAGAGGATCCAGACAGTGCGTTTCGCATAGTAGGTTGACCTAGCATCTCCATGGGCTAGGGTTTGGAGAATGTAAATTGTGCAATGTCATATCAGTGTAGCAAACCCTAAGGTGGTCAATAGAAATTGTCACGTCGACGAGTGGAGGTCGGAAGTGACATCAAAGTGATCGGTTTATCGACAACTCTGGAGAAAGCCCGACCGATAGTGAATGTCTCACCAAGGATGTTGTTTCATCAGTGCATTGGCCAGGGCCTATAAGTGCTCATCGACGAGGAAGGTCTCACCAAAGGTAGAGCGAAGTGGAGTCATTGATGTAAGGTGTACTGATGAAGAGACTTTAGTAAGTCATTTCGACCAACGGTTGTCTGGCCGATGGTGATGTATCAGGGTTCATTTGTTAGTTTGCCAATTGTGACTAAATTGGGACCTGATCTGCTATTTCTACTATGCGCTCCCCATCATCAAGGTCCCCTCCGAATGTAACTGACACTGGGTTTTGTGAATATGTAGTTCTTTCTTGCACTATGTTTGATGCAACTGTGAGTGGGTATGCAATCCTTTCTAGGGTGATTCCCCACCCTAGACAGTTCTTCATTAGCTGTCACCCACTCAGGTGAAACAGGGATGAAATTAAGTCCACTATTAGAAACACCTAGAAGGGGTGTTTATCGTTCAACCCTAGTGTTGAGGAATCTCTATTAAGTGTCCACTCAAGGAATTAAGTTTACTTCCACAATTCAACTTGGGTATTCTGGTGACTAAGTCCATTCGAGATTCCCTAGTGCTTTCTAATCACCAAGATCTGTGAAGGTGAGGTGAGAGCATATGGCAACTAGGTTTCTTGTTTGGACTGATTTGCCTTAACTGACATTTTACAAGGAATAGATTATCCTAATATAAAATGTCTTACACTAAACCAATAGGTTTGCATATAATTTATTTTTTCATATATGGTTTGTACAGTACTATTGCAGTGTATCACTTATAAGAAAATAACCCTTGGTCACAACATAGGTTTCCCACAACTTTAAATCATGCAACAAGATATATAGCTTACCCAAGACATTAACATGTTATCGCAATATATAGTTTACCATGAACAAACTAGCTTATACCAAAAGCATCTTCTAGATTTCTTCAAGGAGAATTTATAAGCCATAATAGATTTATCATAATTCAATCTACACAAGTAAGGGGTACAAAATATTTATTGAATTACATGGGGACCATTACAATAAGTAAGAACCTTCTTGTACTAAAACAAAAGAGAGACACTATAACATTTTGGCACGATAAGAGCACTTATTCAAAGAAGACATAAAATACAATAGCAATCTTACGTAGAGAAATGTAACAACTCTATCTACTTAACACCAGTACACATAACAATGGAATGGTGACTTAAGATAAAAGACACAATATAGCTCTTTCCTACCTAATCATCATTATATAGATGAATTAGTATAAGGAGTACGAAAAATAGAAATGGTTCCATTCAATTTACGAAGAGTACAAAATAAGGATTATCTCTACTCTAAAATTTACAAAATTGATGTCACAAAAGATAAGATATTACATGCTCAAAATCTAATAAATCAAAGAACTATAAGGTTAATTTCTACAAAAGGTAATGGAATCAAGATCTTACCATAGTCAAGTATTTAGTTGTTTTGGCTGAGACTCCTCAATACTCTACAACCTACACTCCATTGGTTATTTATACGTATTCAATTGCAATATGCTTAGAGACAAATTCTCCTATGACATTAGTACACAAATCGAGGAAGACTAACTTAAGTCACACAACACCATATGGTTCACTCTTTTCGATCATCATGAATAGTCCAAGTATAGAAGAACCTTTCATTCATTATACCTAACATAGGAATCATATGAATTTTCCTATTATAATCAATCATATATCAACCACGTCATAGAGAGAACTTAGAAGATATAGTCATACATTCATACATGATCCATGGAATAAAGACATGTTATCACATTGAGTTCTAAAATACACTATCTCTGAACTAGCTATGTTCTAAAAGTATAATAAATTACCTTAACCAGAGATCAAATAATTCCAAGTTTCCCTATAATTTATAAATAACAAAAGATTTATAACACAAGGGTGATTTCCCCCAACTCCAAACTTAAATTTTAGTATATGAATACTACAATCAATTTATTGGCCAACAATAACTCCAACTCCAATTCATATTACTCACATAGGTTTTTGATATCCTATTCAAACGTAATTATGACATCAAATAATATAATAAATTTAAGTTTTTTCTCTCATTATCCGCTATCTAAATCCTACTCTATTAAGAATGATAAATTAAGTAAACCGAATCTATATAAAAGAATGTTACTCTATTATAAGGAATGATACTCAATCACATATGTAACCCTTATTGCATTACACCTACAGTTGATCATTATGTGTGCATGGTTGACCTTCTTGCCTGTGCTGGCTATCTTGAGGATAGCCTAAACTTTATCATTGAGATACCAGTTAAATCTGTGGTGGTTGTATGGATGTGTTTTCTTGGTGCCTGTAAATAACATATGAATATAGGCTTATGAGTATTTATAGCGATGTTGCTTTTTATTTGGATCCTAAAAATGTTGTTAACTTATGTTTTCTCATACATCTATGCAGAAGTGGACAAGTGTGGTGAAGTTCAAATTGGGTAAAGAGATTTATGAAAGATAAAAGGATTAAAAAGATCACTAGCTGTAGTTCGATTTAAGGGCATAAAATGGTACATGTTTTAGTGTAGTAGGTGGATCACATCCATAGACAAAAGAGATCTATGCAAAGTTGGAGAAATTGGCTTGGAAGATGAAGGCAGCAAGGTATTTTCTAGATTCAAGATATTTACTTAATACTGTGGAAGAATAGGAAATAGAATTATTTCTCTGCCACCATAGTGAAAATTGCATTTGGTTTGTTAAACATGCCCCAAGGAACAACTATTAGAGTTGTTAAGAACCTTCGAGTATGTGTTGATTTCCACACTGCAACAAAACTTATCTCTAAGATTGTTGCAAGAGATATTGTTGTGAGAGATGTGAATCATTTCCATCATTTTAAATAGGGACAATTTTCTTGTGGGGATTATTGGTGATGCTAGATGAAGCAATCTAAAAAATAGGCTTCCACTATAATAATGTACAGTGTCAGATCTCTAGTAATAATGAAGGGACATCCATCAAAGAAAAATAGGAGGATTTTTGTCAAATGTAGTAGTTGTAAGTGCCCTGGTAGACCTGTATGCAAAATGTGGAATCATAGACAAGGCATGTGAATTGTTTGACAAAATCCTAGAAAGAAGTGTGGTCTCATGGACTGCAATGATCGCAGGATATGCACAAAATAGATTTATTGGATTTTAGAAATTTTAAGCAAATGCAATTGGCAGGTGTAAAGTCAAATTCCACAACCTTTTCCAGTGTCCTCCCTGCTTGTACCAAAATGGGAGCTTTCGAACAGGGTATGGACATACATCAAAGCATAAAGGAAAGACAAATTTCATCTCATGTTGTAGTTGCAAATGCCCCGATGCACATGTATGCAAAATGTAGAAGCACGCACAAAGCACATGAACTATTTGACAAAATGCCTCAAGAAATGCAATGATTGTAGGATACACAGAAAATTGTGGTGTTGAAAAGGCTTTAAAAAATTTCAAGCAAAAGCAGCTAGTAAGTGTAAAACCAGAATCCACAACCTTGGCAACATCCTCCCTGCCTATGCCAAAATGGGAGCTTTTAGACAGAGTATGGACATCCATCAAAGCATAATGGTAAGGGGATGTTTGTCAGATATTATGGTTGGAAATGCTTTGGTAGACATGTATGAAAAAAAATGTGGAAGCATAGATAGGTCGTCTGTGCCCTTAATAGAACCCCTCAAAGAAATGTAGTTTCATGGAATGCCATGAGTGCATGATATATTCAAATGGGTTTGTTGAAAAGGCTTTAGAAACTTACAAGAAAATGCAAATGGCAAGTGCAAAACCAAATTCCACGGCCGTTACCAGCATCCTCCCTGCGTGCTTTCTCCTCCTCTCATCTACTATCCTTCCTCTATTTTTCCCTTGCCAAAAGCAAAGTGCAAAAGAGGAAGAAAGCCCTTCCAGTATACTGCAACAAGAAACCCTTGGCGGCGCCTTCTAAGTGCCGAGTAGTCAGGATAAAAACAAAAACAAGTAAAGTGTTTCAGGGTATGCTTTTCCTCCTGGTGCCCTAACTCGCCAAAGGGGCCTTTTTTTTCCCCCGTAAGTCTGCCAAGTAACCCTAAATCTGATTTCTCCACAAAACATAGCCACGTTTCAACAAATAAAAATATAATAATATCATTTCAAAACTATTTTTTATTAGTGCTACAAAATATAATGACATCAATGTTGTTTAAACTTATATAATACTATATTAATATTGTTAATAGTTATAAGTATTATTTAGAAATAATAGCAACATTTTATAATATTAAATGATAATTAAATAATAATAATTTTACTAACAATTAGCAATTAAAAACAAGAGTCGAGATTAATTAATTAAATGAAAAGGCTATAGACGACATTTCGCAGAAGCATTTAGAATAATTAATATTACTAATTAGATATCGACATTTTAAATTTCAAACAAATAGGGTTGTGACAACATGAGAGCCAAGACATCATGAAGTCCTTGAAGGAGAACCTCCAGAAAGCTCAAAATTAGCAGAAGCAATACACAGATCAACATCAGGTTGAGCATTCTTTTGAGGTTGGTGATATGGTCTATTTGATGTTGTAGCCTTATAGACAATCCACTCTCAAGAGGAGTGGTGCAGAGAAGTTGAAGCCACAATAATATGGCCCATTCAGAGTTTCTCGATGAGTTGGGGAGGTGGCTTATGAGTTAGAGTTGTTGGCAAAGAGTAGAGTTCATAATGTCTTCCACATATCTCACCTCAAGAAGGCATTGGGGCACAATGTGTTTCCTTCTATTGAGTTTCCACCTCTTGATGAAGAGGGTAAGTTGATTCTTATTCCAGAGGCAATCATCGACACCAAGGAGTGTACTCTGTGGAAGAGGGTTATCAAGGAGTATTTGGTGAAGTGCAAGAATTTTCTGGTAGAGGATGCTACTTGGGAGAATGAGCAGATTTTGCAGCATCTAGAGTTGAGATTGCTTGAGGACAAGCAATTTTGGGAAGGGCAAACTGTAATGTCCTCTTCCTAATCAGTTTAGTTGGTGGACAGCTAGCCTATGTTGTGGGTTCCCGTAGGCTAATATGTTAGGGTTATGGAACTTTGAGGTGATAATTTATCTAGTAGGATGGCAGTATCAGATGTGTTTTTTAGCTCTCATGGGTATGATGTGTACAACACCCTTTTTTGAGGTGATTTTGGTTGAGTTTTCCAATACTGACTATTTTTAGTAAGTCAGTTTCGAGCACCGACTGAGCCAGCTGGCAAGGTTACTATATTTAGCTATGTCAGTGGGAGTGGTGGATATCGACATTTTGATATTTGATATAGTCAAATGATTTTAAATTAAATAATGATAAGTTAGTATTTTATAAAGTTAAATTAAAGACTCAACTTTATTATTATTTAATACATTTATTTATAAAGTGACTATAGGGGCGCCTAAGTGATAAAATAAAGTGGAAATGAAATATAAGCTTTTTTGGGATGAGCACCACTTTATGGGAGACATAAGGAGTTTAAAATAAAATTAAATGTTTTATTCCCCCAACTTGAGTGTGGGGTTTGGGAAGGAAAATAAATAAGTTTTGGAGGCTCATTTGGAGGAGGCTTGAAAATATTTTTACATAGGTTTATGTTAGCTGAACGGAGTTCACCATTTTCATGCTTTGTGAGGATGAAATCCCTCATAAGGAACTTCAACTATAGGATTGAGAGACATTCCAAGGTTGAATGCTAATCTAGTCTTATTTTAGAGGCTATACTGGAGCATATTGAACAAATTTGCAGGTGTTCATGAAAGGGTTTGAATGCAAAACATTGAAGATCTTTCAAATGACAAGTTGTATAGGCTTTATGAGTGTACGGGTGTGTGATTAATGCAGATTTTATTGTGAGTTTGCAAACCTTTAGAGTTGTTGCTGGGCCGTACCATTTTCTAGTGCAGGTCGTACCACTTTTTTGTCTTTTTGAGCATTGGTTGGAGTGGAAACCAATCCTACTTTGGTGTGGAGGACAAAGGTTTTATTGCAGGTTGTTTTGTGGAGTTTGGACTAAGCTTCAAGGAGTATCTAAATTATTTTTACTGTTGTTCACTCTCAAACCTGGTTGTACCAGCTAGAGAGGAAACATGGCACCCTAGAGACTGAAACACCTAAGGTTTTGGGCTCTTCTTTCCACCATTCGAGGTGCCTAGGGTTTATGTGTTGTTGTTCATCATTTCTTGGAAGGAGAAACTAGGGTTTGTTGTTTTTGGTGATAGATTTGTAGCTCCAGTTTGTTGAAATCTACAATTCAAACCTACAATTAATTGAATCAACAAATGGGTATGTTTTTATAGGCATTGTAATGAGATTTTCCCATCTAGATATCTCTTCTTTTGACAAGACATTACACTTTCAGTTTGTTGTTGAATATGAGTGTTTGAAAATAGTGGTTTGTGAAGTTATTTTCAATTTGTTTAATTTACCATTATATCCATTGTGAGAAACAACTTCTGTATATCTATCTTCTTCTATAAACAAACACAAAACTGAAACACACAAACATCAAAAAATAGGAAAAAAAATCAAGGTGGGACATTACATTATTCATGCCATGCAAATATCATAATTCGCATTCTCAATATTTTTATTTTTATTCTATTATGAACTTCTTGACAGTTCTGACTAAATACTCTTTACTCCGTAAAATCCATTCACTGACATGTGTGGAAGCAATTTTCTATCTGCTAGAAACATGGCAAATTGGCAACCCTTCTCCCTTAGTGAAAGCACTATTCAAAAATTCATATGCAAAGCTTTTATAAAGATAGATGTTGCAGAACATGTTTAGTAGCTTGACACCTGACCACACAAATTGCAGGGAAGCACCAAGTTCTAAGTTGAATTGCTAACAACAAATTCTTGCCACTTACCCCTTCTAAATAACTTGTTTCGCTTTATCTAATTTATCAATTTGGCCTTATTTCTTTAACCAGGGACTGGGCCCCCACACTACAATTTTTTTTGTTTTAATTTTAATTTTTCTATTAATTTTTTGCTACCAACACATTGTTTTTAAAATGTAAATGAGATTTTATACCCATAAACATCATCGTGACATATAAATATGCCAAAGCAAATAAATTTGAAGTACAAATTTCATAATGATATAGATATTGGTACACCAATCAATCAATCTCTTGTAAACTAGAATCTAATCAATCTCTTTTAAATGTCAAACTAAAGTGAAAGCTCCCACACATAAAATTCGGCTCCATATCTTTATGAGATTCATAGTACATATGGACAATCTTTAATTGAATGTTCCATTTTTAAACAATAATAAATATAATAAAAAACTTGGCTTTCAAAGCAATTTAGAATTTAGAATAGTAGAGAAAATAAACACACCCTCCTTACAAATAATTGAATTTATTTAAGTTTAAATATGATAAATAAATAATGTAATAATAAAAAATCAATTATAAGTTTGTAATATTGAAATTAATAATTTTTTTAAAAAAATGATTATATTAAATGTCTCTTGGCATAATTAGTATAATAATATTATATAAGTATAATTTAATTAATAAAAAAATTTATATTAAACTATTCATTATATATATATATATATATATATTGATAAGTATTGTAATAATTATTAATCTTATAATTAATATTTTAATATTTATATTTATATAGAAAAAATGGAAACATCACACTAATTATATATAGATTCCCTATAAATTTTGATGATCTACCAAATATTTCTCTAGATAGTAAGAAATATGTGATTGTTAAATTTTCAAATCTCTTTGGATTTCACACATATATTGATACTAATTGTCATGGACACTGCATGACACTACCCATAAATTACTTAGCTTAGCTTCCCCTACGCGACACCGCTCACAAATTACTTAGCTCGCCTTGTGGACCAAGCTATTCTAATGCCATGGACTATGCCTTTACCCCTGGATGCCCTCTTAACATCTAACCAATACGTACTGTGGAATCATACATTGCAACAGATACCTTGGCTCATGTCCCTGGAACTCAATTCCAAAGCTTCCATTTCCTTTGCAGTTCAAGCTTGTCGAGCTCTTTCCTCAACTAGGAAGAATTCCAACCAATGCAACCTAGGATGGATTGATCAAAATAGCTCTTATGTAAATAAAATACCATTTTTTGTGGTTTATGTATTGATCATGTTGAAGCAATCAACCGCAAGGATCAAATCTACAACACCAAATAACCTTTTACACAAGAGAGACAAATAACAAATAATGTTATTCTACTAACAATAATGATAAAATATATAGGATGCATAATGCAAGAGAATCTTTGCTTATAAAGACAAGGATGAGATGTAGGATGAAGTAGTCTTATGACTAGTGTCTTAATCCTATGACATGAGACAACTAGAGGATAAGATGCCAACTAGTTGATAAGATCACATGTGTAGCATAAGATCACATGACAACTAACAACATCTAGAAGCTACCTAAGTCAACTTAACATGTGAACATGTGTGAATAGGTGCTAACTAATGACTAGTTAGATAATGTTCCTAGTTCACACTATAAAGGGAAAAACCAGATAAGAAAAACTCCTGTTCACACCAACACCCCCTTAAGTGCAACTTAAGAAGAAGTAAACAAACGCAAACATGCAAAGATGGGTCCCGAAAACAAGGCCATGTTAGGTACCCATGTATAAACAATTTCTCACAAGTGGAGAAAGGGAGAAAACCTGATGGGAAAAACTCCTCCCCAAAAGAGAGAAAACATGCAAAGAAGCATATAAAAGTGAAGGAAGGAAGGAGGACTCAACATGATCCCCCAAGGACTACTTCCATCATAAAAATACAATAGATATCCCCTCATAGGAGATAAAAGGATTAAGAAGCCTCCACAAAGGATGTCCCAGAAAGAGTGGGAACATGAAGAACTCCACTGAAGCACAAGAAAGCTGCAAACAACTGCTGATGAACAACTACTCCATTGTTGAAGAACCTCCACTAAAATCAAAATTAAGATTAAGATCAAAGAGACAAATGTGAATGAGTGACCCCAATGACACTACTCAACCACTCTGATAATCGAAGATACAAATGTCACATCAATTTGTACGAGTGACCCCAGCGACACTACTCAACCAATATGATAGTTGAAAATACAGGTGCCAATAGTCTCAATAACTATGATCATCTGAATAAGGTAGAAGGTTGCCTCTATAAACAAGAATGCAAGAGTGTCTATATAGTATGTGTTCCATCTCACTAAAATGCATGGGTAACTAATCGCTGCATCTGCCTCATATATAGGAACAAAAACTAGGTACATAGCTCACTCCAAGTGAAACCAAGGAAGCATTAGTACAAGTAGTATGATACCCCCCATAATGCTGACAAGGGAGAGGTATGGCAATGCCACTAAAACTGTGTGTCACAATGTAGTGCAAGAAGGTGAAAAAGCAACATCAGAGGATGCACATAGTAGTACTTGTAACTATAAAGGGTGTGCAAATAACAAGGCACACACGCATGAGGCTAAAATGTTGTCGAGGAGGGACACTCACTGGACAAGATTGTGATGGCAAATAACAAGGCACTAACACAACCCCCCATGACACTTTATAAAGTAGTGTGAGTATAAAAATGGCACAACATGATGTGCAAGGTCTCCAAACTACAAGTAAAATATGTGGCACTTTTTTTATTAAAAGAGGGTAAAAATTTATTTCAACTAAAACAAAGAAGTACAAAGCAAGGGCATTACACTCCCCTATCAATCTCCACTAAGTGGTCCAACTCTTGAGACAAATCTGGGGGTAATTGACCCCTATCCACAATGTTCCAATTCTTCAAATGATCGAAGGCCCATTTGGCCAAACAATCCGCAACTCCGTTCCATTCTCTAGGAATGTGACAAAAAGTAACAGATTCCAAGGAAGCACATAGATTAAGAATATGTTTTATAATCAAAGCTAAATGCCAACTGACATCTTCTAATTGTTGCCTCTTCAACAAAGTCACCACCACCTGAGAATTAGATTCACAAATGATCCTTCTCCACCAAAGAGCGCAACCATGCTCCACAGCATATAAAATGGAAAGAGCCTCCATCACATTATAAGTATGCAGACCCTTATAAATAGAAAAGATAAACTGAACAATCCCAGAACTATTCCGCCCAACACCCCCAATACTAGTATGACCAGGATTTCCCCAAGAAGAACCATCCGTGTTGATTTTCAACACACCCTATGGAGGAAGACACCAACGCCCCTCCCTATTTATCTTTTGAAGAGGATGTCTACATCTATTTCTCATGATCTAGCCAACACCCTTCACAGCACCACTCTGAAGAGGAAGATTGAGATGATTTTAATAGGCAACATCTCCCAGATCCACACCCTCAGCCAAGTCACACTTAGCCGAAACAGTTTCACCCAAAGAATGAAGAATGTTCCACCAAAAATGTTGGACAACCAACTTCACATCTTGAAAAATCTTGTGATTCCTATAGAAGTTGTGAAACTAACCTCACAGGACCTAGTGAACACCTGCAAAACCTAAGAAACCTTCCACAAGAGAAAAAAATAAAGAGAGCAATTTGCACAAAAAGGATGGAATTAATGAAATGGATTAATGAATTACATGAGAGAACTTTCTTTTATATTAGCAAGTTATAAAACCCTAAAAGGGGATTCCTAAGTTTAGCTTAAGTAAAATAAAGTAAAGGTGACTTAATTAATTAATCAATATAATAAAATTAATTAAGTAAAGAACCTATTACTCTAACACCCCCCTTAAGATGAACTTAGGGAGAAGCTAAAAAACTAAGGACAAATGCATGAAAGCAAAGATGGGTCCTGGCAACTAGGCCTGATGAAGTACCCATGTACAAAAGAGTCTCTCACAAATAGAGAAAAGGAGAAAACCACGTGGGAAAAACTCCTCTCCAAAAGAGAGAACAAACCTCCCTACAAGAGAGAGAAAGAGAGAGAGAGAGAGAGAGAGAGAGAGAGTGAAGGACTAAGAAGCCTCCACAAAGGATATCCCAAAAGAATAGGAACATGAAGAACTCCACTGAAGCATGAAGAAGCTACAAACACTATCGAAGACTAACTGCTATAGTGCTGAAAGAAGAACCTCCTCTAAAACAAGATGAAGATCAGGATCAAGAAGACAAGAATTTGCATGAGTACCCCCAATGACACTACTTGAATTAGATGGCAAACAAAGTAAAACATCTGGAACTTGAAGATACAAATGGCACAGTCTAAAGAACTGATCAAGTGAAAATAGAAGGTCACCTCCACAAAATGAATGCAAGAGTGTCCATATGGTAAATGCTCCATCTCACCAAAATGCATGGGTAACCAGCCACTGATGTACCACTACATCCGCCTAGTACATAGGAACAAATACTAGATACATAACTCACTCCAACGCGATACCAAGGAATCATTAGCACCAACAGTAGAAACCCCCCCATAATGCAGACAAGGGAGAGCCATGATAGGTACACTGAAACTATGTGAAACCAAGAAGTGCAGGTAGAAGAAACAATAACATCTAAATGGGCAAACATGAAAGTACCAGCAAATAAAAGGGAGTGCAAACCAAGACACGTACGCATGACAAAGGTGTGATGGAAAAACAAAAGGCAAACATCAACCCCCCATGGCACTTTATATCATAGTGTGAGTAAAATAAGGCACAAAATGATGTCCAAGATCTCAAGAATACATGTACAATGTTGAGGCACTTTATTTCAATGCGTTTACATAAGATAAGTGCTTACAATGGAAGCTCACAATGTCCAAAAAGGACCACATGCTGAAAATACAATTCTGTAATAGAAAGAGAGGCAACCAATAGCACCATGATGAAGTACACAGAAAAACATGCACTTTCAAAAAAAATAGGACCCAAAAAGGATTCCAGATGCAAAAGATATGGCCCGTCAAAGTCTCCAAAACAAGAACCGCACAGCAACAGCACTGAGAAAACTATTTTCTGGAAAAAAACCAGAAGTCAAAACTGAAAACCACCTGCACCACTGCAAAGAACATGAAATTCTACCCCTTTTCAAACAAAATTGCATTGAAAAATGTTGGAGGAAATGGTTTTTACCATTTACCTGCTTAAGTTTACTTAGGCTTGCATTGTAGTTTAATAGTGCATTTAATCAATTAGGGTAGTTGTGTTTCCCGTATCGGGAAGTTTCATACCTGTCACCTAATTTTCACAGCTTTAAAAGCCTGTACAATATGTAAATTATGTATCTCAATTTATTCATTCTTGTTTGGTGAAATGGCCTTGTGTTGCCTCTTTCATTTTCTGTGAAGGTTATTTTCTACAGATGGTGCTCCTGGGAGGCGGATGACACCAACATGGTATCAAAGCCAACCATTTTGCAATCCTTCCTTGAGAGTTTTCATCAAGTGTTTGAGATCACTTTTTTTTGGCATTTGAAATTTTTCAAATTTCAAAGTTGCATGTCTGCATTATTTTCGATAAATTCCTCTTGCTGGCGAATATTGGGAAGTGCTTTCTATGTTTCTAGAAATGATCGGAGCAGTATTGTGTTGGATGAGAGTCTTTATTCATCCAGCAGAAGGTCTTTTTAAGTGAGTGGCCGGGTCTCTAGTTGGAATCATCATTCATGTTTGTAATCCTTTCCTAGCTTGCTTTGGCCCACACCAGAGGAGGCGGTTGGAGAGTTGTCATTTTCCTACTGAAGAAGGCCCATGTTTGCTGTGGCATGAGATTTTTGCACAGTGTGTAAAGAAGGCGTGGATTCATTTCAGAGAGCTTGGAGCGTGACAAGCGCAGTTTGGCATGTGAGATCCTCAGCAAACAAGCACAATCTCCATCAAATCTAAGGCACAGATCCTCAACGAGCAGATCAAGCGTGAGCGGTGGGGAGGGCTGCCCACAAAAGGTGAAAACCAAACATACAGACCCGCGCTAGTCGGATATCCATTTCTGAGTAGCATATGGTTTGTAAAGTTTAAATCAACTATTTATTTAGGGTTTGCTTTAAATCGTTGGAGGAAGTGGGCCCGTGAAGTCTTCTTTGGGCGATTTTGGGACATTTCTCCCACATTCATCCTGTAGAGACATTTATTGCACTTTTTATATGCCAATGTTGTAATGTGTTGTCAAAGCTTGGTGTTCATGCAAGGCTTGTGGGCAGAATGGTTTGCATGCTTGGCTTGGTAATCCTGATTTCAGAGATTGATTGATTGGCACGATTGCCATCACATTTTACAACATTTTTGTTGCATTTTTTTTCGCTCACTTGCAGAAGGTGGTCACATGGATGACCTAGAGCTTAATCCGGCTCCCTCATTGTTGCATTGAGCCCTAGTAGGCGACTTTTCTTCCACAGAGCATATCTTGGGCATCCAGAGTCCGTTTTTAGCATTCTGCATATCATTGGAAAGCTAACTTCACCAAGCTCGCAATGGTATAGGTAAATCTACCTAATTTTGCTGATTTGAAGGCTTCATTTGTAGTATTTGGGAGTTTCTAATTTTGTTGTTGAAGGTTAATGTCTTTTTAGAAATTAGTCATAGTTCATTATGGGGTTTTCAGTTCATCCTACTGTGATTATGTTGAAAAAGGGAAATTATAAACAATGGAGAGATGGTATCATAAAACATCTCAGATGGCTTCATTTGTTGCCACATTTATATAATCTTGTTCCCCTTCCTGGTACTGATAGTAAGAAATTTGCATGGAATTGCAAAAGGGATCATGTCCTAGGTGTTATTGCAATGCATATTGATGATGCCACTTTAAATGCTATTGATCATTTTGAGTGTCCTCATATTCTTTGGACTAAAATTTGGGAAATACATGGAGATCCTGATACTCATCTATTCCCAGATGATCCTATTTGAGATTGTCATGTGCCTCTTCATTTTTCAGACAAGATACCCTATGATCACACTACTATGCAGGAGTTTCAAGTTTTGGAAAACTTTGAATCTTCAGATGAGGATGACGAGGGTTCTTCAAATGCTCCTTCTTCTCCATCAGGGACAATTGATGTACCTTCACCTTCAGTGATTCATTGTGCAGAGTCATTGATTGAGGCTCCTATCATTCTTGTTCAACAAGACCATTCATCTTTTGGTGGTGATTCATTGAGCACATCCAGTGATTCATCACAACCATTATCTCATTGTCTTCTTGATTGGGATTCATATTTGTTGGACATTAGTTCCTTGTTCATAGAATCTCATATTTCTGACTTGGAAGACACATTTGAGGCTATATCCCTCCTATTTGATGATAGTTGCGGTACAACTGTTGTCACTCCATCTTTGTCTTTGGAGAATGTTCAAGATTAGTTTCCAGTGGTACCTTGTTTATCACCTTCTATTGTGATTAGGCATATTCCTGATTGGTTCGTGGCATCATTTTCCAAGGTCTTGGTGACACATGAGCAAATTTCAAAGACATCATCATACATTTTCATGCTTCTTTCTTTCAATTCCTATTTGGAGTGGGAAGCATACTGGGGAAGCATACTGGTGCAGGAGCACCCCTTCGAAATACAGCTTAGGTCTAAATATAGTATGTTTCATGCATTATGATGTAATAAGGTCCATGTGACCAATTCCTCTGTTTTTAAGTCAATCTAGGTTTTTGTGCAGTTAGTTAGAAGTTTGTTATGCTAGTTGTCTTCTCCCAGCCGCTGGGAATCAAGTCTGCACTACTCTTGTTGAGTAGTTATTTATAAGCCTAGCTCAGATCCTTTAGAAGAGAATGCATCGAATAGTTAGTTGTAGAGTTTTTGGTATTGCTAAAGTTGTTTGTGAAACTGAACAGAGAAATTGCTTACATTTTCTGCAATAAGAATCAAGAAGATCCTGTTGATATCGTTTTACTGTGTACTTGATTTTCTTGGTCTGGCAGTCAGGATGGATTCACTTATCCATTTCACCAGTTAATTCTCTGAATCGGTGGAATGGCCATGTACAATAGTTTAGTTTTCTTTTCTATTTTTCCATTTGTGCATTTCATGTTTTGGGGGTCGAGTTATAGCATACAATGATTTACCCTAGCATCCTCATGTGCTAGGTTTTGAAGGATAAAATCTAGGTTAAAATTGCTAAGAAAATGAATCGGATCAATCCTAGGATTTTATGTGTGAAATTTGTGAAATTTTGAGGGTTTTGCTTTGATATACATTTGATGTATATACAGTGTTTATATGTCGCATACAATCCATGAGTATATCGCATTTGTATGTTGTGAGTATATCGCTTTGGGATAATCACTATTGTATGTTGAAACATACAAGCCTTCGCAGATACAAAGGAGAGAGAAACCCTTGATGCATACAAAAGGGTCAATGGCGGAGTCAAAGGTACAATCGTCAAGGAGAATATCCTGCAGAGTGCATATCGGGTTTTGTATGTTTACAAAGTGTGTCAGGATATACAACTTTTGAGTATATGTCTTTTGTATACAGTTTGTGTGTATACTTCAGTTGTATGGTTGAGACAGTTCGTGGGTATCCCTCAATTGCATTTCGCGGTTTGCATGTGACGAATGTATATTTCAAATATACATTAGGTTGATACAAGGGAAAGTCAGCGGTCAACTATTTTCAGAGGGAATATTCCAAGGAATATTCCCCAGATGTATATTTTGGGTTGTATATGATGAATGTATGTCCAAACATACATTCTGCAGATACAAGGACTTGGTACATGCAGGTTAATGCCAGTCAAAGAATAGTTTATATGTTTGTTTTGCATCTCACGCTTGTATATTGTAAATATACATCGCACTCATACATTGCTTGTGGATACAACTGGTGACCAGCGATAGAGGTAGGTAAAACCGGCTTGGTCGGTAGAAGTTTGTATGTATCGGTATAACAGTGATCATCGAAGAAACACAGTTCGGCGAGCCCGATAGACTATGTCTTGCCGATAGGCAATAGAATGAAATGCACTCATTAGCGTGAAGTGGATTTCGGTATGAAGATTTTTTAGAGAAGCCGATGGTTATTGTCAGGCTGATAGGGTATATCAGAAAGACATTAGGGCAGTTCTTGCCGATGGAATGAAAATCATCAAGTCTCGCCAAGTTTGAACGCTTGTACCGGCCACTCTACATCATAGTGGTATCAAAGCAAAGGAGTATCTTCTGGGAAGATAAGGAGACAGTAAAATGTCAGATGAAGAAGGAACACCAGAACTTCCAGTGAGGATGACCAACACTAAGTTGGCTGTGCTGGTAAAGAAGCAAATTGCAGAAAGCAAAGTAGTGAGAGCTCAGAATCAGGCATTGAAAGATGAATTGGATAAATTAAGGGATAGAGTAGGTTCTGGTAAAGAAGAAGATAGGGATGAGGAAGAGATCCCTAGGCAGGAAGAAGTAGACGTTCCTGCAGACCAGAGACCCTTGTTGAATGCCCTCAAATCCATGGAGAGGAGAACCATGGATGTGAAACTGGATTTGCCAGTGTTTACAAGGAAGATGGATCCTGATTCAGTGATGGAGTGGATAGACTCCTTGAACAATTTCTTTGAAATAGAGGAAATACCAGAATTTTAGAGGGTAAAGATAGCCCAATCTAAAATGAAAGAGGTTGCATTAACTCGGTGGAATTTCATCCAAGATGATAGAGTACAAGAGGGAAAGCGTAGAGTTACTACGTGGAAGAAAATGGTGGCTTTAGTGAAGGAAGCCTATGTTCCATTGGATTACAGCATCCAACTATATAAGAGGAAATAAGATCTGAAGCAGAAGGAGCTAGATGTCAGCTCATACACAGAAGAGTTCATGAAACTATGTGTCAAGACAAAAGTAAAGGAGAGTGAGGAAGAAAAGGTAGCCAGATACCTTAATGGACTGAGGTTTAACATTCAGGAAGATTTAAATCTGCATAGTCTAGATACAGTTCAGAAATGTTTCCAATTGGCACTGAAAGTGGAAGAGAAATTGAAGCGAAGACAAGAACAGAACAATAGAGGAAGAGGAATACAACAAAGAGGTGGAAGAAGTCCTTTCAAAGGCAGAGGACATGGATTTGGATATCAAGGTGAATCCAATCATGAAAACAACAAAGGAGACAACAGTCAAATCCAGAGAGGAACTTATAATCAGCAAGGAAATTTTAGGGGCAGAAGGCCATCATTCAGAGGAAGATCTCAGGGCAGAGGACCTATCAAATGTTATAACTATAATCAAGAAGGCCATATAGCCAGTAGATGTCCAGAGAAGACAACAAGTTCAATGGGGGAGAGAAGGACAAACCTGATTCAAGAATCTGACTATCAAGGTGAAACAAGCTCAAACACTTGCCATAGTGTGAATGCTACTGACAATTATGGGTATCCTGAGAAAGGAGAATCTTTGATGATGAGGAGAACAATGACTACCATGAAGGTACCTGATAGAGAACCCCCACAAA
Source organism: Cunninghamia lanceolata (assembly GCA_027924645.1). NCBI lineage: Eukaryota > Viridiplantae > Streptophyta > Pinopsida > Cupressales > Cupressaceae > Cunninghamia > Cunninghamia lanceolata. Next base: position 1,694,358 of record BSBN01000925.1, on the reverse strand, counting down.
GGAAGTCTCTTTTCAGAACTACTTGCAAGGCAGGAGGAAAGGTATGTAAAGTTCTGATTGACTCTGGCTCTACTAAAAATTTTGTAACTATGGAAATGGTAGAAAAACTTAAGCTCAAAAGATTGCCACATCCATCCCCATACAAGGTCTCATGGCTTACCCAAGGTCAGCAAACAGTTGTAGAAGAGCAGGCTTGGGTAGAATTTTAGATTGGAGCTTATAAAGACAGGGTATTGTTTGATATTACTAAGATGGATGCCTGCCATCTCTTATTTGGTAGACCATGGCAGTATGATCTGAAAGCACGCCATGATGGTGTCAGGAACACATATACAATCACCAAGGATGGTAAGGTGATAGAGTTGATACCATTGCTAGAGAATGAGGTGGAACCAAAGGGGAAAGAAGTTAAGGTGATGCTGGTAGAAGGAAAACAATTCATGAAAGAAATAGTAGAAGAAGGTGCAGTTGTATATGCCCTAATTCCATGTCTCACAGTGAACAAAGAACAGTAGCAAGAAGTCAAGAAAGATAAAAAGCAAAGATTTATAGATCCAGCTGTCCAAGAGTTATTGGATAAGTACAAAGGCATCATTTCTGATGGAATGCCAAGATCCCTACCACCTATAAGGGATATCAGTCATTGCATAGATCTAATCCCAGGATCTACACTTCCAAACAAGGCAGCATACAAGCTTACTCCAGAGCAGAATACAAAAGTTGCAAGACAGATTGAGGAATTGTTAGACACAGATCTGATTGGTAAAAGTTTAAGCCCATGTGCAGTACCAGCTATACTAGCACCAAAGAAAGAAGACACTTGGAGGCTTTGCACAGATTCTAGGGCCATTAATAAGATCACAATCAGGTATAGGTTTCCAATACCTAGGATAGAGGATTTACTTGACTGTTTGGGAGGTGCTAAGTATTTTACAAAAATAGATTTGAAGAGTGGTTATCATCATATCAGAATTAGGCCAGGAGATGAATGGAAAACAACATTTAAAACAAATGAGGGATTGTATGAGTGGAAGGTCATGCCTTTTGGTTTGTCTAATGCACCTAGCACTTTTATGAGATTGATGAATGAGGTTTTGAAAGAATTCATAGGCAAGTTTGTCATAGTATATCTAGATGATATCCTGATTTTCAGTAATACAAAGGAAGAGCATCTCAAACATATAGACATGGTTCTCAAGAGGTTACATGAAGAGCAGCTGATGATAAATTTGGACAAGTGTTTGTTTATGCAAGAGGAGATTACATATTTAGGTTTTGTCATTTCACAAGGAAAGTTGCAAATGGATAAGGAGAAGGTAAGTGTCATATTATCTTGGCCAACTCCTAGGACTATGAATGATGTCAGAAGTTTCCATGGGTTAGCAACCTTCTACAGGAAGTTTATACGAGGGTTCAGTCATATTTGTGCACCCATGCTTGATACCATAAAAGGAGGACAGAAGTGCAAATTCAATTGGACAAAGGAAGCAGATAATTCATTTGAAACATTGAAGAAGAAGGTGGCACAGCAGCCAGTCCTTACACTTCTAGATTTTAACAAAAATTTTCAGGTAGAATGTGATGCAAGTCACATGGCAATTGGAGCAGTACTCAGCCAAGAAGGTAGGCCAATTGCATTTTTTAGTGAAAAATTAAACGATGCCAAGAAGAGGTATTCATCATATGATTTAGAGATGTATGCTCTAGTCCAATCACTCAAGAAATGGAGGCATTATTTGATGCTAAAAGAATTCATAGTATTTACAAATAATCAGGCTCTGAGTTTTATAAACAGCCAAGAAAAGTTGAACCATAGGCATATGAAGTGGGTAGAGACTTTACAAGCTTTTACTTTCACATTAAAGCATAAGAAAGGAGTCAAAAATAAGGTAGCTGATGCCTTGAGTAGGAGAGCTTTGACAGTAAATCAGATTCAGTTAGAAAGTGTTGGCATTGATTCTTTGAACACTATGTATGATGCTGATGAAGATTTTGGAGAAATATATCAGGCATGTACTTCTTTTGGAGATAAATATCATGCTGAATTCTCTAACTATCTGATCCAGGATGGGTTGCTATTCAAAGGTGGATAGTTGTGTATTCCATGGTGTTCTATGAGGTTGAACATCATTAAAGAGAAACATTGTGTAGCTATGGCAGAACATTTTGGTTTGGATAAGACTCTTGATCTTGTCAGGAGACATTATTATTGGCCTAAGTTGCAATCAGATGTCTGAAAATTTGTGGAGACATGTGTAATATGTCAGAAAGCAAAAGGAAGATCAACTAATGCAGGTTTATATTAGCCATTACCCATTCCTTCCAGACCATGGGAAAGCATAAGTATGGATTTTGTGATGGGTTTACCCAGAACCAGAAAGGGATTTGACAGTGTTTTTGTTGTAGTGGACAGATTTAGTAAAATGGTACATTTCTTGCCATGCAAAACCACTTGTGATGCTTCATATGTTGCAGATTTATTTTTCAAGGAAATAGTAAGGATCCATGGATTGCCATTGAGCATAGTGTCAAATAGAGATGTGGAATTCATTGGTCATTTTTGGAGGACTCTTTGGAAGAAGCTTGGTACAAATTTGTCTTTCTCATCCGCATATCATCCTCAAACAGATGGACAAACTGAAGTGGTCAATCGTTCATTAGGAAATTTGCTCAGATGTTTGACAAGACAGCATGGAGAAAAGTGGGATAATATCCTACCATAGGCAGAATTTTCATATAATGATACTATCAATAGGAGTACAAGGAAATCCCCTTTTCAAGTTGTATATGGTATGCATCCAAGAGGTATTTTAGAGTTAAGAGATTTTCCTACAGGAGATTCTATTAGTGCAGATGGAGAAGCTTTTGCAGCAGCCATAAAAGAGGTCCATGATCAAGTTAAGCATCAACTCCAGCAAACTACTTTGAAGTATAAAGCATATGCTGATCAGAAGAAGAAGGATGTACAGTTTGATGTTGGAGATTTGATATGGGTTTATTTCAAAAAGGAATGACTTCCAAAAGGAAAATACACCAAACTTATGCAGAGGAAGATTGGACCATGTCAGATTTTGAAACAGTGTGGATGGAATGCTTATGAAATCCAACTTCCTTCTGATCTTGGATTGTCACCTATATTTAATGTATGTGATTTAACTCCATACAAGCATAATCCAGATGAAGAACAGGACTCAATACAGGGTACAGTAACTGATGACATTCCTACACATGATCCACCACATTTACAGAAGATTTTAGACACAAGAGTGATTAAGAAGACAGGGAACAAAGAATATATGGAATATTTGGTGGCTTGGCAAGGAAAACCTGATTCAGAGGCTGTTTCGCTGACTGAAGAACAGATCAACAAACATGGTTCAGACCTACAAACTCTCATCTCAAGTGGACTTGAGATTTCTTCTCTCGGGGAGTATGGTGCAGGAGCACCCCTTCGAAATACATATTAGGTCTAAATATAGTATGTTTCATGCATTATGATGTAATAAGGTCCATGTGACCAATTCCTATGTTTTTAAGTCAATCTAGGTTTTTGTGCAGTTAGTTAGAAGTTTGTTATGCTAGCTGTCTTCTCCCAGCCGTTTGGAAGTCTCCCAGGCACTGGGAATTGAGTTTGTACTACTCTTGTTGAGTAGTTATTTATAAGCCTAGCTCAGATCCTTTAGAAGAGAATGCATCGAACAGTTAGTTGTAGAGTTTTTGGTATTGCTGAAGTTGTTTGTGAAATTGAACAGAGAAATTGCTTACATTTTCTGCAATAAGAATCAAGAAGATCCTGTTGATATCGTTTTACTGTGTACTTGATTTTCTTGGTCTGGCAGTCAGGATGGATTCACTTATCCATTCCACCGGTTAATTCTCTGAATCGGTGGAATGGCCATGTACAGTAGTTTAGTTTTCTTTTATGTTTTTCCATTTGTGCATTTCATGTTTTTGGGTTCGAGTTATAGCATACAATGATTTACCCTATCATCCTCATGTGCTAGGTTTTGAAGGATAAAATCTAGGTTAAAATTGCTAAGAAAACGGATCGGATCGATCCTAGGATTTTCTATGCGAAATTTGTGAAATTTTGAGGGTTTTGCTTTGATATATATTTGATGTATATACAGTGTTTGTATGTCACATACAATCCGTGAGTATATCGCATTTGTATGTTGTGGGTATATTGCTTTGGGATAATCGTTGTTGTATGTTGAAACATACAAACCTTCGCAGATACAAAGGAGAGAGAAACCCTTGATGTATACAAAAGGGTCAACGGCGGAGTCAAAGGTACAATCATCAAGGAGAATATCCCGCAGAATGCATATAGGGTTTTGTATGTTTACAAAGTGTGTCAGGATATACAACTTTTGAGTATATGTCTTTTGTATACAGTTTGTGTGTATACTTCAGTTGTATGGTTGAGACAGTTCGTGGGTATCCCTCAATTGCATTTCGTGGTTTGCATGTGACGAATGTATATTTCAAATATACATTGGGTTGATACAAGGGAAAGTCATGGGTCAACTATTTTCAGAGGGAATATTCCAAGGAATATTCCCTAGATGTATATTTTGGGTTGTATATTCTGAATGTATGTCCAAACATACATTTCGTAGATACAAGGACTTGGTACATGTGGGTTAACTCCAGTCAAAGAATAGTTTATATGTTTGGTTTGCATCTTGCACTTGTATATTGTAAATATACATCGCGCTCATACATTGCTTGTGGATACAACTGGTGACCGGCGATAGAGGTAGGCAGAGCCGACTTGGTCGGTAGAAGTTTGTATGTATCGGTATAATAGTGATCATCAGAGCAACACAGTTTGGCAAGCCCGATAGACTATGTCTTGCCAATAGGCAATAGAACAAAATGCACTCATCGACATGAAGTGGATTTCGATGTGAAGATTTTTTAGAGAAGTCGATGGTTATTGTCAGGCTGATAGGGTATGTCAGAAAGACATTAGGGCAGTTCTTGCCGATGGAATGAAAATCATCAAGTCTCGCCAAGTTTGAACGCTTGTGCTGGCCACTCTGCATCACATACCTGCATTTGTACTTAGTTTTGTTTCTTCCAAACGGGAGACAAGTTGTTTGTCGACATTGGATCATGTTTTGTCTTCATGCACTTACCATTTTTGCAGGTGATTACACATTGTGGGGGGCTACATAGTCTCTCCTTTTCCCTCTTATGGGGGGGCTATTAATTGTATACACATGATGTATGTAGTCCTTGGGGGGTGTGATTGAGACCTCCATTCATGCATCATGTTTGTTCTCTTTATCTCTTTTGGGGAGGGGTTTTTTCCCATAGGGTTTTTCTCTTTTTCTCCGTTTGTTAGAGATTTCTGTTTTGCATTGTAAATGGATACCTAACATAGTTGTGTAGCTAGGACCCATATTGCATCTCCATATTGCATCTTGATTTTGCATAATAATTCTCCCTAAGTTGCACTTAAGGGGGGATGTTGGAGGAAATGGTTTTTACCATTTACCCACTTAAGTTTACTTAGGCTTGCATTATAGTTTAATAGTGCATTTAATCAATTAGGGTAGTTGTGTTTCCCGTATCGGGAAGTTTCATACCTGTCACCTAATTTACACGGCTTTAAAAGCCTGTACAATATGTAAATTATGTATCTCAATTTATTCACTCTTGTTTGGTGAAATGGCCTTGTGTTGCCTCTCTCGTTTTCTGTGAAGGTTATTTTCTGCAGATGGTGCTCCTGAGAGGTGGATGACACGAACAAAAACTACCACCATATGGCCGAGATATGGCCTCTGGAAGATGGAGTGCAAGAATAAAAACCCAATGGTGAAGGGTAGATTTGGCAAAACATCCACCTCCGCAAAATTTAGAGAAACTCTGCCAGATTTGGAGCAACTGCCAGAAATAGAGACTCGCTAGATGATTTGGAGGTTCACCAAGTATAGAGAGGCCTAGACAAATTTAGAGCTCTACTAACTGGAAAAAACTGCCAAATAAGCCTCTAAAATAGAGGTTCTGTTAAAAAGCCACCAAGTGGCACAAATCCTGAGGCAGCATACAGGAATTATTTATTTGCAAAAAAAATATTGCAAAAACAATTCGCATGTTTTTATTTTTAAAGAAAAAAAACAACTAAAAAAACTTTTATTACATGTGTTTTTTATATATATTGAGGTGGAGGGGTCAAACCCCCCACACAGCCCCATGATTTTTTTATTTTTAAAAAAGATTTAAAAAAAAAGAATGGGGTGGGGGGCCATGTAGGCCACACCCCATCCCAAAAAAAAAGTATGCAACCCAAAAAAGTTGTAGAAAACCTATAGTGTCTGACGCAGGTACGTACCCTGCGCAAGTACAAAATAAATTTTTTTCAACTATTTTTTTTTAAATTGTAAAAAAACTGCTTTTTAAATATAATTTTTTTCAATGTTTTTTTTTTGAAAAAAATATTGCAATGCAGAAAAAAAATTATATTTTTTTACTGGTATCTCAGTTTGCGTGTTAGGGAGGCCGTACGGCTTCCTTGGCAAATTATTTTTGCCCCAAATGAGCCTGAGGCTGATTTCAATGATTTGACAGTTGATCTTAAGATTTTTGGACATTCTAAGCGTGATGGTGAGGTCAGTTTGGGCCCAAAACGCTCCAAACAATAGCTTTCCTCTAGATCTAAAAAAAACACCCTGCTGAAACCCTTCCAGATCTAGCCTACGAAGCTCAAATCAAGCCAAATAAAAGGCTAATCTGACTATTTCAACTACTCTGAATGCAATGGAATACTTTGTTTTACATAAAATGCACCAAGAAAAAAGCTCTTGCTCAAAATTTTCTCCAAATCTGAGAAGGGGCTTGCAGATCTGGGGCTCTGATACCATGTAGAAGTTGTGAAACCAACCTCATAGGACCCAGTGAACACCTACAAAACCTAAGAAACCTTCCACAAGAGAAAAAAACAAAGAGAGCAATTTGCACAAAAAGGATGTAATTAATGAAATGGATTAATGAATTACATGAGAGAACTTGCTTTTATATTAGCAAGCTATAAAACCCTAAAAGGGGATTCCTAAGTTTAGCTTAAGTGAAATAAAGTAAAGGTGACTTAATTAATTAATCAATATGATTAAATTAATTAAGTAAAGAACCTATTACTCTAACAATTCCTCTCCAACCAAATATGCCAGATGATAAAGTTTGGACCAAGAGCCCAAGTAACTTGAAGAAAATAAGTCTTAACAGGGGCCTTGCCCCACCGAGCAAAGAACTCAGCCAAAGAGGAAACATGCCAGCAAGTGTGGTTCCACACACCCCACCAGAAGTGCCATATCTCCCTCGAGAAAGAACATTGGAAGAAGAGATGAGAGACACTCTCCTCACTATTACAACACAAAACACATAGCGAGGGACCCTAGAACCCACGCTTGCATAAGTTATCCCAAGTAAGACACCGATTTTGGACCACCAACCACATAAAAAAATTGTACTTGGGCCATGAAAATTTGTTCCACACGTGTTTCCACCAAGGAACCTCAGTGTCCCCAAATAATTGCCTAAAACTCTCCATAACCTGCAGAAACAGAGTACTTACCAGACAAATCACTGTTACTCCAAGCCAAGACATCATGCCCCACTAAGGTATTGCATTCATGCGAGGCACAAATCTGAGCCAACTCTTGCCCATCCTCCTTTGACCCTCCTAGCAGCCAATCAAAGGAGTGCTTCCATCTAAGACTGGCAACTAGCCCAAGATTCTGAATAGTCTTATAATGCACTTTATTTAAGTGTGTTTACAAATTAAAAAAATGCATTCAATAGATGCTTACAATATCCACAAAAGACCACATACTAAAAATAAAATTTTGCTAGAAGATGAGAGCAAAATGATGGTACCATGGTGAAGTACATAGAAAATCATGTACTTTCAAAAAAAATAAGACCTAAAAAGGAGTCCTTATGCCCAAGATATGGTACGTCGAAGTTCCCAAAACGAGAACTGCACAACAACAATGATAAAACTAAAATTCTGCAAAAACTAGAAGTCCAATCTAAAAATATCACCACCATTGCGAAGAGCATGAAATTCTACCCCATTTCAAAAAAAATTGCACTGAAAAATATCTTCGTATGGCCAAGATATCACCATTTGAAGATCAGATGCAAAAAATAAAACTCCATTGGAGAGGGGGCATGAAAAAATCCATATGCCGCTAAGTTTGGCGGAACTATCGCTAAAACTAGTGGTTACGCTAACTACGGAGGTCTGCTAGTTGAATCTGGAACTTTATCAAAATAGAAACCACTGTGAACTTTGGAGAAGCTGCCAAATTCACAGCTAAAATTGGAAAACTGCCAAAAATATTTCCAAATATGGTGAAACTACTAAAATTGCCAAATCTAGTGGAAGAGCAAAAGAACTTTGCTAAAAATAACAGATCCACCAAATGGACTGCCAAAAATGTTTTGCAGAAATTTTTTATTATAAAAAAATTTGTTAAAAAAATGTTTTAAAAAAATTGAGGCCAAGGGGGTTTGAAACCCCCCCACCACCTTATTAAAGGCAGGGCCCTAGGGGGGCGACACCCTTGTCCACGGCCTAGGTCATTGTAGGGAGCGATACCCTTTTGTCCCTAGCAAGGCACAGTTGTGGTAGGGGGCAAGGACCCCCACGCACCGCTGCAGGACAAGGGGCGAGGCTTGAGGACCTGTTGTCCCTGTCACGATAGATTGTGGAAGACGGCAAGTAGCTTATGGGTACCCTATGCCCTACAGGGAGGGGATAGATCCCCAAATTTTTTAATAATAATTTTTTTATTTCCAAAAAAAAATTAGAGTGCTTAAAGCAAGACTTAATCCTATGACATGAGACAACTAGAGGATAAGATGCCAACTAGTTGATAAGATCACATGTGTAGGATAAGATCACATGACAACCTAAAAACATCTAGGCATCTTCCTAAGTCAACTTAACATGTGAACATGTGTGAATAAGCTCTAACTAATAACTAGTTAGATAATGTGTCTTCTTCACACTACAAGGGGAAACCAGATAGGAAATGCCCCTATTCACACCAACATATCACAGTGAAGGACATTTTACAAGACTTTACTCATGATGTTTTTCCTATGACTTACTAAATTGCATCAATTTTTTGCATTCATAATGACCACCTCTACTAAACTTAATAACTTCACTATCAGTAATTGTATATATAGTCAACCGAAAATATCACTAAGTCAACTCTAACTCAATTCAATTTCTAAGGATTGATCTAGGCAAAAGTTCCTTGTGATGCAATGACAATCCTTTAAGGTATTACAATTCACATTTACAATAGTAAATAATCAATCTACAAATGACCTCGTTTATCCATGTTTCTTCAAATTATTTATCCAAAATTGCAACTTAAACTAATTATTATATTATTTCAAATACATTTTCATTAATTTTTCAATTGCAAAACAAATACTATTATTACAATACTTCAAAAGACTACATGACACTTGTTTATACATTCTAATTAATCTTTATTTCAAATACAATTTTAAATACTAAACTAATGACAAGAATTAAACACAATACATCTCTTATTGAATTTTAAAATTTTTAAGATATATAATTTAATATAGTTATAATTAAAGAACACTGCTCAAGAGAGAAGTTGAAGTCTTGCTAAATAACCTCTTAAAAGTTTGAGTGCATTATAATCGATAGAATGCTTTAATATAAAAATTATATATTTAAATTATAAAGAGATTGAATATGCATCTAATTTTAATAATAAGTAAATAAATTGATTGTATTTCAATTGGCGCACGGCAATTCTAGGCACACCAAAGAGAGGTTATTATAAATTGTATTTTATAATGAAGTTTCTAGGGTGAAAAAAAGTAGCTTATATAATTCTCTAGCTCATAATGCTGGTTATATAAAAAAAAGTGTCAATGAGCAAAAGAACTATGTTGAAATCTTGATAGGTTGAGTGCTTTAAAATATCCATTTCCATTTATGAGGGATCTAACTTATAAAAAAAAAAGTCTTTTAAGGTTTTATGTATAGTTTCTAAACCCTCCGCTCTCTTTTATTTTAACCTATACCATATGGAAATTAATCAAAATAATTTTAGACTCACTAAAACACTAGAATTCGATGTTAAAAATGTAATGATAAATAATAATATAATTCTAATGTATAATTATAATTTAAAAAAAAATTGTTTATGACTTTTAAATATAGTTTTAAATTCTTTGCACTTCTTTTAATCTTTGAAGTATGAGACTTCAACATTAACTTAATTTATGGTAATGTATAGAATTAAGCCTTCCTATATGTCATTACGAGGGCACTTTGATATATGATCAAGTGCAATCATATTAAGGATCCAAGAGCAACTCCATATTCTTTATGAGTTCTACCTCAATATTTATCCTCAATATACATGTGGTGCATCTTGTAGTGGCCATGAAGACATCTTAAAGTAGGAACTTAATTTATAGAAATGCATTGACCTAAACCTATCCCTAAGTATCACCATAAAGGCACCTCCAAATACAATAGAATCTTGCAATTTTAAGAACCTACATGTACCACCTTCTTTTTTCAGATTCACCCAATGTTTACCTTATGTTAACTCCAATGAATGTAACTAAGAAATAAATATGGAGTATTACCATAACATGACCTAGATTTAATTCTCCCCTAGAACTATTAAGCAAACTCATATTGTGTTCATGCAACAAGAGTACACACTATGCATGGAGAAATGTTTGATATAATATATGACTTGGTACCTAGTAAGGAGTACATCCATTGGAATAATAGGAAGGTGTGGCAACAAGTACAAAAATTACAAATAATACTTCAAATAACCCTTCGTGACTGTTGGCAGCTTGGAGATTGTTGTGGCAATAGATACAAGACAACATAAACAATTATGCTCAATGCTACGTAGGCAACAAACACATGGAACTCTCAGAAATTATTAGACAATCACGCCTTATGTGATAGCAAATCTGTTACAGATGAAGTGGTTGTATCACTACGAGGAATAGATGATGCTCACATTGTCCTCTAACAATCTTCCACTACAAACCAAACTGAAATGCTCTTCTCTACCACATTGAAATACTTAAATCAAACTGGAATGAACACACCAAACTAAAAATGCAAAAAAACTCAACTTATTAAAACATACCAAACCAGAAACTGCAATCTTCTCAGCATAACTACGATTCTAGGTTAATCCATCTCAAGGAACAAAAGGGTCTTTTTCATCCTCTGATCCTGCCTAGAAATCTATGAGAGTTTTTGTCATCCAAATCTCCGTACTCCTAAGGGTTTTCGTCCTTAAGAGAAATAGATGAACACAAAAGCTCAAGCTATCAAATAAAAAGGGGGTTTTGATTTAATGAATTGGTTGATCTCCTTTCAACAAATGCCTCTCTTTTATAGACTCCAATTTGGCACCCAAATTTTGAATTACCCTTTCCCTCTAAAAGTGTTCACTCTTTTCCCTCCAAAGTGTTCACTTAAAACATTTTAATAAAATATTACAAAAGTGTGATGCTCTAATATTAAGGCATTGTTTAAATTAAAGATTTAAACATTATAATAAAGACGGAGAAATCACTTCCATCAAATATGATAATAATATTTAATAGACATATAATATTTATTGATATATAACAATATTAAATAATATTATTTTATAAATATTTTTATATAATTAAAATATAATATATTTATTGTATTTATAAATAATAATATAAATAAAAAAATAATATTATCAATTTTGATATTATTATAATTATAATAATATATATATATAATATAAATATAAATATTGAATTATATTATGAAATAAATATATGTTACGGTGGTTGACCAAAGGATATATAAAAGAGGACCATATAAGAAGAGATATAATATAATAAGATCTTATTACATATTTTAATAAAGGCATACAAAGTCAGCAAATTATTACTGCAACGATTATCTAAATGCAACGATTCATAAAAGGTGTGATTTACATGTCAAGGGATATAAATCAAATAAAAGGGTCATGTCCATTACAAAGGGAAGATATATATATATATATATGGGGGATGGATCAATCAATATAGGAATTTGGCCATTAACAGCAGCAACCAATAATATATCTCTGTAATTATAATCAGCAACAGCAAGGACAAAATAAATCAGACTTAGTAAGAAATTCAGAACTGCAAAAAAGAAACTAAGGTAACAAGAGGTATGGTATATTTCATTATATTGTAATGGGAAATATTAATATATATATATATATATATATATAAAGAATAGATCTGTATATATGCCAATCACATCATTAGTATTACATAAGTATATGAATCCTTGTGAATGGTTATAGTTTATAAGGAAGTGTCGTCTTTATTCATAATCGAATTGATACCCATATTTAGACTCAAGATCTAACAATGATGAACAATTATAAGGATACCATATAATGGTACTTCGATTTACAATATGAATGTCTTTAATTCATGCATTATGATGATAATGGTATAATAGAATTCCATCTATAGTACAAGGGAATGTTGCATAAGGATCATATCTTTGTAGCCTCTATTACTTCATCCAATGAGGAATCATGGGTATTGTAGGGAAAGGTGGAGTAATTCCATCCCCTGTATATACCCCAATGGCTGGGATATAGTTCCCAAGCTGGGTCCAGAGATCTCATATCGATCCCAATGGTTGGGACATAGTTCCCAAGTTAGATTCATGACTCCATGTATAGACCCCAAGGGCTGGGACTTAGTTCTTGAAGCTGGGTCCAGAGATGGTTTCAACATGCCCTAGTCATGTAAATCCCAATTCCTTGATGAAGAATAGGAGGGGAAGATATGGATCTTGAAATATGGGTATGTGCAGGATCATCGCGGGCCAAACAGTGGCAATAGGAAAAAAATCATGTTTTTACTTAGCCAAATTCGCGACTTGGCAAAGTTTGACTTTGAAACGGATATTTGTTTTGGTTTGGATACCAAACCAAAACGGATATCCGTTTTCAAAAAAAAATTGGGAAAAAGGCTTTTTATTGGTAGTCATCAATTTTCCACAGTCCATGATGTTGAGTTTGAAATGCTTCTGGATTTGATAGTGTATTATTATTTTCGTCAACATTTCGAATCACACACAGTGATCCATCATCAGGAGAAAGATAGCAAGCAAGAGAAGAGAGAACATGAATGACAGTATGCAGACTTAAGACCACTTAAAAGGAGTGAGAGAGATGTGAGGCGGAAACCAAGATCAATTAAGGGAGAAGGATAGCTGCCTATCAAACCTAGTGAAGTGAGGGACAAAGAGGAGTGGGGGACATCTAGGCACATTAAGACAAAACAAACAAACAAAGACTAACTAGGATGAGAGGAAGACCCAAGTAAAGAAAATTAAAAAAGCAAACAAAGGAGCAAGGCCACAAATTAGAAGAGAGCAAAAAGAGGAATAACTGTAATACAATCAACCATAAAGAACAAACCGAGGATGAAAGAGATAAGATAATTAAATAAATAATAAAAAAGGGGGGGACAACCGAAGAGGTTAAAATGTGAGGGATAGATTGGGAAAAGCTACATATAAAGAACAAGAGAGGGCTCCAAGTTAAAAGAGAGGGGTGAACTACGAAGGCAAAGGAGGGGGGGGCTAACAAAAAAGAAAGGTAAGCCAATAACTATCCAAAGGAGGAAAGAAACTAACTGGGAGAAAGCATAAGAGAGAAGAGTAAATCATAAAAGGGAAGACAAGCTACAATGACCAAATAATATATATAAATATATATTCACAACAAACTCCAAGCCACAAACGGAGCACCAAGGGGCAACAAGAAATGAAGGATACAGTTAAAAACCTAGAAATTAAAGAGGAGGGAGAAGGGGGCAACGAGATCCAGAGGTTGGAGACGGGGGGTTAAGCTAGGGGACAAGAGTATGAGAAATAAAAAGGTGAGAATGTGCCAAGGAGGGTAAAGAGGAGGGAGGACAAGGAGCAAATGGAAAGGGGGGAGAGGAGCCTAGGGGGGGAAGAGGAAAAGGGGATAAGATGAGGGCAAAAGAGGAGGGGCAAAGACTCAATCCCACAAAAGGGGACAAGGAGGGGATAAAGGGGGGGCGGGGGCAAGAACCGGTAAAGAGGGGAAAAAAGGACAAAGATAGAAGAAGGGAGAGGGGAGCTAACAAGATCGGGTCAGGAAAGAGAGGGGAGGGGTAAGAGGGGAGGATGGGGAAGAGAAATTGACTAAGAGTGAAGGAAATCATGATGGGGTAAGAGGGGAGGCTTTTTACTCTTTTTGAAAATACACCTCTTAAATCTTGGATCTCCCATTAATATATGAACCTCCTTAAAGACCGTTTCTAGTGAAGGAGGAGGGCAAATTAACTTTGGTAGCTTCTTTACACATTGATCCATAAGGATTTGTTAAACACTAAGAATCATCACTAATGAATTACTCAAATAATCAATAATAAAATATTCAATTTTGTTCATCAGGTGAAATAATCACTTTTCTAGACTATGTTCCAATATTTCGGGGATAGGAATGGTGGGGCAGCAGGGGTTGTGTTTTGGGGCATTTTGGATTTCATGCCCTACGCAATCCTTCATATGATTTGATTCATGATACATGGTGTGAGAAGGATACACATGATATACCCTTACCCTCTAGTGATAAAATTATGAATGATACTTTATGTGGTGAAGCTACACCTTCGTTAATCCTTCATGACATTGTTATTCCTTGTGATGATGATGTCCTTCATGTGATATGTTAGGACATAATGCAAAGTTAACATGGCATGAACTCTCTTGGAAGGGTAAGCATGGACTATAAGAACATTGAACTAGTTGGATCTATTAAGCTCGCCATTTATGAAAGAACCTTTTAAAAGGTTAACCTTAATTAGGTAAGGTTATGTTTCAATGTGGTTGTTTGTGCAACAATGTGTAAATTAATGTTACTGAAGGATAAATCTAACTATAATATACTAACATTTTAATAACCATGAGAGCTGGGACTAACAATTAGACTAAAAACTTGACAAACAATACAACTTGGACACATGTAGGACTTGGAAAATGGAAAAGAATATAATTAAATGTGGAAAACAA
Organism: Cunninghamia lanceolata; assembly: GCA_027924645.1. Taxonomy (NCBI): domain Eukaryota; kingdom Viridiplantae; phylum Streptophyta; class Pinopsida; order Cupressales; family Cupressaceae; genus Cunninghamia; species Cunninghamia lanceolata. The sequence continues at coordinate 1,679,219 of BSBN01000925.1, read as the reverse complement.
TGAAAAAGTGGTATTAGTTGCAGCTATATAGAGAAGTGGTTTAGAGGTTGGTTAGGGGAATTATTTAGAGTTTAGAGGTTTAGGGTTGCTCGAGTTTAGGGGTTTAGGGTTTACAATTTAAAGAGAGATAGAGAGAGGGGACTGATAGAGTTTGGGAGAGATAGGAGATAGAGAGTGAGAGACATGTCCAAAGACATAGAGAGAGAGAGAGAGATTGAGAGGTAGAGGGATGATAGAGATAAGGAGATAGAGGTTTAGGGTTGCTTGGGTTTAGGGGCATCATTTAGGGTTTAGGGTTTATGGTTTTGGGGTTAGGGGTTAAGGTTTAGAGGTTTAGGGTTTAGGGTTTAGGGTTTAGAGAGAGATAAAGGACCAATAGGGAGATATAGAGGAGTCTGAGGGAAGAGATAGGGATATAAAGAGTGAGGGACATGGCAAGAGACATAGGGAGAGAGATTGAGAGGTAGAGGGACAAGGGTGATAGGGAGATAGGGGAGAGATAGGGAGATAGTGGTTTATGGTTACTTGGGTTTAGGGTTTAGGGGTTTGGGGTTTAGGGTTTCTCAGGTTTAGGGGTTAGGGGTTAGGGTTTAGGGGCATTATAATTTAGGGTTTAGGATTTATTGTTTAGGGGTTAGGGGTTAGGTTTAGAGGTTTAGGGTTTTGGATTTAGGGTTTATAGAGAGAGAGGAATGATAGGGAGATATAGAGGAGTTTGAGGGGAGAGATAGGGAGATAGAGAGTGAGGGACATGGCTAGAGACATAGGGAGAGAGATTGAGAGGTAGAGGGACACAGGTGGTAGGGAGATAGGGGAGAGATAGGGAGATAGTGGTTTAGGGTTACTTGGGTTTAGGGTTTAGGGGTTTGGGGTTTAAGGTTTAGGGGTTTAGGGTTTCTCAGGTTTAGGGGTCAGGGGTTAGGGTTTAGGGGCATTATTTAGGGTTTAGGATTTAAATTGTTTAGGGGTTAGGGGTTAGGTTTAGAGGTTTAGGGTTTTGGATTTAGTGTTTATAGAGAGGAATTATAGGGAGATAGAGAGAGGAGATGGAGGAGAGAGATAAGGAGATAGAGAGTGAGGCACATGGCCAGGGACATAGGGAGAGAGATCAAGAGAGGTAGAGGGATGATAGAGATAGGGAGATAGGGGAGAGATAGGGAGATATAGGTTTAGAGTTGATTGGATTTAGGGTGTACCTAGGTTTAGGGTTTCTCAGTTTTGGAGATAGCTAGATAGAAAGAGAGAGGAGACAGATAGGGAGAGATAGAGGTGACAAAGGGGAGAGATAGGGAGATAGAGAGTAAGCGATATGTCTAGAGAAATAGGGAGAAGGATTGAGAGGTAGAAGGACGATAGAGATAGGGAGATAAGGGAGAGATAGGAGATAGAGTTTAGGGTTGCTCACGTTTAGGGTTGAGGGGTTAAGGTTTAGAGGTTTAGGGTTTAGTGTTTAGAGAGAGAGGACCAATAGGGAGATATAGAGTGAGGGACATGGCTAAAGCATAGGGAGAGAGATTGAGAGGTAGAGGAATGATAGTGATGGGGAGATAGTGAGATAGGGAGATAGAGAGATAGAGGTTTAGGGTTTCTTGGGTTTAGTGTTTAGGATTTAGGGGTTTATGGTTTCTCAAGTTTAGGGTTTAGGGGTTAGAAAATAGGGGTTAGGGGTTAGGGGTTAGGTTTAATCATGCATCCCAGTCATTCCCCTATCATTCCTATATATCCTATCTCTCCCCTCTATCTTTCCCTCTCCCTTATCGACGAAGCAAATGGAAACAAGAAAACTAGGACTCCCTTTCTCAAGTTTAGGGTTTAGGGCTTAGGGGAATTATTTAGGGTTTATGGTTTAGGGGTTAGGGTTTAGTATTTGAAAGAATTATTTAGGGTTACTTGGGTTTAGGGTTTAGGGGCATTATTTAGGGTTTACGGTTGCATGTCAAAAGTAGTCTCTCTCTCTCTCTATCTAAATCCATAAACCCTAAATAATGGCCCTAATCCCTAACCCCTAACCCGCATCTACCTCTCTCCTGTATCTACCTCTCTCCTGTATCTATTCAAAAGTGCCTTTAAAATACTATGAGATACCTTAGTATAAGTAAATCATATAAAAATCAAATATATATATCATCATAATCCTATATAAATTTTGATAGTATTTTATAACTAAAATGCCTAGATATCATCATAATCCTTTATAAATTTGCTTGTATTTTATAGCTAAAATGCCTAAATATCATCATAATTCTTTATAAATTTGCTTGTATTTTATAGCTAAAATGCCTAAATATCATCATAATCCTTTATAAATCTGCTTGTATTTTATAGCTAAAATGCCTAAATACTTAAAACGCTAAAAATGCTAAAATAATAAAATAAAAAATAATGAATACAATAGGGAAAAAGAAAACAAATATCCATTTTGGAAACGGATATCCGTTTTGGAGATCATAAAAAGCAAAAAAAGACTGTGTTTTTGCAAACCCACGACTTGCAAAACGCAGTCTCATCTTCAAAGAACGGATATCAGAGCTGAGGAACGGATATCTGATCCAAAGAGGTAAGATTTCATGCATTTTTTTGTTTGTTTTGTATATTCAAGCAATTTTTTGGTTTTTATGCTAAGTGGGTATGTTTTATAATTTAATTAGGTAAAATGGATGCACAAAATGAAAACCCAAACCCTCCACCACCAAACCCTCCCCCTCCAACAATAGAAGAGAATATTCAAAGAAATATTGATCATATAAGTAGGATCATAGAAATGTATCGCCGCCACCCTCGATTATCTATAATGACATCGAATTTAGAGGGAATCATTAATCATATTCAAACCTTGTCAACCCAACATGAATCATTTAGGCAATGGCGAGAAGCCAAGAAGGCTGAATATGCTAACGGTTTGTCATATGAGGAAGTCAAAGATTTAGAGATTACAAAAACTATGTTAGCCCAACACTTTGTCAATCCTAAAACCAGATTGCATGTTGATGTCAGTAAGCCCAAATTTCCAATCAAATGGTGTATTCATGAGGGCATTAGTCAAAACTTTTGGGATCGTTGGTGGATGGTTTTTGATAAACCACCCAACAACAATTTAGATGTGCCTTTGTATTTCCTCTGTAAACTCTATGCAGAGTTCGTCATGGGTCAACATGTTAATTATTTTGATTTTAGAGAGTTTCAAGGAGTGGGTAGAGGAATGCCTCAAGATAGACCTGGGGCAATTAGACAAGTACAAGGTCCCTATATTCCCCCTCCTGCTATCCCTTCTCCACCCCCAATGCAGCACCCAGACGTTGTTGCAAATGCAACACAATAGGGCCTTAGTGCCATACACTCTTTGACCGAGCATTTGATTATATAGACATCTCAGTTTACACAAGCACATGATGAAGGTGATGATATTGGATCACCTGGTACTACTAGACCGTCATCGTCCAGACATGTATGTGTGCCCCATCATTGCATTTCTTGAAATCATTTATGCTTGGGTCCTATTATGGAGAGTAGTGAGCCACCATTGAACACATCAGAGTATGATCTCCATTCACAAGATGAGGCAATGGGGTCCAGAACTCAAGCTGAGGGGTCAGGGACAAGAGTAGAAGCTACTGGATCAATAAACAATAGAGAAGGAGAAATGCATGAGCAATCTTTTATGCAGGTAAAATTTAAAGTTCAATTTTATGGTCTATTCCATTTGAATATATAAACAACTTTATTAGTACTAATGTATCTAAGTGGGATAACAGTTGATGACAGAGGAGGAGTTGACAGAAGTTCATCATGGAACTTTGTCTGCCATCCAATTTGGCTTGGACTTGCCGGTATAATTTGTTATACACATCAACTTTTTTTATGCATTTATTTCTTTGTGAGTAATTATATATTAATTTATATCTTGATGTTAATTTTATTTTATAGTCAATCAAAAATATGAATGATGTGGCATCTTTGCCAATAGTCTTTTCTCGAACTCCTGATCAACCCAAGGGACTATCATTTGCAGAACGACTTTCTCAACGCCAACAAAGGGTGGAGGTAATTTGATTGAATTGTACGTTAATTGATAATTTAGAAAACTTAAATATTTGATTATAGTCATTTAGAGTCTTACATTCTTGTCCTTCTTAATTGATGTAGGAGGCCTCGATGGTGGTATGTGCTTGTTTTCTAGTAGATAAGTTTTTGTGTAGTGCATTTCTTATTTTAAATGTATGCATTTCCTATTTTGTTTAATAATTATATATTAATTTATTTCAATGTTACTTTGCTTTTATGTAGTCTGTTGAGAATGTGAGTGATGTGCCACCTTTGCCATCATGCTTCACTAGGACACTTGATCGTCTTAAGAGAAAATTATTTGCAGAATGATTGTCCGAACAACAACATAGAGTCGAGGTAATTGAGTTGAATTTTTCTAAATAATTGATAGTTTATCTAGCGGTCTTATAGTTGATTGTAGTGATTTAGATGTATGTTAATAAATGAAAGTTCTTAATTGTAGTAGATAAGAATCTATTTACTAACTTTAACTTATTTGTATTTACCATTGAAGAGATTAATCAAATTTGTGTTTTGACTTGTTAATACAGGAAACTTCACCTCCATCAATTACTAGACATTTTGGTACAAAGAGGACACTTTTTCAGGATCCATTACAGATTGAGGATCCATCACAGATTGAGGGTCAAGTGGACTTGTAGTATTTGATGTAGCTATTTGGCATGTAGATTGTATATAGATTTTGAGACATGGCATATGCCACATTTTGTAAAAAATATTTTGAGTTGGCATATTTGCCAAATTTTTGTATATGTCTACCATTATGGACTAGATTTTAATGTATATACACCTTGATATACAATATAATTTAAATTCCTTATGTGCAAGTCATGATACTTCCCATGATGCCATACATTATGATGATAGTTCTTTAGTTCATTGATGATATGTTTAGCATTGAGAATGGTTTTAGATCAAGAGAATGGTTTTAGATCAATAGAATCAATAGAATCAATATGAAAAAATTCCTTATATATGCCCTAATCAAATAAGGTCATGATAAACCATTTCATCATGTATTTAGTCTTCATCTTGTCAAATTTTGTAAATATGTCAAAGTTGTCATATGAAAAATGTAAAAAAATGCAAAAGTATGGAAGATGAATAGTCAAGTACTCAAGAGTCAATTGGAGACTATTGGTTTCCCTCAAATCATGTATAAATATGCATAAACATTCGTGGAAAAGGCATTGGAGATGTATTGAAAACATTTTGAAGATGAATTGAAGACATGTTTGAATGAAATTAATGTCAAGAAACTCTATGTCAAGGACACTGGGGGCACATTATAAACATAAAAAACTTACATTTTGGGGGGAGGTGCCAATAAGGCCAATAAGGATACTATTTCAGTTGGGTGTGTGTTTGTATGCAAATCCCATTTATGGCTGAGAAGCTCTCTATTTACTATTATTCAACTCTCGTTGATAGGAGGTTGGCTCTACAACTATTGCAATTTGTGTATGAAACCTAGATGCCTACGAGATCATATATATATGTATGTATGTAAATCCTACAAGACAGTCATTCATGAAATTACTATGCAAAGAGGGTTTATAAGTTGCATTAGGGTTTATGACTATCCTAAAACAACATCGTGTATATGCTCATAAAAGCCATCAAACTCTGAGAATAAACTCGTCATTAGATAAGGAGTGGAAGGCTAAAGTCACATTCCCAAAAACCTCTTAAAATCACATGTCTTCTCTTATGAAAACTAGGGTCTTTGCCGTTACATTGTTCTGTAAGTGCAAAGTCACTTAAGATCCTAAGAGCAAAAACCTTGTCAGGTGCCATATTTTTTGTTTTGCTCATTGTGGGGTCGAACGGACTGCGCCAACGTGTCGGGGTGGGCGGGTAAATGCTAGGGGAGGTCTCATTTTGTGTGCCAAGCATCCCAGTCATTCCGGGCAAGAGGCTACCGACAAAGTCCCTTAAGATCCCTGAGACCAAAAAACTGCCAAACTTTGACGGGGTAGTTCTCAGAATTCGTGATAGCTGGGAATGTTCTGTTTGGACCTACAGGTGCACATGGTGTCTGTCCACAATAACCTCTCTCATTTTTGGTCAACTCCATTCCATTTGACCGTGCCGAAATCAAACGCATTGTTGCAAAATGCTTCAATTTAAACCTAGCACCTTTCCATTGTATCAAATTGAAGCATTTTGCAACAATGCGTTTGATTTCAGCACAGTCAAACGGAATGGTATTGACCAAAAATGAGAGAAGTTATTTGGCGTAGTCCGTTCGACCCCACGAGCTATGGAATGAAAAATGTCGCACCTAGCACCTTTCCACTGCATCAAATTGAAGCATTTTGCAACAATGCGTTTAATCTCAGCAGGGTCAACGGAATGGAGTTGACCAAAAATGAGAGAGGTTATTGTGGATGAATGCCACGTGCACCTGTAGGTCTAAACAGAACATTCCCAACTATCACGAATTCCAAGAACTGCCCCGTCAAAGTTTGGTAGATTTTTGGTCTCAGGGATCTTAAAAGACTTTGCCGGTAGCCTCTTGCCCGAAATGACTGGGACGCTTGGCACACAAAACGAGACCTCCACTAGCATTTACCTACCCACCCCAACGCGTTGGCACAGTCCGTTCGACCTCACGAGCTATGGAATGAAAAATGTTGCACCTAGCACCTTTCCACTGCATCAAATTGAAGCATTTTGCAACAATGCGTTTGATTTCGACACGGTCAAATGGAATGGAGTTGACCAAAAATGAGAGAGGTTATTGTGGACGGATGCCACGTGCACCTGTAGGTCCAAACAGAACAATCCCAACTGTCACAAATTCTGAGAACTACTCCGTCAAAGTTTGGCAGTTTTTTGGTCTCAGGGATCTTAAGGGACTTTGTCAGTAGCCTCTTGCCCGGAATGACTGGGACGCTTGGTGCACAAAACGAGACCTCCACTAGCATTTACCCGCCCACCCTGACACGTTGGTACAGTCCATTCGACCCCATGAGCTATGGAATGAAAAATGTCGCACCTAGCACCTTTCCACTGCATCAAATTGAAGCATTTTGCAACAATGCATTTGATTTCGGCATGGTCAAACAGAATGGAGTTGACCAAAAACAAGAGAGGTTATTGTGGACAGATGCCATGTGCACTTGTATGTCCAAACAGAACAATGCCAACTGTCACGAATTTCAAGAACTGCTCCGTCAAAGTTTGGCAGTTTTTTGGTCTCAGGGATCTTAAGGGACTTTGTCGGTAGCCTCTTGCCCGGAATGACTGGGACGCTTAGCGCACAAAACGAGACCTCCACTAGCATTTACCCGCCCACCCCGACGCGTTGGCGCAGTCCGTTTGACCGCATGAGCTATGGAATGAAAAATGTCGCACCTAGCACCTTTCCACTGCATCAAATTGAAGCATTTTGCAACAATGCGTTTGTTTTTGGCACGGTCAAACAGAATGGAGTTGACCAAAAATGAGAGGTTATTGTGGAAGGATGTCACATGCACTTGTAGGTCCAAACAGAACATTCCCAACTGTCACGAATTCTGAGAATTGCCCGGTCAAAGTTTGGCAGGTTTTTGGTCTCAGGGATCTTAAGGGACTTTGCCGATAGCCTCTTGCCTGGAATGACTGGGACACTTGGCGCATAAAATGAGACCTCCACTAGCATTTACCCACCCACCCCGACGTGTTGGCGTAGTCCGTTCGACTCCACGATGAGTAGAACAAAAAATATTGTTCCAATTGACACATTCTCAATCATTGACATGGATGATATCTCAGTACCATTCCTTTAGGCACAATATGAGCTTCCAATGAAAGGCGCAATTGTGAGGTTAGAGATGATGAAAAGTGTGCCTCATTCACAGTCATGTTTTACTTGTCTTCAATGATGATTCCTTGATTCAACTTAATCCTTTGATAATACATTTTAACCTCCTTGTGAAAGCGCACTTTCAAGGTTGCTTGAGCAAGAGCTAGCGCCTCAACATTGAGGCGCACTTTTGGTGTTCTAGAAGCATGAACTAGCACCTCAAATAGTAAGGCACTCATTCTAGGTTGTTTATTCAATAATTGGCACTAGTCACATATGGTGTAGAGAGGTAGATGTGCGCCCAAGTCATCATTTGATGCCTTCAATAACTATAAACTCCTTTGATGATGCATTTTATCCTTCCAATTCACTATCTAGCCTTAGGCTCACATTTTAGGTTGATCAATCATAATCTAGTGCCCTAAGTACCAAGGCTCACTTTTAGGTTAGTTGGATAAAGGATTAGCGCCTTCATTTCTAGGCGGAAGTTTGGAGTTGAAATACATCAAAATAACAAGTTTCTTCATCACTTCAAACATATTTAACACTTTGAAGATCTCCAATGCATGATTGAATATCAAAAAACCAATGTATCATTTCATGAAGGTCTTAAGTGTTGTAAATATGCATCTTCTTATTTAATCATGTGTTGTAAATGAAGGAATGCAATGATTGCAATATGTGCACAAAACAGAATTTTTGATAAGGATTGAAAGGAAATGTTAAGAAAATGCAATTGGCAGGTGTAAATCCAAAGTGTGGAAGCATAGACAAGGCATGTGAATAGTTTGGCATGACACCTCAAAGAGATGCTATCTCATGGAATGCAATGATTGCAAGATATGCACAAAATGGATTTTTTGAAAAGGCTTTAGAAACTTTGAAGCAAATACAATTGGAACGTTTAAAACCAAATTCCATAACCTGTGCAAGCATTCTCCCTACTTGTGCCAAATTAGGATCTTATATATACATATATGCACATAATGTCATGAAAATAATGTATAGTGTATATATCAAGCCATATAGGCATGTACAAATAAAACCATATGGGTATATACAATGATATACATCGATAACATACAAAAGTATGTTTACAAAGCCAAATACACATATGTAACAAAATGTCCCAAAATCAAATCTCCTATGGATTTCTATCAAATAATCTATGGCTCTTGCTAGGCCATGAAGATGGTGAACCAGTCAATGACTCATCTTCTATCGCTCATCGACTAGACCTCCTCGATAGAGATTTTTGAATTTCCACCTATTAATACAATCAAACAACGTGCACATTAATATAGAATTTAATATTCAAAATATATAACATGACATAAGTAATCAATCACTTACCACCAATTGGTGATCCCTTTTGATCATTTGTTGTCTCTCTTCTTCTATAGAGCTGGATGGGTAGGGGAGGTGACGTCCTGTGAGAAGCATGAACAAGCAGATTTAAAAGTAAACATGAATATCATAAATATGTACATTAAATGCTGCGCTTATTATAGGACTGTTCTAGTACTATTTTAGGACTGTTGTAGTTAAAACTATCCTAGTAGACATGTATAGGACTGTTATAGGACTGTCATCTCATGGAATACAATGATGGCAAGATTACTATCAAGATTAGTATGAAGATTAATTATGACTGTTATAGGACTTTTATAAGAATGCAAAGTAAGGAAGCATAGGCAAGGCACATGAACTGTTTGGTGGAATACCTCAAAGAAATGAGAATTTTGTCAGATGTTGTAGTTGCAATTGCCATGTGACACATGTATGTAATATGTGAAAGCATAGACAAGGCACATGAACTATTTGGCAAAAGACATCAAATACATGTCATCTCATGGAATGCCTTATGTAGAAAAAGGTACAAATGTGCAATATTAAGAAATACAAATGAGAACTAAAAATAATACCTCGAGTATAGTCAAAATAACCTACGATGCCATACAAAATAATTTACGATGGCATGCAAAATAATCTACAATGCCATGTAAAATAACTTTATTCGTAGTCCTGTATAGTCAAAAGCATGCATTATAGTTAAAGTAACAAGATTTTTAATAAACAATTCTAAAAAATAGAAAAAACAAGAACAAGTTAAGATAAAAAAATGTCATACCTGTCCATCTAGAAGTTTAAATGCTAGTCATGCGTACCTGAGGGGTCATCTCTTACCTTCAAAGTATCCAATATTGCTTCATGATCAGCATTACTAATTGTCCATAGTTCTTTTGATTTTGGTTTTCCACGATGCTTTAGTAACTTGACATTTGTTGCTACAACTAGGTGAGAATACATCAATATGGTTTTATGCTTCTCAAAGTCTTCAAAGGCCGGGATGCCATTCTTTTTAACCATATATGTTCGTAACCAAGTCCCAGCAATAACAACTGATCCTGTAGGATATGTGAACCATCATCATCTATCATAGGTTGTGTTAGCTTTTGTTTTCCCTGTACACATCGTGCCAACCAATAGTCTGACCTCTCTTCATTTCCATGCGGTGCAACAACTGCATAAACATGACCTGGCTGTACAAGGTCTGAAAGATGTTCATAGTCAAATGAGCTCTCCATGTCATTGACGGAAGATGATTGACCTTCATATAAAGGGATTAAATATTGTGGAATCCATGCATTTACCCACTCACTTGACTCACAATTGTTCCAATCACATTTAATACAACTCTGACAAAAATAAGCTAATTCTTGTGTCCAAATAGTCCATGTACTTGCATTTGAGCTTTGAAATGAATGCATCTTTGATGATTCACTGATTCTCTGACATTCCAATTTCTCTATCACTATCCCATCATCAACCAACCAAAAGAACCTGCGCACTTCAGAATCAAAAGCCACTCCTCGTGACAATGCATAGTTACACCACTTAACAATGGAATCTGCATCACTGAATGTAGCACCACCTCTAATCTTTAGTTGTTCTTTAAAAAGAACTCTCTTCACGCATACACCTGCTCCATCATGTTCACCTTTTCCGTGCCCGGCTTCAAAAAAATTCCAAATATGAGGTATACCCTTCTCTACATGCATTTTGCTCAACCAATAGAAATTACGAGCATTCTTGAATTGACCAGTGCAATTATTTGACCAAATGAGATGTTGATCTATTCTAATATCTTTTTCTTGCAAGAACCCATAAAATTGTTGAAAACAATATTGCACAAACTTTGCTGAATGAGATCGATCATCACTCATGTAAAAATGGTATTCTCTGACAATCTTCCTGTTCTCTTCTGTACTCTCAGGGGCATGTTTGTATGTGATGTGAACAAAAATAGCAATCTGAATAGAATTGTAGTACTGGGATTGAACTTCATTTTGGGGTTGCAATGTATAGTTTTCTGCAAAATCAACTACAGAGACAATAGTTCCAATCGGGAAAGAGTCTTTACACATCTTGAACTATTGATCTAACCATCGAGACCTATGGCTATGTCTAACATACTTGTAGAAAAGATTTTTCTTAAAATCATTAATAAAATCAGCAATACTTACCTCTCGTACAATCAACTCACATCTAGAACCTTCACCTCCACTTTTCAAATTGTATTTCACTATCTCATATCTCTTTTTCTCAACCATTCTCTTTCCAAAATCATGCTCGTTGCCCTCATGAAAACATGATACAAACCTTTGATAACCCACCACATTGTAAACACTTTTCATTTAAACAATCATTCTTGTAGAACATTCAACCATCATCTCTAATACATAGAAATAAATCCAATAAGTCCCTAGATGACTTTGGTAGTTGAATTACACCACACTCCTGTAACATTTCGTTAGTGTGCAAAGTAGAACGAATATTGCATAATAATTCATGGTACATAGAAAATTCTACATGGTATTTGCAACAACATGTATTACGAACTTTAAGAGGAACACAATAAAATAGCTTAAGAGATTCAAATGCTCTTTGTGAGATTGTCATACCTGGGTGAGTTTCACAATATTGTTTGTACAATGTTGTTTGGCTACATTCCAAGTAATGTTTAGGATGTGGTGTGCGGTCTTTATCACCAATTCTTAACTTTACAACATCTTTTGCATTCAGTGATACCCTAGAGTTAGTGTGTCAAAATCGTTCAATTTCTTCCTTTGTGCTATCAATTAGCTTCTTGTCAACTCGTGGAAGCCTACCACTGAAAGCCCAAGTATCATTGGCAACAGGACTATCTAGCCTTGATCTTAATGCTAGTGCTTTTGACAATGTTTTACGATTCAATCTTAAGTCAACACAAGTTTGCCTCATTAATCGAGCATTTCTTAATTGTTTGCTTACTATTGAAGTTGTTATTACTCTACGGGCAGCTCTTTTATCTTTCTCCTTGCTAGTCTTTCCAATAGAATTGAGTGCATTGAAAAGGCTTCTTACAATAATTTTATTTCGATCGGACACTTTGTTTAACCGAATCTTTAATTTCTTTAGTAAAAGTCTCATTTTGTACATCTTTAATAATTGCACAAAAAGTTGGCATTGTTCGGTTAATGTTTTCTTCTCAAAGCATTCATTAAAGAGTTTTGTAGCCCACAACCGAACCGTTCGTGATGACCTCTTGCCTTCAAGTTTTTCCATTATGTTCTCATCAATTTCAAGTAACCATTTTGGGGTTTTTGGGTGTTTTCCAATTTCATCACGATTATTCTCTTCTTATGAAATTTGGAGATACATTGATTGTTCTTGTTTCATCCATGTTATCAACCTCATCAATTTTATCAACAAATGGATTATGGAGTGCAATTTCAACATCATGATGTTCATATCCACTTTCTTCAAGTGCACATCTTCGTTTTTCTTCTTCTTTGTCCATGGTATTGCTATTATGAATAGGTGTTTCATAACATTTTTCAATATTTTCATTTGCAATATCATGGTGAATTTCATTCTTATCTAACATTTTATTATAATCAAAATTAACATCTTCAATTTCCATGTCAGTAGATGGTAAAGAAGAAGATTCACCTTGATGAGCATCCGCCAAACCCACCCTTCCAATCCTCTTCCTTTCCCTATCTTTTTTCCTAATTGCTTCAATTTCCTCCAATGTAACTTTCCTCCTCCTTTTTACTTTACGACGACTGTTGCTCCCCATTAGGGGAACAAAAATATCACCCTTATGATTGTAACAAAAAAATTGTGTCTCCAAAAGTGCATAAAAATATTCCTTTCACTGTCATAGCCAGAAATCATGAGTATTTCGACAGCAGAGGGTCTCTGGTTGCGGAAGTCAGGCCCAACAATATTCCTTTTGTCTTTTTTCTGCTTTTACAAAACGGATATCCATTTTGAAAACAGATATCCATTTTGGAAACGGATATCCGTTTTCAAAACGGATATCCGTTTTGTAAAAGCCCAATTCTTTGCAACGGACACTTGCAACGTCCATATGGCTACTACAAAACAGATATCCGTTTTATTATGTACATTTGGATTCTAGACTAGGGATTCATTGTATTATTCAATAAACTTGTGAATTACCATCTAATTTCAATGTTTACACACTAATCCACCTAGGTATCAACTTAATAAAGCTCTGGATATAAGCCATTATTTGATTTTAGGCTATCATCAAATGAGGAGCTTCTAAAGGCAAAAATGTTGTCCCAAAAGAAGGCTCAATGTTATTCGTAAAGACATTAGATTGTTAAAATACAAATTCAAGGTTAGATATTCCTTGGGCTATTTTAGTATAGAGAAGCAAAATTGCAATATATGACTATCCTAGGAATTAGAATGGTTGATCATAGGATATTCATGGCATTTTGATATTAATGGATGGATTGATGGATGTTTAGGGAGTTTAAGTTTAAATGTAATGTATGAGAATTCTTATTTATGAAGGATCTAATATGTCTTATGTCTTATTTGCAGGCCATTCAAGAAAGAAATGAAAAGATACCAAGGACTATCATAACACCTATTATAATTAGGTGCATCAAAGGGTTGTCATCCAGGACCTTACCAATATGGGAAGTTATCAAAACCATGTCATGTTTAAAATTAAAGGCTTTATCACCTCTTTGTCCCTATAGGCCTATTAGAACAATAGGTCACATTTTATTCATATACCGGGGTTGAGAATAAACACTAAGCATTTGTAGTTATAGCAAGTGTAAATGGAAATAGATCACAACTTTAGACAATCTATCATCTCCTAGATTGCACTGACTGAGTGGAAATTAAAAATTCCCTATTAATGTCCTTTATATACTGAAGGTATGGGTGAGAAAGGTAAACTTTGTATGTTGTAGACAAGTGATGCAGAGCAACACAGCAAAAGCTTACAAATAGGGCGTAAAATACCCATTAACCCACCAATTGCTCAAATAGCTTTTAAAATATCCTTCCCAAGGTCCAAACGAGACCGAAATACACTCTTTCTTTACTATCGGCAAGACATTTCTAATGTCTCATCGAACTATGCTTCACATGTTCTTCCTTTCTCTATTGTTGGCCAAACTTATCATTATCGGTAACCTTCAAATTTGTTAGCCCGATGTGGGACCTCTCGCCGATGTGTAGAATCCATCGCTCAGGCTTATGCTGTCGGTGTGACTCCTCCGTTGTTCTCCGATATACACACTTACTCCGATGTGAGATTCACCACCCTTGTCTATCGGTAAGACCAATACCCTCGGTGAGACTTTTTACTTGCATTCTGATGTTATAACTCTCCCCAATGTGTTTTCCGTCCATTAGTCATCGGTAAGACTTCTACATCGGTCAGACATTCTCTTCGATTTCTGATATCGTATCTCACACCGAAACAATAAACACCGAACTACACCATCGGCCAGACCGCCTCTATTGGTGACACTTTTCTTCTCGCCTCCGAGAGTCCATCTCTTTCTGATGTTCCTTCTGTCGGTGTAGTTCTCAATCATTCTTCCGATGTGCCGATAAATAACCCATCGGTGACACTTAATGATTGTCACCCCGATATGACTTGATCGGTGAGATCAATGTTGTCGGCTCAATGGAAATTTGTCTCTCCGATAACTATTGTCAGTTCGATGTCTTCGATTTAGCCTATACATAACATGACTTGTTATAACCGGTCGACTAACGTATCTTTTCCCGATTTTCCCGATATGGCCGGTCAACCTTTGTATCCTTTGACATGTACATTCACCATTTACAACCATGATAAACAATAGCAGGATATACACGAAATGTCCACGCATACATAAACGATATACCCATGGATTGTATCTTCGGTGAAACAATACCAATGATACAAAATATGTTGCTTCTCTTCATCCAAAACCAATGGTACAAAATTTTTCATAGATCACGGAAACAGATATATGTTTTCAGAACGGATATCCATTTTGAGTTGCTTTTACCGAAGCAAAACTGATATCCGTCTTGCTTTGGTACAAAGCAAGACAGATATCTGTTTTGATTGTTGACTTTTTATGGATTGTAATGTGTTTTAATGTTCCAGTCTCTTCTTCGAACTTCACCCTTCGTGCTAACGACTTTTTTTTAATGCAAAATTGATAAAATGAAAAGGGTATATAGAAAAAATTGTTAGCTTTCTAAAAATATAAGATTTATTTGGTTATCATTTTATTAAATAATTATTAATAATTTTCAATATACCGTATCTCTGAAATCCTGATGGACACACTGATTGAAAAACATCCATAACTTTCAAACCATTTCACCTTTTTGAGATCTGAAACCTGTGTCACACTCTATGCTTTTCTGGCTATAGGTTAAAAAAAAATTGAATTTTGATTTTTTTTTTATCGAGTTAGGTTGGCTAGAAAATTACTTTTTATTTTTTTAAAAAAGTCACAGTAAAAAAATCATAACTAATTATTTTATTAGAAAAAAATTTCAAATAAATATGCATCACATCCGGACATGAGTCCTCTACTTATTTTGAAAGTTTCAAAAAAATATATATATTTTTACTCATAGTTAGGTTGGCTGGACAGACACCCACTTTTTATTTTTTCTAAAAAATTTAATCGCTGTTCATTGAAATATTCAATTTTCACTAAGTCAATTTAGTTTTTTTTTTTTTTTTTAAATTAGTAGCCTATAAACTAGATTCAATTCTCTACAAATTTCATTCTTACATCTTTTTCAAATTGTATAGATAATCCATTCAAAATTTCACATGAACTTGATAAAGTCTGATTTTCTGTATTTTCATTGCCACTTAGAGGTATAGTTTGGCCCATCATGATCCTGCACATACCCATATGTTTAATATTCACCCTAATGTACCTATGGAATATGTTATAAAATAATCATCATTGGTGAATGACAAGAAGGAAATGAATAATCCTTTGTCAAGCATAAAATATTTATATTATCTTTTAGATATTATCATTGAAATTTATTGATCTCTAATGTTACTAATGTCTCTCTGAGAATCACTTTGAATGCAGATCTAGGTTTAAGTGTCTCCACTAGAAAGGGACATTATAAGTGGTATAAGAGCATCTTTCCTACCATCTCATGTATACTTTATGTATTGTGTATTCGAAGGTTTACTTTGTGACTCGTGTATGTTTTGTAACATATGTTCAGGAGAATACTTTGTGTATTGCATGTATTCGCATGTATGCTTCATACTCATGTGTATACTTGGTGACCTTTGGATGGTGGATAGGTCCATGGTGTAGTATGGGATGCACCGAATCCCCTTTCCAATTGTTCGACGGTATACTTATATGTATTAATGCAACTTACCTGTATTCATTCCTTGTGACTTATGTATTTGAGTGTATACTCTATGACTTGTACTCAAGACTATGTATTTGAGTGTATACTCTATGATTTACATTTGTATGACTTGTATTTGTATTCGAGTGTATACTCTATGACTTATACTCAAGACTATGTATTTGAGTGTATACTCTATGATTTGCATTTGTATGACTTGTATTTGTATTCGAGTGTATACTCTATGACTTGTACTCAAGACTATGTATTTGAGTGTATACTCTATGATTTGCATTTGTATGACTTGTATTTGTATTCGAGTGTATACTCTATGACTTGTACTCAAGGCTATGTATTTGAGTGTATACTCTATGATTTGTACTCAAGACTATGTATTTGAGTGTATACTCTATTATTTGCATTTGTATGACTTGTATTTGTATTCAAGTGTATACACTATGACTTGGTATTTGTATTTGAATGTATACTCTATGACTTGTATATGTATTCGAGTGTATACTCTATGACTTGGTACTCAAGAATATGTATTCGAGTGTATACTCTATGACTTGGTACTCAAGAATATGTATTCGAGTGTATACTCTATAACTTTGTATTTTTATACTCTGTGACTTTGTATTCAAGTGTATACTTCATGACAATGTATTCGAGTGTATACGCTATGAATTTTATTTGTATACTCTGTGACTTTGTATTCAAGTGTATACTTCATGACCGTGTATTCGAGTGTATACTCTGACTTTGTCTTTGTATTCAAGTGTATACTTCATGGCTTGTATTCGAGTGTATTCAAGTGTATACCTTGTGGCTTCTGTGTATTCAAGTGTATATTCTATGGCTTATGTGTATTCAAGTGTATACATTGGGGTTGATCTGCATTCGAGTGTATACCTTGTGGTTGTGCATTCATGCGACTTAAGTATTTAAGCATATACTTTACGACTTGCATGTATGCTTTGTGACTTGATGTACTCATACGTATACCTCATGTATTATTAGCATATATGCTTCTTGCTTCTTGTATATATTATATTTATACTTTATGTATCACATGTATTGATGTGTTTCTTCATGTATCTTCAACAAGATGTGTTCTTATAATTACTTTATGCTTACAAACTATGAGTGTTAAAGATGTTGTCTTTCCAGTGGCTCAAGCTACTCAGTTGCATGCTTGAGCTACTTGGTTGCATGCTTGAGCTACCTGGTTGCGTGCTTAAGCTACTTGCCTACCTGCTTGAGTTGTTGCCTACATGCTTGAGCTACTTGCCTACTTGCTTGAGCTGGTTGCTTGCATGCTTGAGGTACTTGATTGTCTACTTGAGCTACTTGCTTGTCTACTTGAGCTACTTGCCTACTTGCTTGAGCTGGTTGCTTGCGTTCTTGAGCTACTTGGTTGTCTACTTCAATTTTATCATGTAATTAATGGCAATGCATGTAACCTACAAATTGGTGTAATCACTTCTATATTTAACATCCCAAGGAGATCACTCACCACAACATATCATCTAAGAAAGGGAAGAGCATTTCATCTAAGAAAGATATCCAAAACATCATATCAATCTAGGAGTGTCAATCTCTTAAAATCCAAAGCAACAATTATGTGAGGCGATCGACAGTTTTAGAGGTATCATAATTATGATTGCTTGAGGACAAGCAATCTTGGGCGGAGTGGACTGTGATGTCTAAATATTAAGGTGTTTAAATTAAAGATTTAAACATCATGATAAAGACGGAGAAATTGCTTCCATCAAATATGATGATAATATTTAATAAACATATATAATATTATTAATATATAACAATATTAAATAATCTTATTTTATAAATATTTTTATATAATTAAAATATAATATATTTATTGTATTTATAAATAATAATATAAATACAAAAATAATATTATCAATTATAATTATATAATATATTATTAATAAGATATATATTATATAAATATAAATAAAGATAATATAAATATAAAAATTATTAATTTAATTATAATCATAATTATAGTATAGTATAATATATTATGTTATTAAATATAATATATAAATAGAAATGTTGAATTATATATTATTATAATTATGATTATAATAAATAAAAAATATATATAATCATATAAATATAAATATTGAATTATATCATGAAATAAATGTATTTTTTGATTAGTTCAGGTGGAAAAAATAGTCCAGAACCCTATACAAAGCAGCCCCCAGGGAAGTACAAGGCCAAAAAGAGCTAGAGACAGCACATAAATAGCATGACAAAAAGCCCAGCAAAACTACAAAGGACAGCCACCAAACAAACAACACTAGACCAACACAACCACAAGAAAGAACAAACGGGGGGTCAATAAACCCCAACAAACAACCACCCAGAAATTAGGGTGGTTTGAAATTGAACTGCTCCAAGGAACTTTGAGAACCTTCGCACAACTTGATGGAATCCTTTTACTCAGATCTCATCTTTTTGGAATAACCTGGAAGACCCAGGGGTCCACCCGAAGTTTCAGTAGAACCATGCATCTTAGTTAAAGGGGTCCCCATCACATCTCTACAGTCACCAATCCCCACCTCCGACGAACGAATCCTCGTCTCAGTCTGCCTATTATCCTTGTAGGCGCTTCCACAACAAAGGACATGCACTCCTTTCTGATGGAACAATGACTCTAGCTGCTAGAACAAACAACATCAGAATGACCAATTTTGTGACAACAATGGCAAACAACAGGAGAATGCTCAAACTCAACATGTTGTTCCCAACTTCTAAACTTGGATAATAGGGTAATCCTAGAAGGGATGTAATGTCCCCTTCTAGCAAGCCAAAATTTTCACAACCTTGCAGACAATTTCAACTTGTAAAAGAGAACATTAGTACTCAATCCTTCTTATCTAATCATATTAACCATAAAGATATATTAAATCAAGCCTTATAATCATAATCTAAATGCATTCTATCTTTCACAATATCCATTATACATGTTTCATGATTCCACTTGGATGAGATATACTTGGGTCTACATGTTCATCAAACCACTTACCCAATGAGAGTGGGCTTACAAGGGAGTAATATTGTCATGGATCCCAATATTTCATTCCTTTGATCCGGAGGGGTACTCTTGACCAACAGGGTCTTCTTGACCAACACGAGACAAGGGTCTATCCATTTGTCCCGGAGGGGTCCTTTGACCAACACGAGACAATGGGCTATCCACTT
The DNA here is from genome assembly GCA_027924645.1 of Cunninghamia lanceolata. Lineage (NCBI taxonomy): Eukaryota > Viridiplantae > Streptophyta > Pinopsida > Cupressales > Cupressaceae > Cunninghamia > Cunninghamia lanceolata. The sequence goes on along the minus strand of BSBN01000925.1, from coordinate 1,659,415 downwards.
ACCTCAGAGGGGTACTCTAGACCAACTTGAGATAAGGGTCTATTTGCTTTAGCCCGGAAGGTGCTCTTGGCCAACTTGAGCGTTAACCATGATTAAGCCATTTTGCTCACCTTTATCCTTGGTCTCGCTCTTATGGGTGTTGGTAGATTAACCATGAGCCCTAATTCTCATCCCCTATCTTTCATTATTATCTTTTTAAGAACTTGTTCTTAGTCATTAATGATACAATTGTCTAACTTGCTACCTTGTAAGAATAACATTCGTTATATAAGCAATGTTTATGACTTAGTGTTTCTTAGGCTATTCCTTCTTTTACTTACCATGATCATTTTGATTCAATGTCCCAATTACCAGTTTACTCATTTTATGATGGTCTTTCCATACATTTATATACTTATGCATCCTATGCTAATATGCACTTATTCTATATGTTGCTTATCCAATCTATGATAGAAATTACAATATATTATATGCATTCATTTACAATAGTATCTAACTCTTATACATTCTTACTGTTAATTTGCATTAGTATAACCATTATTAAATCTGTATATGAAAACCGTCAGATTAAGTCATGAGATCTCGTGTTAGAATCATACCTTAGTGGATGAGCCTGCTAGAATGCACGATGGCTGTCTGGATATTTAAATCTGTTAAGAAATCTTATTTGCTGATGAATTGTATCATATTGTACTGAGGAATGGCTCTGCTTCAATGATTGAACATTAAATGCTTATCGTTGATATCACCGATTGTGTATTGGTTGCTTGCTATCTGAAAGAGTGCTATGGTGTTACAGTGGACTGTGATATTTGATGCCCTTGTAGCAATTATGATTACCTTTAATATTTCCTGTGTGATCTTCCAATTGCTTGACGGGAGTCTGTAATTGTTGTTTGATAGGAAGATCGATGCTTGATCCATTTATGATTCCTCTCTGATAAGATTTGTTGATGTCTCCACAAATAAAGATATTCGAAGGCTTCGAATATGCAGCAGCTTACATTATTATTGTCATTAGTAGCTTCCAAAGAATCGCACCAATACCTCAGTAAATTGGAATAGATTGTAAGTCAATAATGTAGAATGATCTAAGATATGCCATGTTCGATCCCCATTCCCTTTTACCCAACCAACGATCACTATATATGTATGCTGAGTGGGTGTTGGATCGGTCATGACTTTCGGGAGGTTCACTGGTCGCTAAAACAGCGATTACTTTTAATTTAATAGGCTTCCTCATACATAGTATGGGATTCTTTTGGGTATCGCCCCATAATTGAGTCTTATAATAATATCTATTATAATATAATATATATCATGATAATATTGTAATTATTAATATTTGTATCTGTATTTGTATAATATATATTATATATTGTATTTAATAATATATTATATTATATAATTATTATGATTATAATAATATCTAAATCAATAATATTTATGTATAACAATAGTATTTATTAGATATATACATAATGATATTTGAATTGACCATAATTCAAGAAAGCGATCTTTAATTTAAACAATGTCTTAATATTGGGGCATGACAAGGGAGCACCCTATCAACCTCCACAAACACAAAATCTAACAAACAATAGCCATCTTTTGAATTTTGTGACTGTATCTACCCCAACAAACCGCCCAAATGTCTCAGCAATAGCCCTAAATGTCTCCTCATCCTAGTATTCCAGTGGAAGTCCTGGCAACCTAACCCAGATAAGAACCTTATTCTTGCAGGGTTTTGAAGGAGTGAAGCTTGGAGACCAAATTTGAAGGCATGACCCATTATGCCCAAGAAACCAAGGGCTAGCAAGGATCCGTGAGCAATCTTCCGAGTTCGAAAAAGAGAACAAGAAGAAGCAGTTTGACAGTGCAGCCACAACCTGCCCCTTCAACTTCCAATTTCGAAATGCCCAATTCCTAACAATATCAATGTTGGGACGATTTCCACAAAACCTCCCAACAAGCAAATTGCTAAGCCACCCAATAGACCTCTCAATGAGAGCATCCAGGATGACGATATGTTGATTCTATCCATCCATCAAAACTTTGCCAGGAGTAGCTACTGCACCAGGTAAGTCCTGAGAAATAGTTACCACAGGGGTGTCCTTTAACGAAGTCACAGTATAGAGCCCATCAGGGGAAGCCCCAATCACTGGGCCAAACTTCATACGGGAAACAGAGCCCTTCTCCAAAGTAGAAACCACAGCTTCCTGCAACGCCTGCAGTTCTATCAACCAGGTCTGAGCCAACACAAGGAGCGCCATGCAGCCGCCTGCCTGACACATCTTCCGCAGGGCGTCCAACACCTTGGGGGAGGCAACAACCAGAGGAGATGCCACCACCCCCAAAGAAGGGAGAAGGAAACCCCTCGTGAGCCCCAGATCGCCCACCCCTGAACCAGTAGTCATGGCAGGCTTCCACACAATGGAATGTTGCACCTGCAACCAAATGTCCATGAGTCTTTCATCCTCCTCAGAATCGTAATCCGCCCATTCATCCTGAATCTCATCGCCCTCATCATTTGGGTCATCCTCGTATGCTCCATCTTCAATCTCCCCTTCGAACAGAGCCTACCCACTATTGCGAGTGCCGTTTGAAAATCCTTTCCCACCTGCCACTCCATTTCGAACGGTTAGTGACTGCACCTATATTTGTAACTTGTGTTATATGAAATAAATATATGTTACGGTGGATGACCAAAGGATATATAAAAGAGGACCATATAAGAAGAGATATGAATATAATAAGATCTTATTACATATTTTAATAAAGGCATTCAAAGTCAGCAAATTATGACTGCAGCGATTATCTAAATGCAATGATTCATAAAAGGTGCAAATAAGGTGTGCTTTACATGTCAAGGGATATAAATCAAATAAAAGGCTCACGTCCATTACAAAGGGAGGATATATATATAATGGGATTCTAAATCAGGGATGGATCAATCAATACAGGAATTTGGCTATTAACAACAGCAGCCAATAATATATCTCTGCAATTATAATCAGCAACAACAAGTACAAAATAAATCAGACTTAGTAAGAAATTCAGAACTGCAAAAAGGAAACTAAGGTAACAAGAGGTATGGTATATTTCATTTTATGTTATTAGAATATATATATATATATATATATATATATATATATATATATATATATATATATATATATATATATATATATATATATATATATATATAAAATTAAGAATAGATCTGTATATATGCCAATCACATCATTAGTAATACACAAGTATATGAATCCTTGTGAATGGTTATAGTTTATAAGGAAGTGTAGTCTTTATTCATAATCGAATTGATACCCATATTTAGACTCAAGATCTAACAATGATGAACAATTATAAGGATACCATATAACGGTACTTCGATTTACAATATGAATGTCTTTAATTCATGCACTATGATGATAATGGTATAATAGAAATCCATCTATAGTACAAGGGAATACTGCATAAGGATCATATCTCCATAGCCTCTATTACTTCATCCAATGAGGAATCATGGGTATTGTAGGGAAAGGTGGAGTAATTCCATCCCCTGTATAGACCCCAATGGCTAGGATATAGTTACCAAGTTGGGTCCAGAGATCTCATATCAATCCCAATGGCTGGGACATAGTTCCCAAGCTGGATCCGAGACTCCGTGTATAGACCCCAAGGGCTAGAACTTAGTTCCTGAAGCTAGGTCCAGAGATGGTTTCAACGTGCTCTAGTCATGTAAATCCCAATTCCTTGATGAAGAATAGGAGGGGAAGATATGGATCTTGAAATATGTTTAATATTCACCCTAATGTACCTATGGAATATGTTATAAAATAATCATCATTGGTGAATGACAAGAAGGAAATGAATAATCCTTTGTCAAGAATAAGATATTTATATTATCTTTTAGATATTATCATTGAAATTTATTGATCTCTAATGTTACTAATGTCTCTTTGAGAATCACTTTGAATGCAGATTTAGGTTTAAGTGTCTCCAGTAGAAAGGGACATAACAAAAACGTTGTATTATGTCCCATTTAAATGGGCCATTTTATTTAACTAATAATAGTATTTAAGTTGTCCTTTTACAATGTTTTCAAATAATATTACGAAGACTAACTTAAAATATTATTATTAAATTATATCCCTAACATTATCCCTTAAACTATGGAAAATAAAGAAATAGGCTTTGAGTCTCCCAATTATTTTATTTGTGAAGCGGGGACATGACAATTGATGAGGTTGAATCACAAGTTCTTCAAGAGGATATCCCAGATGGTAGCAAAGTTGAACTAGTCATGCCAAATAGGTCACTTGGAGGAGGAGGGACAGCAAGTAGGTGTTGTTTTCCAAAGAGAAAGTTGTTAGCAAGATTTTGAAAGGTCTTTTATATGTGGATATTGTGAACAAGCAAAAACAAAATAAGGTGGATAATAAGTTTTTGAAGAAGGGGGCAGCATTTAGTAATGTCAAAACAACCAACATGCCTATTGAATTAGGGGTGGAGGTTAAAGATGAGATGGGGCTTATAGGTAGATTTAGTTCTCTTTGGACCTCTCTCCCAAATCTAAATAAATGCATTGAGCAGACATAGTGCCCCTTCCTAGAAGTTCTAGTGGTTATGTATCCCTATGTGCAATGATTCTTTGTGGTAGTATGTGATCCTTTAGTTCACATAAATAAGATCTTAGAGAAAGGACCTAGTTTTGGGAAGCAACCTATGTGTACCTAAAACTGTGGTTTCAAGCTTTAATCCATCCACAAAGAATTTTAGGGTTACTCCAATATGGGCAGGGCTTCTGAATCTCCTTCATTTTTTGATACATTCTACTTTGAAATGTATTGGTGATTCTTTGAGGAAGTTTATTGCATTATTGTCAAAAACCTATAGGCATACATTAATAGCTTCTGTGAGGATCCTCGTAGAAATGGTCTTAGAGCAATAGTCTTCCAAAAAAAAATCTAAAAATAGGTAAAGAAATCTAGAAGTAGTTAATTAGATTATGAAAAATACCTTTTTTTGTTAGAATTTCTTTTAGGTAGAGCATAAGGCCGAGGAGTATACTAAACCCAAAAGGCATTTGGCACGATCATCTTGGTGAAAGGATGCTTGTCCCCAACATCAATTGGTTGAATGATCATCGGTTTCAACTCCAAATAGCCTAGAAGGAAAAAATAATATGGTAGAAAGCAATCAAGTCTTAGGGGAATGACAAGCATTTGCATTGGAATATGGAAGTGAAAAAGGAAAAATGCAGAAATGGAACAAAAATGTGTTATTGAGCTTCATCAAGACATTGGGGCTAAAATTCCAACAAGTGCTGAAATGAATACAGAAGAAATTTAAAACTACTAAAATTGTTGTATGCTAAAATTGTTGTATGCTAATTCAGAAGAATGTCGAGAGATGCAAAAGATTTTAGAGTAGAACCCATTCTCTGATGCAAGAGATTTTAGAGTAGGACCCATTCTCTTCTAAAGAAGATTTTACATCAAAGGTTGGAAATAATAGTGATAAGGACGAGGAAGAAGGGGAGTCTCTTCTCTAAAAATAAATGATGAGTGGATGATGGTAAATAAAAGTTGGAAATCTAAATCCAAAGAGAATGCTTCTCTAATAATGGTGCTATAGCCACACTTAAAAACAAAAAAAAAATGATGGTATTAACAGTGGGTGCCGATTAGTAGTGTTTCTATGAGTTTGTTTCTTAATCTTAAGAACTATCGTAATTTTGGGGTGGATGTAGGGTTCCATGTTATGTTATTCTAGCACCTTAGTTTTTTGTTGTTATACTTTAAGTAATATGATTGAAGATTGTACTAAGTATTCACATTTCAAAGGTGGGGACCCTTATAAATCCCCACTACTTTACCCTAAAAAGAAATTATTTAAAATCCAACATTGTTTCTAAACATTTCTATAACTAAACTTGGCCTTAAAAAGTTCTCTAAGATTTATAACTATTTTATTATATTATATTACATTCCTCTATAACCTAAGTACATTGATTGTGAAGAATCTGTGGCTTGGAAGGAGACATTTAAATCCTTAGGCGGATAGGTTATATTTGCCTCGTGGGTAATATGGGGTGGATCTCAAATGTTGTGAGTTATCTTAATAAGTGCATTTTATGTGAGACAGTGTGAGAACTTAAAAAGCACATTTCCTTTCTTACAGACAAATAAGTAAACTCTCGTTAGAGATCATGATTTGGACCATTTTCAGGATAATGAAATGATTGTAATATAAATATTGTTTTGCCATTTGATCCATGTACATGTGATAAAAAAACTGTATGGCAATATTCTCTCATTAAAGTATTTTTCTTAGTGAAATAATAGGAATAAATGAGATTTACAATGGTAATCTAAAAATTTGTAAAAAATTCTGAGGTTTCAGGACCTATCAAAACCTGATGTTTAGGGTTTATGATTCCTTCAAAACCAACTTACCTTAATAAAAACATTCATTAGAATTAGATTTTGAGTTTATTTCAATTGAAGTTCACAAATTTTATTTCACCAATGGTGAATTGCATTGTAGATTTATTCTCTTCTCATGGCTATTTTCAAGATTCATAAGTTGTTTCCAAAGGATATAAGGGAAGGTAGAGTCCTTTGGGTTCCTTTACTCCTGAACAAAACATAAACAAAAAGTTAGCATCTCAGAAATGGATTTTGAACAAGCAAATACCAAAGAAAATGATTGAATGGGTGTGGAAAGTATGAAACCTATACATAAAGATACTAAGTTTCTTACCATATTGGGTCAAAAGGAAATCAAAACTACATGAGGACACATGCATTGAATAATATAAGATCAAGCATTTTAAAAGACATAACATCAATACTTGTCACCTTTAGAACAGCTATCCATGAATTTGTGTGTTGGTTTATGCTTGAACTCCCATATGGGTTCGAGTTTCATGAGTCTCCAATTGCAAACCCAATATAGCCGGCACTAGAGGAATCTTCGGCGATGAAGGATAGTTGATCAAGGCATTCTCCCTTCACACTTCCATGGGCAAAAATAACCTGCCCAAAGCTAAAGGCCTCTTGGAGGGTCTTAATACGGTCATCCATTTTAAGCAAAACACTTTGATTGTTGAATCAAACTTGGTCTGAGGCATGAACAAGGGCTGCGTTTCAAATTGGTGTTTAAAGAACATCATTTAAAGGCAAAAGAACATATGCCCCCCAAAAGTAACTTGAATGTATCGTTAAACGAGAAGCTAATAAGCTGTCAAATTTCTAGGCAAACCAAGGAGAACATCATACAAAAGCGTGCGTTTTTTTTTTTGTTTTTTTTTGTTTTTTTTTGTTTTTTTTTTAAATTTAAGAATGTGAACGTCACACATGGTATTTCTCTGCAAAAGATTATTTTCTTTTGATGCTTAGCTCTTATTACATTTACAGTTTTTTTAAGACGAAGACTAATATGAAAAGGCGTGCACTTTTTTTTTTTTAAATGTGAAGGTCATACATGGTATTTCTCTGCAAAAGACTATCTTCTTTTAATGCTCAGGTCTTATTACATTTACAATTTTAAGAAGAAGACTAATATGAAGAGGTGTAACAAGTATCAAGACTTGGTTTTATAACATGACCGGGCCTCATGGTGAAGGGGTGTGTTCTCTCTCTATAAAGGAGGTCACACATATATATGGTAAATAGAAAAACAATCCCCTTGTGATAAGAGAACTACAAGAGAGGTCTTATACATCAAACTGTGTCTCCTTGGAAAATGACTTAAAAACTACTTTCTTTTTGTAACCCTTTTACAAATATATTTTCAATGATAGAACTCATGTAGCAACCTGACAAATGTTTCAAGCAGGTTTTCTGCTTCATTCTTTAAAAAGATGGTGTGCCTTCCATTAATCAGTCCTTCCACTAGTATTGTGTTTGAGAAAACCATGAACAAATACAGATAATATAACGAAGCTGCTACAATCATGTAAGATGCATACAGCAAGTCATGTCCAAGAGAGCTTGCTTCTATAACTGGAGGGGACTCTATTTTAATCGAAGTATGGGAACTCAAATGGCTCCATAGGAATCCAATGATCTTCAGATTTATATTTAACTGGTCTTATACATCAAACTGTGTCTCCTTGGAAAATGACTTAAAAACTACTTTCTTTTTTTAACCCTTCTACAAACATATTTTCAATGATAGAACTCATGTAGCAACCTGACAAATGTTTCAAGCAGGTTTTCTGCTTCATTCTTTAAAAAGATGGTGTGCCTTCCATTAATCAGTCCTTCCACTAGTATTGTGTTTGAGAAAACCATGAACAAATACAGATAATATAACGAAGCTGCTACAATCATGTAAGATGCATACAGCAAGTCATGTCCAAGAGAGCTTGCTTCTATAACTGGAGGGGACTCTATTTTAATCGAAGTATGGGAACTCAAATGGCTCCATAGGAATCAAATGATCTTCAGATTTATATTTAGCTTACTTTCACTGGGCCAAATGGTGTATGCTTGGACCTATCTTTTGTCATGTCCCCTATAAACCGACCAGTACTCAGTCAAATTAAAGATTTGAATGAGGACTCGGATATGAATCCATCACCTATATAATAAAATATTATATATTAATATAGATATAATATACAATATTAATATCTAAATGCTATTATACTTATAAATATACAAATAAATAATATAATATTCAATTAAATATAATATATATAAATATGAATATTGATAATACTAATATTCAAATATTATCAACGATTCATGACTTGTCTGAGGCAAATATCTATAAGGGCGCTCACCAAGGAGTGCGACGTATCACAAGACCCAACCGGTCCAAAACATACAAGAGGATCGGATGAATCAGCATTCAGAGGAGGAACGGAGATCCAAGTCCAATAAGGGATATTACAGAGCACGGGTCATATATCGTTGAGTGTTATCTTGGCTCTTGCGTGAAGACTCTAGACATCTCCATTGGTCAACGAGACTGTTATATCGGCAGTGCATGAAGATTACACTGAGAGCCGAATCGTATCTTGCGGGAATCTCATTACCGGATGGCTACGTGAGCATTCAGAGTATCGTCTGTATTAGAGTGAGTCGTGAAAGCTAGTCATTGAAGACTTCCGTGGCATAGTATTGAAGACTTGCGGGATATCTAGAGGTGGCACACATATTATTGAGGAAGGCGACAATACAAAGGGGGCATTAATCGCAATATTCTGGTTCGTGTTGAAGTGCCGAATATCATACTGGAGGTGGCGAAATATATATGAGAAGTCTCTGACAAAGGTGACAGAGTCACCCAAAATCGAGAGCCGATTGCATAGATAGAAGGCTGCGATTTATCATCCTTGGTCAGATGTGTTTATATGACAGGGATCATCATTGGATGCTGTTGCATTTCTAAGTAGTGACTACAGTGTGGAGACCGATTGCATAACTACAGTCAGCGAATCATCTGGGGACAGTGAACTGCTCATATAGTGAGGTCGATCCACAAGCCAAGGCAGCAGGACATCATCAAGGATAGCAATCTGTTAGTGGCTTAAGCGATCAGCCGTAGCAAGTCAAAGGGCATTGTATTTCAATCATAAATTATTGCAGTCCTATGGTTTAGTCTCCAATTTGCAAAGATTCAGAAAATTGTTTCAAAAGCCTAGAACGGGACATTACACTTTTGGCTTAAACTTCAGGTCCTTTGTATTAATGATTTACACTGGAAGTACCTCCATTATAGATCTTGTTCTCAAACTTCGTGTCTCTACTTAGTTAAGGAATCCTGCTCCAAATGATTCGAAGAATTTGAAATATTATCATGTAATAGATTAATTTCTGTAATAACATATGACATAACCATAATATTATGAATGCATTGTACCACAAGGCCAAGATCTACAAGTTCATGTCATTACAAATGAAAAATCACAATTATTAAAACAATATTGCAGCTTGTGATGATGTAGGACAAACACAATCCTCCTACCATATCTTGTGAATAACATACTCAACACATCAAATTCTAATAACTATCCTAAAATTTGAAAAAGAGATGTGAAATGCTAAACCTGCCATGCAGCTCTTATATTTGTAATAAGACATACTTATTTATCATATATTGATAAATACTTATTTTTCACTTTTCCACTTGCTAATACTAGGGACAAGATTACATTTCAAAACTATTTAAACTTGCACTTTGTTTCTACCCATATGAAACTCAAACTTTCATGCTCCTTTTGTCATATTTGTCATCATTTGATCCTCAATCTTGTGTCAATCCATCAATTCATGATCTTCTCAGTCAATTTGCATAAACTTGTCCTATCCTGGTCCTTTCCTCTAACAACTTTTGCAAGGTGAGATGATTGCCTCAAGCTTGATAAGGAGTAAGCAATGATGAAATATCAACCACAGCTACACTTATTCAGTGAAGTGCGTTGTGCAAACAGAATGAAGGCACGCAAGGCAGCAAGCCGACCTAATCAACACCTCTTCGGCGGACAACGTGCAATGCCACTGACAGAATGTCTAAACTTGCTCAAACCAAAATGATTGATAGCAAGTTTGTTCATGCCAAAAGGGCTGAAAATAAAATACTATATGAACTAGCGGTAAACCATCCAGTTATTACAAACATGAAATGCATGATTCACAAGGCCACTGGCGGTACTACCATCCAGGGTTTACAAACATGAATATTGCAACAAATATTTGATTCAACAAGGAAGTAAAGCTGCAATAATGAACTTTATTATTCTGATTTTGGACTGAGCACACTGCTGCAACAAATTTCATGAAAATAAGGCACTGAAAATCATCTTAAACCAAAGCAAATTCATACCCAATGAAGCTCAGCTGAAGTAGATGATGTTGAAGACCCCAAACACACTGAATCACACTGAAACCACTGTCAAACTGAGTTTTTTGCAGGTCTGATACCAAAACAGCAAGGCAATGTTCTGGAAATGCATTGAAAACCCTAACCTCCAAACCCCAAACTCTATCAATGCAGATTTGCTCAACCCTAAATCATTACCATCTTTACTAGGCTCCACCATACAGCCTAAAAACTCAATGAGAAGTGAGGTGACTTAGCCTCCAAAACCCATGCCAAACTTCAGCTACTAGTACGGCCTGTCTTAAAGGAAAACACTTCAAAACAGCAACAAAATCCTCTAAATACCCTGCACCTGGATTGGATTAATAACAATGTCTGTTCGCTCATTAAATAATAAGGTACGGCCTCATAGGGAGCTTAACAATACAACCTAACTGAAGATAAAACAAACTTCTCAACACCAATCTCAAACAATAAATTTCAGATTTCAATACTCTTTTCAAAACCCCAAAGAAATCTATGAAAATCAATCAACTTCAAAATGACCAATAACTCATATCAAACTCTATTGAAGCACAAATGTGACCTTAGGATGAAGCCACCAAATCCAGCTAGGAGGGTTTTCATCCCTAAAACTGGTATTTTCAAGAGGGTTTTCGTCCTTAAGAAAATATGGAGAACACAAGCTCTCTCAATTGCAGAAGCAAGATATCATATCATGGCTAACCTCACAAATGAGCTTCAACTCTCCTTTTATAAGCACTTTTAGGGCAACACGGGAGGGAATAAAATAATAATTTCACTTTTCCCCTCATATTCTCCTTAAAGAAATAAAATAAACCTTTTAAGTTGCTCACTTAAATCACTTTATGACCTCCATGCCCATCGCCCCCCCTTTCTGCACACTTAAACACTTTTTTGATTAAATAATTGTAGTGTCCCCTTCCCAATCAGTGCAATTTGCTGGACAGTTAGCCTACTCAATGGTTCTCGTAGGCTAATATGTTAGGATTAGGGAACATTGGGGTGACGGTTTATCCAGCAGGATGGCAGTATCAGATGTGTTTTTGCGCTGCGAAGGTTATGATGTGCACAACGCCCTTTTCTGGGGTGATTTTGGTTGAGTTCTTCAATACTTACTATTTTTAGTAAGTCAGTTTCGAGCACCGACTGAGTTAGCTGGCAAGGTTACGATTTTAGATATGTCAGTGAGAGCGGTGGATATCGACATTTCGATATTTGATATAATCAAATGAATTTAAATTAAATAACAATAAGTTATAAAGTTAAATTAAAGATATAACTTAATCGTTATTTAATATATTTTATAAAGTGACTATAGGGGGCGCCTAGGGGTTAAATTAAAGTGGAAAATGAAATATAAGGCTCCTTGGGATGAGCACCACTCTATGGGAGGCATAAGGAGTTAAAACGAAATTAAATATTTTTAATTCTCAACATGGGCGTAGGATTTGGCTAGGAAAAATAAAAGTAATTTTGGAGGCTTATTTTCATATGCTTGATTTCTACACAGGTATTTGCTGGCTAAACGGAGTTCACCATTTTTATGCTTCTTGAGGACGGAAACCTTCACAAAGAACATCTGTGGGAGTGGAAGATCTCTCTAGGGTGTTTGCTGATAACTTCATACAGGAGTTATGTTGAGTATTTCATTGTTACATATTAAGGGTTTACAAGAAGCTCTTGTTTGCAGATTTAATGAGAGTGATTGAGCAGAGTTTTCAGACCAAGATTGAGTGGTTTCTATGAGTTCAAAAATTTGTGTCCTGTTTGTGCTGGTTGTACCATTATAGAGGTCATACCATATTTGCTATTGTTTTAAGTGCTATTTTGGAGTATTATCTCTCTTTTTCCTTGGCATGGAGATATGAATCAGATTGCAAGTGTTTGGGGAATGATTTAGTGAGCAGATTGGGTGAGATTAATCTTTGGACTGTTGTTACACATTCCCAACACAGGCCGTACTATCCCAGGTTAAGGGTATGAGCTCTCTAGGCTGGAGCACCTAGGTTTTAGACCTCAAAACACCCTATTTGGAGATGCCTAGGGTTTCTGAATAGTTGTACACCATTTCTATGAATGAAAAGCTACGGTTTGTTGTGTTTGAAAGTGGATTTGCAACTCCAGATTACTGATATCACCATTTTCAGACCTGCAGTTTATTGTATCAGCAAATGGGTATGTTTGATTTAGCTTTGTAATGAGATTTCCCCATCTAGGTATCTCTTTCTTTGATGAGATAATATATCTTTCAGATTGTAGTTGAATGTAGATGTTGAAAATATGTGTTTGTGAGTTATTTTAAGTTCTGTTTAATTTGCTATGATATCCATTGTGAAAACAAACTTTTGCATATCTGTCTTATTCTATAAACAAACACAAAACTGAAAACACAAACAACAGAAAAAAAAAGAAAAAAAAATAAATCAGGGTGGGACATTACAGTGCTATCAGAGCTCAACTCTTCTTGCCATCCTGTGCGGTTGTGACAGTGAACCATGTAGTGATTCCTTTGATTGATGCAGGCCAACACACATCAATATTATTTGAGGAGAAACGGGTCAAACCCAAACCTTGAAATTCTAGCACATATAGATCCATTAACAAGTGTTGACAGGGTTGAGGTAGACATGGGTGATAAAGAGCACGGTGAACCAAGCACTAGAGAGATTTTAAATGATCTTGCTAGGGGACAACGAGAAATGCAATAGAATATGGATCAGATTTGTGCTCTATTGGCTAGGCAGATTGAAGGAAATAATAATAATAATAATAATAATAATAACAAAAATGGAAATGGCAATGGGGGACATGGAGATGGTAATGGCAACAAAAGGAATGGCGATAACGGGGTATAGTTCAGTAAATAACAAGGCAGAAAATCAGCGTTCTATGGCTGGAACAACAAACACTAGACCTCGTATGCCTATTTTCCCCCCACGAGATAACCCTCTAGTGGTTAATGAACCCACACAGCATGAGTTACAAGATCAGATTATAAGGGATTGGAGGGATTAAGAAGCAGAATTCCAAGTTGAAATGTCCTTTCGAGATTACATGGATCTTAGATTGAGGCATAGACCCCATAGAGGTCGGGGTGGCAGATATCATAACCAAGAATTGTAGAAGAAAGTGACTAAATTGTCCATTCCTTACTTTGATGGTTCGGGGAAGACTACAGCTAGAGCGTGGGTACAAAGATTAGATAGCTTCCTTTAGCTCAGTCCTATGCAGGAGGATGAGGCTAATACTTATGCTGCTTTGCATCTAGATGGTAGTGCCTATGAGGGGTGGCACCATGTTATGTCACTTTGGGCCATGATTAAATTACCTCTTATGTGGAGTTCACTAAGAGGTTGATGGACAGGTTCGACAAGAAGGATCCTGAGTTGCAATTTAAGGAGTTCGCTCAGTTGAAACAGTGGGGTTCAGTGGACACTTCCATTTATGAATTCCAGAAGCTGACTCTGATGGTGGCCGACATTTCTGAGAGGAGGTTGACTGTACTCTTTATTGATGGTCTTTTAGATCCATTGAGAGGTTAGATTAAGGCCCTTAATCCACGTTCCTTACAGGATGCCTTAAAGAAGGCGAGAGATATGGAGCCATCCACTTCGAGGAGTAAATTTCAGACCAAAGGTTACTTTCATAAGAAAGACAAGGACAAGAAACCTTTTTAGCGAGACTCTAATCCACCAAAGAAAGGACCTTTCAAATTGGACAGTGATCAGCTCAATGAGCTCAGACGAAAGGAACTGTGTTTTCATTGCAAGGAGCCTTGGGATCCATCACACAAGTGTGCTGCCCAAGCCAAGGCTAAGCAGATAGAATACTTTTCAGCAGAACAATCAACAGATGAGGAGGTAGATCAGCATGCAGATTCAGGGAATTCAAAGAGGGAGAACTCTTTAGATGAATCCAAAAAGGAGCAAAAAGATGATATGCCCATATCTCAACTTTCTAGCATCCAAAAAGAGGGTTCATTCAGGATTTGAAGAGTTCTTGGAGGACAAAGGGTATTTACTCTCCTTGATACATGAGCTACTCATAACTTCATCAATGAGGGGCTAGTAGCAAAAAGGGGATTTAAGACAGAAGAATTTGAAGGGTTCAAGGTGAGAGTAGCGGATGGTTTTGTCATCACCTGTAAGAGGAAAATCTCTATCTTTACCATTCAGTTGAGTGACTATGAGTTCCAAGTTGATTATTACGTTGTGAGCAGGGGAGAGATGGATGTGGTCCTTGGCATGAAATGGCTACATGCCATTGGAGAATTTTACCTCAACTTGCATACCATGGAGATGAAGTTTGAGGTTGATGGGAGGAAGCATGTGCTTAGGGGAATGTTAGATGGTGGTTTATGTGTGGTGTCTCTCAAGAGGATGGAGAGACATCCTAGACATGATCAGGTAGAGTGGGCAGCAAAGTTCTTGATGATGCCCATAGTCACTGAGAAACAGAAGCAGAATAAAAGTAATTTTGGAGGCTCATTTTCATATGCTTGATTTCTACACAGGTATTTGCTGGCTGAATGGAGTTCGCCATTTTTATGCTTCTTGACGATGGAAACCCTCACGGAGAACATCTGCGGGAGTGGAAGATATCTCTAGGGTGTTTGTTGATAACTTCATACAAGGGTTATGCTGAGTACTTCATTGTTGCATATTATCAAGGGTTTACAAGATCTTGTTTGCAGATTTAATGAGTGGTTTAGCAGAGTTTTTAGACCAAGATTTAGTGGTTTTTGTGAGTTTAAAAATTTGTATGTTGTGTTTGTGCTGGCCATACCATTCTAGAGGAGGCCGTACCATATTTGTTGTTGTTTTGAGTGCTATTTTGGAGTATTATCTCTCTTTTTCCTTGGCATGGAGATATGAATCATATTGCAAGTGTTTGGGGAATGATTTAGTGAGCAGATTGGGCAAGTTGTACACCATTTCCATGAATTAGAAGCTAGGGTTTGTTGTGTTTGGAGGTGGAATTGTAGCTCCAGATTGCTGATATCACCATTTTCAAACATGCAGTTTATTGTATCAGCAAATGGGTATGTTTGATTTAGCTTTGTAATGAGATTTCCCCATATGGGTATCTCTTTCTTTGATGAGATAATATATCTTTCATATTGTAGTTGAATGTGGATGTTGAAAATGTGTTTGTGAGTTATTTTCAATTCTATTTAATTTGCTATGATATCCATTGTGAAATCAAACTTCTACATATCCGTCTTATTCTATGAACAAACACAAAACTGAAAACACAAACAACAGAAAAATCAAAGAAAAAAAAACAGGGTGGGACATTACAGTGTTATCAGAACTCAGCTATTCTTGCCATCTTGTGCGGTTGTGACAGTAAACCATGCAGTGATTCCTTTGAGTGATGCAGGCCAACACACATCAGTATTATTTGAGGAGAAACAGGTCAAACCCAAACCTTGAAATTCTGGCACATACAGATCCATTTACAGTTGTTGACAGGATTGAGGTAGACATGGGGGATAAAGAGCACGGTGAACCAAGCACTAGAGAGATTTTAAATGATCTTGCTAGGGGACAACGAATAATGCAACAGAATATGAATCAGATTTGTGCTCTATTGGCTAGGCAAATTGAAGGAAATAATAACAATAATAACAGAAATTGAAATGGCAATGGGGGACATGGAGATGGTAATGGCAATGGAACGAATGGAGATAACGAGGACGGTTCAGTAAATAATAGGGCAGAAAATTAGTGTTCTATGGCTAGAACAGCGAACACTAGATCTCATATGCCTATTTTTCCCCCACGAGATAACCCTGCAGTGGTTAATGAACCCACACAACATGAGTTACAAGATCAGATTATGAGGGATTGGAGGGATTCAGGAGCAGAATTATAGGTTGAAATGTCCTTTCAAGATTACATGGATCTTAGATTGAGGCATAGACCCCATAGAGATGGGGGTGGCAGATATCATAACCAGGAATTGTAAAAGAAAGTTAGTAAATTGTCCATTCCTTACTTTGATGGCTCGGGGAAGACTACAACTAGGGTGTGGGTATAGAGATTAGATAGCTTCCTTCAGCTCAAACCCATGTCGGATGATGAGGCTATTACTTATGCTGCTTTGCATCTAGATGGTAGTGCCCATGAGTGGTGGCACCATGCTATGGTCACTTTGGACCATGATTAGATTACCTCTTACGCGGAGTTCACTAAGAGGTTGATGGACAGGTTCAACAAGAAGGATCCTGAGTTGTAGTTTGAGTTCGCTCAGTTGAAATAGTGGAGTTCAATGGACACTTACATTTCTGAATTCCAGAAGCTGTCTCTAATGGTGACTGACATTTCTGAGAGGACGTTGACTGTACTCTTTATTGATGGTCTTTCAGATCCGTTGAGAGGTTGGATTAAGGCCCTTAATCCACTTTCCTTACAGGATGCCTTAAAGAAGGCAAGAGATATGGAGTCATCCACTTCGAGGAGTAAATTTCAGACCAAAAGTTTCTTTCATAAGAAAGACAAGGACAAGAAACCTTTTCAGTGAGACTCTAATCCACCAAATAAAGGACCTTTGAGATTGAATAGTGATCAGCTCAATGAGCTCAAACGGAAGAAACTGTGTTTTCATTGTAGGGAGCCTTGGGATCCATCTCACAAGTGTGCTACCCAAGCCAAGGCTAAGCAAATAGAATACTTTTCAGCAGAAGAATTAGCAAATGAGGAGGTGGATCAGCATGTGGATTCAAGGAATTAAACTACCGTCTTCTCGAATTCCTTTGATAATACTTATTAGCTTTTTCACTAGGCTACATATGAATTGTTTTTCTGCATCAACTAATAAATCCCCAACAGGCTGGCAAGAAAACCAGCTATGATATCACTGTAAGGTGCCAGGCTAATTTTTGTGTGTATTTCAACAAATGTTTGACAAAATGCACCAAATGGTTTTTCTCTATTTAATAAACTTGGAAAGATAACACAGTTATGACAAAAATCTTCACGAATGAATAAACAAACTGCTGACTAGAAATGATTTATATATTAAAATTTCATCAACAACAAATGTCTGGAAATTACATTCATACAATTTAATTAAAACAATAGGAATTCAATCTCTGACCTTAACTATAGTTATAATACTTTGGAGATGTTGCTAGACTGATCATAAAGTACTCTTATATGTGCAGGTACTACCGTCATACTTCATTCATACAATGGTACCTTGAAACAATATCAAATTGTAGATTTATGCACCTTAATACTCCTGATATAGCAGTATCTTCCCACTTATTACTCCTCCAAGTGCAACGAATCACCTTCAAATCACATGAAGTTGCCTTTAGGTAAGATGACCTGCAGAAAAGGGGTTTGAAAACTCTTGTTTAGGGTTGCGCCCTACTCTAAAACCCTCACGTCTCCCTTCAAGGTCTGTCCAACTTGCAACAGGTAAGCGACCAACAAGAAATAGGTATAAGCTGCCTTCAAACTCTTCAATAATGACTGTTGTTTCTTCAAAAATTCTAGGCACTCCTTTCACAACATACAATCATTCAAACTAATTTATGCTCTGATAATTATGGCACCCAACAGATACAAAGAAACTTGGGGCGGATGGAATAAAATAAAAACAAATGGTTTGGCCAACTAATGACGAACTCAAATTCCATAAGTTCTTTATTATTTTCCTTACAAATCTTGCAATAAATCTCTACTTTGCAGAACTCTCGGAAATCAAAACACAAATCTAGAAAGATATTTCAATGCTTTAGCACAAACTCTTCAATCTTCAATCTTTCAGCACACTTGTGAACCATGTATGAATCCACCACAAATTGGCTAGGAGAGATTCTGTCCTCGAAACCAATCTTCACCGTAGGGTTTTCGTCCTAAGGTTGAAAGTTGAACCAAAGCTCAATCTCCACAACTAAGGTTTAGAAAATGAAATGCCAAGAATATGAATTTCCCTTTTTACAACCTCCTTTTATACTCCCTTTTAGAGCATTTGAGAAATTATATTTTATTTCCCCCATAAAGTGACTTTTAATTTTAATTTGCTTTTTGGACCCCAAAATAAGTCACTTCATAATAAAATGTTCAACTTAACTAAAATAATTAATTAAATATAAGTTGCGTGTAAAGGATAATTTAAGACAACTTAATTTAATTAATTAATTATTCCCTTACCAAAATCTCAATTAGCCTATGGAAATTAAAATAGGCTAAGGGTCTTTGCCGATCACTCGCGCCTGTGAAGGGGACATTACATCTTGTATTCCAAATTCTCAATCAAACACCTTCAAGTGAAGGAAGTTCTTCACTGATAGTTTGTGACCTCATTAAAATATTTGCAGGAATTCAAGATAAAGAACTATTTAAAACAATGGGTGACAATGCTCACAATAATCGCATTGTACCCAATACGAAAATTTCATATTGTGTCAAGTTTCAAAGCGAAAACCTTGTCTTTCCATCTTTTCAAGCAATCATATCTCAATGTCTTTCCTTGTTAGTTTGTTGTTTTTGGTCTTTTCTATTGGCAACTTTTGTCAAGTTAGATGATCACTACAAGCCCAATAAGGAATAAACAATGATGGCATTCAAAGACAAATCAGTGAAGAAAGAATAGATCAGAATGTAAGAACAACCAACATGGCAAAAGTCTTAAGGTTTTTTAGTCATAAAATCAAAAGAAACGTGTTTTAGTCCTCAAGAAAAAATGGCCAACAGCTTGACAAAGTCTACTTACGACATGAAAGGAAATAAAAAATCAAAATTGTAGTGCAAGTTTTAGTGGTCTGAACCCAACAGAACTTTGCCTAAAAGCAATAGACAAGTTGTCTTAAGTGTGATGCACAAATCCATTGGCAAAATCATTTAAAATCAATGCCCAAGGTAATGTGTTAGGTGGCAAAGTGTGCTTGGATCCATGCTCAATAAAGAGACGCAACAATAGGTTAAAGTGGTTATGTTCCAAATGATCCATGCCAACAAGAAGAGAGTTAAAAGGACTAATATGAGGCATAGTTTTGGCATGACAAAACTTAGAAAAATGGTAGAAATATTAGTAATTAACACTAAGGGACAAATTGCCACTAAAGTCAATTTTGAGCGCTCTTTCACAGTGGCATTACCATGTCAAACTTCTGCCCAACCTTTAAGGGGTTTAAAACACTAAAAGGAAGATTCACCTTGTAGGAATACACACAACACTGAGAGGGGGGGTGAATCAGTGTTGTTAACAATTTTAACACTTTTTACACCTTTTGATTAATTTAATTTCACAATTATAGAATTCTTCAGATAGAACAAAAATTATGCAGAGTATCAACACAAAATTTGACACAAGAAATTTCCCGAGTGGAAAACCCTCCTGGGGTATAAAAACCACTCAACTGCCTCACTGGCTTAACAAAAATTTCAGATTACAACTGTCTCACTGACATTACAATTCTGCCTCACTGGCATATTGTATCTCTCTGCATGTCTCATTGACATTACAACATCAAAAATTCAACTCAGGGGGTTTCCCTGTTTCAATAAGATCAATACCTTATTTCTCCTTTTCAAAAACAAACAAATGTATATTTTCCTTCAACTGTCATCATCATATTAAACATCATCTTCACAACAATCAATCAAATTTGATCTTCAAAGTATTTCATACCTCTATCTCTGCAAATCAATCTCAAAACAACTCAATTCATACTTTTCAATTTCATAGACTCTTTCACTGCAATACTGAAAAATTTAACCTTCTCCAAAATTATTTTTCAAAGCTTTAGCCTTCTCTGAGGAAATATTGTTCTGCTCTGATCATTAAAAAAAACTCCAACCTTGATTGCACAATCACACCTCCAAAACTGAACAAATCTCACTATCCAAGAAGATGTCTCTTCATGTCAAAATATACCTGCAATCAATAACAAAATACATCTTGCAACTAATTATCCCATGCTCTGAAAAACTTTCTTACACTCTTCAAGATCATCTCTTATCTGCAACAACACTCACCTGCCATTCAAAATCTCTCTTTATACAAAATGAACTTCCATCATACAATATCTTCAAAAATTGGTTCAACTTCCAACATCATATTTTTATTCATATCACATTCTCTGAAAGAAATAAAAACTAAAACAACATCATGAAGATTACATTCTTTTCATATTCTCTGTCGTAGGAAACCTTCCAAATTTGACAAAAACATCTTAACAAACTTTCTAACTTCAAACCTTCAAAACTTCACATCTCTTGGGCTTCGCTGTCTCACAAGAATAGAAACAAACTTGATTTTCTTGCCTTTTCTTAACACAGAAACCGTCAAATTTAGGATATGCCAATTGGAGCTCCGTTTAAAACTCCACCATCTGATGAGGAAACCCCGCCAACTGTCATTCAAAACATAGCCGTTCATCGGCTTTTTCGCGCCCACCATTTGAAGCTTACACCGGCTCAACCGAACACCTAACACAAGGGGCCGGTAAAAACAACGAGGCACATACCCTCAAGTCATTACTTAAGACCCGATAACCTCCTCGACCGGTCAACAGGAGATTAAAATAAAAGTGCTTTGACAGTTTTTAAAAGGAATTTATGATAATGACTTGGGACATTTTTAAAGAACTTTGACATACATATGGAGAGTTAGACATTTGCAGCATTATAACATACTACATATAACCTGATGTAACAATAGAACAATCTTGTGAATATTTTTGCAGGATATACAAGACACAACTTGTGAATATGACAGACCAATTCGTGGAAGGCAACAAATGATATTGACCAATGAACTTACAAGACAAAACTTGAAAAACAAATATCACACCTTGAAACAAATAAGTCAAGTATACCATTTGAGACTAAGCAATTGTGCACTGAGATGACCAAGACTAGGTAACTGTAATTTCACTAAGATGATCAAGACTAGGCAATTTTGATTCACTGAGATCCACTGAAACTTCACTGAAATGATTAACCCACTGTAACTTCACAAAACTGTTTCACTGATAAATCTGAGAGATCATAACCAAGATCATCAACATTTTGAAATCAATGAAAAGACAACCATACTCAAAACAGAAGCACTACAAAACTCCCCCTTTGTCTTTGACATTGATGGCAAAACCATAACTCATTTCTCCCCCTTTTTGACATAAAAATGTCAAAGGCAAAAATAAATACCATAGCCAATAGATTCCTGTTCTTGTAAATGCAATCCTCTGCCATAAAAAAAAATTTCAATCTCCCACACTCTACTTTATACTGATCAAATGCTAACACTGCCAATTACAAAAAAATATGTACCAAAAAAAAAAACTATATACAAACTATGTACAAATGTAATAAGATTCAGGACATCATAATGATATAGAAAACAACTCCCCCTGAATCCAATATCTCTGTAACTTATTGAAGAGAGACAAGAGACAGAACTCCTAATCTCTGTCTCAGAGTTTCAAATGTCTCCTTTGGCAAAGGCTTTGTGAAGATGTCAGCCAATTGATCACTTGTATGCACATATTCCAAAGCAACTTCATTTTCAATCACCTTTTCCCTTAGAAAATGATATCTGATAGCAATGTGCTTAGTTCTTGAATGCATTATAGGATTCTTTGACATATTGATAGAACTTGTGTTATCACAAAGAATAGACACAGGCTTTTTAACCTCAACCTTAATATCAAGAAGTGATTGTACCATCCAAAGTACCTGTGTACAACATGAAGAAGCAACAATGTACTCAGCTTCAGCTGTGGATAGAGAAACACAATCTTGTTTCTTACTATGCCATGCAACCAATCTGCCTCCCAGAAAGAAAGCTGCCCCACTTGTACTTTTTCTGTCATCAGGACACCCAGCCCAATCTGCATCTATATAGGCAAGAAGTGTAAAATCATTGTGTCTAGGATACCATAAACCAAAATCAAGTGTACCTTTAATATATCTAAAGATTCTCTTAACAGCATTCAAGTGTGATTGTTTAGGACAAGCTTGAAATCTTGCAACCAAACAAACAGCCTGCATAATATCAGGCCTAGAAGCAGTGAGATATAAAAGACTCCCAATCATAGATCTATACAGAGACTGTTCTACTTCAGGTGATTCATCATTTTTACTTAGCTTATGCCCTGTCTCCATAGGAGTACCCAAAGGTTTGCAATCATCCATTTGAAATCTATTTAACATCTCTTTGGCATATTTATTTTGTGATATAAATATTCCCTTTTCAAGCTGAGATACCTGAAGACCAAGAAAGAAAGACAATTCTCCCAACATAGACATTTCAAATTCTGACTTCATAATGTTAGGAAATGAATGACTCATATCATCATTGTTACTACCAAAAATGATATCATCAACATAAATTTCAACAACTAGAATATCCTCACCTTTGATTAAAAAGTATAAATTACTGTCCACACCTCCTTTTGTGAACCCCTGTTCTTGCAAAAACTTATCCAGTCTATAATACCAAGCCCTTGGAGCTTGCTTTAAACCATATAAGGCCTTTTTCAACCTATAAACATAATCTGAATTATCTTTATTCACAAAACCTTCTGGTTGTTCCATGTAAACTTCTTCTTCAAGATCTCCATTTAGAAATGCTGATTTTACATCCATTTGGTAAACTTTGAAATTTTTATAAACTGAAAAAGCTAAAAACATTCTTATAGCTTCTAATCTAGCAACAGGAGCAAATGTTTCTTCAAAGTCAATACCTTCAATTTGTGAATACCCTTTGCAAACCAATCTAGCTTTGTTTCTAACAACTTTACCTTTATCATCAAGCTTATTCCTAAAAACCCATTTTGATCCAATGACATTCTTACCTTCTGGTCTTGGAACAAGTTCCCATGTTTTGTTCTTTTCTATTTGGCTTAACTCCTCTTCCATGGCTTTAACCCAGGCTTCATCTTTGCTGGCCTCAACATAACTTTTAGGTTCCATTTCAGCTATCAAGCACACATGTGCTTGATTATGTGCAGCAGCAAGCTTTCTTCTAGTTACCACACCACTGTCCTTGTCCCCAATGATCAACTCATAAGGATGATCTCTTTGATATGCTTTTGAAGGAGTCTTTGTCTTAACATCAACAGATTTTTCAGGATCTTCTTCCTCTACCTGAATTTCTTCTTCCTTTTGTGAATGATGATCAACTTCCTTGTCATGAATCAACTGCATACAGGGCTGCAAATCCTCATCCACCTTAACATTAGTACTTTCAATTATTCTTTTGAGCCTATTGTTAAAACACTTATATGCCTTGCTATGTGTAGAATAACCAAGAAATATGCCTTCATCACATCTAGACTCAAAACCACATAAGCTATCATTATCTTTCTTGATGTAACACTTACTTCCAAAAATTTTAAAATACCCAACATTAGCTGACTTACCATACCAAAGCTCATAAGGAGTATAATTTGACTTTACCCTTAATTGAACTCTGTTCAAAGTATATACAGCTGTATGAACAGCTTCTCTCCAATAGACATTAGGCAGATTTGCATCATGTAGTAAGGTTCTTGCCATTTCTTTTACAGTCCTGTTTTTCCTTTCAGCTACTCCATTTTGCTGTGGAGTTCTAGGAGTGGAGAATTGCCTTCTTATCCCATGTTTTTCACAATACTCCTCAAATTCCTTTGAAGTGTACTCTCCTCCATTGTCTGACCTTAAACATTTTAGCTTGAAATCAGATTCCTTTTCAACCATCTTCTTGAAGATTTTGAATCTATCAAATGCCTCTGATTTATGCCTTAAGAATCTTACCCATGTCATTCTTGAAAAATCATCAATGAAAAGCATAAAATATTTTTCTCCTCCCAGAGCTTTAGTCCTTGTAGGACCACACAAATCTGAATGTACCAGCTGCAGAGGTTTTGAAGTAAAATACTCCTTAGGTTTGAAACTAACTTTGGTTTGCTTACCCAGCTGACACTCTTTGCATATAGTATTACTTGGTTTTGAAATATGAGGCATATTTCTGACATTGTGATTCCTGCTGATTCTCACAAGATTGTCAAAATTCACATGACCAAGTCTTCTATGCCACAACCAGCTTTCCTCAATTTGACCCATGAAACAGATATGGCTATCAACACTTTTAGTTTCTGAGTTATGAAGATTGTAGATGTTACCACTAGTCCTTAGACCTGTTGCAATAACTTTACCTGATTTCTTTTTGATCTCACATCCATGTGCATCAAAAACCACATTAAAACCATTGTCACATATTTGACTGACACTTAACAAGTTGTGCTTCAGTCCTACAAAATACACATCATGTAGTGGTGTTTCATCATCAAGAAGAATTGTACCTTTGACTTTGATCATAATGCAATCATTATTTCCAAACATAACAGAGCCTTCATTAATGTCTTCAAACTTAACAAATTTTTCTTTGTCTCCTGTCATGTGGTTGGAACAGCCACTGTCAATCACCCACTGTTCCTTCTTTTTGGCATGAAAAGCAGCTTGTGCAATCATAACATCAAGGCTCTTATTGATTACCTTAGGTTTCCAAACAATCAACTTCTTTTCAGAACTTGAAGACAAACCTGTAACAATATTCCTTATAGTTTGCTGCATTTGCAAAGAAGGTCTACAAAATTTGGCAATATGCCCAAAGTTTTTACAATTGTGACACTTCAAACTTCTTAAAAACATGAATGGATTCCTTGGAAATAAATGCATTTCTCTTCTGACTCCAAATCTGCATTCACTGGCTTTATGTCCAAACCTGTTGCAACAAAAACAATATCCAGTAAAGTGAGCATTATACCTGAAAGTATCACTCCTGTTGTAGTTTGTTGTCCTTATGATTGATTTGCCATTTGTAATAGCCTTTTGAGAACATTGTCCCTCTTCAAATCCAAGACCTGATTTATCTTTGAATCATTTTTGTCTATCAAGAAGATCATCAAGTTTATCACTACTTCTGCACATATCAAGTCTTCTTCTCAGATCAACAATTTCAGCTTCAAGTGTATGACATTCCTTGTCCTTATTATTCAACTCTTTGTCTTTATCATCAATAATTCTCTTACTTTCTTCAAGAGAAAGAATTAGATCAGTAATCTGTTTCTCATAACAAGTTAATTTATCATTCATGATATCATTTTCCTTTTGAAACTGACTTCTTTGTGCAATGATTTCCTTTTTAAGTTTCTTGACTTGACTTAATGCACACATCAATTCTCCTTCAAAGTCAATAACAGCTTCACAACTGTTTGATTGTTCCTCACATTTTTCATTTTGAACTTCATTTAGAATAGCCATAAATAAAGTCTGTGCATTTTCATCAAGAAAATCATCTGAATCACTTTCAGTCATATCAACATTTTTTATGAACAAACTTCTTTTCTTTCTGAAATTATTTTTCCTTCTAGAAACAAATTGTTTCTTTTTGAATTGCTTCTTGTTTTCATCTTCATCACTGTCTAGGTCTTTGTAAGGACACTGAGCTGCATAGTGTCCAATCTTTCCACACTCAAAACATTTGAATGGAAGCTTACCTTTGTACTTACCAACAGATCCCTTCTTCAACTTGCTTGCAAGAGATATTTCTTGATCATCATCCAATTCTTCTGAATCAGAAATCTCCTTTTCTTTTCTGACTGATTTGAAAGCAGCTTCATTGCTTGAAGGTATGTCATTACTAATTCTCATCTCATAAGCTGTGAAAGTGCCATGAAGTTCATCAAAGGTAACTTTGCTTAAGTCTCTTTCTTCAACAGCAGACACTTTGGATTCATATTTTGGATTTAAAGTCCTTAAGACTTTTGTAACAACTATCTTCTCTTCCAGTGTATCACCAAGTCCTCTTATAGCATTTACAATTTCTTGGACTCTTAGAAGATATTCTGCCACTTTCTGATCATCACTCATTCTGAGACTTTCAAATTTGGCTCTATAGGATTGCAATTTTGCTTCTTTGATTTTATCATCTCCTTGATAAATATTAGACAGTTTGTCCCATATTTCCTTGGCTATTTTACACTCCATGATTTTGACAAGTATGTCATTGGTAAGACCACAACATAATGCATTTTTAGCCTTAGCATTATTTTCATATGCCCTTTTCTCATCAGCTGTGCTAGGAGGATTTGTAGCAGTATATGCAGTAACAATGGCAGCATACACATCATACCCCAAAGATGACAAATATGACTCCATCCTGAATTTCCAAAAAGCATAGTTAGAACCATCAAACACAGGTGCTTTATAATTTGAGTAACCTTCTTGACTTGCCATGATAAGTATTCCAGAAATATGATCTACCCAAGCTGATTAAGCTTTGACAGAGTACCAGGCTCTGATACCAATTGTAGGAATACACACAACACTGAGAGGGGGGGTGAATCAGTGTTGTTAACAATTTTAACACTTTTTACACCTTTTGATTAATTTAATTTCACAATTATAGAATTCTTCAGATAGAACAAAAATTATGCAGAGTATCAACACAAAATTTGACACAAGAAATTTCCCGAGTGGAAAACCCTCCTAGGGTATAAAAACCACTCAACTGCCTCACTGGCTTAACAAAAATTTCAGATTACAACTGTCTCACTGACATTACAATTCTGCCTCACTGGCATATTGTACCTCTCTGCATGTCTCACTGACATTACAACATCAAAAATTCAATGAACAGTACAACTCAGGGGGTTTCCCTGTTTCAATAAGATCAATACCTTATTTCTCCTTTTCAAAAACAAACAAATGTATATTTTCCTTCAACTGTCATCATCATATTAAACATCATCTTCACAACAATCAATCAAATTTGATCTTCAAAGTATTTCATACCTCTATCTCTGCAAATCGATCTCAAAACAACTCAATTCATACTTTTCAATTTCATAGACTCTTTCACTGCAATACTGAAAAATTTAACCTTCTCCAAAATTATTTTTCAAAGCTTTAGCCTTCTCTGAGGAAATATTGTTCTGCTCTGATCATAAAAAAAAACTCCAACCTTGATTGCACAATCACACCTCCAAAACTGAACAAATCTCACTATCCAAGAAGATGTCTCTTTATGTCAAAATATACTTGCAATCAATAACAAAATACATCTTGCAACTAATTATCCCATGCTCTGAAAAACTTTCTCACACTCTTCAAGATCATCTCTTATCTGCAACAACACTCACCTGCCATTCAAAATCTCTCTTTATACAAAATGAACTTCCATCATACAATATCTTCAAAAATTGGTTCAACTTCCAACATCATATTTTTATTCATATCACATTCTCTGAAAGAAATAAAAACTAAAACAACATCATGAAGATTACATTCTTTTCATATTCTCTGTCGTAGGAAACCTTCCAAATCTGACAAAAACATCTTAACAAACTTTCTAACTTCAAACCTTCAAAACTTCACATCTCTTGGGCTTCGCTGTCTCACAAGAATAGAAACAAACTTGATTTTCTTGCCTTTTCTTAACACAGAAACCGTCAAATTTAGGATATGCCAACTGGAGCTCCGTTTAAAACTCCACCATCCGATGAGGAAACCCCGCCAACTGTCATTCAAAACATAGTCGTTGATCGGCTTTTTCGCGCCCACCATTTGAAGCTTACACTGGCTCAACCGAACACCTAACACAAGGGGCCGGTAAAAACAACGAGGCACATACCCTCAAGTCATTACTTAAGACCCGATAACCTCCTCGACCGGTCAACAGGAGATTAAAATAAAAGTGCTTTGACAGTTTTTAAAAGGAATTTATGATAATGACTTGGGACATTTTTAAAGAACTTTGACATACATATGGAGAGTTAGACATTTGCAGCATTATAACATACTACATATAACCTGATGTAACAATAGAACAATCTTGTGAATATTTTTGTAGGATATACAATAGACACAACTTGTGAATATGACAGACCAATTCGTGGAAGGCAACAAATGATATTGACCAATGAACTTACAAGACAAAACTTGAAAAACAAATATCACACCTTGAAACAAATAAGTCAAGTATACCATTTGAGACTAAGCAATTGTGCACTGAGATGACCAAGACTAGGTAACTGTAATTTCACTAAGATGATCAAGACTAGGCAATTTTGATTCACTGAGATCCACTGAAACTTCACTGAAATGATTAACCCACTGTAACTTCACAAAACTGTTTCACTGATAAATCTGAGAGATCATAACCAAGATCATCAACATTTTGACATCAATGAAAAGACAACCATACTCAAAACAGAAGCACTACACACCTTTTGGGTGGCTTTGCTAGCAAAAAAATTCCACCAAATCTTCATAAAAAGTGTCAAACAACTTGTAAAACTATGCTCAACATGAAAAAGTTAAGTGTTGGTATTGAGGTACACTTTTTGGCAATGAACATGATAAGTTCCTCTAGGCGCACTTTTTAGGGACAACCATAATAAAAAGTTTCTCCAAGCACACTTTTTGGCAACAAATGTAATGATAATTACACTTTTTTGTGACAAATGTAATGAAAAGTTCCTCCAAGTGCGTTTTTTGGCAACACGTAATAAAAAGTTCCTCTAGACACTTTTTGGCAATGAATGTAATAAAGAGTTCCTTCAAGCGCACTTTTTGGCAACGGATGTAATAAAGAGCTCCTCCAAGCACACTTTTTGCTAACAGATGTCAAGTGAATCTCTTTTGATGCACATTTGTTGTGGCTTTGCTACCTATTTTTAGCTGCTTCATCTTGGAACCCTAAGACAAGTTCATATGGTAAAGAAGTCATCTTTCAAGAATGAAGTTGCCACCATAGAAAATTCAAGTTCGAGTTTTTGGCATATCATCATGACTAAAGGTTTCAAAGTATTTTCAAAACATTCACCATGATCAAAACAAGGGAAAAGCTTCATCAAAATCATCCAAATCTACCTATCCTCAAGTCTATTTTTAGTCTGCACTATTTATAGCCCTTGCTATTTTTAGTTGTCTCTAGTTTTTAGTATGATGAGATTTTTGAGATATCTATTTTTAGCAGTCACCTTTTTCCAAGAAAAGGGCATATGTAGGATTTGTTATTTTTAGCTAGAGCAATTTATAGCCCTTACTATTTTTAGCTGTCTCTATTTTTAACATGAGGAGCTTTTTGAGAAGTCAACTATTTTAAGATTATCTATCTTTTTATCTCTTGACATGCAAGATATGTGGGCATAAAGTGATAATTCGTAATAATTTGCAATGTCAATATAACTGACAGTCACATGCTTTAGTTTTATTATTAGTGGATAGGATAATTTGTAATTAAATTTGCATTCATGCAATCAAACTATTCCTAGAGTAGTTCAATTAATTTCCTTTATTTATTTTCATGCAATGCTTTATAAACAGTATAAATGTCACTTGCACTTAACTTCTAATGGTGATTCTCATTAAAAAAAAAAAAAAAAAAACTTCTAATGGTAATTCTCAAGCCTACATATTGCTGAAATTACGATTTAGTGTTAACATTAATCTAGAATTCCATATTTGTTGAATAGAATTTATTATGCCTACTTGCTTTTAAAGTACTATTAAAGTGTTTTCTTATGTGTGTTGCCGTAAATTAAATTGCTTCTAACAAATTTACAAGCTTTGTATTGTAGGTCTATTTGAAGTTGAAAATCATGGCTTTGTACCGATTCCTTCAATTACTTTACCAAAACATTTGCATCTTCATGTTTAAACTTATTCAATTCATGTGTACTTGCATTGTCTAGTCTTTGATTTTAGTTGAACAACATAAGCATCTTGTCATAGAATTTATTTTCAGTCAAGACCATAAAAATCGTTTGCCTTAAGTTTAAGAGCATCTTAGCATTTTGTCTTAAGTGAATCCAAAAAGACATACTTTTAATTTTATTCAACATGAATGTGACCCACACCAGAAACCACTATAAGTTTGTAAATGGCATGTACATATTGTCTACTTTTAGGTTAGTTTTTATTTACAGATAACTTTCCCTTCTAATTCGAAGAGTGGTTCTATTGCACATCTAATCCATTTTGTGTCACACTAAATGGTGCAAAATTAAACGCTACCAAATCACAATGACTTGCCTCTGCTTCCTCTGTCATGGGAGCCAATGTTAGTTCTTTTGACTGTTGTTGAGCACCATGACTTCCCACAAGGCTTAAAGAACTTTTCAAATTTTTATGGTGACAACAATCAACACTCTGATGAGAAAATCGTAGCCTTCACCATGGCTTACAACATTTTGGAGGTGGCAGATGAAAATGTTGCAGTGCAACTCTTGTCAAGACATTGGTTGGAGAAGCAATTGAATGGTTCCACCATCTCACTGCAAGTTCAATCACAAGTTGGGAAGTCATGTGGGAGAAGTTTTCGTCATGCTTCAAACTGGTCGAGGATAGTACCATTATGTTTGCTCAATTCTCAATGCAAAGAAGGATAGCAATGAGCCAATGAGAGAGTTTGTAGTGCAATTCAATTGCCTCTTTGGAAGAATCAACTCAAATTTGAAGCCTTTTCCAGAAATCCTCTTGGGTTGTTTTATTAATGCCCTTCCATCAAAAGATTGCTTTCATGGGCAAGTCTAGTGAAATTGATGAATTGGAAGAAGCTCAAGAGTGGGTAAAATTAGAACATGACATGATTACCACTGGCAAAAGAAAATAAGATACAATTAAACCCATGATTCCAAGCTCTACATACCCTCTTTTGCAAAGAGTGGTGATTGATATGGCAAACCTAAAAAGATAATTCTAGTAGAATGGTCCAGCTCATTAGTATCAAGGGAATTTTCAAAGGAATAATAAAAATATCATTTCAAACTACCTACTCCACCTAAAGGAACCTCCCAAAGACAACTTGAACTTCTGTTATTTTCATGCGACAATAAATCACACTGCTAGAAGTTGGTTTGAGATGCTTTTCATGATGCCACTCTTGTCTTTTTCCCAAACCCCAAATATTTTCAAGCAGCCTACAACATCTTCATGATGAACCCAATGACAACTTTATAATGGGATAATTTCAAGATGGACATGTTCGTGCTAATATAGTGAATACCTTCAATGACCACAAATGTTCATGGAGTCAAGAAGTTGCAAGGAGGAAAGCGTTTGAAAAGGATCCGTTGAAGGAGCCACCAATGGTGTCCTATTTCAAAGAACCTATCTTTGCCCCTTCATCTGCAAGCATTGATGATGAATAGTCAGATTTTCCATTTACCTCACAAGGACTTTTCAACTTCCATGATAAAGGGGAACAATCTACTATGTTGGATTTAGAAGGAACTACATATCATTTGTTTGTTAAGGCAGATAAAGTCTCACAAGCATCTATGGAGCCAAATGATGATCCAATTATTTCTACTAACCAAGGCATTGATTACGTCAAAGATGACGATGCATCGGATAATTTCTTTTGAAGAACACACGCTTATACTAAGAGGGGAGTGAATTAGTATAAGACAAACTTTTACTTTTTCAAAACTTAACAACCACAAAAGCAATGATATCCAACATACTCAATATCTACACAAACACGAAGAACACAAGATTTACGTGGAAACCCTTACAGCAGAAAACCACGGCAAAATATTGTTTGATATTAAAATCTCTTACAATGTAAAATACCCTACTTACTCTAACTGAATTTTTTCCAATTTCTTTTCAAAGCAAACATCAAATGAGCGATTATAAACACATAACTATATCAAAGAACACATCAGAAAGTGAATGTCAAAACCCCCAATGCTTATTATTGATTGTCAATGGGCAAATTACAAATGCAAAGTGCTGGTCTGTTGTAACAGCAGTGACTGATTTTAGGATCAGTCCAAATACACATGAAATATATGATCAAATATGCTTCCAAACCCTAGCCTATGCTTCCAAACCCTAGCCTAGTGATAGGCGATGATGTCGCAATGATGTAGAAACTCAATTAAGCATTTATGAAGACTGTAGCTGACCTTATAACCCTGCTGTCACTTCTGATATGATGCTGATCAGACCCTTGTACCTGAATATCACTGCCCAGAATTATATGTGAAGCCAAAATTATGCCAAAAAGTGCCTCCAATGACTAGCAATGGGTCCCAAAAGGCTGTGATTGGGTTCTATGATGCTCCAAATGCTTCAAATTTTCAATATCTTCAAATGTATGATGCCTATAAACCCTGTTATGAATTTTCCAGTTCACTGTTACAAAAATCAGAGTTCCATATAATAGCAAAATCACACTAAAATGGCTCTTGTAAGCAAATCGACTACCTTGGTAGTCTTCAACAAAGATCAATAGCTTCAATGGATATCAATATCTCTAAATGTAATCCAATCTTCCTTCAATGAAAACCTGCAATTCCATAACCATGATGAAATCCTTTTGATATCACCTCACAATGTGATATGGGATCATCTGCATATCAAAATCAAGGGGTCATCGCCTTGAAAAAATACTGAAAAATGCAATTTCCAGCCAAACACAAAGAATATGAAAACTTACCAAGGGATCAAAAGTTACAAAATGGCTCTATTTATCCTCCTCTTGACCTAGGCATCCTAATTAGCTCCAATTTGCCAAATTTTGAAGTCCACCAATGAAATGCAATTCTCCTTGAACTTAAATGTTTTTTTATCAATGAAGTACAACATTTAAAATCATTACTTGATTTTATTAAATGATTCCACCTCTCAATTCCAAGGCCTTGAGCAATAACAAATTCTTGCATTTTAAATGATTTTCTCCCTTGGGCGGCGATCCATGAGGAAAAGCATTTAATAAATGAAAAACAATAATTACAATTGTTCAAACTTCCTCCTTGTATGGCAAACCATGAAGAAATGATATTTTATCATTTAAAAACCTTTTCTTGTCTTGGGCGGTGATCCACATTGGCAAATGAAACAATATTATTTTTAAATATTACCTCCTTGTGGCGTCGATCCTCTCCTTGGGCGAATAACATCCATTATTTTATTCATTTTCCACCTAGACGTTGGGCTCATGATCCAAAGCAACAACAATATATTATTATTATTTGAAAAAACTCCTTGAGCGTTGAGCGCTTGATTCAATGAGAGCAATATTTTATTGCTATTTGAAATCCTTCTCCTAGGCGTTGAGCACTTGATCCAACGAAACAATTTGAAATCACCTTTTCCTTTGAGCGTTGGCACAAAACCCAATCATCAAAACAAACTATTATTATTATTTTATTCTCCTTGAAAGCTGGCGTCAACTCCAAGTGGCATTGGAAAGCTCTAGATGAAATATATTTGAAAATGCAATTAAAGATTGGCATTTTCCCTTGTGTCCACTTGGCATCAATTTGAATCAACCAATGAAATAATGAAACTACAATTTAAATATTATATTTCCCATTTGACCACATTCACAACAGTTTGGCTAAATGCACAATATCTCCAAATAATACTTAGCCAAAATCCCAATAAAATTACCTGTTGAGCCAATGTTATAGGTTTTCATCCTCTAAAACCAACCTCAAACCAAAAATCATGTCTAGCTCCAAATGGGGACATTACATACAATCCTTGTAGGCACCAACCAACGGGAGACACCAATCCCCTCTTATATAATTTGTGAGCACCAACCCACTGTAGACACCAATCCCAACTTGTAGATTTGTAGGCACCAACCCACTGGAGACACCAATCCCTGCAACTGAGCACCAACCCAGTAGGAGACACCAATATCTTGTTAAGGCACCAACCTTCTATGCAACAAGATCACTTTCTTCTTATGAATGTCCTCTTCAATGGATGATGAACAAACACATTCAAATCAGCAAGTTCTTCTCTTCAAATCTTCTTATACTCTTCTCTAAAAATCTGCCATAAACTCTTCTATTTCTGCGTAAACTTCTCCTTTATATCTGCATGAACTCTTTACACAAAATTGCAATAAATTCTTCTCTCAAATCTACATTTATACCTCTTACAATGATCTTCTTATCTTTTCATATGCAGATCTGTAGGTGTAGATATGATATTTCCTTTTATTCCCACACTCTTCTTTTCATCACTTCTCAAAATGCCTTTTATAGCTTCAATGATTCCATGAATGGAGACTATTGCACATATGTTACCTAAGGTTGTCACTGATGTGGTTGTCATTGATGTCAACACTCAGCTTGGATGCTTATGTTGATGTTATACTATGATGGTGTGCTAACAGTGATGTTGCTCATGTTCATGGTTGGATGTCATGCCTTGTTTAATGTCATTTAAAGTTGTATTGAGTGTACTTGTTGTTAGCAGAGATAATATCATGATGATATATTAAGATGGGAATTAGAAGCATTAAGATGAGGATTAGAAGTGATGCTGATGTTGAGAAGATGTTGCTGATGGCCTGTAGCATGTTGTATGCTCTTTCCTGTTGTTCCTAAGAAAGTATGTGTTGCTACAAGAAGACTCTGGTCTTCGAATGTTGGTGAAGGTTTCTGCTGCAAGAAGTTGCCTTGAAGACTGCTTGGCAAAATGTTCTGCATTCCTCCGCATTTGAAGATATGGTCATGCAGTTCAGAAGTTATGTTCAGTGTGTTGAGAAGGTGCTACATTCAAAGTTTCATATCATATGTCCCTCCACAGAGAAAGTTGTAAGTGATAGAGTGTAGGACTGTATTGTCCGGTGGCTAGTTTCAGTGTCTATTGGCTTGCGCCAACTTGTTGCTGCATGAAATGGTGAATTGGCTGATGGAGAATGATCCTGATGATCTTGTGATGTTTATTGTTGCTTTGCAAGGTGTTCTCTGGTTTCTCGGAACAGGTTGTGGTCTGGAATGATGGTGTTGTTGGGTTATGCTTTTGCCTGGCTGATTGAGGTATGTTGAAGGTGTGCGGCACAAAGTCTTTGTTGTGCGGAGTTCAAGAAGTGTTTGGAGATGTTGTATGGGTCATGTCGACTCATCTGGGAGAAGCACAAGCAATGTTTAATCTTCCAAGAGTACCACCAAGTTGTAATGGCCGATGTGTTACACATTTCATGTTTTCTTGCTTAAGGGCGGCCTAAATCAATTGTGTGAAACATGCAGATGTTATTCTATGAAGGATGATGATGTGAAGGATGTTTAGGACTAGGTTAAGCATGTGTTGGAATCTGCAAGGCGTGTTCTTCCTGGTGTTGCGTGTAGTTCTTTTCAGGGTTTGCCCTTCACATGTTTCATGTTGTTTAATCTCTGGCCGACTTGTAATTGTAATATTCTTGTTGTCTCTAACCAACTTGTAATGAAATCAATGTAATATCATGTATATATTGTAAAAATAGTTGATCTAGGTGAAGTATGATTGAGAGTATGAATGTGAGAAGTAGAATGTGGATGTGTAATGCATTATGATGTGCGATTGAAAGAGAAAGCAGAAGTAATAGATCCTGTCCGGATTCATCTTGAAGATATTTTTGAGACAAAGGGGAAGTGAAGAGTGCGCCTAACTGATTGCTAGAGGCAGTGAGCCAAAGGCAAAACTTCTTAAAGGCTGAAAGCAGTGAGTCAGTAAGTTGCAGAGAAGACTTTTGAAGAAGTTGCAGAAGTTGTCAAAGCAGAAGAGCAATCATCAAAATAGGAGTGAAAAAGAAGAATTGCAATCATCGAAAGGAGTGAGCTTCATTGTCAGTTTCAAACAGTCATGCTATAATTTTTTCTAAGTTTGTTCTCAGTTCAACGAGTAGTTCCTTCCTTGGGTTGAAACCCTAAAACAAAGTCTGTAGAGAGTTGTAGCTTCCTTGGGAGTGACCCTAAAACCTTTTTACAAGGAGTAGTAGATTCCCTGGGTTGTAGCCCTAAAACAAAGTTGTAACTGTGATTCATTTGTGAGGTTGGATTAGGACAGTAGCTCCTAGCAGCTTTTCTCACCATGGCTTTTCCCCTTTGGGGTTTTCCACGTATATCTAGTGTTATGTGGTGTTGTGTTTTGTGTTGATCTTTGATGTTTTTGTTATTGATGTAAAGTTTAAGTTTCAATCTGCTCTGGAGGGTTTGAGATTTGTTTGAATACTGATTTACCCCCCCCCCCAGTATTCGAGTGTGTCTAACAATTGGTATCAGAGCCAAGTTCCTCAGAAGGAGCTTAACTGCTTGAGGAAGGACCAGGATGGCTCATAATGGATCTCACAAGGCACCTATGTTTGATGGAACAAATTACAACTTTTGGAAGCTAAGGATGGAAAACTATCTATCTTCTCTAAGGTTTGGTGTTTGGCAATCTGTAAAGAATGGTTACACTACTCCTGCTGATGATCCTACAAATCCAGATGATATTAAGTTGTATGATAACAATGCCAAGGCAAAGAGTGCTATCATGAGTGGGCTAGTTGATTCAGAACTTTTGAAGGTAATGAGTTGCAGTTCTGCTAAGGATGTCTGGGTAAAACTTAGCAGCATTTATGGAGATAGTAAAGTGAAGCAAGCCAAGATGCAAATCTTCAAGAGCAAATTTGAGACCTTGAGGATGACAGAAGATGAAGACATTGCTAGTTATATGCTTCAGGTGGATGAAATAGTTAATGGAATCAAAGGTCTTGGTCGAACAGTGAAAGAAGATGAGATTGTGAAGAAGGTGCTGAGATCTCTCACTAAATCTTACAGTCATAAGGTATTTGCTATTGAGGAGACTCGCGATTTGGATCACTATACAGTAGATCAATTGTTTGGTTCTCTCACAACCTTTGAAATGAGACAATTTGACAAAGGGGCTCTAAAGAAGGAAGCAACATTCAAGATCAGTAAGAAGGCAGAAGATGAAACCGCTGATCAAGATGATGACCTTGATGAGGCAGAGGCAAACTTTGTGAGAAGATTGAAGAAAGGCACTGGCAAATACAAAGGTAAGTTACCTTTCAAATGCTTCAATTGTGGAAAAGTTGGTCATTTTGCCTCTAAACATCCTTTTAAAGAATCAAGGGGTAGTAACAAGAGAGAGAAGTTTAAAAAAAGTATTTATTCCATAGAGAACAGTTGTTCTTCGGAAGATGAGGATCATGATGATTCAAATGATGAAACACTTTTCATGGCTTTGAAAGTTGGTGACAAAAAGGGTGACATTGGAAAATGCAAGAAGTCCGATACCTTGCAAGCTGACAAAGAGAATGAAAAATCAATGGTTGTATGGACTGCCTTTCATGCAAAAGAAGAAGCAAATGCTTGGGTAATTGATAGTGGTTGCTCTAACCACATGACTAGTGACAAGGAGAAGTTTATCAACCTTAACAAGTGGAATGGTGGAGCTATTAAGTTTGGTGGTGATGAGTCAGCACAAATTTGTGGAAAGGGTGCTATAACTATTGATGGAAAGAACAAGTCTGAAGATGTCCTCTATGTCAAAGGGCTAAAGCACAATCTCCTCAGTGTCAGTCAGATGTGCAGTAAAGGATACAATCTTACATTTCATGCCAAAGGTTGTGAGACCAGGGAGCAAGGTCCAAAAGATTAGTTGCAGAAGATATTAAGACATATGGAGATATCTATCATCTAAAGGAGGTAAATAGAAGAACCTGTTTATTGGCTTAGTTTGGTGAGTGTTGGTTGTGGCACAAGCGAATGGGACACATCAACTTTGACAATATGGTAAAGATCAACTCTACTCATGCGGTGAAAGATATGTCTAAGATAACCAAGCCTGCAAACACATTGTGCAAGGAATGTCAAATGGGAAAGCAGACAAAGACAAATTTCAAGAGCAAGGTGTACTCTTCTACAATGCCACTGGAGCTGATTCACACCAACCTATGTGGTCCTACAAGAACAAACAGTCAACAAGGTGAAAGGTATTTCATGTTGCTTATTGATGATTACTGTAGAATGACTTGGGTTACTTTTCTAAGAGAAAAATCAGAAGCCTTTGATAAGTTTAAAATTTTCAAAGCAATAGTTGAGAATGAAATGGATGCTAAGATCAAATTCTTAAGATCTGATAGAGGAGGTGAATTTACTTCAAATGAATTTGAAAATTTTTGTGAAGATCATAGTACTAGGAGACATCTGTTTGCTCCTAGGACTCCAACAGAATGGGGTAGTGGAGAGGAAGGATAGGACTGTGCAAGAGATGGCTAGGGCAATGTTGAAAGATGCAGATCTGCCTAATATGTATTGGAAGGAAGCAGTTCACACTATTGTCTACCTGCTTAACGGAGTACAATTGAGGGTCAATAGCACTAAGACCCCTTATGAGCTATGGTATGGAAGACCTACTGTCAGATACTTCAGGATCTTTGGCAACAAATGCTACATCAAGAGAGATGAAGACCTTGGAAAGTTTGATTCAAGATGTGATGAAGGGATCTTCTTGGTTACTCAACCAGAAGCAAGGCCTATAGATGCTACAACAAGAGATTGGGAAAGATGATTGAAAGCACAAATGTTAAGGTAGATGAAGATTTGTATCGGATCTCACAAGAACCAAAGGATTGCAGATCTGATATACCTCTCTGCTTTGAAGAAGAAGAGGAGAAAGAAGAGAAGGAACAAAAATCAGAGTAGATCCCTAAGACTCCAGCAAAGTATATTCAGAGGAATCATTCAACAAATCAAATCATTGGGGATAAGAATGAAGGTGTGCAGACCAGGAGAAGGTTTGCAAAAGCAAGTGAACAAGTGAATTTGTGCCTACTGTCAAAGGTATAGCCCAAAACCTTTGCTGATGCTAGCAAAGAGGATGGATGGTTGAAGGCAATGGAAGAAGAATTGAATCAAATAGAGAAGAATGAGACATGGGAACTCGTTCCTAGACCAGCTAATAAGAATGTTATAGGAACAAAGTGGGTGTTCTGGAAGAAGTTGAATGAAGATGGTGAAGTTGTAACGAACAAAGCAAGATTGGTGTGTAAGGGCTATTCACAAGTTCAAGGTATTGACTTTGAGGAGACTTTTGCTCCAGTAGCCAAGATGGAGGCAATCAGGATGTTTCTTGCCTTTGTTGCTCACAAGAACTTCAAGGTCTATCAGATGGATGTCAAGTCAGCATTCTTGAATGGTGATTTATAGGAAGAGGTCTACATTGAGCAACTAGATGGTTTCCAACTATCAGAAGATCTAGACATGCTGTACAAACTCAAGAAAGCTTTGTATGAACTCAAGCAAGCTCCTAGAGCTTGGTATGCTCGGTTGGATAAGTACTTACTTTAGCAAGGTTTCAAGAAAGGTACTACATATAGTAATCTTTACATTAAGGAAGAGGGAGACAAGATTTTGATAGTTGTTGTATATGTTGATGATATCATCTTTGGTGGGGATGATGATATGTGTAAAAGGTTTGCAGAAGAGATGCAGAAAGAGTTTGAGATGTCTATGAGTCGTGAGAACTGAGATGTCTTTCTTCCTTGGGCTTCAAATTGTTCAGCTAGATGATGGTATCTTTGTTTCTCAGGCTAAGTATATTAGAGAGATGTTGAAGAAATTTGGTATGGAGGATTCCAAACCAGTAAGCACTCCTATGGTTATTGGTTGTCATTTGACCAGGGCAGATGAGTCACCTGAGCTTGATCATACTCTTTATAGATCTATGATTGGAGGATTATTGTACTTGACTGCTTCTAGACCTGATAGTATGCATGCAGTATGTTTGGTTGCCACATATCAAGCTAATCCTAAGTAAACTCATGAGAAGGCAGTAACAAGAATATTCAGATATATGAAGAGAACTCCGGATTATGGCTTATGGTATCCAAGAGGTAATGACTTTGATCTGAGTGCTTACACTGATGCTGATTAAGCTGGTTGTGTTGATGATAGAAGAAGTGCAAGTGGTGGTGCTTTCTTTTAAGGAAGCAGATTGGTTTCATGGCATAGTAAGAAACAACATTCAGTATCTTTATCAATTGCAGAGGCAGAGTATATTGTTGCAGCATCCTGTTGTACACAAGTGTTATGGATGAAGTAAACATTGAAGGATATCAAAATACGGTATGATGAGCCTATTCCTATTTTTTGTGATAATACTAGTGCTATCAATATTTCCTAGAATCCAGTGATACATTCAAGAACTAAGTATATATCAATCAAGTATCACTTTTTGAGAGAGAAGGTTGCAGAGAAAGAAGTGAAGTTGGAATATGTTCCAACAAAGGATCAAATTGCAGATATTTTCACAAAGGCTCTTGCAAAGGATACTTTTGAGTATCTCCGGCAGAAGTTAGGGGTAATTGCCCCTCCTTGTTAGATGCATAGTTGGTGCATCTGTCCAATGGGGTAATTCATGCTATATTTTTTTCCTGGACTGATGGTGGCTACCTCTCAGAGGGAGCAGGTAGTGGTCGTTCCTGATAGGGGAAGCCTGCTAGTTGCTTCAAGGAGTGTATGTACCTCTAAAGGGGATAAGGCTGAAAAGGAGAGTTTGTGCCCTAAGGGGGAGAAGTGGTTGCCCTTTGTCCTTGATGTCAAAGGGGGAGAATGAGCAGGTGTGCATTGCCATCAATGCCAAAGGGAGAGATTGTTGCACATATGTTACCTAAGGTAGTCACTAATGTGGTTGTCATTGATGTCAACACTCAGCTTGGATGCTTATGTTGATGTTATGCTATGATGGTGTGCTAACAATGATGTTGCTGATGTTCATGGTTGGATGCATGCTTTGTTTAATGTCAATTAAAGTTGTATTGAGTGTGGTTGTTGTCAACAAAGATAATATCATGATGATATATTAAGATGGAAATTAGAAGCATTAAGATGAACATTAGAAGTGATGTTGATGTTGAGAAGATGTTGCTAATGGCTTGTAGCATGTTGTATGCTCTTTCCTGTTGTTCCTAAGAAAGTATGTGTTGCTACAAGAAGACTCTGGTCTATGGATGTTAGTGAAGGTTTCTGCTGCAGGAAGTTGCTTTGAAGACTGCTTGGGAAAATGCTCTGCATTCCTCCACATTTGAAGATATGGTCATGCGGTTCAGAAGTTATGTTCAATTGAAGACTTCTTGGGAAAATGCTCCGCATTCCTCCACATTTGAAGATATGGTCATGCGGTCCAGAAGTTATGTTCAGTGTGTTGAGAAGGTGCTACATTCAAAGTTTCATATCATTTGTCCCTCTACAAAGAAAGTTGTAAGTGACAAAGTGCAGGACTGTATTGTCTAGTGGCTAGTTTCAATGTCTATTGGCTTGCGCCAACTTGTTGTTGCATGAAATGGTGAACTGGCTGATGGAGAATGATCCTGATGATCTTGTGATGTTTACTATTGCTCCGTAAAGTGTTCTCTGGTTTCTCCGGAATAGGCTGTGGTCCGAAATGATGGTGTTGCTAGGTTGTGCTTTTGCCTAGCCGACTGAGGTATGTTGAAGGTGTGCGGTACAAAGTCTTTGTTGTGCGGAGTTCAAGAAGTGTTTGGAGATGTTGTATGGGTCATGACGACTCATCTGGGAGAAGCACAAGCAATGTTTAATCTTCCAAGAGTACCGCCAAGTTGTAATGGCCGATGTGCTACATGCTTCATGTTTTCTTGGTTAAGGACGACCTAATTCAATTGTGTGAAGCGTGCGGATGTTATTCTATGAAGGATGATGTTGTGAAGGATGTTTAGGACCAACTTAAGCATGTGTTGGAATCTGCAAGGCGTGTTCCTCTTCCTGGGGTTGCGTGTAGTTCTTTTCAGGGCTTGCCCAACACATGTTTCATGTTGTTTAATCTCTGGCCAACTTGTAATTGTAATATTCTTGTTGTCTCTGGCCAACTTGTAATGAAATCAATGTAATATCATGTATATATTGTAAACCTAGTTAATCTAGGTGAAGTACGATTGCGAGTATGAATGTGAGAAGCAGAATGTGGATGTGTAATGCATTATGATGTGCAACTGAAAGAGAAAGATCATAAGTGATATATCCTATCCGGATTCATCTTGAAGATATTTTTGAGACAGAGGGGAAGTGAAGAGTGTGCCTAGCTGATTGCTGGAGACAATGAGCCAAAGGCAAAACTTCTTGAAGGCTGAAAGCAATGAGTCAATAAGTTGCAGAGAAGACTTTTGAAGAAGTTGCAGAAGTTGTCAAAGTAGAAGAGCAATCCTCAAAAGAAGAGTGAAAAAACAAAATTGCAATCATCAAAAGGAGTGAGCTTCATTGTTAGTTTCAAACAGTAGAAAGACTATCATGTTGTAATCTTTTCTGAGTTTATTCTCAGTTCAAGGAGTACTTGTAATGTCCCCATTTTGAGCTAAGATACATTTTCTAGTTTGAGCTTATTTCTATACATGGAGAACCGGAAAGTTGGTATATGTCTATACATGGAGAACTGGAAAGTTGGCTCAACTAGTATTTTGTTTGAGTTTTATTATGAGAATAAAATAGAAAA
Organism: Cunninghamia lanceolata; assembly: GCA_027924645.1. NCBI lineage: Eukaryota > Viridiplantae > Streptophyta > Pinopsida > Cupressales > Cupressaceae > Cunninghamia > Cunninghamia lanceolata. Next base: position 1,616,303 of record BSBN01000925.1, on the reverse strand, counting down.
TGGAATCTTTAATTACATTTTCTCTAATCTATTTTTATGGAGTTTTGTATGGAATAAGGAGTTACTCCAGGTGGGATGTCATGTCCCTATTTATAACTGAATCGTTTATTTAAATAATAAGTTAGCCTTATATAAACTAAATATATAATATATTTATTTAAAATATATTATTAATATGTATTAGTTAATAAATAATATTATTAATTTGATATAATTTAAATATTATAAAATATATGAAATATATATTTAATTAACTAGATATATTATAAATATAAATATTTTAATATAACATTTATGTGAATAATTAATAAGATATATTATTATATATAAAAAATAAATATTATGAAGAGTTTTACCCGTTAAAGTTAGAAAGTAAAATAAAATGGAAAGTAAAGTAATTTGGAATAAGGCAAAGTGGTTAAACAAAAGGTCAAATTCAAAATAAAATCATATAAAGATAAAAGTCTAATAAGACAAAAATATTATTTATACTTAATAACAAATGTATTTATTTATACTATATATATTATATAAATAATGTACTTTAAAAAGATTAAGGGGAGGCCGAAGGAGGATATTTATAAGTGCAACGATTAAGTTGGTTGACACCAGCGATCACATAAATAAATAATATATTATAAATATATCTAATAATATAAATACAAATATTATTATTATTATCTTATATTGTAATATAAATATAAATAATATAATATAAATCATATATCATTTATTATGATATAAATGATATAATATAAATAATATATCATTTATTATGATATAAATGATATAATATAAATAATATAAAATAAATAATATATCATTTATTATAATGATATAATATAAATACAAATAATATAAATAAACATCTTTTAACCTATCCTCTTATGATAAGGGAGTTACGTATGGTTAGAACTAGTTTTACCACAAAAAGGAATTAATATAAAGTAATAAAAATTATAAGAGGGTAAGTATGTCTTTTACCACCAAGCATAATAAGAGACGTGCCTCTTTGAACATATCCTTTGAAAGGGAAATAAATAAAGGTTGTGAGATAGAAGTAAAAGATCATGGGGATAAATACATAAGGGGGTGTGAAAATATATACTATAAAATATATAAACGGCAACAACAATACAATAAATTATATTACGGCAACATAGGTAAGGAATCCCATCCCGGGTAAAGCTACAGCAGGTAAGTAAGTATTTATATTTACTTATTCAATTTATGATTTGTAAGAATTTATATTTACTTGTTCAATTTATAACTTGTAAGATATAAATGATAAGGTTATTAAGTAGGAACTGATATAATACCACAGGTACGACAATACATTGTTTCCCTTACTTGTATTAATGTTCAGTATAACACTGCATTTATTTACAGCCGGTTCTGAGCAATATAATTCATGGACAATCATATGTAATATTCACTAACTGTGTAATCTATATACCATGCATTAACCACATATGGGATCAATGAAGGGTCACATGTCTAGTATATCATTCATAGTCGATGTATTGGTCTTGGCTACCTAGAGTACCAAGAATCCTCACAGATGCCTTAGCCTCAAGAATACACCAAGTAGTTCTTGAATAAGGATGGGAGACAAACATAGCCTATGATAAACAACATCATGCTACACCCTATGGACCCCATATGGTGTTAAGGAATAGTATATAAGTTGTAGAGAAGAATCATATGTTGATAAGATCATAAAGATAGCATGTGAAATGTCATGATAAATTATGAATAATGAACATATGAATTGCATAATGTAATAATACCAATCACTGACTGTAATAGCATGAAATCATTATAAATTATGAATTGTTCACACTGCAATCAGCTTAGTTAGATTATGTAATGAGTATGAAATATTTATGTGCATTTTCATTATAATGAACTAAGGAAAGGTTAAATGAATACAAAGAGTATAAGTACATAAAAGGCATGAATTCCTAAAATAGAGGAAGGCAATAATGTTAATCAACTCGCCACTATGAGGAGTAGGGAAGATTAGGGGCGGGCAATCAACCAAGGATAGGTACGGGTTCATTGGTCTAGAGCACCCCTTCGAGCCCTTGTCTCAAGATGGTACCTTAGGGAGCAAGAGGTAGTCTTTTGACTTGAGTGGTCTAGAGAACCCCGAGTCAAAGGAAGGTCCTAGAGTGGCCTGGGTCTAGAGTACCCCTCGAAGGAAGAACGACCTATACCATTGGCATTGCACCCTAACGAATTCACTCTCATAAGATGGAGGATTTGATTAACAAAGGCCCAAGTAAATCTCTTCTAGGGAATCATGAAATGAATGCAATTAATCTATGATAATAAATGGTTTATGTTTATGAATAAGGACATTTGATTTCTAAGAAGAATTGTATACTAATGTTCTCTTTGGTGAGTTGAATTGTGCAAGGTCAAAGGAAAAATTCGGACTCAGAAGTGGACATTACATGGGACCTATTGTGACCAAATCACACATCGCCCCATTGCAAATGGGGACCCCCCCCTTTTTTTTAGCTCTGATGCTTTGCTGAGTCTTGTATAATGTCTTAGAGATGAAGTCAATGGTGTTTGAGTCCTGTAGTCCCTTGATGATCTGATCCTGATGTTTGAGATCCTGAAAATGACTAAGTCTGGTATCCTGATCCTGAGATCCTGAAAATTGGCTAAGTCTGAAATCTGGTGGATCCTCCAAATTCTATAATCTGCATGTTAAATCCAGTGGATTCGAGACCTATCTCAAACATCCTGAAAGGTATATTAAAAAATATAATCTCTCAACTTATACTAAATATATTTTTCAATATACCTTACACTTTGGGACTTCCACTTCTGGGTGCAAATTTGCTCCGGGAGGCTAGGCGCATTTTCTTGTTTGCAGATACCCAAATCAGCGCTTTAGGTTGAGATTCATATGCGCGCCTTGATGAGAGATGAGGTTCAAATCAATTATAGATGGCGCCTAAAGAGATATCTCCTTCCTTAAGACTCAAGGATTGATCTAAGTCCACAAAACCCACATTATGAGTTAGGCACCAATTCTACACTCAAATGATCATCAACCTACGCCTTGAGTTGAAGTGGATAAGTTTGGGCGCATTTACTCACTTAGACCATCTCAAGTGGCGCCTAGGAATGAAACTCCAAGTTTTATCATCATGAACATCAAGAGTTTGGGCGCCTTAAAGTATTATGTGGTTTGGTGGCGCCTAGAGTGAAGGACCTTCAAATGGACAAAACTCAACATTTTAAGTAAAGGCGCTCCTTGACACTAAGATCATCTTCTTGAGCGCCCAATCACCTTGGAGCACCTTGTAGCTCACTCTGGCGCTCTTCATGTGGAAGTACGTCTATTCTGGCGCCTTGATGTAGGTATTTCAGTTTAGCGCCCCTCATGTGGAATTTTATCATTATTGGCGCTTAGAAGGGAGTAGTTTGTGGCATCTTTCATAGGGATTCTTACCTATTTTGGTGCCCTATGTTTGAGTGATCACCTTAATGCGCCTATTCATACTTAAATGAGTCTTGAGTGATACCTTGAAAGAAGATGTTTTAACTCCTCAAATGAGTACTTAGAATGGTGAAGGGTAAGTTAAGGCATGTTCCATTGATTGAAATCTCAAAGTGGCAAGTATAAGGCTAAATAAATTTAGGCGCTAATTCCCACTTAAACCACCTCCATGTGGCGCCTTTGAAGAAAGTCCTGAATTAACACCAATAAGTAAGTATTTTGAAAGGAAGGGGAACATTCTTAGACCTCCCAAATGGTTTGGAATCACCATAGTCATAAATATCAAGTCAAGTTGGTGTAGGCGCATATCCTCATCCCTCCCATCCAATCTTAGCGCCTAGATTAAAATTATATTCTAAGAAATCTCTGAGTAGGCGCTTGGGAGAGAGAAGCCTTCTAAGGCATGTTTCATGGGTTGAGAGCCTCAAAAGGTCAAGAAAACAGCTAAACATAGCTAGGCGCCAATCCATGTCTAGATAACTTAGTGATTCCTTGAACCCAAAATGGGCGCCTAAGGGTAAGTTTATCTAATGGTATCATTAATTGAGCGTCTAGGAAGAAACAAGCTTAGATTTACATCAATGAGTCAGCCCTTAAAAAGTTGAATCATTATAAGTCATTCCAAATCAATTGAAGTCATAAGGTATCAAATGCAAGGTTACATTGACCTTAGGCGCTCTTCATGTATTTTTTCCACCATCATAAATGCCTAGAAGTGAATATGTTGGAACGTTAAGCATTAAAGGTTGAGTTTAAGCGTTATGACTTTGGGCGCCTAAGAAGATATTGAATGTTTTAAAAAGGGTAAGTGGACATGTTGGCTAGCATGATCAAGAGCTTAGGCGCTCTTCATGTGCAAGTTCATCATTTGAAGGTGCCTTAGAATTTAGAAATCATGATTTTGAGCGCCTAAGGATAAAAGAGCCAAGGCAACCTCAACAAAGCGCCTAAGGGTCTTAAACATCACGAATGTCAAGTTGAGAAGTGAATTAGTCATATAAAAGCTAGGCGCATTTTGCCAAACCTTAGGCACTATTTTCAACCAAAATCACCTCATTTTTTGCACCTAAGGGAGAAATTGCATTGAACGACACTTGTTGAATGAATCTCTTAAGGGAGATTAACCTCTTTAAGCTATTACAATTGTTTGAAATCTTTTAAAATGTTAAGTATGGAGCCAACTTGTGTTAGGCGCCTTTTGCTCTTCTTTTCACCTAGTAGATAAACGCCTAAGTTTGAAGTGGGATTATTACATGTTTAGAGTTATTTCTGTGTTATGAAGTGATTGATAGGTTGTTTCTCTATGTTGCAAGAACATTGATGGAGATAAGGAGTCATATGAGGAGCTAACACCTGGAGTCATCTTCATCCAAGGAGTGAAGTCAAGAAATTGTCATTGCAAGAAGAAACATCATCCTAGCCACCTTTGAAGATCACTTCAAAACCAAAGAGGTAGCTTCCCCAAGAAGTCACAACAAGATATATCTCAAGTCTAACATGTTGACACTCTTTATCAATAACATCATGTTGGATCACATTAAGTTCAAGTGTACTCCTTCAAGGCATCTGTCCATTCAAGCTTTAAGTTCTCCAAAGAATATCTTGCAAGTACACTTCATCTTCATCATATCATCAAGCAAGGCACTTCATCCATTTAACTTCAAGTTCCATTCAACCTTCAAGTCCAAGAGAGATCTTCTACTCTACATGAAGGTAGCAACATCATCATCATCTCTTACTACTCTACCTACAAGAAGAAGGAACATCACAGTGTTAGTCAAATGAAGCAACATGTATCATACTTATCCAGTCAACAAGGCAAGATCAACAAGATACCTTCCCAATATACAAGTTCATCATCAAAGCAATCATATTCAAAGACATCACAAGTTGATACAATTTGGGAATATGCCCACAGAGCATATTGAATTAACAGTTGAAATCCACAAGATATGCTGAGGTGGCACTTATGTGGCAGACACTCATCATCATCCAATCATAATCGGCCACATCATATGACTACATTCAATGTATCATTTAATAAAAGAAGCCAAAGGGACGCCTATGTGGAAGATGTTTTTAAATGATTTCGTCTTATCTTATCACATTGGAAAATATGCCTTCATTGCCTCTCTATGATGTACTAAAAATAGCAATTTGTTGTAACTACCTACTGAGGTGGCATGATCTAAGCCCTTGGCTACATGAAATGATCTTAGCCATTCGTTGTAATCTGGACACTATATAAAGGCCTTGTTGCCTCATTTGTAATATATAGTTTTTTTTAGGAGTAGAATAGAAGACTCAAAATTCTCTGAGAGGACTTGAAGTTGTTGTAAATATTTCTCAAGATTAATGCAAAGACATTGGAGCATTGTTTGGTGTTAAGTGTTGTTTTGTGGAGTAACATGATTTCTTGTATCTTAATGAAGTGGAGAGATATTTCAAATTAGATTAAAAGTAGATTAGAAGTTCCCTGATGTAATGTATGTTGTATTGAATATTTGATCAACTCTTAGCTCATGCTTTTAACATTCATCACTGATGAAGTGTTGTGTAAAGCTAGTCTGAGCTTCATTTGCTTGAGTTCGATTGTGGATGCTTGTTTGAATTGCACCATTCAATGGGTGTTTATATGAGTCTTCATGATTTGAAAACCTTTCATTTACCTTAGGAGATTGCACTAACTCCATGTAGTTGTAGGCATCCTTGGCGAAATGGAGTTAGGTTTATCAAGGAGTTTGTTTATTCGTACATCATCATTGCTTCATTGACCTTAGATTAGTTTCCTAAACCCTTGCCCTTTTACTTTTCTTTATCATTGAAGTCTTGTATATAACTCATCCACACTGAAGGAAAGATAAGCTAAATGAAAGAAGAAGTCTAATGTAAGTCCCTTTGTGTTTACCAGCAAAATCATACTAAGTCACTGAGTTATTCCTCATAAGATCACAAAAAGGAACCTTGGAGTTACTTCACTGGATCACATAGTTCAGCCTTTGAAAAGCTTTATTCAAGAGAGAGTGGGATACTCTAGTGTTTTACTCTATTGTTGACTTGTCTAAAAACAAACATCAACAGGACCTATTTTATGAAGTGGAATTGGTCTTACATTTGTTATAGGTCCAAGCTAATACTTCAAATTATTTTCAAACGGTTATCTTTGAGGATTGATGCCATGTGGAGGTTGACGCCACCTTTGAAGGAAAATAAAATATTAATAATAATGCAATTTGATGAAAAGGAGAGGAGCGATGCCATGAAAAGTTGTCATTTTATTGGGTTTTAATTGCTCAAGGAATCGCTGCCAGCAAAAGGAGTATTTTTAGCAAATAAAAATGTTTCATGTTCATAGAAGAGATCACCGCCCATGAGGAGAATGATTTTAAATGCAAGATTATCAAGTTTGTTTTGAGTTCGCTTTCCAAGGAGCTTGTTGAAACAATTTTAAATATTGTTTTTTTGTGTTTATTGATTTGACTCTTGGTGGGCCGCGCTTCAAGAGGGAACATTTAAAATGTTTCAAGAGGTTGTTATGGATTGGTTGTTTCTGTAACGTCGAAAAATGTCCCCTTGGGGGCTTTTCCCTCTTTAGGTTTAGCTCTCGAGTCTTTAGTGTGCATTTAGAACATTTTACATCATATTTCAACACCTAGATGAGAAAACCCCTAAGTGTCTTGACAAATAGGACCTAGGGGGACTACTTGAGATAACCCCTACCCAAAATAGGGGGGGAGGACTTGGGCGCCCACGCCCTAGTCCTGCCCTATTTTGGGGCAGTCCCAATTTTTGGGTGTCGGCTTGTGACAATTATTTGGGTCCTATGCCGACACGGTAAGTTTGAATTACGAAATTCTTGGCGGGAGTGTTTGTAGTTGCATATAAAAGCATGTTTAAACATTCATTAGTAAACTAGATTATGTTCATGTGATTTTGGCATCCTAAAGGTGATTCAAGTCTTTCATTGTGTTGCAAGAGCAGATTTGTGTGGTCTGTGTTTGTGTTTGCAGATTTGGGCATCCATTTCCTCATGGAATGAAGAGCATCTCCCTCCTATGAAATCTTCACTACAAGGTGACATTTATTGCGTCTGTGATCATTATTCATTTGGTTTTTGCCTCTGCCTCCCTAGGCACGCACTCTCTATCTGACAAAGGTGTTTTAAAGACTTAAGTGTCCTTCCGGGGCTTGACTGAGGCAAACTCTTAAACACCACAACCCCTCCCAAAGTTTCATGATTGCAGGTTGCAGGTTGAGGATGCAGACAAAGTGAAGTTGTAGGAGGGCATATTGGAGTGTCGGAATTGCAGATCAGTGAAAGAAACAGCTACCTGGACTTAGGCGCCCGCTCATTAGTCCTCGAAGTTTCGTGACGGAAAAAACTTCGGTGCAGCAGGAATAGGTTGCAAATCTTGTTCACAGATCTCGACAACAAGCAGGGCACTGGACTTGGGCGCCCGCTCTTTTGTCCCCGACTTTTCCGCTTCGGAACCCTGAAAACAGGTACACAATTATTTGTAATTTACAGCTTTCTGTAGAGGCATTTTCCATTATTCACCAGTTTATTGTCGTATTTGCATAATTAGGGTTTTGATGTGCAATTAAGCATAAGAGAAGGAAAATTGATAATCAAATACCCTAATCCAAGTTTCCCTACATTTGTAAGTGACCAAGGACCTGATAGTGCTTTGCCACTCGATCCTAAAATCCTTGAATGTAAAAGATGAAAGGAGGATTTAAACACTAAACTAAAACAAATCCAAATTTTACCTTAAACATTTTGGTGAACCCGTGTTTTTGGACTTAATTGCAACTTGCTGAGTGTTTGTCTTCAGATTTGGGTTGATTTCATTCATTCATATAGTCATTCATCTTATTGCATTGAGAAAAATTCAAAAAAATTAAAAAATTTGAAAAAATTTGCATTTTAGGGTTACTAATTTGCATTACTTATTCTAATTTTTCCTAATTTATGATTTTTGCATCAGATCTAATATAAACTACAGAAAAATACAAAAATTCAATAATTTGCATTGCATTTTCATCATTAATTGCTAGGGATTTGTAGAAATTTTGACAATTTCCATATAACCTAGTAATTCCAAAATCTAGGGTTAGTAGGCAAAATCTTTTTTCAGATTTTTCTACTGATTTTAGAGACTCATTCAAAATTGTATTTGGCTGTAATCTTGCATCTTGGTGTAAATTTGCATTTAGATTTCAAATATTTGCATTTTTGCATTGAAAATTTCAACCAAAACTAGCAATTTTCATGCATTTTCATTAGATTTGCACTTGCATTTTGCATCTTAGGGTTTGGAAATCATTTTCAGATCTAAGTATATTTCAATTTCATAATAAATCAAATTTCAGAACATTCATATAGCATTTTGTGTCAAGATCTCAAACCTAAGGCTTCAAAAACATTGATTTTCACTAGATTTGGCCTTATCGACTCTCTAAATTTGCACCATAAGCGTGTTGTGAAAGGTATTTTTGCACTAATTGGTTGTTATCAGGGTAATTATTTGCTGCCCCTCCTAGAAATCTTCACAACACTTGTTTATTGGCCTCTTGTATTGAAATTTTGGAGAAAAACTACACATTTTTGCTATTTTTGCCTTAGGGTTTGGCCTAATTTGCACTCCAAGTGCGTTGTGACAAATTTTATGGATTGAGATGACTGATATCATTGCTTTTATTTTGTGCACCTCCTAAAATTCATTACAACACCCCTTTTGATAGGTCTTGGAGTTGAAAAACCGTGAAAAATAGCCTATTTTTGCTATATTTTCACTAGGGTTTGACCATAAGTGGCACCAAAAGAGTGTTGTGACAGATATTTTGACATTAAGTGGCTGTTATTACTGATATAATTTTCTGCCCATCATCATTTTCCTCACAACACCCTTTGTCATGCTCTTTTGCATCGAGATTTGATGAATAAATTGCATATTTTGACATATTTTCACTATATTTTGACTTGTCGTCATCTTAGATTTGCATCAAGAGTGTGTTGTGAAGGATCTTATTGCTGTATTGGACTGATATTAGACATATAAGTTGCTGCCCCTAATCAAAATTCTTACAACATCCTTTGTTTCATTCATTTACATTGAAAAAGTACAAAAAATCAAACATTTAGGTCATTGTTGCATATAACTTTGCACTTGTCCTTTGCAAGCTTTCAAAATTTGATTTGGCACTAATTTGAAAATATACACATGGCACCTTATGTCACTTTTCAATGGTATCTTTGCATGCATTTATCAAAGACCTTAATTTTGACCAATTTTTAACCCTCATGAGTGAACATCTTACGATATTAGAAAGCTTAACTGAGTTCTTCTCCATGAGTAGCAATGAAAAAGACAATGACAATAGTACTTCAATACATGCTCCATGCGATGATGACATAAAATTGTCCTCTAGTCACTCTTTCAAAAATAATCCTTCCCATGAGGGTATGTTGGTACAAAATGATGAAATCAATGAAACTTTCCCTACAATAAAAGAACAAATCCATCATGATGCTGAGGCTCATCCCCTGTCATCCTTACAAGGATCGGGAGGTAATGGTCGACAACAAAACATTCCACCTAGAAAAATAAACTTTGATCCTGATGATTCCTCCTTTACAACACAAAAATCCATGAAAGAGCAAAGCCCTATCTTACAAAAACTAAGTCGCAAAGCTAAACAACATCAACATGCAAAAAGGAGGAAGAGAAGGCAACGAGCTTACCTTACGTCTCAACAAGAAAACATTCATCCAAACATAGAACCAAACAAAGATGACCCTAACAATGAACAATCCAAAAACAAGAACAAGAGTTGGGCTATGCTACCTTATGTCTCACTTTCCTCTAGCATTCGGGAGTGGGAAGATGATGATGATTTACTTGATGATGAGACATAGCCCGGAAGATCCCACAGGTAAGTATCTCTAACCCTTTATCTCTCTTGTGATGTGCTTCCCCTATGATGTGTTATATGTTGTTTAGGCCTCCTGGGATGACCTCGGATTCTCCTGTAAGGTCCGGGATACCAGGAGACCGCCTCTGTTGTGACCTTCTATTTGTATCATCATTCTTCTATATTGTCTCTGATTTTATCATTGTGTGTTGTGTCTTACAGACATAGCGTTGTAGTTGGTGACACTGGGGGCACCCTCCTACGTGACTATCCGTAAGACACTTGTTTCTCCTCTCTTATTTATTGTTTCCCTTCCTCTAGTGTTTCTATCTAGCGGGCGGATGACGAAAAACATTTATACTGATGCAGACCTAGTGTCCCTTTCAAGAGCAATCAAAAAATGGAGTTAGTTCCTAATATGATGATGGGGTTGTATATTTTATCCGACGCTTGGCTAATGGAAGCATTCATGCTTTCCGCGTAGTGATTATGATAATATTCTTATCTCATTTACAAACTTTAACAATATTGTTGCTCCGTGCACTTTTGTTTGTCTTTAAATCTAGCCTTGGTGGTACTCGATTCGAAGAGCTTCGTGATATAGCCCCACGGTTATCCTCGAACTCCGAATTCGTTGTATAACCTTGGCTCTTTGTGTGGTTAATCATATGCATTGATATTGTTGTTTATCATGATGTTGTAGACACTAACATGTTTCTTGCAGGGTTGTGTTTCTAGGAACATTTGGCGATCGTAAAGTACATGTCACCTCCGGGGGGCATGGGCTTTGCGAGAGCTTGTGTTCCCTTGTGTGTTTTCTTTCTACCTTAACGTGCTTGATATCGATACTTGATATCAACCACCTTAAGGTGGGGGCATATATAAGGTAAGTTGTTTGTTGTAGATGTTAGCTATGTGCTTGTCCTCAAATGCAGTTTAAAGACTAGCTCGATGAGTGCTTCCTACATCCTGAGTTTGTTTGTAATCAATCAATCAATCATGTAAGCCCTCTGCGGAGGCAGGATATCGCGTATATCCTTTTTATTTTAAGCCCTCTGCGGAGGCGGGGATGGTGTTTTTCTCAGAGCAGATTGCATCAACCTATCATTTTCAAAAGTCCTCTGCGGAGGCGAGGAGCGGTTCTGTAACTAACTCAAACCTTAAGCGTGTCTTCGGCGATTGTTGTGGCGAAGCCCAATCGTTGGTGTGTGCCTGTAATGTGCCTGAAATGGTGTTGAGCCTAGAAATAGGAACACTCCATCGCTTGTCTACCATGTTTTCTCTGTGTCTTCAAGTGTGTGTGTTTGGCGTGCTTGCTTTGTTTGGCGTCTGTTGCCCCATATGCGGTCTAAAGACTAGCTCAATGAGTGCTTCTTGCATTTTGGGAGGTTTTGCGTGTCTTGCATGTGTGTTACCCCATATGCAGTCTAAAGACTAGCTCGATGAGTGCTTCCTGCATTATGGGAGGTACTTTCTAGTACTTGCATCTGCATTTCATATATATGAGAAAAAGAAAAGAAAAGAAATCATTTCTTTCTTCCATGCATTAATGTGTCTTCTATGCATTTACTGTATTCTCCGTGTTCTGCGTGGCTGTAACTGTCTTCTTTGTGTTTTGCGTGCCTGTTACTGCTTTCTATGTGATTGACGTGTCTTCTCCGTACTTGGTGTGTTTTTTGTGTTTGCGACCATACTTTAATGCATGTATTGGCCTCGCGTTTATACATACATTAAAGTGGGGGTTAAATGTAACGTCGAAAAATGTCCCCTTGGGGGCTTTTCCCTCTTTAGGTTTAGCTCCCAGGTCTTTAGTGTGCATTTAGGACATTTTACATCATATTTCAACACCCCGATGAGAAAACCCCTAAGTGTCTTACAAATAGGACCTAGGGGGACTACTTGAGATAACCCCTACCCAAAATAGGGGGAGAGGACTTGGGCGCCCGCGCCCGCGCCCTAGTCCTGCCCTATTTTGGGGGCAGTCCCAATTTTTGGGTGTCAGCGTGTGACCGTTATTTGGGTCCTATGCCGACACGATAAGTTTGAATTACGAAATTCTTGGCAGGAGTGTTTGTAGTTGCATATAAAAGCATGTTTAGGCATTCGTTTGTAAACTAGATTATGTTCATGTGATTTTGGCATCCCAAAGGTGATTCAAGTCTTTCATTGTGTTGCAAGAGCAGATTTGTGTGGTCTATGTGTTTGTGTTTGCCGATTTGAGCATCCATTTCCTCATGGAATGAAAAGCATCTTCCTCGAAGTTTCGTGATGGAAAAACTTTCGATGCAGCAGGAACAAGTTGGAGATCTTGTTCACAGATCCCGACAACAAGCAAGGCATTGGACTTGGGCGCCCGCTCTTTTGTCCCCGACTTTTCCGCCTCGGAACCCTGAAAACAAGTACACAGTTATTTGTAATTTATAGCTTTCTGTAGAGGCATTTTTTGTTATTCACCAATTTATTGCCATATTTGCATAATTAGGGTTTTGATGCTTAATTAAGCATACGAGAAGGAAAATTGATAATCAAATACCCTAATCCAAGTTTCCCTACATTTGTATGTGACCAAGGACCTGATAGTGCTCTGCCACTCAATCCTAAGGTCCTTGAATGTAAAAGGTGAAAGGACGATTTAAACACTAAACTAAAACAAATACAAATTTTACCTTAAACAGTTTCAAGGAGCTTTTATTTAATAAAAACAAAGAAAATATTTAAAATGTTGTTTTTAATTGATGCCAAACATTTAAAAATGCAAGAAAGTTGGTTATTGGCTCTAGGCGTTCGGATTGATATGAGCAATCATTTAATAAAATCAAGGATTGTTTTTAAATGATGTACTTCAATGTGCAAAAGGATTTAAAATTGTTCAAGGAGGATTGTACTTTTTTGATGGATTTCAAAACATTGCAAATTGGAGCATATTGGGACACCTACCTCAAGAGAAGGATAAATAGCATCATTTGCTATCAATTTGACATGATTGATTCCTATGGTATATTCTCTTATTACTTGTTTTTGACTGGAAATTGTGTACTTTCAGTATTTGATCAAGGAGATGGCCCCTTGATTATAGAATGGAGATGATCCCATTCATTAGTGAGGTGATTTCACAAAGAATTCATCATTGTTTTGAAATTGCAGGTTCATATTGGATAATTTGAAAGAGAGAAACAGTGAAGTGGAAGCCCTTGGTTATATTTGTAGACTACCAACGGTTTTATACATCAGATATTGAAGGTTTATGTGCTTTGGAACATCCCTAGAGCTAGTCGCTTCACTCCTAGACCAATTGCTAGCTTGGAGAGGCATCATCTTACATTGGTTTTGATTATTTGCCTGGATCTGGGCAGTGGAACGGGTCTGATACAGAGTCTGAAACATCTCTTTTGGAGCATATTGAGGGCTGGAAGCCATTTTCATCAATTGTACTCTAACTGCTCCCTTCCTAAGAGCCATCGCTTGCACATCAGGCTTCATTTTGGCACTTTGGAGGCTTAATTCACAAATCTGGGTTATTATATGCATGTTCAGCAGTCATATCAGAGAGAAATCAGAAGATTGAAGATCATTTCCAGTCATAGTTTCATTCTACAGTGACTTGTCTTCATTGTATCTCTTTGACACATCATTATATGTTTGTGTTTGCTCCAATTCAACTTTGTATATTGACTGATGCAAATTCCAGTCACTGCTGATATATCATACCATCTTATTGTCAATTGTGTTTTGTTCATTCAAATCAATAACAAGCTTTGAAGGTTCCAAGTACTACTTCCTCATGTGATTATATGTTTCATTTTGATAATTGGTTGTTGATTTGTGCAAGAAATCTTATCTAAAGTTGGCAAAAAAAATTCAGTCATTTAAGAAGGGTATTTAACAGAGTAGTTGCTTCCTTGGGTTGAAGCCCTAAAACAAAGTCTACAGGGAGTTGTAGCTTCCTTGGGAGTGACCCTAAAACCTTTTAACAGGGAGTAGTAGCTTCCTTGGGTTGTAGGCCTAAAACAAAGTTGTAGTTGTATTCATTTGTGAGGTTGGATTAGGACAGTAGCTCCTAGCAACTTTTCTCATCGTGGTTTTTCCCCTTTGGGGTTTTCCACGTATATCTGGTGTTATGTGGTGTGTGTTTTGTGTTGATCTTACATGTTTCTATTATTGCTATAAACTTTTAAGTTTTAATCTACTCCGGAAGGTTTGAGATTTGTTTGAATACTGATTCACCCCCCCCCCCCCCCCCACCCTTCTCGGTATCCGAGTGTGTCCAACAAAGATGTCTTTTGCAATGGGAGACAAGTTTTTATAAACCACACACCTCTTCATACACATGCCTTTCAATTTTATTTTGTCTTTATATGGAGCACTACCATATGAGGAGTCGGCCCTCTAACAAACAATGTTTATTTAATTTTTTAAACTCCAATTTGGCACTCATCAAGGAAGTCAGCCTCATGAACCATTGTTTATATTAAATATTAAAACTCAACACTTGGCACTCAAGGTAAGTCGGCCAAAGTAAGTTTAAATCTTTAATTTAAACTATAAAATGATCGCCCGTATTCTTCATCACCCTAGAGGAGTCAGCCTTGATAGAGATCGACCTCTTTATCATTGTTTGTACCCTTCATTTATCCTTCACCAAATTTCTTAAACGGAGACCTTGTCTTTAATTTGTAAATGCCTCTAACATTACTTTATTGACATCAATGACAACAATTTTCAATTCTTTATTTGGCCTTAAGGGATCAATGACATTGCTACTTTGACATCAATGACAACAGTTTAAAGACTTTCAGCAAGTGAGAAGATTCCACAAAAAATTCTGTGGAAAATATTATGATGATGAGAGATCTTCCTCATTTCATGTTGAGTATGTATGGTGATACAAGAAGGATATGGGATCCTAGTATATTGTGAAAGTAATCAACCATTCGCATGTGATTGCTTGAGGGCAAGCAATCTCAAGGTGGGAGGACTTGTAATGTCCCTTTTTTGAGCAAGATTGGATATTAGCCTACTCACCATTTCTCGTAGGCTAATTCACTTGGTAAGGGAATGTCTTGGTTAAGCTAGGTGGGAAAAATGAATGTTGTTGAGGCTTGAAGAAAGGAATGATAGCTCAACTAATTTTGCAAGCTGAAATAAAGTAATATTTTTGGCTAGTGGTATTTTATATTATTTTATGATAACCAAAAATAATAAAATAATTAGCCAAGTATTGGAGTGGCCAAATTGGAAAAACAAAAAGAGAATAAAAAAATAAAGAAAAAAAATAATAATAAAAAATTATTTTCTCTCTCCTAGCCGCCGTCCTTGGAGAAATAAGGAAAATAAATTAAATAAAAATCAATAAAAAATATTTTATTATGGTGGTGGACTTGAAAATTAATAAAATATTGGTTTATTGGGTCGCCCAACTTGAGGAGGATAAAAGGACATGAATTGATATCATTTTTCATATCATTGATCATTTGGCTTTGGCATTTTAGAGTGTCTCTCTTGGCTGTAACAAAGTTTCAGCGGTGTTCAAGGACGAAAACCCTTAGATAAAAGTGATTTGGACAAAAACCAATTCACTATGGGAGATGGATTCACTTAGAATTCATCATTGAGCTTATTTGCAGGTATTTGAGGAGATAATGGCTTCATTTCAGCTAGGGTTTGGATTGGAATTCATTACATCAACTAGGGTTTGAAGCATTTTGCAGATTGAAGGATTGATATTCAGATTTGGCATTGTTTTTGGCACATATTTCATCAATAAATCAATTGGCAAGGGTTTGCATTTGTGGCGCTTGGCACTGGAGGGTGATTTTGAGCTTTGCATGAACCTAGGGTTTGCTGAGTTGTGTTTCAGACTTCTGATTTTCATTTAACAGGTTCAGATCAGAGGGTTTTATGGCATGAATTGAAGGTTTAAAGATAAATCTTGCGTCTAGGGTGTCATCGCTTCCCTTCTACACATAGGCGCTACACATTGGAGGAGTATTTGGTGTTTTTGGCTAGGTTTTACAGGTCTGATTTTATAACAGTAGCTATAGATTTCATGATCAGACTTCTTCATTGGCATTTGGTTTGAGTTTCCATCAACATTCATCATCCATGAGTTGGCATTTGATTTTACTTAATTGGAGGATCATTTGTATGACTATTTGATCAATCTAGGGCATCATCTACATGTTTATACAAGTCTGATTTTCATATCAGACCTCTAGATTTTGTAATCAGCCTACTACATTTCAATAAAAAAGCCAATCTTTCCATCCGGGTATGTTTTGTTATGTTTGCATTGATTTTGGATATTATGTGAGTTGATATAATTACATTTCAGTCATCTTTTGGTAGTATTTGTTTATCATATTGCAACCTTTCCATCTTCATTACATTGCAAACATATTGGTGAAAACAAAATTTGAAAACCCTAAGTGAATTGAAAGAAAAACAAATCAGAAAATTTAGATGAGCAGGGTTAATTTTAGGACAGAATTAGACAGGGATCTTACAGTGGTATCAAAGCTCATTTAGAAATCAAAAAATTTATGGTTTTGAACAAGAATTTGGTTTAAGGTTCTTACAGTGGTATCAGAGCCTGGATTTTGCCAGCCTAGAGGGTAGAATTCAGTTTGGAAATCAAGTTGTAAGACAAACAGGTTTTGGAACAGCTAGCACAATGTGTAATAGAAGGAATAGTATGAGTCCACAAAGAAATGATCAACATATGAAAGAGTTTATGAATGGTATGAATAATTTGGTAAAGTGTCAACAATGAATGGTGAACATCCATATGCAAAACCAGCAACACTTCATAAAAGCCATTGTATTACTTGAACAACAAGAAGAAGAAAAGAAAAACAAAAATCAGTTGGGCAAAGAAGATTCACTTCATGCATCCACAAGCAAGTACATATCAGCACCTTTTGGATCTACACTTGTGGAAGAGCATTCGGCAAAAAAAGAAGTGTTTGAGCATTTAGAGGACATCACACCAAGGTATGACAGCAAGTCTGATTTTCTATTTTGTTACAGCAGTCCTATTTCCTCACATAAGCATGAGATAGCAGCCACTTCACATGAGGAAAATGAGGTGGAAGAGACTCCTAATGATCGCACTCAAGTTTTGGATGCTAAGCATGAGGAGTATGTTGAAGATTCAAGCCACAACAATTCTGATTTTGTATATCATACCATGGAGGACGTCAAGAAAACTCAAGACATGTGTGATGGATGGGTACAAAGAGCTAGGAAGACAAAGTTGTTGGCTGCCCAAGCAAGACAGCACCTACATGAGGTCAAGGAACGTTGCAATCAGCTAGATCATGCAAGGGACGAAGGTTTGAAGCTTGATCACTCAGTGGATCAGCCACTAGTGTTTTGCCTACACATGAAGGAGACATAAGTTTTTCATATTTGGTTGAATCTTTGATCATTCATGGAGAGCTTGAGGAGTTGATTCATGATGAGGTGCAAGTACATCATGTTGATGATAACTTGATAGAGTTGTAGGTTGCCCTACTTCAAGGATTTGCAACAAGTGTCATGGAGTCACTTGTTTGGGTTTGGTATGAACCAAGGGATTTGTGTGCATGGGATTGTCACTACAACACTTGGAGGTTGAGTAATGATGAGTTTGCATCAGTTTATGACAGCGGAAGCAGTCCCAGGATGAGTTTAAATCAGATTTTCAGTTTTAACATTGATGCTATCTTTTGCACCAACAACTTGAGGAGGTATGTGTGAGTATTATGGATATTATGATGATGAGAGATGTTCCTCATTTCATGTTGAGTATATATGGTGATACAAGAAGGATATGGGATCCTGGTATATTGTGAAAGTAATCAACCATACACATGTGATTGCTTGAGGCAAGCAATCTCAGGGTGGGAGGACTTGTAATGTCCCCTTTTTTGAGCAAGATTGGATATTAGTCTATTCACCATTCCCGTAGGCTAATTCACTTGGTAAGGAAATGTCTTAGTTGAGCTAGGTGGGAAAAACGAACATTGAGGTTTGAAGAAAAGAATGATGGCTCAACTAATTTTGCAAGCTGAAATAAAGTAATATTTTTGGCTAGTGGTATTTTATATTATTTTTATGATAGCCAAAAATAATAAAATAATTAGCCAAGTATTGGAGCGGCCAAATTGGAAAAACAAAAAATGACTTAAAGATGGAAAATGGACAAGTTGGAAGGTGAAAATGAAATATAATATTATATTTTATATTATTTTCCAATGAAATCGCAGCCCAAGAGAGAATAAAAAAATAAAGAAAAAAGAAAATAATAAAATATTATTCTCTCCTAGCTACTGCCCTTGGAGAAACAAGGAAAATAAATTTAATGAAAATCAATAAAAAATATTTTATTATGGCGGTGGACTTGAAAATTAATAAAATATTGGTTTATTGGATCACCCAACTTGAGGAGGATAAAAGGACATGAATTGATATCATTTTTCATATCATTGATCATTTGGCTTTGGCATTTTAGAATGTTCCTCTTGGTTGTAACGAAGTTTTAGCGGTGTTCAAAGATAAAAACCCTTGGATAAAGTGATTTGGACGAAAACCCAATTCACTATGGGAGATGGATTCACTTAGAATTAATCATTGAGCTTATTTGCAGGTATTTGAGGAGATAATGGCTTCATTTCAGCTAGGGTTTGGATTGAAATTCATTACATTAGCTAGGGTTTGAAGCATTTTGCAGATTGAAGGATTGATATTCAGATTTGGCATTGTTTTTGGCACATATTTCATCAATAAATCAATTGGCAAGGGTTTGCATTTGCGTTGCTTAGCATTGGAGGGCGATTTTGAGCTTTGCATGAACCTAGGGTTTGCTAAGTTGTGTTTCAGACTTCTGATTTTCATTTAACAGGTTTAGATCAAAGGGTTTTATGGCATGAATTGAAGGTTCAAAGATAAATCTTGCATCTAAGGTGTCATCACTTCCCTTCTACACATAGGTGCTACACATTGGAGGAGTATTTTGGTGTTTTTGGCTAGGTTTTACAGGTCTGATTTTATAACAGCCGCTACGTATTTCATGATCAGACTTCTTCGTTGGCATTTGGCTTGAGTTTCCATCAGCATTCATCATCAATGAGTTGGCATTTGATGTTACTTCATTGGAGGATCATTTGTATGACTATTTGATCAATCTAGGGCATCATCTACATGTTTATACAAGTCTGATTTTCATATCAGACCTCTAGATTTTGTAATCAACCTACTACATTTCAATAAAGAAGCCAATTTTTCCATCCGAGTATGTTTTGTTATGTTTGCATTGATTTTGGATATTATGTGAGCCGATATAATTACATTTCAGTCATCTTTTGGTGGTATTTGTTTATCATATTGCAACCTTTCCATCATTACATTGCAAACATATTGGTGAAAACAAAATTTGAAAACCCTAAGTGAATTGAAAGAAAAACAAATCAGAAAATTCAGATCAGCAGGCTTAGTTTCAGGACAGAATTAGACAGGGATCTTACAGTGGTATCAAAGCTCATTTGGAAATCAGAAAATTTATGGTTTTGAACAAGAATATGGTTTAGTGTATTATGTCGCCATTTATGGCTTTGTATGGGCATGAGGCTCCTAACTTCATGGATTTATTGCTTGGAGATAGTAGAGTGCCTAAGGCAAAGGATTTGTTACAAGAAAGTCAGGACATCATGAAATCACTTAAGGAAAACTTGCGACAAGCACAAAATCAGCATAGGTTGTATGTTGATCAGCATCGAGTGGAACGCAGTGTTGAGGTTGGGGACATAGTCTATTTGAGACTTCAGCCATACAAGCAATCTACTCTCAAGAAAAGTGGAGTGGAGAAGCTTAAGCCCAGATTTTATGGCCCATCCAGGGTATCCAGGAGGGTTGGAGAGGTTGCCTATGAGCTTGAACTACCAGCTAGCAACAGAGTGCATAATGTCTTTCACGTATCCAGGCTCAAAAAGGCACTTGGACACAATGTAGTTCCTTCATCAGAGTTGCCACCATTAGATGATGAGGAAAAGTTGATATTGATTCCAGAGGCCATTATTGATTCGCATGAGCAGACACTTTGGAGGAGGGTCATTAAGGAGTTCTTGGTCAAATGGAAAACCTTGCCAGTGGAGGATGCAATATGGGAGAATGAGCAGATCTTGCAACGTCCAGAGCTGAAAATACTTGAGGACAAGCAATTTTGGGAAGGGCAGACTATAATGTCCCCTTCCTAATGCGGTGCAGTTGGATTGACCATTAGCCTAGTCTGTGGATTCCTGTAGGCTAATGTGTTAGGGAATCCTTAGAGTCAGTTGATCCAACAATATCAGGTGATTGATTGAGCTTCCAAATGCTTTGATGAGCAGTATGCCATTTTCTAGGGTGCTTTCGGGTGATTCTTCCCGTACTAATTTTAGTAAGTCAATGGCGGTCAGTGTTACTATTTTTAGTAGTACCAGTGGATGCCATTTTCAGTGTTGGTCCAGATTTTGACAAGGTTCAGTGTATTGATGTTAAATAATGTCAAGGAATTCATGTTAAATAAATATTTAACCTTACGTTATTTACTTATTAAAGTGACTTTATAAAAGGACCATGGGAGACATAAGTTGTTTTTAAAAGAGGGCCAAGTTAACCTCCTAGGGATGGGTGCCCAATTAAGGAGAATTAAATAAACATTTAAATTAAAAAGTTAAAATGAAATTCCCTCAACTTGGGCATTGGAAATGAAGGGAAAGATAAAAGTAATATGGAGCTCATTTTTTTGGTCATTCACGTGCATTCTAATTTTTGATATTGCTTGGCTTGGAGAAGTTGGTTTCTTCCTAAGGTTTGTAAGGACGAAAACCCTTGCAGACTACATCTTCCACATTGGTGAAAGACCCAATTTGGTAATTTCTTGGTGATTCTATACAAGGATCACAGCTAGATTTAATGGTTGCAAGAATGTTTCATTCCGAAGGGTTTATTGCATTATTTTTGGTGATGTAATTCTGAATGCTTTCATGGCAGATTTCTGAGTTATAACAGCAGGTATCTGGAGGTTTTGTGAGCATATTTCAATACATATGTTGGTAGTAACATTTTGAGAGCAGGCTGTACACTTTATACAGCTGCTGGGAGTTGTTTGGAGTGATATCTCTTCCAATATTGGTGTGGGTTTCTTGAGTGTATTGCTGCAGCCTTCACAATGACCATATGGTATAGATTTCTGAAGTTTTTGGGATGACATGTGTTGCTGATATCAACTACAGCCCAACCGTACAGTGTTGAAGCTAGGCGTGAGCCATTTCTGCTCTAAACACCTCCTTTTTGGGTGATTTTCTGTTGGATTCCAGGTGCTAAGTGCAGTATTGCATTTGCTGATTGGAGAAAAGTATATTGTTGATGCTGGGAGGTCAATGTGGCTCCAGCTTGCTGATTTTATGCATTTCAGACCTGCATAATACAAAACTGGAAACGAGTATATTGCCAAATTGATATTTGTGTCATTTTACCATCTGGGTCTTAGTAGTTTAAACTATTTATATTATTTCTACATCTGGGTATTATTGCATGTGGCATATTTCCTTGCTATTCTTCAATATTGAATGTGAAAAGACCAACAAACAAACAAACAACACATCAGCTACAAAACGAAAAAAATTGCCACCAGAAAAAACCACAAATTGGGGTGTATATTACACAAACCCATGGTATGGAAGTCTTTACATAAAGTGATGACAATTTGTTTTGCATTCATGAGGCTAGGAATGGAGAAGCCATCTTGGGGTGGCTCATCCTATGTGAATCCTCCAACCTATTTGTAGTTTGATCCCAAAAGCACCACACCACAATTAGTCAGAATATCTCTAATATCAAAATGACATCCAATTTGCTTACAACCTTTCCAAGTCAAGCCACTTGTTGTCTTGATAGCTTGTTGCCTATGAGATGTTTCTTGAGCTATGAATTCTTCCCTTAGACCATGGAATGTGTCAAAAATCATACCCTTGTCTTCAAGTGTAGAACTTGGCTCTAAGTTGTGACCTATGCGCCGTGAGCATCGATCCTTCACAACATTGTTAGAATTTCCAAAATATCTTATATGATCCCTGATGCACTTCTTTTCTAACCAAATGCAAGAGATGTTAATACCTCTATTGACCTTGAACCTCAGAGGATCACCTAGATCCCATATGCAAAAGCAATCTTCATGCCCTATACTGCAAGTTGTATCCTTGATTTTATCACCCCTTTTAGCATGACAAGAATTTGCAGTGACATAGGAGAATGCAACGAATTTGAAATATGGTCATCATTTTCATACCTTAGGCTGCAATCAAAATGCTCAACCTCATTTGCCAAAAGAGATTGTTGAGATATCCTCAACACCTCTATTTTTGTGACAAAAAACTCTCGACTTAGGGTTAACCAAAAAATTCTCCTCAAATGCATATCCATCCACGATGTTGCTATGAAAAACGAGCAATGGCTCACCACTTGTGAAATGTCCCTTTCTCAAAATATGTTGTTGCTAAAAGGACATTACATGGATGTTGCAAGTTAGTGGCGCAGGTCTTTATTTGATGCATGATAAAATGATCACCGCTTATAATTCATGGTTACTAATGTAAATCTAAGATCACAACAATTCTAACTAGTCACTGTTGTATTTAAATGATTGCCAAGAGTCTTAGGCAAATCATTATAAGATGGTTGACGTTTGGATGTTGTCACAAGTCGATTGGAAGAATGTGGGGGTCCCTTCCAAGGGAATTGCAAAGGTAAAAGGGGCGCCTACAAGTGGCCGCCCAACTATAATCCTTGATTGATGATGACAAGACTTAAATGACATTGATTGGCTGCCCATCCAAAATTGCCGCCTCATATGTTGAATGGTAATCACTATTTGTTTGATCGCAGAATAAGGGAGGGGATAGAATCTGTCATGCGAGACCCACAGTCTCATGTTGGTCTGCGAATTGACTTGGGTTACTATTGATTTATCATTTGAAATATTATAGAAGGTATTTATTGAAGTGCTCATAAGGAAATATTAGTAAAACCAAACTAAAAAGTCACAAGGCACGTGAAGGGTCATAACCCTTGGAAATATAAAGTATATAAAGAGATAAATCAAAGGAAGAGAGTTCATCATTGGAGAAGAAAGAATATGAAATATTCCAAGTAAATATTACAGCAGATGTATATTAAGAGATGTGACCCTTCTATAGAGGCAGCCACCTTACGAAAGGTTGTGACTCTTTCCAATAAGAAGATATAATATAAGAAAGACATTCAATGAGATAGAAAATAAAGCAGAAATAAAGAAACTAATATATATAACGAAGATCTACAACAGAAAATAAAATATATACAGTAGAGAATAATTTATTGCAGCCATTTAAGAATAAACTTGTCAATCCATCAAGAGGTAGTCAATCAGCAATCATCTAGCAAATTCATCAAGCAAACAGTCTTGAATTTGAGGAAGTGTCTTGAAAATAGGAAGAATGGCCCCCCTCTCATGCTCTTATCAAGTTGGCCAAGAGTTGGAAGGATGGCCCACCTTCCATGCCCTTGAGTTTGATCAAGGAGGATGGTGTTGGAATATGTTGTCATTGATGTCAAAGGCACGAAGTCATAATTAAGGTCATTGATGTCAAGGTAAAGTATGGCCCGTCACAATGAGAAGTTAACCGTTATACATTCCCGTTGGAGAGCAAAGCAAAATACATCCGTTACACCTTACCGTTGAAGAGATTGTGGAATTGGTGGTCGATTTAGAGATATGGGTATGTTTAAATTAAAGATTTAAACATAATGTTGAAGTATGTGAAAGATAAAATAAGACACTATTTATATGGGCCAACCCATATATCCCTTGGTGCCTAAAGGAGATAAGACTTTGTTTAAATTAAAGATTTAAATTTCAAATTTCTTAAGATGGCTGACTTTCCAACATACGCCGACTTCATTATATGGCCGACCTCATGGATAAAATGCTCTATATTTATAGATACAAGAGGTCCACTCATTAAAAACTAACATATGATGCAATTATGAAGGATGCGATCTGCATTTATAAGGCAGCGATTTGTACTCATAAAGAGCAGCATTTAATAAGGATAAACATATGTTTTGTCAAGGCAGCGATTAATAAAGACAAAGATTATTCTTGAAGAGGCAGCAATTGCATTGAGAAGAGGTGTGATCCCTTGTAGAGGTATACATTTTGGTACGAGATACAATCTTTCATAAGAGACATATCCATTGTGAAGATATATAAGGTGAGAATATTTGTGATTTAAAAAGCAAGCAATCAATGAATATTTTCTGAGTATAAGGAAGAGGAAGAGCAGAAATATGAAGAGTAAATCTGATTTATATTGAAGATATTTGTGTGATAAAATTAAAAGATATATGCTAGTAAATTGAATTGATAATATTCAGATTTGAGAAGGAAAAGATTAGTGATTGAATCAGATTTGTGTGGATTGTGAAAAGATTTATAGTTTGGAACAGATTTGTGTGAAGGAGTATATCATATCAGCCATTGAAGAATTAATAGGTCAAAGCCTATCAAATAGAGGTTGGAGCCTCTTTCTATGTTGGAGCTCAGTTTGTGTAGAGATTCGAGTCTTTAGTAGGTTGGTGCCTTTGATTCTGTAAGTGGGGATTGAAGTCTCTTGTGGGTTGGTGCTCACTATAAAAGATTTGTATGTAAAGTAGGTTGAAGCCTAGAAAAGAAGAAGAAGAAGATCAATATAATATATAAGCAATATTTTGCCGTGGTTTTCTCCTGCAAGGGTTTCCACATAAAATCGTGTGTTGTCTCTGTGCTCTAATTGCTAGATCTTACTTGAGTAATTTATTGTGATTAATAAAAGTAGAGGAAAAAAATTTTATTTTATACTAATTCACCCCCCTCTCAATATAACTAAGTGCTCATCAGATGGCCCCCCTCCAAGGTGGATAGGGAGTTGTAAGGATGGCCCCCCTTACATGCTCTCGGCAATATTGAGGATGACCCACCTTAGTATTTGCTATTTGCAAGTATTTCCAAAAAATTCACGATGTGATTGGCTGTGAAGATTGTGCTATGATGTATTGATGTGAATATAAATGATGCTATGATGTATTGATCTGAATATTATCATGATTTCTTGACATTTGATAAAATTATTATCATTTTGAAGTTGATATTATTAATTAAGGCAAAGAAATCAGGAATATCCCAAAAAGGGACATTACAAGTGGTATCAGAGCTTTGATCCTACAAGCCTGCAGATCAATGATAGTGAATGCAATTAAACCAAAGAGCTCAACGAGCATTGGAAAGAGAAAGGAGAAAACAAGAGGCAAGTAGCAACCCAATTAAAAGTAATAAAATGGGTAAACATGAGGAAATCAGATTGTAATGTCCCCTTTCTAGAGGAAACGCTTAAACCTAAATCTGCATTCAAAATGATTCTCAAGAAGACATTAGTAACGTTAGAGAACAATAAATTTTAATGATAAGATCAGATAAGATTAATGATAATGTATTCACATCATTCCTTGTTAAAGGATTATTTATTTCCTAATTGTTACTTGCTATTGATATCCATTCCATAATTCAATCATTCATATTTCTTATTACTTTCCCTCATGGAACTAGGCTTTACATGTATAGGGCGCGCTGAAACCATCTCTTGACCCAGCCTACGGGAGACTTTGTCCCAGCCTATGGGAGACTTTGTCCCAGACTAGCCTCAAGGAGAGAGAATGTCGTATTTAAAAGAAATAAGCTCCTTAAGCACCTCAACGTCCTGCTTAGAGAGATAAGCTCCTCAGGGAGAGAGAATGACCTGCTTAGTGAGATAAGCTCTTCAGGGAGAGAAATTCGTGTTTTGGAGACATAAGTTCCTCAAAACTGAGGGCTTAGTAGGATGAGCTAGAGGAAAGAGTAGTCATGAAATCCATGCCCTCACCAAAAGTGTGCCTAGCTACAAGCAGGCAAGAAGGCAGCAGAGGAATGAAATCCATGGATTTAGAAATCTCAAAAATAAAATCCATGGACTCATGGAAAGTGCACCCAACTCCAAGCAGCCAGGAAGGCATGTCTCCAAATGAGATCCATGGAATTGAAAACTTAAAAACGAAATCCATGGACTCATGGAAAGTGCGCCCAACTCCAAGCAGCCAGGAAGGCATGTCTCCAAATGAAATCCATGGAATTGAAAATCCTTAAAACGAAATCCATGGACTCATGGAAAGTGCGCCCAACTCCAAGCAGGTAAGAAGGCATGTCAAGAAATGAAATCCGTGGAATTGGCAATCTTCACAACGAAATCCATGAGAAAATATCCTAAACTCCTCACAAAATCCATAAGAAAATATCTCAAGCTCCTCACCAAATCCATGGATACATGAAAAGTGCGACCATCCTCAAGCAGATAAGTAGGCATCTCAAAAATGAAATCCATGGATTTGGAAATCCCAACATCCAAATCCATGGACTCTCCTAAAGTGCGCCCAAGGAAGAAGACAAAATCCATGGAAGAAAAGACTCCAAACAACACACCAACCAAGGTAATGTCATGTCAGCTCACTAAATCCAAGGGAAATATGAGGTGGTCACTAAAATCCAAGGGATTGGGAAAGGTAAAGCCAAAATCCAAGACAAAAATATCTAAACAAATCCAAATCCTAGACGCCATGAAATGTACGACTAGGGAAAAGGAGAATTCCTAGAAAAAGGCAAATTCATAATATAGCAAAATCCACGCCCAAGCCATCTTGAGCTGCCTTTATGCTAGGTCAGCTAATGAAGGAGCTTGAGCTGCTTAATTTAAAAATCAAATATCTATTGCTAGGGCAGCCAAGTGAGGAGCTTGAGCAGCTTGGCCTCCAAAGGTGAATCCAACCATATAAATAGACAATTGAAGTGATTTCACTTCATTTCCAAACCACCACTTCCCATAAGTCTTTCATTGCAGCACTCCAAGGCAGGTTTCTTTCATCAAAGAACAGGTTTACTCCATGAAAGAGGCATATTTTCTCCATCAAAAAACATACTTCTTCATCATAAAGAGTCTGATTTCTGAAGGAGCGGCTTTCTAAAGGAGTGAAGAACAAGGTTTTCTCCATCAAAGAATCCATTTCTCCATTCAAAGAGGGTAGATTTCTTCCTTGGGAGCAGCTTTCTAAAAATCAGACCCACACTTCTCCATGCAAAGAGGGCATACTTCTTATTAAGAACAGAAATATCAGTAAATGGGCAGACTTCTTCACCAACAAAAGGCACATTTCTTCATTGAAGCCCCTTTTCTTCGTCAAAACCAAGCCCTTTTCAGACCTTTCCTCTTCAATTTCAGTGATTTTCAGACTTTCTTTCACCTCAAAACGGAGTTTTCTTCACCAAAGAGACGGATTTTCATCAAAGAAGGAAGGAAATTTCATTAAACAACTCAGTTTTGACCTGGTTAAGGTTTGAATTCTGAGTAAACAGCTCAATTTGCCCTGGAAAAGCTCTGATTTCCAAGTAAGCAGCTCAGTTTTTGACTGAGAAAAGGTCTGATTTCTGAGTGAGAAGCTTAGTCTTCACCTGATAAAGCTCTGATTTCTGAGCAAACAGATCTGTTTTCTATGTAAACAAGTCATTTTTGACCAAACTACAATCTGATTTCTGAAGAAGCGGGTTAGTTTGACCAAAAGAAAATCAGTTTTCTTCAGGGTTTCATCAAATCAGACCAAGGGCCTATCAAATTAAGGCAGAACTCTTCACAAAAGGCAAAGCTTTTCATTGGAAAGGGGGCAGTTTATCAAGTAAAAGACGGTTTTCTGTAAGAGAAGGTGAAATTCATACAAGTGAAGAACATCATTTCTTCATAAATGGCAAATGCTAAAGCCAAAAAAACCTCAAGGCAAACTTGGGTGCGAGATGTCCTCAAAGGAGTACTTCCCGAATCCAAGATTATTTCGAAGTGGAAGAATGTCGGAGAGACCAATATCGGGCTTGTTAACATGGAGGAGATTCTGAAAAGAATGTACGGGACCAAAGAGCACTGTCCTCCCAAGATTGCAAGGAGGATGGTCCATAACGGGATCATGCAAGCAACCTGTTTTCCTCCTGCCATACATTGTTCTGAACTAATAGTGGAATGCATCAAGCATTATGATCCTGAACAACGAAAGATTGTTGCTCCCGACGGCAAAGTCATGGCTTACCTCTCCAAGGAAAGATTGTTGAAGCCTTTGACATCCCCACCTACAATTCCACTCTCTACAAAAGCAAACAGGCGGAAATCAAGATGTTTGAAGTTGGATCCGATGCCTGTATGGAAATAGAAAAATGCCTAATGGATGGGGAAGCAAAGGTCTCATCATTCTAAATTGCCAAAGAAGCTCCTTAAATCCGACTTCAAGCACGAGTATGGAGACCTTGTTGTCTTACTAAACAGGGTCATGGGATGCCCTCAAGCTTCAACTTTTGAACCTTGGATGTTCTACTTCGTCGAGAAGATAGCCCACGGAGTAAAGATGATCGATTGGGCCCAGTTGATCAATGACTGTAATGTCCCCATTTTTGGGTCCTCTAGCAGTGCAGTTGTCGTTGACCTTTTGGGTCTATGCCATCTTGTTCAGAGGGGTAAATTGATCTTACCAATGAGCTCTGATGGTTTAGAGGAGTTATATGATGCTCTCAGAAGTAATTTTCAGCTTCTGGTTTGGGCTCCAAGATTCTTGGAGAGGGTGTCTATTTATGGAAAGTTGCCCGGTTGGTTCCGTTCATCATTATTCTTCATCAGGATCACTCCAGTGCAGCCAAATTTCGATTCCGATGCATTCCGACAGTTTTTGTAAAATGAGTGTATTAATGGCTTTATTTAGTTATTTTACTAAGGTTGATAAAATATTATTTAAAATATTTTAAGAGCGCCTTAGTGTTATAACTCATCGGAACCGGGATGAAATGTTTTAAATCATGGATGCTTTAAACAGGGACCTTGTGTGTCAAATTATCATTGTTTTATTTAAAAGGTCTTTTTCAGAACTAAAATGGAGTTTAATTAAAAAAGTGACTATAACATGATGTTATAAAAGTGACTTAACTTTATGATGTTATAAGTCATAACTTAAAGTTGTGTGCTAGGATATGGCCCCCCCTTCATGAGGACTCATGGGACTTAATGAAATAAAATAAAATCAATAAAAGAATTCCCTCATGGGTGTTGGAAGTCAAGAAATAAAAAGGGGAAATGAGACTTCATTTGCATCTATTGACTTTGCAAAAAAAGAAAAAAAGAAAGAGACATTGTGGTGAAGCTTGAAGCTTGGCTTTCTTGACTAGGGTTCTGCTGAGACAAAATCCTTCGTAGAATCACTCGCTTCGTGTTTAAAAGACAACATCAAGCGGGTTGTGGGAAGTCTCATCCAAGGGCTTTACATTGAACTTATTTTGATGCATTTTGGTGGAGATTTCATGAAGTTATCATTCAGATTTTGTGAGCAGATTTAGATAAATATATCAGCAGCAGATTTGTGAGTGGTATTTGACATTTTCCATCATTCTCCAAGCTAGTCGTACATTCCTAGAGGCCATACCAAACTGCTGGGTCGAAATAGTTGTTTGGACAACATTATCTTACTTCACTGGGGTCGATTTGGGAAGGGGTTTGCACATTCATGGAGCAGATTTGAAGTCATCATCAGATTTGAGAGTTTTTGGTTGATTTTCATTGTTGTAGCAGCCCATAATAGGCGGTATAGGTGCAGCTGGGAAACGTGGGGTTCCTTGAAGCTCAACGTCTATCTCTTGGTTCAACTAATATATGGTTTTTGGGCGATTTAGCCTTGGCAATGCATTGGTAGAGCTTGCAACGAGGAAGACATAAGGATTCAAACGTATTGGGCAATTTCATATCAAACCCTTGCTGGTCCATATATATCAGGTTTCCAAAGTTGTAGAACTCAAAATGGGTATGTCACTGTAATTCATTTTGAGCAATTTTATGAACTAGGTGTTCAATAGTTGTGCATATCTATTGTAGTTTTCTGGGTTTTTGTTGCATACTCTGTTTTCATTGTAAACTTGCCTATGTAGCTGGTTCACATACAACAGAAAATTCCAAAGTGAAGAAAATGATATGGGTATGTAAATATAATTCATTTTGAGCAATATTATGAACTGGGTCTTCGATACTTTGTGCATATCTATTGTAGTTTTTCTAGGTTTTTGTTACATGTTTGTATTTCATTGTTAAACTGCAAATAGCTTATGCAAAGACCATACACAAAACCCTGAAACAATTAGCAGTGAGAAACGGAAAAAATTTCGGCATAAAACCCTACAAGGATGGTGACCATTACAGTGACAACATTGATGAATAGTTCAAGGGTCTAGAGGAATCAAAGACCTTCTATATGAGTTCCTATGTGATCTACATGCTAGCAAGGAATTGCAGATTGTTGGCGTTTCAATTCGCACCTCTGGAATGCGAGTTGGAAACGGACAGCTATGCACAGATAAACTGCTCTCCTATTGGAAGGGGAAGTTCCCTTTTTGCTGATGTTCGCTAAAAAGATAAATAAAACAAATTTCGCCTATCTTCTTTTTGATTCTCAGCTGCGAGCACAAGATTATAAAACTCTAAACGCTGCAGAAGAGGTTTTTTCCTTTTTAAAACTTCTACTACAACTAGGCTTAAACTAATGACGCTTTTAATCTCCTAAGTAAATTCAGAGCAAAGGGATTAAAAGTGGACAAGGAATGATTGTTTTAACTTTTAACACAAAAACTTAAGTAAATTTCTCCCAGACTTACATCACAAGACTCATAGTACTTTAATGATGAAAGCTGAAATAAAAGTTACAGAAGCCACACATCTGACGACGAAACTTGATGATCCAAGATAGAATATCAGAGCAAAATAGGCATGAGATTTCTGTTCCAACATCACAAAGTTGATACAACTCAGGACAGCAATACTGTAGCAAAAGCCAGGCATACAACAAGCGATCAAACACTGAAAAACAGATTACACAAAGTGAACAAACACTTGAAATAACAAAATCTGTAGGCTAGAATAGGCACAGCAAATTTGTTATCACAAAAGTAGCCCCTACAATGAACACAGAGTGAACAAACACTTGGAATAACAAGGTTTGCAAGCTAGAATAGGCACAGCAAATTTGTTATCACGAAAAGTCGATCTCTTACAATGGGCAAGGTTGCCCTTATTTATACTAAAATCAAAGGAGTAGGGAACCCTAAAATCTCCTTGATTAACCCTAACTAACTTGCCAACTCGCAAGCTTTATTTCTATTCTAAGACAAAGATACAACTAACAAACACTTTAAAATAATTTGCTTTAAAGCAAAGAAAACTCCAACTAATACAAAGTGATTTCTTTCCAAATAAAGAATGGATGAGCTTTGGATGAAAGCAAATGCTTTAAAACAAAAAGCATCTGATTTAAAGCTACTTTCTTTTGAGTCAAATCCTCATCTACATTCTTGCTTTTTGGTGATGTCATCCATTGATATTTTTTTGCTCATTTCTTTTAAAAAGCAGATTCTGAGCGAAAAAAGCTAGCACATGGGTTTTGTAGATAATTCCATTCTGAAGCAACCCAATTTGTTGGATTCTGAAAAAGCAGAGGATTTCTCGAAAAAATAGCAAAAAAGCAAATTCACGAAAAAAGCAAATTTCCCAATCTTCAAGAGGATGAAATTCTAGATGGACCCATCTCGATGAAATTTAAAAAAGCTTCGTCCCTATTTCTGAAAAATGATCCCCTAGAAAAAAGGACCCTGAAAAAGCGTGCTCCCCTGCTTCCTCATCTCGAAACTATGAAGAACGCTAAAAAAACACTTCGTATGAGCCTTTAAATCTTTGTGGAAAGAAAAATAAAAATCCTTCCTCTGAATGCAACATGCAAAAATAATGTATAAAAGCGGCCAAAAGCTTGTCTTTATAGAACTTTAGGGCAAAAAAGCAGCTTTCTTTATGAAGAAATAAAGCTTCAATCTTATCTATGAAGAAAGCAACTTTTAAAGCGCAAATCCAAGTAGATGTCTTCGAATAGGAGGAATCCCTATTTTATAGCTGCCTATGGTTTCATGTGTGAGATGATGAAAATATCTTCTTTGATGATGTCATCAAACACACGAGTTTGCAAAAGTGTTAGCCAATTTTTCTCCGTTTTCGACACTTCTGCACTCATTTTGACTCCAAAATGGCCTGTCTCTAACTTCAACAAGATGGCAAACTGTCATTGACTGAAAAAGCTGACTGATCATGGCATCTTGAAGTTTTATCAATTTTGATTTCATCCCCAGTCTCGGACTGATGATCTGATGTCTTACTGCAAATTTGACCTCTGGAACTTGTCGCCGGATGAAGATCTGGAAATGGCTAGAAGGAAACACTGCCGTGACAAGAAGAATTCTAACACTGCATAACCCAGGCGCCCCTAGCCTCCAAGGGCGCTTGGAATCTCATGCCTTAGAAAATTTTTGGAATTTTTCAATTTCTGCCACAAACCTTGAATTCTGTCAGATTTCGAAGGTCCTGCCTGACATATATTTCATAATATATTTAAGTCTATGTTTAGATATTGAATTTCCTATACATTAAATATTTTGAAATATACTTTCAGGATGTTTGAGATAGGATGTTTGAGATAGGTCTTAGATCCATGGGATTTGACATGTAGATTCTAGATTTTTGAGGATCCACCAGATTTCAGACTTAGTCAATTTTTCAGGGCTTCAGGACATCAGACAGTCAATTTCAGGATTCCAGGGACAGGTATCAGGATGAGGGTAGACTGGATATCCTGAGCATATCTGAGATAAATCTCCTATTTTTACGGGCCTTTTGACTGAGTTTGACTACTTTTATCCACCTGGAAACGAGATGACGAAAACTTTTTGACGTTTCTCGAAAAACGCGAAAAAAAATTCTTAACACTGGAAAAGATGGGCGCCCCTGGAGGATCTGTGCCTTAGTCAATTTCCATGATTTTCAACTTTTGCTTGCAGTTTGCTCCGTTTCACGTGCCAACAGCGACTTCCCATTACTGATTTCGATGATTTTGTCCGACGACTACCGCTGGATGAAGGATGAACTGGATAACCTGGGTATATTTGATGTGATTCCCGGCTTTTTAGAAACTGTTGACCAGAATGACTGCTTTTATTCACCCCGGAACTGACCGACGGAGACATTTCTCGCATTTTCTTGAAAAACGCAAAAAAATTCTAACACTGGTGGGACTGGGCGCCCCAAGCCTTCTGGGGCGCCTGAAATCTTCAAACTTAGCCAAATTTCATGATTTCCAAATTTTCTCCTCACTCCGAATTGACCCTGCTCCGTTTTGCATGCTTCATCGAGTCGACGACTGTTCGTCGGTTCTGCATCGTTGGAACAACATTGAAAACATGAAGACCAGCTCTGGCAGATGAACTTCCTCCATTGGCGACTTCAAAGCTCATGCTTCGCCTTCCGAAAAAGCAGAAATGACCCAGTAGAGAAAACTTGACCTTTTGCAGATTCCGTCTGGACCACCCTGATCGTGAAGCAAAATCAACCAATGAGAATCAAGCGCGACACCTGAGTCAGAGATTCTATTTTTAGAAACTTTCGATTTTTAGAAAGTTTTGCCAGCATCCCTATCTCAAGAAACCCAAAAAACCTAATTTGACGTCTATTTTTAGAAATTTTGACTTTTTGACTTTTTTAACGAAAAATTTTCTAGACTTGCTCAAAATGCCTTAATGAAGCAAAAAATTTTGATTAGGTACAACACAGATATAAAGGACTGTCATGGAAAGGACATGTGGGAAATGACCAAGGACAAGTCAAGGTCTATGATTATTACCCACAATTGCACCTTCAGAACATAGCCCATTTCAAGAGGTTCAATGATGCATTCTCTATGCATATCACTAGAACACTTCAAGGAGGGACTCATCAGAGACTGTCATCAGAATCCATGTAGTTAGTCAAGAAATACGGCTCTTCATTCACTCAGTTCCCTAAGTTCACTTACATCCGGGTACAAGGATTCTCCTCGTATCCATACAGATTGCCGAGGTATCCCACCGACAAGATAGTCTTGCTTGAAATCACAAGGCAACTATCAGCATACAACATACTCTAGAAGAAGAAGAAGGCTAGGATATCTTTCCCAATCCAAATTGGAGATGCCATTGAGGTATGCCCATCCATTCAGGCCGCAGAAAAGTCCAATGAGGAATTGCAATTTTACCACCTAGTGACTCATGACTCGAGCAAATTTCGACCCTCATAATACCACTCGGGTAGCTTGTGGAAGAAGGCACAAGCACAAGGTACACCTTGAAGACCATTGGGCAAATGCAGCAGATGATTTCGAGATAAGGAGAAAGATGTGCTCTAGGTTATCTTTAGGTATGATTAGAACAACCCAAGTATTCTCTGTTCCAGATCAGTTCGAGGAAGATGGGAGTATAGTTCAGTCCTACGAAAATGAAAAAGATAAACCTCTCCTGGGACTGAATTGCGCTGAACAAGAAAGCACCAACTTGGATGATTTGATGGCTCCAATTCTGGTAAGCACCCAAAGATGGATAAATCAGCATGTGGATAGGTTGAATAAGCAAAATATCCCCTTGACCTATGATTTGATGGGAGATTTGGAGTCCCAATCTTCAAATAATGAGATGACTGAAGACTCACATGAAGTGGAACAGGGCACAGGAAAGGGTGAGGCAAGTAATAAGGCAGCGGATAACCCGCCCGCAAAGAGATTAAAAGTTCTAGAGGTTTCCACTAAGAAACCAATACAGGAAGAACAAAGGACAGCTAGGCCACATTCAGCCAGCACATCCTCAATCCAAGAAGTCGACTTGTTCCCAGAAGGCAATGTGCCATCTGCTACTAAGGATAAGGAGCATCTGGAGAAAGAGGTAGTCCCCAATGAACAAGACAGAAGAGATCCACACAAGTCCATGGAACCCATTCAGCAAAAGGCCTCTAATCTGGTTGCAGGACCCCCTCCTGATTAGTCCCCAAGGAATCCAGAGGTGGTCCACATTGAGGACATATTCAAAGACTGAGACCTAGACTTCCTCAATGAAGAATTCCATGACGCTGAGGTATCCGCTCCACAAAAGGTTCATGAACAGCAAGAACCTCATGAGGATGATCATCCATCCACGAGACCCGAATGGCTACAGGAGGAACTGAAGAAGAAATCCGCCATGGGATGTGACCTATCCACCGAGCTAGATGACTTCCTGAGCAGGATAGGCAAGCCAGTGGAACAAAAAGGGGCGAAGAAATATTTGAAGATAACCAAAGGTGAATCCGGGTCTCGCCATGTTCAGATTGCAGTTCCGAGGGAAGACAAGGCTAAAGGAGATATTATTCTCGAGGAATATGATGTAGTAACAGTCGATTTAGGACCAACTACAAAGAGGCAGGAGGTGGAAGAGTTGGATGATTCGGTTGCAGCTATCAAGGATAGGCTAAGAAAGGAAGAAGAAAAGAAGAATCAACTGAAGAAAGAAAATGAGGAATAAAAGCATTATATAATGAACCTGATAGATCCACTACAGTCTGTTGGCATTTCAATTCACACCTCTGGAATGCGAGTTGGAAACAGACAGCTATGCACAGATAAACTGCTCTCCTATTGGAAGGGGGAGTTCCCTTTTTGCTGATGTTCGCTGAAAAGATAAATAAAACAAATTTCACCTATCTTCTTTTTGATTCTCAACTGCGAGCACAAGGTTATAAAACTCTAAACGTTGCAGAAGAGGTTTTTTCCTTTTTAAAACTTCTACTACAACTAGGCTTAAACCAATGACGCTTTTAATCTCCTAAGTAAATTCAGAGCAAAGGGATTAAAAGTGGACAAGGAATGTTTTGACACAAAAACTTAAGTAAATTTCTCCCAGATTTACATCACAAGACTCATAGTACTTTAATGATGAAAGCTGAAATAAAAGTTACAGAAGCCACACATCTGACGACAAAACTTGATGATCCGAGATAGAATATCAAAGCAAAAATAAGAATGAGACTTCTATTCAATATCATAAAGTTAACACAACTCCAGGACAGCAAAACTGTAGCAAAAGACAGGCATACAACAAGCGATCAAACACTGGAGAACACGTTACACAAAGTGAACAAACACTTGGAATAACAAAGTTTGCAGGCTAGAATAGGCACAGCAAAATATGTTATCACAAAAGTCAATCCTTTACAATGGGCAATGTTGCCCTTATTTATACTAAAATCAAAGGAGTAGGGAACCCTAAAATCTCCTTGATTAACCCTAACTTGCCAACTCGCAAGCTTTATTTCTATTCTAAGACAAAAATACAATAAACAAATGTTTTAAAGAAAAGAAAACTCCAACTAACACAAAGTGATTTCTTTCTAAATATAGAATGGATGAGCTTAGGATGAAAGCAAATGCTTTAAAACAAAAAAACATCTGATTTAAAGTTGCTTTCTTTTGAAATGCATCCTCATCAACATTCTTACTTTTTGGTGGTCATCCATTGATATTCTGGGAAACAATATCTTCTAAAAAGCGAGTGACTGCATCTCTGCTAGGAACACTGATACTCTCTAGAATGATATTTCGATTCTCTAACATTTTTTCACCGTTTGCCACCATCTGAAGAAATTCATGAACTTCGCCCACAGCTTTATCAAACTTCACTGTCATTGTGGCAAAACGACCCATCTTGTCAGCATTGTTATCATCATTAAAATTGCTGCGGACGAGAGTCTGGAACTCTGCTTGCACTTCCCTGAGATCATACAGGGTACCATCTTCTCTTTCATACGAACACGGGATCTGAGAAACAAAAGATTTGACGAACTTGAGGACGTTGACTACCTTTTCTTTCCATTCTGTCAATTCTGAAATTATACTGTCATAAGTTTTTACTGTAAAAAGGTATTGCACTTTCCAAGTAGAAACCGTCTTCTTATCATCGGCTAATTCAACAGAATCAAGTGCAATCTTCAAGTCGAAGATAATGATTTCAAACACCGGTCTATTTTCTGCCATGGTCTGCTGCAACCCCTGGATGCCTTGGCGTAAATCATGAGCGTTGTACTTTAATTGATAAAGCTCTGAAAGTACAACTCTCCCTTTAGTCACAAATTCTTCCACCCAACTATTCATGTGCCTCCCATAGAGAACCAACTGACTGAACTGCCACTAATCGGCTGGTGATTCCAGATTCGGTGGAAGAAGTAAATCAGCCTGTGATATGCCATGGAAAAGGTTGGAAATGTACTGCCGCAGCTGTCTAACTTCAGCTTTGAGAGCTGCTTTGTCCTCTCCGTCTTTCAACACTCTTTTCTTCAAATTATCCGCTGCAACCTCGAAGAGATTTACATCTGTATAGCGGGTACTTCTACCAAGGTTAGCTTTGACAACCGTGAAATCATCAACCTCGACATCATCAGCACTTCTATCCTCTGGCGGTGTTGCAATTTCAAGGATTATTTCTCCATCCGCATTCTTCTCAATGCGAACCTGCTTCTTCAGCTTCTTGTCTGGTGTGTCTTGGTAGACACTTTTAAGCTCTGTTAAATCCAGCTAATATGAGGGCTTTCTCCTCTTCCATCCCAGAATGTTTTCAAGCCAGGATGAGCCTTCTTCTCTTTGAAACTCGGTTCTAACATCATCAGCTCCTGATGAATCAATGTGTGCATCAGAGTTACGAACCGGCGAATCTAGCTCTGAATCTATGTGGATAGGAGAAGTGTTGGTGAAGGAGGAGAAACATGATTTGAAGGTAATGCTTCAACATGCGGCATTGGTTCAATAGGAACTTCTGATTCAACTGCTGGTTGTTCCTACTGGACATGAGTTGGAGACTCATCCTTTTTCCTCTTTAACTTAGCCATTTTTGTTCCTTCTGGAAAAACACTCATAGCTTTAACCCTTCGTTTTGGCTTGGAAGTGGAAGGCTCTGATGGTTGAACAACTGGCAGCTCTGCTACCGAAATATCATCATTCCGCTTATTCTTCAAGAATATCAAACTATTTTTAACCACTCGACTCGTTTTTTCCTCAATGTAAGTGTTCTCTTTTACTGACCAATTAACTGGTGGCAACAGTTGTTGCTCAACTTGGTCCCTGAAATACGTGGGAAGTAGAACTTCACCACTCTCTGTCAAACCCTCTATATCTTCTGATAGGATATCAGACATCTGCTGAAGAGTAAACCTGTTGTAACTGCGTTTTCGCACTTCAAACTCATTAGCACAATTAGCCCAAAAGTCTTCAACTGCATGCTTGTGCGTACAATTTTGACCAAGATGTGATGCAAAAACACCACGAGGATCATATGAAGACCTCCTGTCGAAAAACTTAAGACTATATCTAGATGGTTCATTACCGATTGCCTTGGCATCTGCTCCAGATCTGCATCTGTAAATACTCATCCCAAGTGGAAAATTGAAAGCTGCCTTGCGTCTGCTACGCAAAAATGTATGAACTTCATAGACTTGCCTCAAAAATTTCATAAATGCTATTTCATCTTTAGGATATCTCGGCAACATGGCTAGCTCTCCTAAGAAGCCATATACTCTGATATAGGAAAAAGTGGGAAATTGGATAAACCAATCAGCCTATTCTGCCATTTCTATTCTAGCATTTGTTGAAAACTGTATATGCAACTCATTATCCATATCTCGCACTGCATGCATCAAGAATGCATCATTCACCCACCTGTAATGTCGTTCAACTTGAGAGATTTCTAACTACGGGAAATGATGATAAACATGTTGAATGCCCAGAGTTCCAACAACATTCAAACCTCTGAATTGACCTTGAAAAGCCATCAAATACACAAGGTATGACATCATGTGGAATTCATGAGCCCTTTGAAAATCAAGTATTTGTTGGTGGATACTATCACTGATGAGTGTCGATCAGTCATAAAATTCGTTTCCATCAACAATCTGGGACATGATGTAAAACATCCAAGGCTGGAACCTGTTAGCATCTGCTTGACCTGTGATCCAGCTTAGCAGAGTAATCATTATTGCGTGTTCCTCCTTGAATTCTCCACGTCCAACGTTCTTTGACATGACGTTCTGCTTCTCTTTTAACCACCTTTGACCAATCTTTTTCCGGTATTTTTCTTTATCATTGTTCCAAACCCTCTTGCATTCTTCAATTGAAACAGTTAAGTTTTCTCTCCAAACTGGTATTGTAAAACACTTCTCAATGTCGTTCGGCCTCAGGTTACAGAGCACACGTCCGTCTCATTTCTCTTGTGACCGAATTGTAATGCGTATACAAGCAATTACAAACTCGATACTTTGCACTGTGATGGGAAAGGATGCTGCTGCAAGCAAACCAAAGTGTCCTAGATTCCTGATAGCATTATTTCCTACATCCTCCAAAGAATGTAAATTGATCACTGGAAGTACTTTATGCAAGTCTGTTTCACAAGTTCTCAAGTAATTGTGAACCAACACCGTTTTGGGTCTGATTTGTGTTGGAGAGTACTGCATATTGAAAGATTTGAAAATTGACTGTGAACACACCTGTGTCAGAAAAATCTTGGACAAATGGCTGAAAATTACTTGTTGATTTTTAGAAAAAAGCAGAGTGTGAGCAAAAAAGATGGCACGTGGGTTTTGTAGACAATTCTGTTTTGAAGCAACCCAGATCGTCAGATTTTGAAAAAGCGGAGATTTTTCCGAAAAAGCAGCAAAAAAGCAGATTCCCGAAAAAAGCAAAACTCCCAATCTTCAAGAGGATGATATTCTGGATGGACCCATCTCGATAAAACTGAAAAAGCTTCGGTCCAATTTCTGAAAAACGATCCCCTAGAAAAAAGGACCTTGAAAAAGCGAGCCTCCCTGCTTCCTCAACCCGAAACTATGAAGAACATTGAAAAAGCACTTCGTTTGGGTCTTCGAATCTTCGTTGAAAGAAAAATAAAAATCTTTCCTCTGGATGCAACCTACAAAAGATAATGAAATAAAGAAGCCAAATGCTTGTCTTTATAGATCTTTAGGGCGAAAAAACAGCTTTATTTGTGAGAGAATAAAGCTTGAACCTCGTCCATGAAGAAAGCAACTTTTAAAGCACAAATCCAAGTGGATGTCTTCGAATAGGAAGAATCCCTATTTTGTAGCTGCCTATGGCTTCATGTGCAAGATGATGAAAAATATCTTCTTTTGATGATGTCATCGAACACGCGAGTTGAAAGAAGTGTTAGCCAATTTTTCTTCGTTTTCGACACTTCTACACTCGTTTTGACTCAAATATGGCCTGTCTCCGACTTCAACAAGGTGGCAAAATGTTACCGTCGACTGAAAAAGCTGTCTGATCCTAACATTTTGGAGACCTATGAACTGAGATTCCATCCCAAGCCTCCAACTGATGATTTGACATCGTTTGACTGCAAATCTGACCTCTTGAAACTGCCACGAGACGAAGTTCTGGAAACAACTGCCAGAAAACACTAGTAGATCAGGAAAAATTCTATCTCTGGTGAAGTTGGGCCCCCAAGTCACCTGGGGCGCCTGGATTCTCATGCCTTCACCATTTTTTCGAAAATTGCAACTTCTTCAATTTTTTGATTTGCGTGCACGTTTCGGTTGCTGAGGACCCCTATTTGGCTGTCGATTTCTGTCTGCTGGGACAAAACTGAGTCTGATGATCTGGCAAATAGGCAGGCCTGATGAAAACTGAGCTGACTGTACTCTCTATCTGCCTCAGGAAACGTGCCAAACTATCCTGCTCTGAACCGGACGGGGCTAACGAAGGGAGATTCACGTTTTTTGAGGAAAACTCAAAAATATTCTAACTCTGGGGAGTTTGGGCGCCCCAAGTCACCTGGGGCGCCTATCTTTCAATGCCTTAGAAAATTTTCTGAAAATTTCAAATTTTATGCCATTTCTCGTTTTCTGTGCCAACAACCTCTGTTTGATCTTCGTTTTCGGTTGTCCAGACAATTGTCGAGGCAGGACGAAGGGTGACCTGAGCAGCCTGAACATATCTGTGATGAAATCCCGGCTTTGACTGACGTTTGACTGAGTTTGACCAAGTTTGACCAATTGGAAACGGGCCGACGGAAGCATTTTTGATGTTTCTCGAAAAACGTGAAAAAATCTAACACTGGAGAGGTTGGGTGCCCCAGGTCACCTGGGGCGCTTGGTTTCTCCAAACTTAACCATTTTTTTATTTTCCAACTCTCATCTGCAACTTGCTCCGTTTTGCGTGCCGACAGCTGCTTATGTCGATTTCCACGATTCGTCGATCAACTGCCATTGAATGGTGAATGAACTGCATAGCCTGGGTACATGTGACGAATTTTCCAGCTTTTCAGGATCTGATGATCGAAACGACTGCTTTTATGCCCACCGGAACTAACTGACAGACATACTTATCACATTTTCTTGAAAAACGTGAAAAATTTCTATCTCTGGTGGGACTGGGCGCCCCAAGCCACCTGGGGTGCCTGAAATCTCCAGACTTAGTCAAATTTTGTGATTTCTAGATTTTCACCTCACCTCGGATCCATCCTACTCTGTTTTGCGTGCGTCATCGAGTCGGCGACTGTTCATCGGTTCTGCGTTGTCGGGACAGCGTTAAAAACCTGAAAACGAGCTCTGGCAGATGAACTTCCTTTGTTGATGACTTCAGAGCTCATGCTTCACCTTTTGAAAAAGCAGAATTGACCCAGTAGAGAAAACTTAGTCGTTTGCAGATTCTGTCTGAACCACGCCGATCGTGAAGCAAAATCGACCAATGAGAATCAAGCGCAACACCTAAGTCAAAGATTCTATTTTTAGAAACTTTCTATTTTTAGAAAGTTTTGCCAGCATCCATATCTCAAGAAACCCAGAAAACCTAATTTGATGTCTATTTTTAAAAATTTCTAAAAGTAGAAATTTCTAAAAATAGAAATTTTTACTTTTAGAAATTTCTAAAAATAGAAATTTTTATTTTTAAAAATTTTGCTTTTTTGACTTTTTGACGAAAAATTTTCTAGGCTTGTTCAAAATGCCTTAATGAAGCAAAAATTTTGATTGGGTACAACACAGTCAACCAGGGGGGACAATTGCTCAGCCTACAAGAATTTCCAAAATTCACTAGCTAAAATGGAAGAGATGACGTCAATCAGCCATGCAACAAGGGGATGGATTGGAGATGTCTTGGAAAAGGCTAACGGATTCGTGGATGATCTCGTCCGGGTGTATGAAAGAGTTCTCAGCCTCATGGATAGGATTCAAGTGATAATGGGAACATGTTAGGCTTTCAGCATGGAAATGACGGAGACCATTCCAAGTTTAAAAGCATTGATGAATACTCCAAGGCAGGTCCTGGTGGAGAATAGCATAATACAATCCAATGACGCCTATGACTTCCGCAGTTGGTATTCTGCTCCAGTCTTCAAGAAAGAAATAATTGAGAAGATGGATAGTGACACCACCCAAGCAAGGATGATGGTGAAGGAAATTCAAGACAAAATCATCATTTCAGTGGAGGCATGGTTCGATCAGGAGATAGCGGATGATGGAGTGTTGAATGTGCAATGTTTGACAGATAAGATGCAAAGTATGTAGTTCAGAGCTACCCATCCTATCCAAAAGGGACACTTTGAGGATATTTCCGCACTCTTGACCATCATGAACGACGTTCACCAACTAGGATCAGATTGGGAGAACACTCTCACTACCTATGATGCCAACCTGTCAGTCATGGACTACAAAATGGAGAACCTACCAAGCATTCCAATGGAGGAGCTGG
Source organism: Cunninghamia lanceolata (assembly GCA_027924645.1). Lineage (NCBI taxonomy): Eukaryota > Viridiplantae > Streptophyta > Pinopsida > Cupressales > Cupressaceae > Cunninghamia > Cunninghamia lanceolata. The sequence continues at coordinate 1,573,111 of BSBN01000925.1, read as the reverse complement.
AGGATGTCATCACCAAATTCATTGAACTTGGGACCAAAAAGCAAGATGAGGTGGCATCCACCTAGATGATATCATGATGGAATTCTAGTCAGCAGGATGAGGTGGCACACACCAAGATGATGTCATCATGGAGTCCTAGTCAGCATGGGGACCCCCCTCCAGGACATGTGTCATGTTTTCACTAGCCAAAATGTTGGCAATCCTTATCTTCTTTCTCACCTACCTCCTTTTAGGGTTTCATTGACCTAACTTGGGCATTGATTTCTAGGAAATCAAATATTGGCCTCTTTTGTATTTTGGGGCCTATATAAAGGCATAGATGCCTCATTTGTAAAGGACCCCCCGAAAATTCAAAGAGAAATAAACTTATCATTTTTTAGAAGAATAGAAGAGCAAGAGTAGTTGTAGCTTTTCTCATCTTTGAGAAAGAAACTTTGAGGTTTTAAGCAAGATTGTTGTAAAAGATATTTCCAAAATCAATACATGAGCATTGAAGCTTGGTGTTCGAAGTATTCTTTGGAATATTAGCATGGTTTTCTCATTTCCTTAAAGCAAATCATAAGCTCTATTTTCAGATCTGTATCTCATTTTTGTTAGTTTCTTTTAGTTTTCTTTAAGTTAGAATGGTGGAAAATATTGTTGTTGTTGCATGATTAGAACTCCTTGTTCATACCATTTGTGATTTGTGGCTTGCAAATCCCAGTGCATGGTTAGTCTGAACTCATTTTAAGCTTAGCTTCGATTACTTTCTGCATATTTCATTTCCATGTTCTATGCTTGATCAATCTGAAAATCTTTATAAGCTCCTTGGAAGATTGCACCATTTCTGCGTGGTTGTTGTCTCATGACGAAGCAGAGCGTGATTTCAATTTCCATGAATCAGCAGTAGTCTTTTGCATTAGTTAGGTTTCTTAACCCTTATCCATCTTTTGCCCTTTTTTAGATCTATACCAAGAATAGTTCATAAGGACAAATCATTCACCCCTTTAGTAGTAGAACTTAGGAAATCTAGGTCTTTTCTCTGTGAAGGAAGTATAAAATCCAAGTCTTTCCCCTCCTTTTTGTGAAGAAAACAGTAAGAACAATTGTGTAAGTACCCTTCGTGATTACCAGCAAATCACATCATTTCACTGCGTTTATCCTGTGCTAGTCAAGACCTGATCTGAAAGGAACCTTGGAGCACTCTTGTGTGATCACATAGTGTTGAGACATGGACCAGCTAGGACTCAAACCTAGGACCTTCCATTTGTTGCTGGAGTGCTCTACCACTGAGCTACTGGCCCCTCTTGGACCAGTCCATCGTCGGTCCAGGTGTGGCTTATTTCCAACACCAACACCCCCCCTTAAGCGACACCTCTCGTGTGCTTGGGGCTCCTAGCCTGGACCTGGCTCTGATACCATGTAAATTCAAATCGAACTTATGATCTCTAACTTGGATAACTTCGGAATGTTGGATATTTGTATTGCAGACTTAATTTATTACTTTCTTTTATTTTTCAGATGCAATTTCCACTTCTCATACACTTCTGATTTTTGTGTTTTTCTGTGGTATTGCAGGGCAAAGACGTTGATATATATATATATGAGTGACGGTAGGAGTCACATCTGTGATAGACGTGACTCCTCAAGGAGTCACGCCTATCACAGGTGTGACTTCGTCACCTTTTCATTACTTTAACAATTACTAATCACCGTTAGAATGCAGTCGATGTTTATACTTTGGTAATATATCATTCGATCATGCTATATTGATATTTATTTTAACATACCTTATGTATTAAGTATGAATATATAAGTAATATTTAATATTACTTATATATTCATATTTATTATGATCATAATAAATACGTTATCTGATCGAAGCTACAAACAACTCAACACATAGTTTAGCACTCGAGAGGCTTTTTATCAAGAGAGGATAGAATACCTAGTGTTTTATTCTAATGTTGTTGTCGCAAAAACCACATCAACAATACCATGTCCAAAGATGCAAAGACAATCAAATTATGGGATTTGTAGGCTTTGAACAAGCGAACTCAAGTATTGCTCAATATCATATAGACAAACCTGATGGTGACTCTATAGTGGTATTCATAGAATTTGAGCCCACATATGAAGTAGTAAGTGATCTCAATAAGCATTCACTTAGAAGATGAAAGATAAAGAGAAAGTAGCAAAACAACTTGCACCTTCTACTTCAAAAGCAGTTCCTCAAAAGGTTATTAAATCAGCTCCAATTTCTCAAGACCAACCTTTGGCCAATTTTGACATGATTGATTATATGATGAAAACAAAGGTACAAATTTCTCAACTTGAATATTTTCAAGATCATCCAAATTGGCTTTGACAAGATTGTTAAATATGTTCAAAAAGATTATGTTGCTACACAACCATATCTATTCGAATCTTCTATACCATGTAAGGTTTCAAATTGAAATTTTTATTTTTATTTTTTCTATTTTATTTTATATTTTTTTTATTTTATGATTTTTAATTTCATCACCAAGATCCCAAGATGAGTAGGGTGAGAGTATACAATGATTGAGACATGAAAATGCTTATAACACTAACTTGTTGGTGGCAAACTGCATATCTAAAATGCATGTAAATCTGAAACTATTACAACGTTGGTTTTAGCGGCAAACCTTCTAGAACAAAATACAAACTATAATAGCTCTGGCTAAGAACCGCACAGAATTACAAAAGCAAAACAGAGTCTAATAGTGCTAGGAATGAATGCAAAATGAAGTTTAAACTTCTATAATCCACCCATCAATATTAGTAAGCGGAAAATCCTTGTTTATCAACCAATAAATAATCTTGAAATGATGAAATAATACCAGAAATCATATATTTAGAATATGGTAGACTTGAGCTATATGTTTCAGCATCAAATTAATGTCAACACTTGCAAGTAGATGGAACAACAAACCTGAATAATGTTGCAGCAGATATTACCAAACAAGTCTCATATTATAATAGTCACGTACAACCAATAAGGGCATACGGCCTACTTAAAGTCTAGGCACAACACCCTCACACAACTGTGTCCAGCATGCAGATATGTACAGTTGGAAAGTATTGGTACAGCCTAGTTTTAATGTTGCAAACCCTCTACAAACTGCCCTTGGGACTATATTCAAAGTGGCTGCCTTCATCACACTTGTATGGCTTGAATATGGAAAGTTCATCCCTCTAAAACCTGTATGGCCAACTCCTCTAATAGTGGCGATTAAATTTGTTATGGCTAGCAAATGAAATATTGATAGAAAACAAAAAAAAAATGAAACTCTTCACACAAACTCAAAATCTGAAACAACCCGAACCACAACCAAAAATCTAGAAATCTTCACACAACACACCAAACAATTGAAACTAGAAAACCTTATGCAACCTCAGCAAACTAGTAATCCCTGGATGGAATTACTCATATGAATAAGAGGGGTTTTGTCATCAAATCCATTTGTCAAAAGGGTTTTCGTCCTTAGGTAGAAAGATGAACATACATTCGATCTCAAGAAAATACATTCGATCTCAAGAAAAAGGAGTTTTGATTTCATAAACTGGATGCCTTCTTCTATTCCCAACTTCTCCTTTTATAACCCTCTTTTTAATTTTTAATTCATTTCCTACTTTATTTTGAAAGTGTGTAGAAAATACCTTTTTAATAAAACATCACTTTTGGCCCCTTTTTCTAATGACACTTTTTGATAACCACTTGGAAACTTTTAATAATAAATATAAGTTGTCTTTTTATGAATACAACATAAGTTACTTAGGACAACTTAAGATAAATTAACAAATTATTTCCCTACGTCACCCCATTAGCCTGTGAAAAATAAAATAATAGGCTAAAGATCTCTCAATGACTCATGCTTGGAAAGGGGACATGACAGTCCACCCTTCCCAAAATTGTTTGTCCACAAGCAATTGCAAATTTGGGTGCTCCAAAATCTATGCTCCTTTCCAAGTGGCATCCTTTGCAGGGAGATTCTTCCAACGAACCAAGTAAGCTAAATATGTTGCCCAAGTGCCCTCTTGAGGGATGATACATGAAACACATTATGAATTTTGCTATGCTCTGGCAACTCCAACTCATATGCAACCTCTCAAATCTTCTGTTTAATCTTGTATGGCCTATAAAAACAGAGCTTAAGCTTCTCTGTTCCATTTCTCTTAAGAGAAGACTGCTTATATGGCTGCAATCTTAAGAAAACCATATCTCCAACCTCGAAAGTTTGGTCTATACAATGTTAATCTGCATACAACTTCTGCTAATTTTGAGCATGATGGAGGTTGTCTCTGAGAGTTTTCAAAATATCTTGGCTTTGTTTAACCAAGTCTATGGCTCTTGGAACCTATTGTGACCTTTTCACACATCGCCCTATTGCCTTAAATATATTTTGAAATATACGTGACCCAGGACACTTCGAAAAATGGCTAAGTCAAAAAGTTGAAGTCTTGGACCTTGAGCGGAAATTTCTCATACAGAGTCAGGATGCGCCTGAGATGAGCGGAAATTTCTCATACATAAGAATAATGTGCTCCAAGAAGAAGAAGTTCCTTTCATACAAGCAAGATGCGCCAATGAATAAGTCCCATTGAACAATCATTTAGAACTTTTGAAAATTCTCCAAGGAAAGTGAGCATTTGAAGAGAAGAGTGGCAATTTCTCATATACAAGAAATATGCGCCCAGGAAAAATGGGAAATTTCTTGTACACAATCAAAATGCGCCCAAGTTTGTCGATCCATTTGCAAACACTTTTTGACGAAACAAATTCATATCACAATGAATTCAAGGATAAACCTCGAGAAATTTCGCCTAAGGCCAAAGGAAGAGTTGAGAGTGAGAACAAAAAAATCTAAGTGTGAAGGTTGCAAATGAAGGAAATTTCTTGTTAATGAGAAATATGCGCCTAGAGGAGGAAATTTCCCATAGAGAAGAAATACGCGCTCAAGGTCTTGGATGTATTTTCAACTTTTTGAGTTAGAAATGTGATGTATTTGAGTTGGAATTCGCCTAGGATGAAAGATGAATTGAAAAAAAAACCTAAATGTCCAAGTTGCAAATTGAGGAAATTTCTCATACATGAGAAATTTCCGCCCTAGGAGGAAAGAGGATTTGACAAGGAAATCATACTTGTTTTGAAGATTAGCATCTTGCAACTTGATCTTAGAAAGCATTTCGCCTAGTGAAGATTGTTTGAAAAACTTAGAAAAATTTGCAAAGATTTCAAAGTTACAATGGAGGAAATTTCTCGTTAATGAGAAATATGCGCCCTAGGGAAGAAGAGAGTTTGATTCATGAAAAATACCAAAATTGCTTTAACATCAAGAGGAAATTTGCCAAAAGGAAGAGAAAGTTTGAGGGAGAAAAACTTAAAGTGTTCAAATTGAAAATCAAGGAAATTTCTTATTAACAAGAAATATGCGCCCTTGCTAGGGTGTGAATTTCTCATGCACAAGAAATATGCGCCCTTGCTAGGGTGTGAATTTCTCATGCACAAGAAATTTCCGCCCTTAGAATCCTTCATCAAAATATCAAATTCGCTTTGTATGTGAGAGAGGTTGGCCTAGGAGAGGAAAAATTGAAGTTTTTGTGGTCATGAGTAGGCCAACCTGCCTAGAAAGGTGAAAGGGAATGCTATAAAAGAAGATATGAAAGTTCATTTTTCAACATTCAAATTCAAAACAAATAAGCAGAGATAAAGTGCAGATCAGCAGCAAATAAGGGCAGAATTTTATCAAGAAGAAGAAGATTTCATCAAATAAGGAAGGTGAATTCACAAAGCAAAAGGTTAGCGTGTGAGCACTTCTAAGGAGAGGAGAATTTTTTCATTTTGCATCCCATTTAAATTCAAAAATCAGACCTGCAGAGCAGAACAGCAGACTTAGCAGAAATCTTTTTGAACTTGGTGAAAAAATAATTAAGGTTTTTTATGCTTTCCTTGCATTCAATTTGAGTAGTTTTGGATAAATATGTGGAAATTGTTGAAATTGAGTTTTATTTATCCCACATTCATGAGGAGGGCGAAATTAGTTGTTGAGTTCCCTTTATATCAAATGTCACATCATTGTGCTAACTTGAGATATTTTCGCTTGTAGGTTGATGATGTATGCTAAAGGAGCGTCAAGTGTTGAAGGAGAGCGACACTAACTTGGGACAAATCTATGTGGATGAAGATCAAGAGGAAAGATTAAAGAATTTGGAGGTGAACTGTCCAAGAGGAGCATCCAGAGTCAAGGTATCATCGAGCTCGTTCACCTTGCATCCAAAGAAAGCGTCATCACCAGAAAGGAGAAAGAATACTACACTTCATTGAGATATCATCAAGTTCGCCATCATCTTACTTCCAGAGGAGAATTTCATCATCGGAAAGATAAGAACTTCATCATCATCTTGCAAGCTCAATCATCTGAAAATGAAGATCACTCCACCTTGCACGTCCAAGAATCCAGCATCACAAGAGGTACATCCATCCAAAGGTTCATTTCCAAGAATTCACGCACAAGATATCCTCTACTTCAAGAGTCTAGAGCCCGAATCCTGCACAAGAACAAGAATTTCACAAGATGAGGAATGAGCATGTACATCACACAAATCCATGAATTACATCAAGACAACAAGAAGATTCAAAATTCCCAAGTTTCAAGTTCAAGCAGCTAAGTTCCAGAGGTGAAAATCCAAGATTGAAGACTATTTCAGGAAAAATGATAAAATTTGGGAAATATTCTTAGCAGTGTGAACATGCTGATGATCAAACCAGTTTGCTTAATGTTGAGGTGGCCTTTGCACACCACTAGTCCAATCATATCCTGCCACATCATTCGTTCACATTCAATGTATTTACAACAAGGCAAGAGGATAAAGCGGGCGCTTATCTAGAAGATTCCAGAGATTTTATTTCAAGCTTATCACATTGAGAAATGTGCCTTCATTGCCTCTCTCATGTTCTAAAAATAGCAAGTTGTTGTAACTACCTTGTGTTGTCCAAATCTTGGCCATTGATTCCAAAATCAATCTGGGCCCTTCATTGTAATTCTTGAGGACTATAAAAGGCTCATTCGCCTCATTTGTAAGATATAGAGAGATTAGAAGTAGGAAGAATAGCAAGTAGAGTAGAGGAGACTCTTCGAAATCGTTGAAGGAATATGCGAAATTGTTGTGAAAGATTTCCAAAATCAATACAAGCTCATTGTTGTTCTCATGGTGATGTGTGTGGTTATGGAATATTAACATGGTTTCTTATTTCTTGGATGTGATGGAGAAATGTTTCCAAGTAGTTTAGAAATAGATTAGAAGTTCATTGATGTAATGAGTATATGCAAAGATATTTGATGAACTCCTTAGTAGTTCATACTTTTGTGGATTGTCAAAGGCAACTCACTTTGCAAAGTTAGCCTAAACCTCCATTTGCTTTAGTTTAACTGTGAATACTTGTTCAAGCTGCGCCAACTGTGGGTGTTTGGATGTGTGTTTGCAATATGAAAATCATTGGGTTACCTTAGAAGATTGCACCTACTTCGTGTATTTGTTGGTTCTCATGGCGAAGCGGAGTCAGGTTTCGTGAGTAGTTTGTCTATCCTAGCATGTTTCATTATACCTTTGTCCTTAGATTAGACTCTCTTAACCCTTTCCTTTTGCCTTTTCTTTCATAGTTAGTTAGAGTGAGTTCCATTCCATAAAGAAGAAGAGTAACATATTTGAGTGGAGTAAAGAGTCAATTCAGCGTAAGTCCCTTTGTGATTACCAGCATTATCACATCAACTATTGAGTCTATCCATTGCAAGTCAAGACCTGACATATCATGAACCTTGGAGTTGTCTCATTGGATCACATTGTTTAGCCTTTGAGAGACTTTATTCAAGAGAGGATAGAATACTTAGTATTTTATTCTGAGTTTGCGTGTGCATAAAAAACACATCAACAGAACCCTACTATCAAAAGTGACCAAATCAACAAAGGTTTGAGCCTCATAACCATACAAAGCCATGAATGGCATCATGCAAATGGACATGTGATGGGTGATATTGTAGCAATGCTCTCCCAAGTAGTCATTTGATCCATGCCTTTCATTGGCTTGCTACACAATTTCTTAAGTGTCCCTCAATCCATTTATTTACAATCTCTATCTATCCATCAGTTTGAGGGTGGTACCTAGTGTCAGGTGTAAGCTTGGTCCCTGTCAAGTGAAAAAGATTTTGCCAAAACAAGCTTAAGAACCTACTAATCTCTGTCACTCAATATATTTTTAGGCAAACCATGAAGCCTAAACACTTCTCTGAACAATAAATGAACATGTGGTGCTTTGTACTCAGAAGATATGGCAAAGAAGTGAGCATATTTTGTGAGTCTATCCACCACAACATAAATACAATCGTTACCTTGCACTTTGGGAAGCCCTGTGATGAAGTCCATGGAAATGCTCTCCCACTTTTAATCTAGAATGGGTAGGGGCTGCAATAGGCCTATTGAAAATGTTTGTTTTGTCTTATTCTATTGACAAGCAAGGCACTCTCTAATATATTTAAGGACATCATCCTTAAGTCTTTTCCATGAAAACCTTTCCCTGATTTTCTTGTATGTTTTGAAGTATCCAAGATGACTTGCCAAAGGTGTATCATGAAGAGCCCTCAAAATTTTGGCTTTCATCTTGATTAAGGGACAAGATAAACTCTATCCTTGTAAAGGATGAGTTCATTTGCTACTTTGTACCTATCATATTGGAACTTTCCTTCCAAGATGTCAATAGCAAAAGCATTCTTTGTATATTCTGCTATAATATCAACTTTCCAATCAATAGAAATGTGAGACATAGACCATAAGATTGGCTTTCTAAATAGAGCATTAGCTACTACATCTTTTTCCCCTTAACATACTTATGTCGAAATCATATGCTTGAAGTTTGCTTACCCATTTTTGCTGCCTCTCATTTAGATCCTTCTGGCTAAGGAAATACTTCAAGTTGTTGTGGTCTATCTTAACCATAAACCTGTCACCAAGTATTGCCTAAACTTAGATAATGCATGTATGATGGCCAACATCTTCTTATCACAAATTGAGAACCTTCTTTCTGCTTCCTTGTGATTCGACTCTCAAATGTCATGTCCCCGTTTCCGGCTTGATCATCAAGTGCATAATGGATTAGCCTATTCCTCATTCCCAGAGGCTAATTCTAAATGATGAGGGAATGAATTGGCTTCTGACTAGCTCTATCTTTTTGTTTTGCAGGAACAGAGTTAGAAACCTAAAATTTGACTAAGTCTGTGGTCACATTGTCAAATAATGCTTTCATGATGTTTAGGCACATTTCTAGGAAATTCAAACTCATTCTGGCACCTAACTCTCAAATCCACTTGTAGCACTCAGTAGGGGATTCAATTGGAGGCGCTTCATGTGTTTAACTTCCTCCAACCCAGTGCTTAGTATTGAGATGAGTGGAGTGGGTATGTATGAGGCTTTCATGCTTGGGCGCCAATATCAGGTTAAACACTCCAAAATGAGCGCCTAGCATGGATAATGGTTTGATTGAAGGATTTGAAGTTAGGAAAGTCATTGTGATGAACAATCAAAGGTAAAGAAGGGAACTTCTAGCTCAAGCGCATGTTGGTCAAAACTCCTTGATTCTGGCGCCTAGGAGTGAAACTATGTGAGATGCACATTTTGGTGAAACTCTTCCATTTTGGCGCCTAAGGAGGGAACTCTCCCAAATAGCTTACAACATTAAGTTGATTTGATAAGAAGGTCAGTAGACTCCATAACTTGCTTGGCGCACTTAATTGCCTATTGTACCCTCCAGATGCGCCTAGGCAAGTAAGGCGCTTTCTTCCTTTGTCAAAGATTCACACAAGCGCCTTGATTTGGTTGTCACCCTAGATACTTGAAATGGCACCCAAAGGATCATGTAAACTTGCACTAAAGATTCAGTAGTTGAAGGAGGCATTCCAGAGTACTTTTGATTGATTGAAAAACAATGAAATGCAATAAGTACATGATAAGCTTTTCAAGGGAGGGCGCCAATTCTCACCTCCACTGTTGTCTTGTTGCGCCTAAGGGACTTATCCCCAAAAGTGCGCCTAAGGAGTTCTCAGTCCATTCCAACTGATAGATACTTGATAGAAGGAAGTATTTTTGATTCAGTTGTGATTTGAGTTGAAGGTTTTAGCAAGACAAATTCCCTTTTTCTCCCTAAGGCGCCAATCTGGACCTTTTCCTATCACCAAGTGCACCTAGGTGAAACTGAAGGCTAAACAAGATATTGATACTCCAGATATGGGCGCTAGGTTGAAAGAGCATCAAAAGTTGGATTGCAAGGGTGAATTGAGGTATTAGGCGCTGGTATCAGTTGATGCTACTCCAAAGATGCGCCTAAGATAGTTGCAAGTCTTCAAAACAAGTTCTGGAACAGGGCGCTTCATCATGAGGTAAGATGACAATCATTTAAAGTCAAGTTGTCAAAGTTCTTTGAAAGGGGTGATAAGCTGCTACCAAGGCGCCAAAACCATTGTGAACTCTCCAAAGTTGGCACCCAGTCAGAAGAACACCAGAATTGCGCCAGAATTGAGGTGGTTGAGGTTGTAGGAAGTCTAGAACTCTAGGCGCATTCTAGAGTCTCTGTCAACCTTCAATTGGCGCCTAGTGATGGTGAGGCGCAGTTGCATGAAGGAACTATATCAAATAGGCGCCAAGACATGAAAATAGCCTTAAACGCTGTCAGAGAACCCTCAATGAACATTCCTACAAGATATCATGCATGTTAAAGTCACCAGAAAAGGTTGGGCGCATTTCCATGCCATTGCTACCTCAGTTGGGTGCGTAAGACTCATTGGGCACCATTCCATGTTTAAACTGCTTCCACTTGGCGCCTGATCAGAAGATGAGGTAGTTGTAACTACCTGAGCTCTCATTGGTCGACAGGATGTTTTGGGGTTGGGATCCGTGTCAAGGTCTCTAGATGAGCTTGCCAACACAGAATGAGTCATCAGTTGGAATATTCCCTTGGATATGCTTCTTGGGAAACGTGCCTTGGTTCCTCTTTGTGCATTGAAAAATGTGCCTTCATTGCCTTTGGAAGGCCTATAAAAGGAGGAGCTCTCTCATTCATTTGGCATCGGTTCATTTGAAAAATTCTCTCTGCAAAGCTGTTGAGCTTGTAATCTTGAGGCCTGCGAGTTTCAAGTGTTGGGGTGATGCTCCCTCGACAAGCAAGGTGATGCTCCCTTGTGATATTGTGAGGTGTTGACATTCAGTTGACATCATTGAGTTTGAGTGCGTTGATCAAGTGTAGTCGCAATTGTAAACATCTGGGCTTCAAGGCCTTTCCTTTGTAATTCCATTGAATAAGTTGTATTTCATGCTATTGAAAGCATTATCCATGTAATAAGACATTGCAAGTTGATTGAATCAAATAACTAGACAAGTACCCAACTCTCATTCAAGTAGTTATCTTTGATGTATATCTTTGTATTGTTGAAGTAGTTGATGAATTGACAGCAAGTATAATTGTTTAAGTAAGGAAAAATTTTCGTAGAACTAGTTGGGTATCTTACATCAAATGCAATTGAATGCTTGTTCTGCATCAAATCAGCTCCAATCCTTTCACTTGAAGCATCATATTCAAGCACAAAGGGAAGTGAAAAATCAGGGACAGCCAACACATGACAGGAACTCATTACTTCTTTGAGCTTGTCAAAAGCTCACTATGCTACATAAGTCCATGCGAAGGATCCCTTCTTAGTCAAATCAGTTAAGAGTGCTACCAACTGTGAGAAACCCTTAACAAATCTCCTGTAATAGCTACAAAGACCAAAGAATCCTCTCAACTATGTCAAGGTCTTTGGTGGACGCCAATCCAAAATTGCTTGTATCTTTTCTTGATCTAACTGAACTCCCTGAGCACTAATGACATGCCCTAGATACAAGATTTTTGTCATTCCAAACTCACATTGGAAGATGCCTACCACTTCATCTAAATATCTCAAATGATCCTCCCAAGTCTTGTTGTAAATGAGGATGTCATCAAAGAATACCAAAACAAACTTCCTCGATTGTTTATTAAACACTTGATTATGCAAGATTGAAAGGTAGCCGGTGCATTAGTCAAGCCAAATGACATGACTAGAAACTTGTAGTGTCCCAAGTGACACCTGAAGGTTGTTTTTGTGGATGTCCTCATCCCTAATTTTGATCTGGTGATATCCTGATCTGAGGTCTAGTTTGAAGAAATAGACTACACCATGTAGCTCATCAACCAAAATATCGATCCTGGAAATCATATCCTGAATTTTGATGGTTTTCTTGTTTAGGAACCTATAGTCTATACACATTCTAATGGTTCCATCCTCCTTTTTGACCAAGACTACAGATGAGGCAAAGGGCCTCGAACTTCGTCTAATGTGACCCATGTCTAAGAGCTCCTTGATAGCCTTTTTTATTTTTTCCTTATGCCTCCTAGGGTGGCGATAAGGAGTAGTAATCGTGGGCTTGGCTCCTTCCTCCAATTCTATAACATGCTCAAAATCTCTATTAGGTGGCCTTCCCAGAGGCATATCACTAAAAAATTTGCTATGCTTATCCAGAATGGACAAGATATCCACATGATAGGACTTCTTACCATCTGAAAAAGCCATGGTTGTTACTAAACATTGGATTGCCCATGCAACCTAACCTCGGCAAAAAATTCTCTCCATTATTTTTGCAAAAACAACCTTGGGAGCTCCATTTGCCATTTTGCATAGCAATACCTCCTTCCCCTCTAAATGGACCTTCAACTCCATGGTTTGATAGTTCTGTGTAAACTCTCCGAGGGAATGTAACCAATGAACTCCCACCACCATATTAGTATCTCCTATGCCAGCAACATAGAAGTCATTAGTCACTTTATGGCTGCCCAAGGTGATGCTCAATTGTGAATTTTTCTTTGTGCAAGACATGGTGAATCCATCTACAACCATCACATTAAACCCATCAAAGTCTTTTGTCTCTAGACCTCTCTTGACCACCAATCCTTCATCAATAAAGTTGTGGGTTGTGTAATGTCCCTTCTCAAGCCTAGACAGTTTGGCGACAGTTAGCCTATTCACCAAGTTCCCGTAGGCTAAGTGGTGTGGTAGGGGGACTCTTCAATTTTTGGAGAGTACCGGTTGTCATTTGGTGTGGCATGTCCAGTTGCAGTTTTCGGTGTCGTGGCGATTTTCCGCAGCTGGGTTGAATATCATGATTATACACTTAAGTTCTAAGAATTAATATTTTATTATTAAGTGTTATATTTATAATGTGATGTTATGGCCTCTTAAGTGGCTCTAATTAAATAATATTATTTAATTTCTCAAAAAAGGGACTATGGAGAATATTTAATATTATTTTTTAAAAGTCCTTACTATGGAGATTATTTAATATTATTTCTAATGTTTTTTTCCCTCCAAAAGAAATATAAAAGGAGGTTTTAGCTCTCATTTGCACATTACGGAAGAATTATTTTTGCAAGCTTATGCTGCCGGAATGAACCTGTGTGTTCTTCATCAATCGTTGAGGACAGAAACCCTCATCTGATTTCTAGCTTCGAATTTGAGAGATAATTTCCTAGCTAGTCAATGTGGTTATACTCAGGAATCACCATTGTTATTCACAGATTTCCTGTTTCAGGGTTTCATTGCTAAATTTATTGATTTGCAGGCAAATAAAAATTTGGGGATATTTGCAGAGATTATATTGAAGATTTTATTTGGTATTGTTGGAGGGTTTATACCCTATACATTTCAGTGATACATATTGTGGGTTGTGACATTGAATGAGTTAGCTCCTTAAACCCTAGCTGCAACTCTATTCCTAAGAACCGCAGCATTTCCTAAGGGCATACTTCTCTTATTTAGAGAATCGTATGACATTTATGAAGGCAAGATTAATACGTGGGCTTTCCCAAAAGAAATCACAAGAAATGAAGTGATTATGTGAGCTGAAAAGGAAGACATTCAAACTTTAATTGTCTTTAGTGGATCGTGGGTCCCCCAAAATGCTAGACGCAGCCTTACTAAGTTGGATTATTTAATTTGAAGAATTATTTACATATATGAGAATGCGTAAGGGATATTGAAGTGGCTTGAAGGGGTCGTGGATATTCAAGAAGGAATCGCTGCTCAATCAAGGAATCATCATCATAATAGTAAGTAGAATCATCTTCAACATGCTTTCCTTCAATTGCTGGTCCAAAAAGTGTATGCACAGCTATTACTTCCTTAATCATAAAGTGATCCTTCAATTCTTGCAATGCTAAATCAATTTTATTATAGTCCCTTTGTTCACTACATAACAAATTTTCTGAATTGCCTTCGTATGTATGAACAACATTACCTTCAAAATCACCCACTTGACAAATTGATTCCGTGCCACTATGATGTAGAGATGGTGAGACAATGTTATGCTCAATTAATGGATCATTAGGAGAATTCATACCTTCATATAGCTGATCAATCACAGCTGGTTTGGCAAACCCCATGACAGCATACCCTTCAACCTTGTGGTCATCATGAAGATACAAGTGTTCTTCACTTGTGGATGCAAGAGGTTATTCTTCTTTGTCCATATCATCATCCTGCTGATGTAAACTTGTGAGCATGGCTTCATCTTCTTTAGGGCTTCCACATGTATGGCTAGGTGTCCAAACTTCTAGGCATGTGAAGCAACGTTGTTCTCTCCTTAACTGAATTTTACTCTTCTTATGATCACCTATAGGCTGCAAATCACAAGGAAGCAATTCTTCTTTCTTTCCTATTGTTTCTTTCTTCTCAATGATAACTTCTGATTTTTCTTCTTCTCTTCTCAATTTTCTAATGTAATTATATAGATCTTTCTTTCTTGGATCCCCACCTTCAAGTATTCCCAAATAAACATCAAAAGGAGTTGCATTCTTGCAATCATATGATAAACCCCGGTATTCATCAATGATTTTTGTGGCTTCCCTTTGCATTACCACCTCCTTATCTTCTCTCTTTGGTAAGAACTTTTGGAGAGTTCTTATCATCTTATTTTGACTTTCTCTAAGAGATTCAAGAAAAGGATTTGTTGTTTCTCTATCTTCCATGATTCATAAATCAATCACATATGCAAAACATATATACACCCTCCAGGCTGGCAAGATCAAAGCTCTAATACCACTGTAATATCCCCAATGGGATCTGCCCTAAAATTCTGAAATTAAAATTCTGAATTCTGCCCTAATTTTCTGCACTTTAGATTTCTGCTCAAAACCCTAATTTTCTGAATTCTGATTTTTATTTTCTGATCTCAAACAGTTTATCACAGCGAGCATACAAGTGTCCAAATATGACAAATAAACTTGCCAATTGATGCTACCAATTGAAGATTACATCAAACAAAAATTACACCATGAAATACACAAGATATACTCATCAAATGTCACACAAGTCTGATTTTTAGAATAGAAGTCTGCTGCTATAAATCAGAATATTAAGTCTGAAAATTACATCCAAAACAAGGGCTCAATCATGACAAGCATGGCCCAAATTTCTTCTATCCAAGTCTGCCCTAAACCCTAGGGTTATACATACCAAAATATGGCAAATGAAGATCAAACAACCCTCCAAAGGGCAACGTTGACAAGAAATGATGGCAGCTGCAAATTAGGGTTTGAGAAAACCCTACAAAGATGAAAATCGCGCTCCTAATGCCAAGTTGCCCTTCTCCAATGGTGGCGCTCCAATTCTAGGGTGAAACCCTAGGGCAATGGCAACACAAAACCACCAAGAATGCTGCTCCAAGTGTGGCGCTTCAATTAGAGTAAACCCTAATGCAATGTGTACACAAAATGCCACAATAATGATCCTCCAAGTGTCGCGCTCAAGTCTAGGGCAAACCCTAGTGCCAAACAAACATAAAATGCCACAAAGAAATCCTCCTCCAATGCTGATCTAAAAATCTGAACATGCAATCACGCTCCAATCCTCCAAAGGTCTCCAATGAAGTGCAAGTTGAACTCCGTAATGAGTCCACCACAATGATGAGCTAGGGTTTCATCCAACTCACCAAGAATCACAAGGGTTTTTGTCCTTGGATTCATGCCCAACAAACGTTGCAGCCAAACTAAATAAACTCAATGAAAAATGATAAATAAATGATGATGAAATGACTCCAAAACATCCTTTATTTATAGCCCTCCGAAATAGACTCCTCAAGGCCGACCTCCTCTTACCAAATCCTTTTATTTTATTTTATTCTTTTCTACCATAGGCCCAACCTCCTCTTACCAAATCCTTTATTTATAGCCCTCCAAAATAGACTCCTCAAGGCCAACCTCCTCTTACCAAATCCTTTTATTTTATTTTATTCTTTTCTACCATAGGCCCGACCTCCCTCTAGGTGCCAAGAATATAAAATAATTTCATTTTGTTTTTATTATTTTTTCCAACTTTGGGCGACCACCTTTTAGGGCTTCATAATTCCTTTTTTGGACCTCTCCTAGGTCGTCTTCCTCCAAGGAAAATTATTTGGATTTATTTTATTTTTTCCTTGGCATTACAAAAATACCCAAAGTCATTTTCCATCCTTTATTTTCTCCTTCCCAGGTCACTCACCTCCTTAGCCATTTTATTAAATTATTTCTCCTTCACCAAATGGCTCATAAAAATATAGGAAGTCACTTCATGTCTTCAATTTGCCCAATAAAATTGATTAAATACAATATTTAATCAATTAGGTCATTCCCTTAGCCCTCCGGCTTAGCCTACAGGAATAGGATAGGCTAGCCAACTCCACTAGGTGATCACTCGGAAAATGGGGACATTACAGAGAGAGATTCACACATTCACAAAGTGCATTTTATCTATTGCATATTCACACACTAATTTTTGGTGTGTGTGTGTGTGTGTGTGTGTGTATCATAGGCACCATTTTAATCAGGATTTTTAGGATTTGAGTGAGAAGACATGAATGGACCATAAATTTTTTGTTTGCTTGATGGTGATGTAGAGGGAGAGAATAAAGATGTCAGCCCCTCCACTCTATATCAGTTAGAACTCAAAGTTATTACTCCTTTATTGCTGCACAGTGCTGCAAAATGGAGATTGCCCTATATTTTGAACTTAGACCCATTGCTTTGGAATGTTTCTCTTACTCATGTTTTGGAGACTAGATTGTCAATATAAATAGAGGGGCTTGTGATTGCTTATGATTAGTGTGAAGGTTTCACCCCATCAGTTGCAGAAATGTATGCTGAGGATGCTTGGTTTATCTTTTGATTGATTTAACCTTTAAATGTTTTGAACATATTACTTGATTGGAGGATAAATTTCAGAGTTATTACTTTCCCATGAGCTTCAATTGCTTGTGATTGGGTATGGTTTCCTCAATGTCATCAGCCTTCTCTTCTTAAACCTCATAACCTGTGTATAAGTGAGCTGCTAGAGCTGTATCCCTTTATCTTAGTGTATTGGATCTTAAGACACAAAACCCCCTTGCATAATTAGGGAACAATAGCATGGGGACACTTTCACCAAATTATCTATGATTTTTGGTAGGTAAAGTTCAATTTTGTCCCAAAAGATTTAAAATGAAGACCTTCACTCTTTTCCCCTGCTGCTCTCCAAGTATTTCAGCATCTCCTTCAACAAAAAATCACCAAAGCTCAATAAATAGTTTTACTCTGCAAAAGCAACTATTAAGATAGTCCTTATATCTCGGGGCTTGGCACTTATTGTAGAAAAGAAGGCTCTAGTCTGCAAGATGTGTTTTTTAGTTCCATCAACCTGCTTTGGTCACTTATGGCATTAATATCAGGTTAGTTGAGCAATGTAACCGACATTTTAACATGGCTTGTGCTGAACATTATATGAGATGTATTTAACATTCTGCAAGATGTATTTAGAGGAACAAGTTCAATTCTTAGTTTTTCATCCAGTAATTTATTCTCTGATGAATGAACTTAATTAATCTAACAAAAAGTGCTTACCTTGTCTCTTTGTTGACTGCTTGAGTCCAAATGCTTCTAGGCCACCTTCAAAAGACCCTAAATTCTCCTCTTCCCCTCGACAAATGGATTCTTTATCACATTCTATATTTCTTTCATTGTTGGCGTTCTCAATTGTATCAAGAATGTGACAAGGTTCTTTGATTTTCCTGTATAACTTTATCCCACCTTCTCTGATACGGATTCCTTTGCCTTTCCCTTGAATAGAAAGGCTTTGAAAATTGTTCAGAGAAGCAATCACAGGATGTTTTGCTCTATAAATGAACATAAACTTCTCGTCTCCTTGGATTGATGCTTTAGCACTAAAAAACTCTTCACCATCTCTTTTGAAGGCAATTTCAATGTGATTGGCAACATTGTTCTCAGTTTCACTGGACTTGAGTTCCAAATGAAGAAATAGTACAATTCCTGCATATTTGGAGGCTTTTTCTACAGGAAAAGACAATATATCTATGAAGTCAGAAGGCCGTAATTCCTGGCAATGCACTTGTAAACATTCTAGCTGCATTCCTCTTGTACTAAATTCCTCAAGGAAGGGCATATCCTGTAAATGCAAAAGGCAAGCTAGTAATCAGTTCTTGTCATGCCCGATAGTTCATTTATTTAGAATAATATAATACTCATAGAGTAAATATGCACCTACCTCCATAATCTGACTCAGGTTTAATTCAATGTCATTAGACCCACTCAAGTATAATTCCTGTAAACTTTTCAATCCTTGTAAACCTTCAAGACTTGTGATGTTTGAGCACCCCCTTATGTCTAACTTTGTTAAAAACTGCAATGAGCTCAGGTCTGGCAATGCAGCTAGGTGTTGGCAGTTTCGCAGAGCCAAAAGTTTCAGGTTTTTCAAATTTGATAAATCCAAGATTGTCCTCATTTGCATACAATCCTCTGCTTCAAGCCTCACCAGTGACCCAGGAAGAGCAGGCAATTCCAATAACTTCTCACATTTATTCAGAATAAAGGTGGTCAGGCGTTCAAGCTTATGGAGGCCAGAAGGCAAAATGTGAAGGAAACTATTTTGGAGGTTGAGAATCTGCAGCGCACACAAATCTTTGAACTTTGGTGGAAGACCATTTAAGAGATGAGAACCACTTGCATCAAAACGCACCAACAATTGCAGACTGGAAAAATTCTTTGGGAGTTCAATTAAACTAATATTCTTCTTCAGTTCCAAAGTTGCAAGATTTGTAAGCTTTCCAAAACTTTCAGGAAGCATATGTAGACAAGGGCACTCATTCACAAATAATTCAATGAGGCTTTCAAGATTCCCCAATTCCTCTGGAAGATGAGAAATACTACTACATTTATTCATCTCCAGGTAATTGAGAAGCCTGAGCTCACCTATTGATGAAGGCAAACTTCTTAGCTTGCAGCAGCCACTTAGAACAAGCTTCTTCAGCCAGCTGCCTGTTTTGAAATGGGGAAGTTCTTCCATCTTGTCTAAACAGCCTATATCAAGTTCCTTTAGGGCTCTGAGCTCTCCAAATGTACTTGGCAGCTTTCTAATGGATGAGCAACCGTTCATACAGAGCTTTTCAAGTGATAAGAGCCCACCAATGCTCTCTGGAAGTCCTCCTAAATTTTTACAACCTGACAAATTCAAGCATTTTAGCTGTAATAGAAGGCCAATTGATTCAGGTACTTTTCTTAGCCTGGAACAATTTTTCAAATCAATCCTTAACAGGGATGTATAATTTGAGAGATCAGGCAAACTTTCGAGATTCATACACCAGCTCAGCAGAAGAACTTTGAGATTCTTGGGCTTCTGCAATGGACAGACATTTGCTTAAATTCATAGAGATAGAATCATATGAACTTGAGGCCTGCAGAATGAATTTGTAGGAAAGAAATTGAAAAATTACCTTACATGCAGAATTTTCACTCCAAAGCTGTTTTATATTGCATGGAACTTTTCTGGTACTCAGATCAAGAACAACAAGATGTTCCATACTCCACTCGGATGGCAGACAATACCATGGACATGAATTCCATCTGAGCCATCTAATATTTAAAGATAATGGTTGCAGATCACCTCTTATAGTGGTCCTATCCAATGAGATTAAATTTAGATTTCTCATTGACCTCACATTGTCAACTGTAATGCTCTGTTCTGAACCCGAAACAGAGATGCTTTGGAGACTATCCAGAACCTGAGCAGATATTACAGAATACTCTGATGAGTTTAAGAGTATTGTTTTATTAAATGGGTTCATATAGAACTTTGACAACCAAAATTGCTGAAGTTATAATCAAGCTTTCAACTTTATGTATGGCATAATCACAATTATTTCACCTTGTTACAAGTTACAACCAAAACATAAAAGAAGCTGACAGCAAAGACAAAACTCTTACCAGATTTCTTTGTAGCACTTGATAAGCTTCATTTGACTTCCAAATCCTGCTGCGCTTGCCCAGATCCCGAGATTCATCCCCAACAATTGCTCGCCCCATATCCCTCAGCTGATCATGCATTGAAATGATTTCCTCATGTTTGTAATCTATTTTGATGAGCGACTTAAGCACTAGGTTGGATAGGTTAATATGCGGATTCAGATTTAGATCTTCCCAGAAACTAATCACAGCTTTCTGATCTTGCCCAACAAAAAAGCAAGCAATGTCAAGGAAAATCTCCCTTTCCTCGGAGTTGAGATCTTGGTAGCTGATTTTGAGCCTACTGTATATGTCATCAAACTTTGCACTTTCAAGCTGACTGAGAGTCTCCTTCCAATATATTTTGTCTTTTCTCTGATATAAGAATGACCCAAGAACTTCCAAAGAAAGTGGAAGCCCGCAACAAGCATTCACTATCCTTTCAGATAATTTTTTATGGTTATTATCCGGACATGGCATAAGAAAGGAATGCCAGCAGAACAATTGGAGAGCTTCATCCTTCCTAAGCTCATGTAAAGTATAAATGTGAATTTCATCATTGAAGACACTCTTGTCACGTGTCGTAACAATGACTCTGCTACCCGCTGAAAGCCACTCTGCACCCAGGGCTTCAATTTGCTTTTTGTGACCTACATCATCTAGAACAACAAGAGCATGGATGGAGTGTAAACGTTCTCTCATTAAAGCTTTGCCATGATCAACATTGTTCACCCTAATTTTGGTTTTCAAGAGATCCCTCAAGATCTGTCTCTGCAATCTGCAGAGTCCATCGATGTGATGGGCATTGGCACGAACATCAGACACAAAGGAAACTGCTTCAAACTTCCTAAAAATGTCATTATAAACAGCCTTGGCGAGCGTAGTTTTCCCCACACCTCCAATGCCCCAAATCCCAACTGTGTTAGTTGCTCTGTCATTTACACCAATATTCAGCAAATCAATGACTGCATCCATTCGATCTTTTAGTCCAACAGCACATTTTGTGATATCCAGTGGAACATTGTTCAATGTGTTAAGAACATCTGTCACAACACGCTTGATGAGTTTCCCCTCATACCTACAGATGCACCATACACAAGCCATCAAGATTCAAAATTAAGACTTTCACAAACCCTAAGCAAATAGAACTGAAAAAGAAAAATACTAATACCCTGATGTTGTCTGCATAGACCACCCTGAAAGAGACGCAACATATCGCAAGGCATTTTTCCACTCATTGATTGTCTCCGGTCTATGTCTCTTGTTGCAAGAGTGAGTCTCAAAATCCATGGCATACTTGCGTTTGTCCGGATGTCTTACATCTGCTGGCTCAACATCATAAAACAAGGGGATGATAAGTCCTTTGGATCTTGACATCTCTGTGACTTCGTTGAGGCACCATGCAGAATTGGCATAGTTTGTGGAGAAAATAGGAATGTGAATATCCGTGTCCTTAATGGCCTGCTTCAGGCTCATATCAATGTCATCTCCTCTCCTTAATCGTTCACTGTCTAGAAAAACATGAATACCTGCAGCACTCAGTGATTCAAACAGATGGTCCACCAGTTTTTGCCTTGTGTCACTACCTCGAAAGCTTAAAAATACATGATATTTTTTATTCGCCAACGAAATTTTCTGTGACGGAGTGTACTCCATTGGTTCTGATCCATGATGGAGATCCAGGATTCCAGAGTATCTAAAAATTGTTTAATCCAAATCAAAGCCTTCAGAGTTGTGCAGTCAGCCGTATTTACTCCGAAAATCAATGTCAATACTTGTCAGACATCTAAGTTTGCAATTTGTGCTGGTAGAGTACAAAAAAATCCTGAACTTGGTGTTTTCTTTGGTTGACTCATGATTTCATCAGCACACAGATTTGTAGGCTTCTGATGCTCCGTGAAATACCACATTTCCATGGCCCTGTGGAAAAAACAAGAACTTCAAAAAGTTCTTTTTACTGGTCAATATTGATATGCAATGTATAAAAAGATAATCATTAATGAAATTGTTTGTATTATTTTCATATTGATTTTTAGTATTTGCTTGTATAATTAAATAATATAACACTCAATAAAACTGCTAATATTTCTACCCTATCCATTAAAAATCAGTCATGAATATCCTTTCATGGGGCTCATGTCATTGCATTGAAAAATAAAATACAAAATCTATTTCGTATCCTTGACATTATTCATTATTGAACTTGTGGTGGATTATGTGCAAAGGTCAGTAATTCACTAATCAATCAAAGAGGATGTGGAACAACCAAATTAGCCTGTGGGAAGAGAACTGTTCTACGATTCACCTCCAGCTGGTGGTCACTCTGATCTTTCTCAATCACCCTTCCCCCTAACAGTCAAATTCATGGTTAAGCACACAGTTAACAATAAAAATATAATGGACAGGATACATTAAGAGCCATCCCTTAACTAATTAATCTGGACAAATCGTCTAGGCAATCAATTTATTCATTGCATGTTCTTTTTAATGTTAAATGAATTAAATTAATGAGCAATATCTCCTAAATTTGTAGACTCGGCACCCATTCAGATTCTACCTTGAAGTTTCAGGCACTTAAATTTTAATCTCTGTTTGGATCCCATTGTGCACTACAGGCCAGCTTCGTTTGCTTTGGAACAGGGCTTGGAAGTTTCAGGCAGGAGGCTTTTAAAACCTTTTTTATGAGTGGGAATACAGAATGCAGAAAAGGATTCTGGATGCACATTGTGTAATTTAAACTGGGGGTATTTATTTGGGTTCACTCAAAATACACTTCAAGGCTAACAGAGTCACATTATCCTAACATTGTATTTCTGTTATGAAACCTTGGGACCCTGCATGCAGATTCAAGGTCTCGAATGCTATAACTAGTTTAGGAAAAAAAAAAAAAAGAGGCTACAATAGACTATGTTTGAAGTGAAACTCATTAAATGTAGGAGATGGCTCATAAAATTAAAATGTCTTCAATGTTTTTGTAACCAAGACACATCATATGGAGTTTCACAGTTCCCTAGGCATTGGTTTAGGATGCATCTTAATGGTTTCCTGGTCGCATTCAGCCCTTTAACTTATGTAATGTCCCCATTTCTGGAGTGATCACCTAGCAGTAGAGAATTAGCCTATTCATCATTCCCATAGGCGAAAGTGACTTGGAGAATGGAAAGTCGGTTAAGTGAAGCTTGGAGAACGGAAAGTCACTTTATAGAAGGGAAAAATAAATTATAATAAAATGACAAAAAAAAATATTATTTTTAATGTCAAGTTGGCCGACCCAATTGGAGGAGGAAAAGTGAATAAAAAAATAATATTTTAATCCCAATTGTGGCGCACCTCTTGTGGACATGAAAATTATATAAAATATGGCAAATAAGGCCAATCCCTTTGGAGGCTTTATAAAGAGGTGTTTGGAGGCTCATATCATCATATTGTATTTTGTCATTTGCATATTGAATATTTTCCTTTGAGATATATCCACTCAACCATTTCTAAGGACGAAAACCCTTGGAAATTAGTGGATTGGACGAAAACCCAATGCCACTTGAGAGGTGAATCCATCTAGGATTTGTTATAAAGCATATTTGCAGGTTTTGGCATAGATTTGGAGCTTCAAAGACATATTATTTGCAGGTTTATATCAGCTAGGGTTTGAGGACCAAATTGATGAGATTTGTGCCAAATATCAATTTGGTATAGAGGCGATTTGGAGACACTTCTTGTAGGCTGCTAGGGCTTGATTGATAATTGATATCATTGGCATGTTAGGAAGGCAAACGGACATATTTATGCAGATCTATGCGCACCATATTGGCTGATCGTGGATTATTGAGGAGGATTTATCTTCTATCTCATACCCTCTATCGCCTAGGGTTTATTATTTTGCATATAAGAAGTGGCGGCTGCTATGATGAGGATATAAATTCAGATTTGAAGGTGTTAAATCAGATCGCAGTCCTTTGGAGGAGGATCCACCATCATAGAATACCTATCGCTGCCTATATTGGTGACATCTTTGGTGAGGTGCCATCATTTGGAGTGGATCGTGGTTAAGGAGGAACTGCCATATCATATCTACCTCAGTCAAGTACATCAGTCCATACAGCTGTATTGCATCAGTCTATATCAGCCATTACATTCCATTGTATGATCTCATCTTATGCCTAATTGATGTAGCCAATCATCCGGGTATGTTGCATATGTCTTGATATTCAAATCTTTAATTTGAATAAGCATTGTAATCGCTGTCACAGTCTGAATCAGACCTGATATCTTTGTAATCAGACTTGTTATAATGCAAATAAAGACATGATTGGTGTGGTATTTTGATGTTTAATGAATGCAAAGTCATGTGTTATGTTTCTATCATATTGGCATATGTATTTTATATGAAAACCATCACAAACAATCAAACTCAGAAATCAGAACTCAGTCACTTTGCACGCCAAGAGTTTGACAAAATGTCAAACCATTGAAATCAGTAAATTCAGGGCAGATTTGGTTGGGGTTCTTACAACTTAGCAGGTTCTTGGGTGTTGATTTAGGATGCATCTAATGAAATAAATACAGAACTCCAAGGTCAGCTTGATCTGATAAATGATAAACAAAATATTGGAAATTTAAAAAAAAAATTCCACTAGCCGTTATCTTTTCTCCATATATATTGTGACAAAATGAATACCTCTTTTTCCTGCTAAAATTTTCAATCTATATTGATTTTCTTTGTCCTGCCAATGCAACATTTCCTACAATTAAGTGAAAGACCAAACACCCAAATTTTGAGATATATCCGAAGACTTTAAATATGAATATCAATTCCCTTGTCAATTTACTACAGATCCGATTGCAATGAATCATGCAGATTTTGTCATCACCAAAGTGTATCAAGAGATTGCAGGAAAGCCTAATTGTCTGCATCATTTAAAGGTGTATTTGAACTCCTGTTTCTGTATTTATTCTCTTAAGGGTTTCTGTGCTTCTATTTAATTATTTTTCCTCTTTATGCCATAGTTAATAAGTTTTCTGGACTTCCTTATCATCTTTTCTAGTATTAAAAGTGTTGCAGTTTTATTCCTGGGGTACTTCTAGAATATGATAAATCCAATCTAGTGTTAGCATGTGACATATAAATGTAATATAGATAAATGTTAAAAAATGCACATAGATAGAAGGATTTAACATTTAACTCATACAAGAGAGAGGCTCTTCATTAATGCACACTGAGAATTTCAATATACTTTTCCAAGTGAAAATACTGGAGTAATCATTGTTTAAGTATTGTGGGTTGTTAACCACAGTACTAAATATGGATCTATCCTTTTGATGCTGCAGGCAGAACAGTAATATTAGAGAATGAAAGCTGCAATTCTTTCCCCCTTCCTGACCTCTACCATTGATTCATGGAACTGATATTTTTTATCCTAAACTCAGTATTGTTTCTCTGGGAGAAAACCTGCTTATTTATCTCCTATACACAGATAAGCATCAATGTCTTATTGCTCCACATGGTTCCAATTAAAAACTCTTATTCAGTCCTGAAGATACATCTGAACATGTGTAAGGAATACCGTACAAGAAAAATCGCTTCTTTGTTTCCTTCCATACATCCTTTTATTCCTTTTGTGTGTTGAAATGTTTATCCAAGCAAGTTGAGTCTTGATTTGCTTTTTTCTCTTATGATTATTGCTGAATGTTTGCTTTGTATTTGGGAACTCATCCAGTCCCAATTCATTTGAATGTATTGGGAATTGTTAATAACTGTTATCAAAACCAAAGACCTCCATTGTTTTCTAGGAAGCTTTTAGTTTTCCATATCAAACTAAGCTAGCAAAACTTCTACACAAAATCTCCATATCTCAAATTTCTTTTCACATGATGTCAGAGATCCAACAACCTTCAAAAGATTAAAAAGTAGAAAATATTTTTCCGCAGTGTGTCAAATTATGATATTTGTATTAGGATTCAACTGTGAAGTTTTTGAGTCGAACTCATTGACCCATATTTCATGCTGGTTCGCCCAAACCCATCTCTCATAAGAATGAATGGTTCACTTAGCACTCATTGCATCTAGGTGATGCTCACATGAGTGAAGCATCAGGACTTCCCGAGAGGTCACCATAGTCTGTTATAAATATCATCACCCCCAGGAAGTCTTGATGCTTCATCCCTGTGAGCATCACCTAGATGTCAATGTGTGCTAAGTGGACCATTCATTCTTATGAGAAATGGATTCGTGCAAACCACTACTCATGAAATATGGTTCAATGAGTTTAACTCAAAAAATACGCAGTTGAACCCCGATACACATATCATAACCTTCAAAAGTTTTAAGTTACATAGTATATTACATAGTTGAAAAACTCGAACTCGGCAATTACTCGGCAAACCCAAAAATTTTAAAAACTTGGGACTTGGCAAAAACTCGGCAATAACTCGGCAAATTTATCGAACATTTAAAAATGCATAAGTTCTTTAAAATATTCTTAAAAAACACACATATTTCTGAATTTGTAGAATGCATTACTAATTTCGTTCATATGTAAATCAAAAATAAGAGTTTAATACATATCATAGACCAAAAAGCGAGTTCAACCTTTGAATACATCTGAACTTCAAGTTTTGTTATCAATACAAATTATAAAGCATAAATTTCTTCTATGACTAAAGCTCAAAAAAGTTTGTTCGCTGTGTGGGTGTTGCGGAAGTGGATGGTATAGTTGTGATTGTAGTCAATATACGATGACTATTATTCCATTTGATAATATGGGTTATCCGACTATGTATCAATTGTTTGTCGGCTTTTAGGTAGTTATAAGAGTCAGTAGTCAGAGTTGGTTAATTAGTTGTAGTTGGAGTCAGTTAGTCGACGGTTGTAGTCAAAGTCAGTTAATCGTCGGTTGTAGTCAGAGTCGGTTAGTTGACGGTTGTGTTCTGCTTGGCAACTGTCAGGTCCTTTAAATAGTCTTTGTATCGTCAAGGAAGGCAATATGATCTAATTGAATCGACTCTAATCCTTGGCCAACCATCTCTGGTCTACTTCTGTAATAACTTCATGTGCAGATAAAGATATACTTCTACTCTTCTATCTGGTATGCATCGTTAATTCTATTCATTAATTCAAGTATTCATTTTATGTAATGTCCAAACCCAAAAAATTTAACAAACTTGCAAATTTTTCAACTTTAACTCACAAACATTTCGTCAAACAGTTGATAGAACATAATACCCATCAATATTTCTAAATTTAATGATTGGGAACACCTGCAACTATCTTTTATTATTATAGGCATATTCACAAACAATTATCATGTATTGAGTAATTCATTGACATTTTGATAAACAATTGGCCAGCACTTTATAAATATGAAATCAGCTGATACAGATTATATTTAGACTAATACAAATATCATACTAACCAATTTGCTAATTGTCCACAATTGTCTGATACAAATGGAATAATATGTTGTTCACACAAATCTACTTCTGATATGAGTATTGTTTACCCACATTGTGGTGTTTCAGACAGACATGGAGTAAACAGAATCATAAAGCAGTATTATAATGCATAACATAGAACATGAATTTATAACAGCATTGCACAGAATAAGCCATTGTATTCATTCATTGATCATATCAGCAATACAGCACAACATGTTAATTACAACATATCCGACTACATGTATCGACTCCATATATAACTCTTGCCAAGGATGGTTGAGATATCAACCGTTGGCACCGACTACATAACTATCCAACCGTCGGGATTAACACCGACAACATTCCAAAACTAATTGTGCCCAAACATTATCTAACATATTATTATTTACTTGGCCAATTACGGCTGACTACCACTAACAATAATGACTGACTACATTATCCCCCCCACAAAACTAGTCGTCTTCCAGATGACATTACAAACAAAAATGGGGACAATTGACCAACATAGTAAACTACTAAGAATGAGGGGGTTGTGTAGACGTCCTTGGGTGTACAGATGATGTCGGGGTGGACGATCGTTGCTCCTATAATCTCCTCGCCTCCTCTGTACGCAGTCGCAACTAGTGTTGGGCCACAATCTCCTGTTCTCTAGCTGCCTTTACCATGCGTGCTGCCTCAAATACCTGAGACTTTGCCTTGTCCACCTTTATTCCTTTTGCTGCAAGTTGCACTCCCTTTGCTTCAAGCTGTACCTCCATGTCTTTTACCTTCTGCTCCAACTCCCGCATCTTCTCAGCTGTATCCTTTTCCATTGCTGCTATCTTAGCCTCTAAGGCTGATGCTTGTGCCCTCTCGGATGCAGCAACCTAGGTTTGTTGGGCCAACTGCTTCTGGAAGTTCTATATGTGCCCAATCAACTCATCTTTCCTCTTTTGTGCTAATTGGAGAGCCTCATCCTTCTCCTTCCTTCTTTCCTCCACTAGTGACTCCTGGCGTTTCATCTCATAGAAAACTTGTCGGAAGGCTTTCTCAATTGTGAACAAAGATTCTATGACCTGGCCATCTCTTCCTCCAATCACTAGCCGTGAGCCTCGCCATGCATCACGCATACAATGTGTCTCCACTTCCGGCCACCCTCTCATAGTGAAGCATCGTGCAAACTCTTGTTCGCACCCTAACTCAATGAATCCCCGAATCCTCTTGACTTCCTGTGCTAATACCTATGATCATCCAATCCTGAGTTGTTTGGAGATCTTCCCCACCTCCTCCATATATACTGCCATGTTGTGAAGATCCTCCACGTACCTTTAAATGGTCCCAAGCGGATCCGAAGAATCAAGTTTGGCCAGTGTGAATGTCATTCCGTCACAAAAGTCCTCTTCCTCCTCTTCCTTTGATGGGGTGGGTGCCGGTGAACTTGTCACCGCCATGGGAGACTCCTATGAAGGCCCCCCAATCTCCTGGATGGTTGTAACTGGCTGTGGCAAAAGATCATGTTGGATGCCCTGGCCAGTAGTGAAACTCTGTTGTAATTCGGCACTCTCGGCCACTCTAGGTGTGCTGCCCTCATCCTGCCTATTGTGACCAAATCACACATCACCCCATTGCAAATGGGGACCCCCTCTTTTTTGCAATTTTGAGATTGTAGGGTCTTTTAGGAAGTGTTGTTAGATCAGGTCTCCTCCACAAACTGGAAAGTGAGCCTCACCTGAAATGAGTCAAGCGAGTTAATCTCCTTGCAAACGAGAAATTAGGGAGGTCATCCGTCAAACAAGGTGTAATTGAGAACACTAAAGTCAATCCCTAAGACAGTGAAATTGACTAAGTCTGATATCCAGAAGTCTGATGTTCTGAGATCCTGAAAATTAACTAAGTTTGAAATCTGGTGGATCCTCAAAAATCTAGAATCTGCATGTTAAATCCTATGGATCCGAGACCTATCTCAAACATCCTGGAAGTATATTTCAAAAATATTTAAAGTATAGGACTTAAATATATTTTTTAAATATACTTCCACCCAGGGATCTTCACCTTCAAAATCGCGACAAATGACAAGCTCAAACCAAGGCGCAATTTAGGAGTCTGGCAATGAGTAAAGTGCGCCTTCACCATGACAAGCTCAATTTTCAACATGAAACCTTGGCGCCTTGATAGGAATGGGTGTTTTGACCCTCAAAATGACTTAAACATTCAAAAATTTGCAAGAAAATGGCCCAAGAACCCAAGGCACAAATTCACTCTTGAAGAGACCCAAATGTGCGCCTAGGTTAGATGGGAGAAAGGCATCAACCAGATGTCATCTATTTGCGCCTAGGCATCAACATGCAGTGTATCAAGACTTAGAAGATTTTGGAAAACACCAAAGGAAGTGAAGGCGCATTTAGGCCTTTGAACAACTCCTAAGGTGCGCCTAAGATAGAAGCTTGCAAAATCATCATTGTCAACAATAATTTGCGCCCAAATGGTGATTATAAGTGTCCCAACTTGGAAATTTTCAAGGATTATGCTTAGATAGTTAATGCGCAATTCTTCACCTCCAAAGCCATCAACTAGCGCCTTGAGAAAGAAGGATGGATATTGTAGAAAGAAAGTGGTGCCCTAATAGAATAAGGTCTCCTTGGCTATCTTTAGTGATTGCAATGATAAAACTTGAAGTATGAAGCCTCCTAAAACTAGGCGCAATTCCACACCCAGAGAATCACTAAAGTGCGCCTAGCCAAAACAGAGACTTGAAGCCTTCAAATTTGATCACCTTAAGGCACTTATCACTGGTGGAAACATGTTTATCACCTAGAGAAGCTAGGCGCATTTCTTCACATGTAGGAGTCAAAATGTGCGCCTAAGACTAAACATGCCTGACTTTATGAACCTTGAAGCAATTTAAGTATTAGGACTCCTCCATGAGCATACACAATGATTTGAATGCATTTAACTTGAAGTGAACACCTATCTCCAAGCTAGGCGCATATTCTCACCTGAACAGACCAATTTTGGCGCCTAAAAGAACATTGAGTTTGAGATCATAAGTGTTGGTGCCCAGGGGTGAAGTAGACTCTTAAAGGCTTTAACAAGTATTTGAAACCACTGAATGCCCAAAACAAACCCAAGTAAGTCTAGGCGCATTTTCCTATCTCCACAACCCTGAAAGTGTGCTTAAGTCAAAATATGCCTGATTTCATGAGTTTTGAGTAATTAGGGACTTCCCCTTGAGCTTATGAACTGTTTGGATTGATGAAAGTTGAAGAGAACACCTATTTGCATCAAAGCGCATTTCATCACTTGGAGAATCATCCAAGTGCGCCTAGGCAAAAGGGGACTTGAAACCTTGGAATTTGATGTCACCTTGAAGCAGTAAGTCCTCTGGACACCTATGCACTGAGTTGAAACCATAGTTTGAACAAGTTACTGTCTCCAGGATGAGGCGCATTTTCCCACCTCTACAAACCTATCTTGGCGCCTAGGAATGAAATGGTCTCTTGAGCATTCAAACAAGTAGTTGAAATCATTATAGTGCCAAAAAGCAAGCTAAGGTATGTGAGGCGCACCTTCTCACTTGTTCAACCATAAATGTGCTCCTCAAGTTGTAAAAGCATGAATCATTGATGAAGGGTCTTTGCTTGGTCAAAATGAGCATCTTTTAGCCTTGGAATGAGTTTGAAGTCATCAAATGCGCTAACTGTATGAAGGCGCACTTTTCCACTTTTGCAAACCTAAAATTGCGCCTCAATAAGAATGCATGAATTCACATCTAGGAGTTGAGCGCCTTGAGAAAGAGGGTCATTCCAGGACATGTCCAATTGTTAGACATCACAAAAATGATAAATATAAGGCCATTTGATGTTAGGTGCACTTTCCCACCTCCACAGACCCAAATGTGCGCCTAGGCTTGGAAAGGTTATTTAAATGTTTAAAGATGATTCCTTTGTGTTATAAAGTGTTTATCAAAAGATTGAAATGTTTCTTGGTATGTGTTACAGGAGCGTCAATGGATTGAAGAGTCCTACAAGGAGTAAGGCGCTTGGAACCACTTTCAAGCGAGGAATGAAGTCAAGAGGTAGTCGCTGCAGAGGAGACATCATGCTGCTACTCCAAGAGATCACTTCACGTTCATCGTGCAAGTACACTTCATCATCTACATCAAGAGAAGACATTCATCTACCAAATTTCAAGCTCTTCAATCTTCAAGTCTCTGAGAGAAGTCTCCTACTTCATGTCACCATTATCTACGCTACTCTCCGTGAAGAAGTAAAGAAGATCAACATATATCCTGCCAAGAGAAGAAGTATCACAGAGTTAGGCAAATGAGCAACATGTATCATACGCATCCGACTTACAAAAGACACAAGGCAAGATCAACAAGGATACCTTCCCAAACGTTCAAGTTCAAAGTAATCACATTCGAAAACATCACACAGATGATGCAATTTGGGAATATGCCAAAAGCAAATTGAATAAACTATTGGAATCTACAGGAGTTGCTGAGGTGGCACCTATGTGGCATGTACATTATCTTCACCAATCAAATGTTGCCACGTCATCCTTGCTCAAAGTACATTGTACCTGCATGCACAAACAAGAGGATAAGGGCGCTCCAAGGGAGAAGTCTTCCAACTCATCATCTTTATCACCTTGGGAAGCGTGCCTTCTTTCCTTCTTTTCTATGTACAAAATGCTAAAAATAGGCATAGTTGCCTTGTTGTAAAGATCTGGGCCGTTCATTCACAAATCAATCTCGGTCGTCCATTGTATTCTGGAACTCTATATAAAGGCCTTGTTGCCTCATTTGTGAGGGTTAGTAGTTAGTCAGTAGGCAGTAGTGAGTAGAGTAGAAAGAGATTCTCAAAATTCTCTTAAAGTACTTGAAGATTGTTGTAGATATTTTTCAAGATTAATGCAAAGACATTGGAGCTCGCTTGGTGCTAAGTGTTGTCTTGTGGAATAACATGGTTTCTTGTATCTTGATGAAATGGAGAGAGATGTTTCTAAGTAGATTAGAAGTAGAGTAGTAGCTCATTGATGTAATGCACGTTTGTATTGAATATTTGATCAACTCCTAGCTCATGCTTTTGACATTCATCGTTGGTGAAGTGTTGTGTAAAGCTAGTCTAAGCTTCATCATAATTTGCTAAGTTCGATTGTGGATGCTTGTTTGAGTTGCGCCGTCTAATGGGTGCTTATATGAGCTTTCATGATTTGAAAACCATTTGCTAACCTTAGGAGATTGCACCTACTCCATGTAATTGTAGGCATTCTTGGCGAAGTGGAGTTAGGTTTATTTGAGGAGTTTGTCTATTCATGCATCATCATTGCCTCATTGACCTTAGATTAGTTTCTCTAAACCCTTATCTTTTGATATTTCTTTTTAAGTTTGACTGAAGAAGTTCCATTCATTCACAGTCAAGGAGCAAGTAATTACATTCATGTTCATGAAGGAGGAATTTAGCGTAAGTCCCTTTGTGATTATCAGCAAGATCACATCCATTAAGTCCCTTTGTGATTATCAGCAAGATCACATCCATTCACTGAGTCTATCCATGTACAAGTCAAGACCTAACATCAAAGGAACCTTGAAGCGTTCTTGTTTGATCATATAATTCAGCATTCAAGAAGCTTTGATCAAGAGAGGATAGGATACTCAGTATTTTATTCTATTGTTGTGTTGTCACAAAAACATCATCAACACTGCCCCTCGGTCAAATTGTGCAAACTTGCAAAGGACTGAGTGATGGCACCTCTGGCACATCCAGTGTCAAGCCTATTGTGCTCAACCAACTGCCAATCTGTTATTCCTCTGGAGGCCCCCCTGATGGTCCTACTGGTAGTGGCAGTGGTGTGGTGAATAACTCTACTGGGGACTGTATGATTGTCCCCCATGACATCTGAGGCTCAACTGGGGCTGGCGGTGATGTGCTAATTGGTGGTGTTGGTGTACTATCCGCCACTGGTGGTGGTGAAGGTGTAGCACTTGGCAGTGATGGCGCCGCCAGTACCGACGGTGTGGTTGGTGCTAACGTTGTGACTGGCAGTGACGATGTGGCTGGCAGTGTCATAGTACTGTGTCTCTGTAATATGTGCTGGTGTCGGTACAATGAACTGTTGTGATGTAATCACACATCGCCCCATTGCAAATGGGGACCCCCTCTTTTTTTGCTTTCTCGCTTCGTTTTGCTTTGAAGTTTAGTTTTGCTCTGAGCTTGTAAGGTTTTGGTAGTGTTGTTTTGCCCATGTCTCAACAGTTTCTTGCCAAGAGGTCTATATGCCTTCATCCTGATGCATGTCATTAAGACCCTGAAAATGACTAAGTCTGATATCCTAAAAATCTTGAAAAAATGACTAAGTCTAAAATCTAGTGGATCCTCAGAAATCTAGAATCTGCATGCTAAATCCTATGGATCCAAGACCTATCTCAAACATCCTGGAAGTATATTAATAAATATTTAAAGTATAAGAAAACATATTTTCAATATACTTCCATTCAGGAAATCCAAAATTTGACTAAGGCAAGAAATTCCTCACTCCATGTCTAAACCCGCCCTACCTAGGCGGCCTTGGAATGAGCTCATGGATTTGATGTCCTGCACATGCATTTATCTAGACACCACCCTCAAATCCGCCCAAGGGAAAAGTTGTCAAATTTACAAGGTTTTGAGGACAAAGATGATCAAATTCAAAGAAATTTCATAAGTCTGAGTGATTCTAAGGCTTCACATGACACTATCCAAGCACTCCTTCCTAGCCCGCCCAGCATGGGCAGCCTCACAAGGTCCTCTTGGACATTGTCTTCACCTTCACGAGAGTCAATCCAAACGACACCCACAAATCCGCCCAAACCAAAAATGGTTAAGTTTTCAAGGTTCTTGCACAAGACACTAGGATATGATGAAATTCCAATGAAAGTTTGCAAGTTAGATAGAATCAAGGGCATTTCAAGAAAAGTTCCATGGGTCACCTCCAAACCTGCCCTTCCTAGGCGGCCTCAAGGTGCATTCATGGACTTTGTCTTGTTCCAGGTGACATTGTCCAGATAGTATTCTCAAATCCGCCCTAGAAGAAAAATGGTTAAGTATTGAGGTTTTCATGCACAAAGCACTGAGATATGATGATTAGTAAGCAAGGTTTATCAGTTTGAGTGAAGTCAAAGTTCATTCCAAGTGTCACTCCTCAACCCACCCTACCTAGGCAGATTTGGCATGAAGCCATGGATGATGTCCTCATCTCCACCAGGTGACACTCTCCAGACAACACTCCCAAGACCGCTCAGGGATGTAGGTGGCATAATTTGCAAGTTCACTTGATGAGAATGATGAAGATGACACCAAGCATTACTTAAACTCCTCCCAACCAGGATGAATCAATTGGAAAGAATGATAAAAAATCACTAAGCCTGATGTCCTGAAATCCTGAAAATTGGCTAAGTCTGAAATCTGGTGGATCCTCAGAAATATCTGCATGCTAAATCCTATGGATCCAGGACCTATCTCAAACATCCTGGAAGTATATTGATAAATATTTAAAGTATAAGAAACTCAATATCTAACTTATACTTTAACATATTTTCAATATACTTCCATTCAGGACATTTCCGATATGGCGACAAGACTTGCATTCCAAGCACACTTTCTAAACCCGCCCTACCTGGGCGGCCTTGGCATGGGGTCTTGGATTCAAGGTTGTGATCACGCACTTTCTCTATCCACTGCCTCCAAATCCGCCTTAGGGAGAGAATTTTCAAAGTTTAGAAGATATTTTCAGTGAGTTCAAGACAAAATCCAAGGGTGGTATCCCAACCCGCCCAGCTTGGGCGGCTTCATAAGGTGTTTATGGATGATGTCTCCACCAGGTGACACTCTCCAGACAACAGTCCCAAACCCGCCCAAGGAGAAAAGTAGCTAAGTTTATAAGGTTTTCTAGCATAAAGCACTAGAAGGTGGTGAAATTCTAAGAGAAACATGAAAGTTGGAAGCATCAAGTGAGTTTCAAGTTGAAATCCACATCATCCTCCTAAACCCACCCTACTTGGGCGGCCTCAAGAGGCTCTTGTGGACTATGTCACCTCCCACATCAAATACTCCAGACAGTACTTCCAAACCCGCCCTAGGAGAGATTGTGCAAATTTTGAAGTGTTTCAACACAAAACATAAAAGGTGATGAAGTTTGAATGGAAAACTTGAAGGTTTGAAAGCACCAAGTGACTGCTAAGTTAAAATCCAAAGGTCACCTCTAAAGTCGCCTTACCTAGGTGGCCTCAAGAGGTCCTTGTGGATTATATCATCTACCATATGAAGCACTCCAAACATTACCTTCCAAGCCGCCCAGGGTGAAGAATAACACAAATTGCAAAGTTAGTTTGATGAGTATGATCAAGATGACACCACAAGAAGGAGATAGTCAAGTTGAAAGAGTAAGAAGTTTCTAAGTGACAAAAATCCAAGACCTACTCTCAAACCCGCCCTACCTGGGCGGCCTAGAGAGGTAAGTCTGGAATATGATGTCTAAACGCTACAACTACTCCATCCCAACTCTCCAAACTCACTATGATGCTTCGTACTCATGCAAGATCACTCAAGAAGAGGGAAGTTGGTGAAAATTTCAAGTCATGAGGTAAAATCCAAACTCTATCACCAAGGTTGCCCTTCCTAGGCACCCTAGACACCTGAGCATGGAGAGTGTGTTGTACTCCTCAAGATCATTCCTAAACTCCTCCTAACAATGATGAATCAATTGAAAAACAAGGAAAATCACTAAGTCATGCAAATGGAGGGAAGAGTGTCAAGGTCAAGATAGAGAGTATTCACATTGAATAATCCTCACAACCCCTCCAAAGTCGCCCTTCCTAGGCGGGT
This sequence comes from Cunninghamia lanceolata, assembly GCA_027924645.1. Lineage (NCBI taxonomy): Eukaryota > Viridiplantae > Streptophyta > Pinopsida > Cupressales > Cupressaceae > Cunninghamia > Cunninghamia lanceolata. Next base: position 1,536,478 of record BSBN01000925.1, on the reverse strand, counting down.
TTCACCAAAACATGTGGATAGAATCATCAAACATCTTAAGTTTACCTTTCAACTTCACACAGACACCTTAAAAATGGCTAAGTCTTGATGAAGTTGGAGAGGAAGGCCATCAAAAGGAGGAAATGAACATTGAATGAAGTTTAAGTTTAAAATCCATATGCTACCTCGAACCCCGCCCATGCTAGGCGGTCTTGAGCCCTTCATCCGGACAACATCATGTCATTCACATGACATCCTCCACCTGTCGCCTTCAAACCCGCCCAAGGAGAAAGCTTACCAAGTTTACAATATTTTAAGTTCAAGTGCAAGGAGATCATGAAGTTTTGATGAAAGTTCATAGGTTTGAAGGTATTTGAATGCATTTTGAGGAAAAGTCCAAGGGTCACCTCCAAACCCACCCTTCCTAGGTGGCCTCAAGAGGTGCCCATGGACCCTGTCTCATCCACAACACACCCTCCAGACAACACTCCTAAAGCCGCTCAGAGTAAAGACAATCAAATTTGCAAGAAGAAATCAGTGAACTGATGAGATGAAACACTTCATGGGTGAAGCAATCAGGTCTAGAAAAGGTGTAGAATGCTCTAAGTGACAAAATCCTTACTAGCTATCCAAACCCACCCTTCCTAGGCGGTTTTCATCATGACAGGTGGACAACATCATCACTCAGTATCCATGATGTATTGGTTAAGTCTTAAGAGTTTGAAGAGTTGGAGAGAAAGGTCTTCAGGAGGAGATGAATGAGCAAAGTGAAGAAATCCGTAAACACCCTTAGGACTATCTTGTCAAGAGACTCCCACCTTCATGCACCTCTTTTACATGAAACACTCCATACATTCACTCTACATCCGCCCATGCTTTCCAAGAGTTTTACATGTTATTCAAGGAGGTTAAAACATCAATAACACAAGCAAGGGTTTCTATATTGTCAAAATCAAGCTAAAAATCACTAAGTTATGAAAATCCTTACACCTCCTCCAATCCCGCCCATGCTAGGCGGCCTTGAGCCCTTCATCTGGACAACATCATGTCATTCACATGACATCCTCCAGACAACACCTCCAAACCCGCCTAGCATGGGCGGCCTAGAGAGGAGGTCTTGGATTCAATCCATATCCACGCGAAACTCTCCACACAGAGCATTCCAAACCGCCCAAGGAGATGAGTGTTATAAAAACTTGCAAGTAAATGTCAAGAGAGGTGATTACAATGAAAATTTTCAAGGTTGAATTGCATGTTGAAGCAAAGCAAGAGCATTTTTGAGTAAAATCCACATGGCATCCTCCAAACCGCCCTACCTGGGTGGCCTAGGGAGGTGAGCATGGAATCAAGTGTTTAAACACTCATGTCACTCATCATTTGCCTACCAACTCCACCCATCTGCTTCCACACACATGCAAGTCCAATAAGGAGGTGAAAATCATTAAAAATCATAAGTATTGGAGTCAAATCCACACATCACCTTCAAGGCTGCTCATCATAGGCGGTCTCCACCATTGCACATGGAGAATACCTCAAATGCCATTCAGATCACTTCTTGACTTCACTCAAATGAAGGTAATTTACATGAAGAACATGAAGAGAACACTAAGTCATGCTAAAGAGTCATCAAAAGAACATCAAATGAAGTCTAAGTGATGAAATCCACTCACCACCTCCTAGCCCGCCCTTCCTAGGCGGCCTTGACCACCTTGCATGGACTCCATGTCCTTCACAATACACTCTCTGGATGACACCCCTAAACCCGCCCAGCCTGGGCGGCTTTCACACCTTGACATGGAATTCACATCAAATAATCCATACTACCCCTCTAAACCCGCCTAGGCACTTAGGCATGGATTTCATGCGAAAGGATATGTTTTGAAATGTCATTTTTTTAATCCCACATGCATAAGATGAATGTAATTTGTTATTGAAAATCCTTTATATCAAGTCTTAATTTGATGTGTTTCTTTTTGTAGGTGATGGAGGATCCAAGGAGGTGAATGGCGAGAGCTCATACATGAGAAGTTTGGAAGGCGGAGGAAAGTTGCTCAAGTTTGTCATTATCACCACATGGAGGAGAGCTCCTGCATCAAGTTCATCTTACTTTGAAGACTTCGTAGACATCAACGCCACGCATGAGGAGTCATCATCCAGAGTTGTCTACTTCATGTACATCCATCATATGCCAGTCTACTACAAGAAGTCACGCACAAGACATCTTCCACCTCAACACTCCATGAGTCAATGCAACTATCTAGAGGCATGATCCTGCAAGAACATCACAAGATGAGAGATGAGCATGATCATCAAAGTGATCCATGAGTTACATCAAAGACAACAAGAATAAAATATTCTAAGTGAACATGAGGTGAACCAGACCAGTTCGTTTGAAGATGCTGAGGTGGCACATACACATCATCAAGCCAATCACATTCTGCCATGTCATTCATTCAAGAGGGACCACCATAAAGATGCTCCAAAGATGCTTATCACATTGGGAAACGTGCCTTCATTGCCTCTTTCATGTTCTAAAAATGGCAAATTTTGTAACAAACTGCCTTGTCTCAATCTCGGTCGTTGATTGCTAAATCAATCTGAGCCATTCATTGTAATTCTTGAGCTCTATATAAGGCTCACTACTCTCATTTGTAATGGGGGACATTATTAGAATTCGAAGATCATTAGAGGGACATTAGAAGAGAATCATTAGAAGTAGAGATCAAGTAGGAGTAGAGTAGAGCGGGAGCTCTTCGAAGTCATGAAGAGAGACATGAGACTGTTGTAATCACACATTTCAAAAGTAATACAAGCTCATTGTTGTTGTTTTGCATGGTGATCTTGTGGCTTTGAAATGTTAGTATGGTTTCAAGTTCTTGAATATGACGGAGATGCGTTTCCAAGAAGCTTAAATAGTAGGGTAGATAAAGTTCATTGATGTGATGTATATGCTAAAAATATTTGATGAACTCCTCCTTGGTTCATACTTTTGATGGTTTGTCGCTAGCAAGTCATCGTGCAAAGTTAGCCTGAACTACATTTGCTTAAGTTTGATTGTGAATGCTCGTTCAAACTGCACCAGTTGTGGGTGTTTGGATGGAGGTTTACAGTATGAAAATCATTGAGTTACCTTTGGAGATTGCACCTGCTTCGTGTAACTGTTGGTTCTCATGGTGAAGCGGAGTAAGGTTACACGAGGAATTTGTCTATCGTAGCATGTGCATTATATTATTGTTCTTAGATTAGAATCCTCTCAACCCTTTCTCTTTTTCCATTTTCTTATAATCAATTTAAGAAGTTCCATTTCATAAAGAGGAAGTAACTTGTTTGAATGGAGTGAGGTGACAATTCTACGTAAGTCCCTTTGTGACACAGCAAATCACATCACACCACCGAGGCTATCTGTTGCAAATCACATACAAGTAACCTTGAAGCGTTCTTGTTTGATCACGTAATTTAGCATTCGAGACACTTTGTTCGAGAGAGGATAGAGCACTTGGTGTTTTATTCTAATGTTATTGTCAAGAAAACATCATCAACATGAACGATGCTGGCCGAAGAGGTGGTACTACAATAGCTTCCTCCACGTCCATCTCTCGTCCTACCTCTGCATCTCCTGCAAGCGACACCTCCTTCATCCCCTCAATATCCCTTGTCGCTACTACTGCCATTGTCCTTGTTCTTGTTACTCTTCTTCTACCGACGAATCACTTTCGGATGAGGATTGGCCACTCTGTTCTTCCTCCTCTTTCTCTTCCTCTTCCTCTTCTTCGCTGTCGACTGATGCTCCTCTCTGTTTTCTCTTCCTTGGCCGCTGTGAGGATTCTTCTCCATGGGTAGTATCTAAGCCTTTCCAATAGAAGGCTGTGGGCCATCCTGGGTTTACCTGTGATGCTGGCTCCAATCTACCCCATTTGTCTGCTGGTACCTAAGTATGGACAGCATCTAGAAAAAGTGTGATTGCATGCTGTGTCATGTAGAATACCTTGTGTGACTGTGTCAAGAATTCTTTGATCCTCTCTGAGAGAGATTTGGCCTAATTGTATATTTTTCCCATGCTCAGCCCTATCATGTAATCCACCATCCAGATGGCAATGTCTGATGCTCGACTTGCACCAGTTAGTCTACACTTCATCAAATCTAGAATGCGCTTCTGAAATATCCCACCCCAGATAGGATATTTACTTTCTAGATTTTGCCTATCTGTTTTTATTTGTTTTATGGTTTTCTGATATATTTGCAATGTTTGATACAACAATATAATGCAACAAAATAGAAGATATTGCAATAATAATTTTCAGCTCGAAAACTGAACATTACATAGGGAATACACAACTGAAAATTCCAGATTTTTATATCAGCTTAGATACTCATATTTTCACAAAATATTGACAACCCAGTTCATAAAATATCCCCTATTATCCAAAACAACAATCCCCAGAAAATTTACAAGAGATATGAGCGAAAAGGCAAAGACCCGGTTCATAGAATAGCTCGAAACCAATTACAGAAACATACCCATATTTATTTCTTCAAGTGAAAGTACTGCTGTCATAAACCAGCTAAGGTCTGGTAGTGAAAAAGCTACAAAATGCAATATATTTCAATGGCTGCTCTCACATAATGAATGTAATGTCTGCTGCAAGTTTCCAACGCCTCCAAACAAGGTAGAATGACCCCAAACAGCCAAGCGACTCTCCTCCAAGACTCCCACGTCCAAATCAACCTGTATGACCAGCCTAAATTGGTATGGCCAGCAAGAGAAAAGAGGTCAGAAGTCCATAAATCTCCTCCAATCAATGTCAATCTGCCAATAAAACAATCCTCTGTTGTCCTCAATCAATCTGCAAAAGATATGTGCAATTATATCCACAAACCCTCATCAAACTATATCAAATTAGCGCAAGTGCAAACACTGAATGTATTTGCCTCTTCAAGCACCCTTGGATGGTCTTTCACACCTACAGAATGATGTTACTGATGGAAGTTTTCGTTCCCAACAGCCTTGGTTTCGAATCTCTCCAAAACCCTCAAACTCATACAAGAGCAAAAAGCCAAACAATGAATAATCCAAACATATCAAATGAATTGCCTTTTTCTTTCTTATATTTCCTCAAGAGGGTCGATTCACTTTTGGAGGGAATAATTTATTTAAAATCACTTTCTAATATTTCCCAAGGTGGGTGCCCAACTCCATGACTTAAGTGACTTTAATAATATTTTATTTTTTTGACACTTAGCCATTATAACCCAAAGTCCAATATTAAAATAATATTAATAATTTACGGACTTTAAAACGAAGGCCCAAAGTAACTTGGAATTCAGTGATCTATAGACTGTTGGAAAGGTCTCGCCAAGACGCTTCATCTTCAACATTGAAAATCTCGAAATGGACAGAAACCCTAATTTGCCAAAAATAGCAAGTTCGGGCCCAAGCAAGCAAAACCACCTCAGAAAATGCCAAACTGAAGATCATACTGAAACCAAGCCAACATCCACTCAAATATTGACCAACCCATCCAAGTTACTGCCAACAAAGGTTCCCTAACTAGGCTGGTTAGTCTACGGGAACTCAATAATAGACTAACTCCTCAACTGTCTATCTGGGCTAAAAAGGGGACATTACAACTTCCATTCGAGGGTTGCCAAAAGATTTTTCCGTAACCCTCGGTTCCCTGAACTCCAAATGTTGTCCTCCTTTTGGCTGAGGTCACTCCTGCATACTCTTCATATGATGGCCTCCTTGTGTTGTTGAGTCATTCTGCCAGGCTTCGTGATACCCGAACTAGTTGCTAGAACATCCATGACCCTGGCAAAATCCTATGGACAGAATGATACTATCACTGCACAATCTCTATAGTCCACTATCGATTTGTTGGAGTGCCCGCAATAATTCTCTACCATCGCCTTTAGGTAGGGTTTGAACTCTCGAGCATTGAAGTAGGGCAGAAAGACGGCCTTGTCAACCTGAGCGTGTCTTAATGCCACCTTCAGCACATGATCATCCTCTGTATTTTTCCACCATTGTTTGCATTCGTTGTCGGTTAAACTCTCCCAGGCGATGGCATGTACTCCAATTTCCGTGTTCATTCTCTTCTTTTCCGATGCAATCTTCGGCCTGTAATGGACCACTTTCTTCCCTTTGTCCATGTTGCACTTTCTCGATAATTTCCGGGACTGGTATTTGTATGCTGGAAAAGATGTTATTGAAAAACCATGATTGCAATTTCCACTTCTTCCCCGATAGAAAATTCTAGCTAGCTTTGTACAGCGGTAGCTTCCCACACGCACGACCAATGTCCCCTCGTATGTCTAGCAGTATGGCGGTTCACTTTTATAAAGCCTCAAGTTGTACGGCCTTGCACGAGAACTAGTTCTCACGACAGCCGAGTATCCAAGTTGTACGGCCTATGATCCACTTCTCCTTCGTACGGCGCAGAAACCCCTCTTCCAATCGTCAAAAACCCCTATTCCAATGTACGGCCCTTTCTCCACTTTTAGTCGTATGACTTGTTGATGATTGTTTTTAGACAAGTCAACAATAGAGTAAAACACTAGAGTATCCCACTCTCTCTTGAATAAAGCTCTTCAAAGGCTGAACTATGTGATCCAGTGAAGTAACTCCAAGGTTCCTTTTATGATTCGTGATGGGTTAAACTCAGTGATTACATGTGATCTTGCTGATAATCACAAAGGGACTTACATTAGACTTCTTCATACTTCACTTAGCTAATCTCTCCTTCAGTGTGGATGATATATATACAAGACTTCAATGATAAAGAAAATGAAAAAGGTAAGGGTTTAGGAAAACTAATCTAAGATCAATGAAGTAATGATGATGTATAAATAGACAAACTCCTAAATAAACCTAACTCCACTTCGCCAAGGATGCCTACAACTACATGAAGTTGGTGCAATCTCCTAAGGTTACGCGAATGGTTTTCAAATCATGAAAGCTTATGTAAGCACTCATAAGACGGCGCAGCTCAAACAAGCATCCACAATCGAACTTATACAAATAAGGCTCAGACTAGCTTTACACAACACTCCACTAGCGATGGATGTTAAAAGCATGAGCTAGGAGTTGATCAAATATCCAATACAAACATACATTACATCAAAGAGCTTCTAATCTACTTTTAATCTACTTTGAAACATCTCTCCACTTCATTAAGATACAAGAAATCATGTTACTCCACAAGACAACACTAACACCAAACAATGTTCCAATGTCTTTGCATTAATCTTGAGAAATATTTACAACTTCAAGTCCTCTCAGAGAATTTCGAGTCTCTCTCCTACTCTACCTCTAAAATCTAATGACTACTCTCTAATCTCTATATGTTACAAATGAGGCAACAAGGCCTTTATATAGTGGTCCAGAATACAATGAAAGGCTTAGATCAATTCGATGGCCAAGGGCTCAGATCATGCCACCTCAGTAGGTAGTTACAACAACTTTCTATTTTTAGTACAAAAGAGAGGCAATGAAGGCACGTTTTCCAATGTGATAAGGATAAGATGAAATCATTTAAAACATCTTCCACATAGGCGTCTCTTTGGCTTCTTTTATTAAATGATACATTGAATGCAGTTGAAATGATGTGGCAGACTGTGATTGGCTTGATGATGAATGTCTGCCACGTAGGTCCCACCTTAGCTTATTCCCAAACTGCATCATCTTGTGACAAATGTGATTGCTTTGAATGAACTTGAATTTGGGATGTAACTTGTAGATCTTGCCTTGATCTTGAATTGTAAACTGGATATATGATAGGTGTTGCTTCATTTGATTTAACACTGTGATGTTTCTTCTTCTTGTAGGATGTAATTGATCTTCTTTGAATATATCGTCTTGAAGAGTAATGTATATGATGATGCTGCCTCCTTCAACATGTAAGAGTAGATGATGATGATACTTGATTCATGATTAGAAGTAGGATCTCTCTTGGACTTGAAGATTGTAGAGTCTTGAAGCTTTGGATGGATGAATGCCTTGGAACATTTGATGATGGAGCATATGAAACTAGATGTGAGCCTCTTGGAATGATGCTTCCTCTACAACTTGAAAGTGATTCAAGCACTTGCTCTTGATGATCATGATTTAGTTGATGAAATGCTTCCTTGAAGATGATGATGATTCTTCCTTGAAGGTTGAAAGAACTTGAAGTAGAGTGGATGCCTTTGGAAGTCTTGATGAAGATGATGTCCTTTGGATGGATGTCTTCTAGATGATCTTAACATGATGCCAAAGAATTCCAACACAAGGATGATGAAAGGTTCCAATTCAATGATTCCTGAAGGAGGCAGTTTGGAGTAGCTACATAATGCCTTCTTCTTGTGGACTACTTCTTGACTTCCTTCCTAGTATGAAGGTGATTCCAACCCTCGGCTCCTAGGATGATTTCCTAGCTCCTGCAACACAAACAAGGAAAGAGACAACATCAATCCTCTTGATAAACAATTGGTTTCATAATACATAAGAATCATTCAACACTCTTATCATCAAATAGACTTCACTTTATATATGTCAAGGATTTCAAACATAAAATGATGATATTTCTAAAAGAACCTACTTAAAAGACTATCCTATGCAAACTCTAACATCAGGCGCCGCATATCACACTCAAAACAAAGCCTTTCTCTTTGGCGCATTAGATCAGGACTTTAAATCCTCTTGAGGTCATGGCGCACTAGATCATGATTTTGATCCTTGATTGATGTTTCTTGAAAGGGCGCTGTGGTTAAAGGTTTTGGATCCTCATTCACTAAACTTATCATTGGCGCTTTGGATTGAGTTTTCAAAATCAGATTTTAATATCTTTCATGAGTGGCACAAGGGTTAAGTTCTCGAGATCCTAATCTTTAGAAGTTACTCACAAAACTTGCCTCTAACTTAAAACAAACTCCCTTTTGGCCTTTGGCGCATCACTTGAGGGTTTTGAGATCTTCTTACAATTTCATGAATCTGAGTTTTGGATACTTCTACCTTATCCACCTTGGCGCACCAATTAAGGTTTTGCATCTCCCTTAAAATTTGTTCTAGACTTCAGTTAAACTTCCTCTACAAGGTGGCGCAGTAGTGTAGTATTTTTATAGCTCCTTAAAAAAGTCTTTGAAACTTGCATAAAGCCCTTACCTTGAGGTGGCGCAGTAGTGTAGTATTTTTATAGCTCCTTAAAAAAGTCTTTGAAACTTGCATAAAGCCCTTACCTTGAGGTGGCGCAGCAGTTCAGGGATTTGGATCCTTATCAAATGAGTCTCATTTTCTTACTCTCCTATCTGACCTTAGGCGCATCACTTAATGATTTTTAGATTCTTATCTTATTCGAAGGACGTAGAGTGCCTTAGATCAAACCTTAAGTTCCTCTTCAAAGGGCAGCGCATCAGATAAGGCTTGAGGGTTTCTTTCAAATGATTCTACAACTTAACTTCGTACAACATCTATCCCAATCTTGAAGAGCGCAGTACTTGAGACATTTTGAATCCTCATGAGACTCTTTAAATGTTTTGACCTCCTTTAGTGAAGTGGCGCACTAGATAGAGATCTTAGTGTCTCCTTAAAATTTGCTTCAAAGATCTTAAAGTTGGCGCTTTAGTTTGAAAATTTGAAAGACTCTACAACTGAATTTCCCCCTTTACCCTTGGCGCATCACTTAATGATTTCTGACTCTCCTTTCTCTTGGAAGACTTAAGGCACATTAGATCAAGTGTTTGGAGTCTTCTACTAGCTTTGAAAAACTAAATCTCTTACTCACTCTTAGCGCAGCAGATAAGGTTTGGAATCCTTATCTCAGCTAAGCACATTGGTTAGCAAATTGGATCCCTTCTTAATACTCATCAAGGCAGCGCATTGGTTAGAAGATTTGGATCCTTCTTAAAAGTCTGACCTCCTTTACAAAGTGGCGCAGCAGATCAGCAATTCATGTTCTTCATAGCATCAGCGCAGCAGATAAGGAAATCAGAATCCTCTTCTCACCTTCAAACTCATTGAAACCTCTACTTCATCTTCATGAACATGGCAAATTGGATGAGGCGCTTTGGATGATAGTTTTGATCTCTCCTTAAAATGCTTTCAAAACTTGATCTTAAATCCCTCCCATAGGGTGGTGCATTGGTTAGAAGTTTTGAATCTTCTTGAAAAATGACCAAAAACCTTAAGTCAAACCACCTTTAACAACGCATTGGTTGAGCATTTCAATCTCCGGTTGAAATCTTTTGTTTGATGATCAAAAATCCATTCATGTTGGCGCATTCGATCAAGACACATTGGTTCAAGATTTTGTTCTCTAGTTGGAAGCGCATTACTTGAACATTTTGCGCCACATCCAAGCCTTGGCGCACTAGATCAACTTTTTGCGCTCTGGAGTAGTTAGCCGTTTTTTTAGGGTCCTCAGAGCAAAGGTATATTGAAAAATATATTTAAGCATAAGTTGATATACTTTAAATATTTTTCAATATACCTTTCAGGATGTTTGAGATAGGTCTCGAATCCACCGGATTTAACATGCAAAATCTAGAATTTGGAGGATCCTCCAGATTTCAGACTTAGTCAATTTTTCAGTGTTTCAGGATTTCAGGCTACCAAACTAAGTCTTTTCAGGATCTCAAACATACATCAGGATTAATCTCAATGTTCATTATTTGGATGGAATTTGATCAAGACTCTTCATTACTGCAAGTTCATGTTCCAGATAAGACCTCCAGTTATAAAGCAAAACTTCTAGGAGAGAGACTTCTTATTGGATTGGCAGAGGAAACGAACCTATGACATCATCCAAAACTAAATGCAAAGCATCGGAGCTCAAAAAAAGGAGGTCCCCATTTGTAATGGGGCGATGTGTGATTTGGTCACAACACGACTGTTTCACAAAAATCCTCCACTTCGTATGGCCTGCAATTAGTCTCATAAGGCTAACAACCCGCTGGATATCCCAACTCGTACGGCCTTAATGATGTTCTCTACAGATTGACTTTATTGTACTTATGAACAGGTCGTATGGCTGCACCACAGTCTAGTCGTATGAATGACAAATCTCCTTTTTCAATCATACGGTTAGGGCTACAGGGTGGTGTGGCTCCTTATTTTCTTCCTCCTGACGATTCCCTCTTCTGACGATGGGGTGGAGTTGTATTGGCATACGACCTTAGTCGTACGACCTCAGCCATACAACCTCAGCCGTACGACTCCTTATTTTCTTCCTCCTGACGATTCCCTCTTCTGACGATGGGGTGGAGTTGTATTGGCGTATGACCTTAGTCGTATGTCCTCAGTCATACGGCTGAGGTGGTACGGCTGAGGTGGTACGGCTAATGCCGTACAGCCTGAGTCGTATGATTACTCTCTTTTTTTTTCTATATTTTTTTTCAATTTTTTTCACTTTTCTATTTTTGTTTCTTTTTTTTTTCTTTCCCTATTTTACCTGACCTGGCAGGCTTCAAGGTGGCTTCATTTTCCTCCAAAATTTCAATTTCAGTCATGTGGCGAAAACTACACTCCATATATTTCTTCCGCAGACAGTCGTTCGAACAACATTGATTAATCTCTTCCAGTTCGAATATTTGATCAACTATTACGGATGGATTGTTCATACTCCTTAGATTCCATCCCATTGGTTCTTGAACCCATTGAAATGTCTTGCCATTTGCGTTCATTCTAACATTCTTGCTTCTGTATTTGGCTTTCCAAATTTGACTTTTAGGAAGCGATTTACCAAGTGCTCCACCTAGCCTATCTTTTTCTCTTAATTCCCAGATTTCATCATAATAGGTTGACCATTCGACAATGAACATGGTCTCTGCTAGGTACTTCCTACTTGGAATTCTAATTTCTTTTGTTAACAAAAATTGAAACTTACCCAGTACCTTATTACATTCCTTTATCCATTGCGTCCATGCCTTCTCCTCTTCATTGATTGTCTTCATATGCCCATAAACCACTATCATCATCGACTACGCCTTCACGTATTCCAATTTGTAGTGTTCTAGGTCCAAAGAATCCAGTCACAGGTTCGAATTGTGTGCTTGCAAAAAACATTCCATTAATCTTATTTATTGCCTCTACTTCCCCATATTGGTTCTTCACTGCGTATCCTAGCATGTTTACTTGTAATGGTTCTTCCCTTCTCTCCTTGTAGATTTTCAACTTAGACTCGTTGATAGGATCCTTTAGCACTGTTCCATCCAAACTTTCCAATTTGATTGTCCCATTTTCTCTCACTTCATGGATCCTAAATGGTCCCAACCACCTCGTTTTAAACTTGCCTAGCTTCAGTTCGTTGCAACCGTTATACTTTAGGACTAACTGTCCTGGCTGGAAGTTTGCTCGTCGTAGGTATTTGTCATGCCAGTACTTTCTCCGCTTCTGCATCATCTCAGTCACCCATTGCGCCATTACTCGTCATTCGTCCAATTTGTTTAACTAAAACAGCCTTTCCTTCAAACTCTCTGTATCCCCAAGCCTGTTCTTGACTGCTATTCATAGACTTTGTAATGTCCCCTTTTCACAAATCAAAATTTCTCAACCTTGTTCACAAATTTCAACTTGCAAAAGAGCACATTAGTACACTAAATCCTTGGATATTTGAAATATTCAAAAACATAGAATATTGTAATTATAACTTCGATGATCAACATCAATTATCATTTCATATCTTATTTCATATTCTTATGATCACTATCAATTCACATTCTTTAAGACTATCTTATACTCCTTTTCATTAAGTATTTCACATGTTCTTTCTTAAGTTCTCTATTCTCATATATTTCACTTTCTCTACCATGACAATTCACATGCTCTATTATTTAGTCATGATCTCTATCAATATATATTTCATACTTTCTAACTCTTTCTCATATGTTACTCATTAGCACCATATGGGAGAGATGAGATGAACCTTTCTACTATCCACCATGGGGCTCTAATATCTCCTATCCTTAGACTCAAATAGTAACCTTGGTACTCTTAGAGTCAAGGCCTCTATGAGATTCCTTGGTACTTATGATGCCTTACACCATGGTAGTCAAGGCCACTAAATCACCTATGCTTTGCACTATGGGTACCTTGTACCATCATGTGACAAAGGCCTCTATGTGATTACTATCCTTTGCACTATGGGTACCTTGTACCAGCATGTGACAAAGGCCTCTAAATACCCATGAATGGCCTCTTAGGCATTTCATTCTCATGCTTTCCCATATGAAGGAAATGGGGTATAACATATGACTAATTGCATATAAAATCAAGTTCTAAGAATAATAACATGCAAAAGAAATGTTAAACATGCAAAAGGAAATATCAATGTGCAATCATACCTGAATATCACAAGGCTGTATACTCTGATTCAATCCAATGATATCTTTAAATGTGAAAGGATTAGAATTCAGATTTGATGATGGCTTATTGATACTTCTTGTTTGCAGCGGTTCTCCTCTGTATAATAATGCTTTAGAGTCTTCTACAACAGGTCTGATAATATTCAATGGCTGGAAATATATATTTAGAAATTGTAATTATTTAATGCTTTAATCTTCCAAATTGTATCTCTGCATATGTATATCCTTGATTGCTAGAGGCGAGTAGACTTCTATATCTAATGAATGCTTATAACTTTTGATCTATTAAGGTTCAATGTTGTTCGCTGCCAACTTGCTGTTCTTCTTATGAACGATTTACACTTTCAAATATGATCGATAAATGCCAACAATTACTTCTTGGTGAATAGTCTTTTATAACTGATGATTATCTTCGAAGGTCTGCTGCTGTGTATTGGTGATTAATTATCTATGTTTGCTGGTCTGATGTCTTTCCAATTGATTTCATCATGTCTTAAATATCCTTTTGAATCGGCACCTCTTGGAATCGAATGTATCTCTTGGAGGGATCGAAGCCTCTTAATAATGATCATTATTAGTTTAGTCTTGATCGGCCCTCATTAGCAAATTTGTCTTTTTTCTGATTTTGTCTTATTCATTTTTGTCTTATTGTTAATTCATCCTTATTCTTGTTTTGTCTTTTCTTTTAAGCCTCAAATTTGTGTAAGTGTAGGAAGGTAGAGAGAATAATTATCAATGCTTAGTCTTTTCCAATCTTTAATTGGAAAAACATCGGATCATCACAGGCCTCCCCTCTTGAAATTGCTTGTCCTCAAGCAATGTCTAAACCCAGAGATTGGAGTATTTCTTCTCCTTCCCAAGTAGCATCATCATCGGGCAAGTTTTTCCATTTGATGAGGTACTCTGTAATAGTTTGGTTTCTTAATCTTCTTTCTTTGGTGATTAGAATTTTCTCGGGTTCCAAGGTCAATTGTCCCTCACATAATTCCTTAGGTAACCCTCGATCCATCAGAGAGAAGATCCATGTTAAAGTTCATGCACACAATTATATATGAAATATAAGTCATAAATACATGTAGTACAAGAAGCTTTCAAAGCTTATACACTTAATACTCGAGGTATATGAAGCATGAAGCATAAACATAGTATGTGATAAATGAGTATATGCACGTAATACATGAAACACATAGCATACACTTGATACACAAAGCATGAAGCATACAAAGTATATGCAATACATAAGGTATGATGCATGCAAGTATACATACGAATATGAAGTATACACGAATACAAGTAAGTCATGTAGTGTGCATTTGAACATACAAAAGTCATGGAGTACACACCGAATACACGCAGTCATAAAATATACAATTGAATACAAGTCATAAAGTATAAGTCATAGAATATACACTCAAATGCAAATACAAGGCATATGCAATCACAATCATACAAATACAAGTGATAGAGTATACACTCAAGGCATAGAGTCACACACTCAAATACAATCATAGAGTATGCACTCAAAATACAATTTCAATCATACTCAAATATAGGTCATAAAATATACACTTGAATACAGATACAAGTCACAAAGTATGTCATGTTCCGATATCGAGGTATTGTTTAAAGATTTAAACATCATGACAAGATAGAGAAGTCACTTCTAATGTTGAGCATGTATATAATAATATTTAATGCATAAATATTATTTTATATAATATACTTATTATATTTATAAAATAATATATTTATGTAATAGCATTGTTATTATCATCAATATAAATATAATATTAATGAAAATATTATATAATATATTTGAATATAATATATATTATATAAATATATATAATAATTGAAATATTATTATAAATATATTTATTAATATAATATAAATATTATATATTATTATTATATTTATATTATATATTATTATTATAATCTAATAATATGATTTAATTTGATGTAATATATTAAATTAGTAATAATAAATATAATGATCGGGCCTCTTTAATAAGTCCCGATCCATATAAGGATGATATTAACAAAAGATGGAAAGGTGTGACGATTTATTATTGAGACCTTTCGTGGTCTTTAAAAGGCCCAATCTACATCCATTTTGGGCATCGATCAGCAAGAGAAGTACGAGAGATTTAGAATAAGGAAGATCTGCATTTTAATATAAATTATTAAGGAATTGGTAATCGTTGAAACTAAGGTAATATCTTATCATATAAAGGGAGCTTGGTAATGTTATACAGATTTGTGTTTTGAAATATTGGTATTGCTACCTAATAGGGAACAAAGTCTGACAAATTAGTTCAGTCAGCATTTGCAAGTTCAAACATTGTTGAAAGTGGATTGTGGACCCCACCATATAGGCTCATCTTCAATAATAAGTGAAGTCTTCAATGGAAATGAATCACAGTTTATATTTGATGCTCTACATGGTATAAAAGATTTGTTTATGAATGAAATTAAAAATCTGAAGGGTGACATGGGATTTATGTTCTACTGACAGCAATGGGAATTAAATTAGAAGGCAGCAATTTGCATTGGGTTTAGGACAGATTATCTATGAAGGTGCAGCATGCATCACAAGGAATATATATGAGGAATTGAGAATGAATATAAGAAACAGATATAAAGAAATAAAAGAATACTCCTAGGTCAGACCAAAGAATATCATCATCCAGCAACACAGTAATATATATATATATCGAAGAAGTATCCTTATTTATCTCTGCACAAACAGTCATAAAGAATATTATACCAATATCAGATCAACTCAGCATAGCATTATTCAGGAAGGTGCATAACACAGTAAACTCTATACATATCAATCAAAGAATCGTGGGAGTCCTGTCTGCTAATAGGAAATAGATATAAGAAATTAATCAGCAATCCATGACCACATCAAAAACATCTGCAGTTGGAAAGTCAACCAGAAGCAAAGCATAATATATATTTCTGTGTAAATACTTAACTTCAATCAGCAAATAAGTCCATAACCAAATCAATTGGCATAAAGTAGATACTCTGCATAATTCTGATCTGTTATCAAAGATATTACAGCAAGCATTATAAGAAGACTTTCCAACAGCAAACAGCCATTCTTGCATGCTCCAGTAATCGAACTGATATAATACCACAGGTATGACAGTACATTGTTTCCCTTGCTTGTATTAATGTTCAGTATAACACTGCATTTATTTACAGCCAGTTCTGAGCAATATAATTCATTAACCACATATGGGATCAATGAAGGGTGACATGTCTAGTGTATCATTCATAGGCAATGTATTGGTCTTGGCTACCTAGAGTACCAAGAATCCTCACGGATGCCTTAGCTTCAAGAATACACCAAGTAGTTCTTGAATAAGGATGGGAGACAAACATAGCCTAAGATGAACAACAGCATGCTACACCCTATCGACCCCATATGGTGTTAAGGAATAGTTTGTAAGTTATAGATAAGAAGTATATGTTGATAAGATCATAAAGATAGCATGTGAAATGTCATGATAAATGGTGAACAATGAACATATGAATTGCATAGTGTAACAGTACCAATAGCTGACTGTGATAGCATGAAATCATTATAAATTATGAATTGTTTACATTGCAATCAGTTTAGTTAGATTATGTAATGAGTATGAAATATTTATGTGCATTTTCATTATAATGAACTAAGGAAAGAATACAAAGAGTATAAGTACATAAAAGGCATGAATTCCTAAAATAGAGGAAGGCAATAATGTTAATCAAATCGCCGCTATGAGGAGTAGGGAAGATTAGGGGCGGGCAATCAACCAAGGATAGGTACGGGTTCATTGGTCTAGAACACCCCTTCGAGCCCTTGTCTCAAGATGGTACCTTAGGGAGCAAGAGGTAGTCTTTTGACTTGAGTGGTCTAGAGAACCCCGAGTCAAAGGAAGGTCCTAGAGTGGCCTGGGTCTAGAGTACCCCTCGAAGGAAGAACAACCAATACCATTGGCATTGCACCCTAACGGTTTCACTCTCATAAGAGGGAGGATGTGATTAACAAAAGGCCAAGTAGATCTCTTCTAGGGGATCATGAAACAAATAGTTTATGTTTATAAATAATGATATGTGATTTTAGAGAAGAATTGTATACTAATGTTCTCTTTGATGAGTTGAATTGTGCAAGGTCAAAGTAAAAATTTGGACTCACTAGAAGGGGACATTACAGAGTATTTACTTGAACGCCAATTTCAAGACAGAGAGTGCATGCTTGCATACAATTACAAATCAGAGAGTATACACTTGCATACAAATACATATTCATAGAGCATGCACTTGAATACAGTTACAAGTCATGGAATACAATTACTATCATAAAGTATACAAATACAATCATCATAGACTATACAAATACAAATAGAGTCTACACTCAACATATAAAGTATGCACTTAAATATAAATCACAAAGTACACCTTCAAATATAAATACAAGTCATGCATTTGAATACATAATCACATTTGAATACAAGTCATAAACAATCATACCGGGCATGCGCATATGAATACAAATCATACAATTATAACTTCACACAATCGCAAATACAAGTTATAGAGTACACAATTACTAGTTGCACAAATACAAATCATAGAGTACATACTCGAATACAAATATAAACATGAAGTATACAATTTAAAGGCATAAAGTCATACACTCAAATACAATACCGGGCATGCGCATATGAATACAAATCATACAATTATAACTTCACACAATCGCAAATACAAGTTATAGAGTACACAATTGCTAGTTGCACAAATACAAATCATAGAGTACATACTCAAATACAAATATAAACATGAAGTATACAATTTAAAGGCATAAAGTCATACACTCAAATACAATTATGGAGTATACACTCAATTTACAATTACAATGCATAGAGTTATACACTCAAATATAATTATTGACATGAAGTATGCATTCAAATACAATGTCATAGAGTATACACTCGGATACAAGTACATTGTCATAAAGCATACACTTGAATACAATTGCAAAGTCACGGAGCATACACTTGAATACAAAAGCATACACTTGAATACAACTGCAAGTCATAGAGCATACACTTGAATACAATTGCAAAGTCACGGAGCATACACTTGAATACAAAGGCATACACTTGAATACGCATAAAACATACACATGAATGTCTAAGTAGCATGCGTATGAACACATGTCGAGAAATACACATTCATCAACATGAGCAAGCATACCAATAGGAAGCATACAAGTATGAGGCAATACACAAAAATACACAAGATTACACACATAAGAAGCGTAAATACACACAAGGATACACATAAACACACAAAAACAGGAAGCATGAAGTAAAATATGTGAATACACACAAGAATATATGTAAATACACAGGAAGCATATAGGTAAGGTTAAAGCATGAAGTAATACCTATAAAAGCATGATACATATAAACAGATGTAAGGCATAGAGTATACACATGAAGCATTGATGCATGGTGCATACCCACATATGCAAACATAAGTTATAGAGTATATAATGAATACACATAATTTGCATTAATACATATAAGTATACTATTGGACAATTGGCAAGGGGATTCAGTGCATCCCATACTACACCATGGAAACGTCCACCATTCCAAAGTCACCAAGTATACACGTGAGTACACGCAATACACAAAGTATTCACCTTAACATGTGTTGCAAAGCATACACATAAGTCACAAAGTCAACCTTTGAATACACTTGAATTCACATAAATCACAAGTATACACTTAAATGCATGTAAGGCACACATAGTACACACAGGGTGGCAAGACGACTGCTCTGATACCAATTGTAATGTCCCCTTTTCACAAATCAAAATTTCTCAACCTTGTTCACAAATTTCAACTTGCAAAAGAGCACATTAGTACACTAAATCCTTGGATATTTGAAATATTCAAAAACATAGAATATTGTAAATATAATTTCTATGATCAACATCAATTATCATTTCATATCTTATTTTATATTCTTATGATCACTATCAATTCACATTCTTTAAGACTATCTTATACTCCTTTTCATTAAGTATTTCACATGTTCTTTCTAAGTTCTCTATTCTCATATATTTCACTTTCTCTACCATGACAATTCACATGCTCTATTATTTAGTCACGATCTCTATCAATATATATTTCATACTTTTTAACTCTTTCTCATATGTTACTCATTAGCACCATATGGGAGAGATGAGATGAACCTTGCCACTATCCACCATGGGGTTCTAATATCTCCTATCCTTAGACTCAAGTAGTACCCTTGGTACTCTTAGAGTCAAGGCCTCTAAGAGATTCCTTGGTACTTATGATGCCTTACACCGTGGTAGCCAAGGCCACTAAATCACCTATCCTTTGCACTATGGGTACCTTGTACCATCATGTGACAAAGGCCTCTATGTGATTACTATCCTTTGCACTATGGGTACTATTGATGATTGTTTTTAGACAAGTCAACAATAGCGTAAAATACTGAGTATCCAACTCTCTCTTGAATAAAGCTCTTCAAAGGCTAAGCTGTATGATCCAGTGAAGTAACTCCAAGGTTCCTTTCTTATAACTTATGGTGGATAAACTCAGTAATTACATGTGATCTTGCTGATTATCACAAAGGGACTTACGTTAGACTTCTTCTTCATTCATTCAACTTATTTCTCCTTTCAGTGTGGATGAAGTATACACTATGTATCAATGATAAAAAAGGGAAAAAGATAAGGTTTAGAAACTAATCTAAGGTCAATGAGGCAATGATGATGCAAGAATAGACAAACTCCTTAATTAACCTAACTCCACTTCGCCAAGGATGCCTACAACTACATGGAGTCGGTGCAATCTCCTAAGGTAAACGAATGGTTTTCAAATCATGAAGGCTCATATAAGCACCCATTAAACGGCGCAACTCAAACAAGCATCCACAATCGAACTCAAGCAAATGAAGCTCAAACTAGCTTTACACCACTTCACCAGCGATGAATGTTAAAAGCATGAGCTAGGAGTTGATCAAATATTCAATACATACATACATAACATCATTGAGCTATTAATCTACTTCTAATCTACTTTGAAACATCTCTCCATTTCATCGAAATACAAGAAACCATGTAACTCCACAAGACAACACTTAAACACCAAACAAGCTCCAATGTCTTTGCATTAATCTTGAGAAATATTTACAACAATATCAAGTACTCTTAGAGAATTTCGAGAGTCTCTTCTATTCTACTCTAATTTCTCCTATCACTAACTACTATCTAATGATTTACAAATGAGGCAATAAGGCCTTTTTATAGAGGTCCAGAATTACAATGAATGGCTAGGATCAATTCACGTAGCCAAGGGTCCAAATCGTGCCAACAAGGCAGTTTGTTATAACAACTTGCTATTTTTAGTACACAATAGAGGCAATGAAGCCATGTTTTCCAAGAAGATAAGATAAGATGGAATCTTTTAGAGCATCTTCCACAGGCGTCCCTTTGGCTTCTTACTTTATTAAATGATGTAGCGAAATATGATTGGCTTGATGATGTGTATCTGCCACGTATGTGCCATCTCAGCATGTCTTATGGATTTCAACAGTTAATTCAATATGCTTTTGGGCATATTCCCAAATTGTATCATCTTTGTGATATCTTCGAACATGATTGCTTTGAACTTGAACTTGTATGTTTGGGATGTGTCTTTGTTGATCTTGCCTGGTTCATTGTAAATAGAATGTATATGATGCTTGTTGCTTATTTGACTAACTCTGTGATTCTTCTTTTGCAGGGTATGTGATGATCTTCAATGATGCTTCTTCATGGAGAGTAGTAGGAGATGATGATGATACTTGATTCATGAATAGATGATGAAGCTTCATTGATGACATGGAGTAGAAGACTCTTCTCAATGTCTTTTAAGGATGAATGCCTTAAAGTATGCTTCATGGAGTAAGAGACTTCTCAGAGACTTGAAAATTGAGAGAACTTGAAGTGTGGTGGATGAATGTCTTCGACGAAGAAGTTGATGAAGTGGTCTTGAATGATGAACTTGATGTGATGCTTTAGAGCAGCTACATGATGTCTCCTCCTTAGTAACGGCCTTCTAACCTTATTTTTCGCTTGTTGGTGGTTCCAAGTGTTTCGTTCCTTCAATATCTTCTCAACTTTGTTGATGTTCCTACAAGACAAAAGAAACAATTTTAATCACTTTTATAACACAGGAATCACTTTAAACATGTAATAATCCTACTTCAAATCTAGGCGCATATATAGGTAAAAAGAGGAGCAAAGGGCGCCTAGCACAAGTTAGTTCCATATTTGCCATTTTAAATGATTTCAAATAGTTGTAATAGCTTAAAATGATCCTTCCTTTCAAGGCGCCTATTCAATGATGTAGATTTGTGATGTTTTCTCTAAGGCGCCAATCTAGATGATAAGAGTGAAAAAGTGCGCCTCACTTTGACTTAGCTTACTCTTTGACATTTCAAACTCATACTGATAATTACAACTTTCCACTTTATCAAGGTGAAGTCTTTTATCTTTGATTCTTGCCTTCACAAGGCTAGGCGCTAGTTGAGGGTTGTGGAGATGTGTATTAGCGCCTTCAAGTGAATGAGAGTTTACTCCAAGTTAGGCGCATATCTAAGGTAAAATGAATTGAAAAGTGCACCTAAAACACTTCATGCTTGTTGCATAAGCTTTAATGACTTCAACTTCATAGTTAAGATGTTTTACAGACTTTCCATCCTAGGCGCCATTTAGGTGATAATGAATCATGCTTCTATGAGCAAGGCGCTAGATCTAGTTTATATAGACATGAATGAGCACCTAGGTATCTTTGACTTAACTCCTTGGCTTTCTAAGACTTTCAATCATTCTTTTAAGCCTCCAAGAGATCCACTCATGCTAGATTTCAAAGTTTCATTGTTTCCTTCATGTTAAGGCGCCAAAGTGGAGTTGTATAGAGGTAAAAGTGCGCCTAGACTCAATTAGGTGTTTACTTCAAGGTTTTATGATTCATACCTTGCCAGGAGCTCAAATGGTGTCATTTAGGAGTGAAATGGCGCCTAAGATGTTTACCTCAACCTAAGGCGCACTTTGAAGGCCATGTAGATGTGAATTGGCGCCTTGGTTCCTTGAGATAGTCATATTCAACTCTAGGCGCCAATTTGAGTTGCTACTAGTGGTAAGGTGCGCCTAGGTTCCTTAGGAGCTAATTCTTGGCATTTTGATGGTTTCATCTTATATCTAAACTCTCAAGAGACCTCCTTGATTTTAGGCGCTAGAACTTATGATTTCAAACTTGTTTCATTGATAGGCGCACTTTGTGGTTGCTTTGATGTTAAAAGAGCGCCTAGATCTTTTACTTCACAAAATCCATATCAAGGCGCTTAGAGAAAGGTTTAGAGGTGGAAGAATGCACCCAAACCTTCTTGTCTTCCATTTGTCTTATCTTTGCAAGAGATCATTCAATTGGGCATCAGATCTTAGCCCTGACACCATTCAATCTCCAAGGCACTCAAACTGGAAAAAATAATAGGAAATGGCGCCCAAGGTCTAAGAGATCTTTACTTCATCCTAAGGCGCAATTTGATGATCATATGAACATGAAGAGGCGCCTAGACTCTTTAATCATTTCTTTGTCAAATTTTCGATGTTTAAGGCCCTTTATATCAATTTTCAATCAAGGCGCCATCTTATGTAAGCCCCTACACTCATTTTATGTCAAGGCGCAATTTTGACATTGTTTGGATGATGGAAGGCGCCTTGAGTCCTAGGCGGAGTTTTGAGTTACTGCAAGTGGAGAAATGCGCCTAAAGTCTTAGAGCAAATTTGCGCCCAGAAATTAAAGTCCCCAAGGTCAGGTATATTAAAAAATATATTTAAGTATATGTTTAGACTTTAAATATTTTTCAATATACCTTTCAGGATGTTTGAGATAGGTCTCGGATCCACCGGATTTAACATGTAGATTCTAGATTTTGAGGGATCCACCAAATTTCAGACTTAGCCAATTTTTAGGATTTTCAGGATATCAAACTTAGTCAGTTTCAGGATCTCAAAACATACATCAGGATATCAAGACATCAGGGGACTATTGGACTCAAACACCACTGACTTCATCATGAAATAAATCTAAGACATCATCCAAGACTTAATGCAAAGCACAAGAGCTCAAAAAAAGGGGGTCCCCATTTGCAATGGGTCGATGTGTGATTAGGTCACAACAGGTACCTTGTACCAACATGTGACAAAGGCCTCTAAATACCCATGAATGGCCTCTTAGGCATTTCATTCTCATGCTTTCCCAAATGAAGGTAATGGGGTATAACATATGACTGATTGCATATAAAATCAAGTTCTAATAATAATAACATGCAAAAGAAATGTTAAATATGCAAAAGGAAATATCAATGTGCAATCATACCTGAATATCACAAGGCTGTATACTCTGATTCAATCCAATGATATCTTTAAATGTGAAAGGATTAGAATTCAGATTTGATGATGGCTTATTGATACTTCTTGTTTGCAGCGGTTCTCCTCGGTATAATAATGCTTTAGAGTCTTCTACAGCAGGTCTGATAATATTCGATGGCTGGAAATATATATTTAGAAATTGTAATTGTTTAATGCTTTAATCTTGCAAATTGTATCTCTGCATATGTATATCCTTGATCGCTGGAGGCGAGTAGACTTCTATATCTGATGAATGCTTATAACTTTTGATCTATTAAGGTTCAATGTTGTTCGCTGCCAACTTGTTGTTCTTCTTATGAACGATTTACACTTTCAAATCTGACCGATGAATGCCAATGATTACTTCTTGGTGAATAGTCTTTTATAACTGATGATTATCTTCGAAGGTCTGCTGCTGTGTATTGGTGATTAATTATCTATGTTTGCTGGTCTGATGCCTTTCCAATTGATTTCATCATGTCTTAAATATCCTTTTGGATCGGCACCTCTTGGAATCGAATGTATCTCTTGGAGGGATCGAAGCCTCTTAATAATGATCATTATTAGTTTAGTCTTGATCGGCCCCCATTAGCAAATTTGTCTTTTTTCTGATTTTGTCTTATTCATTTTTGTCTTATTGCTAATTCATCCTTATTCTTGTTTTGTCTTTTCTTTTAAGCCTCAAATTTGTGTAAGTGTAGGAAGGTAGAGAATAATTATCAATGCTTAGTCTTTTCCAATCTTTAATTGGAAAAACATCGGATCATCACAGACTTGGCACCAGGTATTCCACCGATACAACTGCTTCCTAACCATACATGAGTTGGAAGGGTGTATAACCAAAGGTCACCTTGTACGAAGTACGATATGCCCGTAGTACGGCCAGTAGTCTTTCCTCCCAGTCTGCCTCCTCGATACCACAAGACTTGTGAATGACAGAGACAAGCACCTTGTTAGTGGATTCTACTTGACCATTAGCTCTCGGGTAGTACAGACTAGAGAAATTGTGCACGATCTTGAACTCTGTCGTCATCACTCGAATGACGTGGTTGACAAAATGGCCTCCCCTATCACTAGTAATCTGAATTCGGATGCCATACCTTGTAACAATATGTTCATACATGAATCTAGCCGTACTAAGTGCGGTATTATCTGGTAGTGCCTGAGCCTCTGCCCATTTTGTTAAGTATTATGTGGCAACAACAATGTACTTGCATCTGTTTAGGTGGCTCACCTTCAATGGTCCATTAAAATCTAACCCCCATCGTTCAGACAGTTCTAGTGGTTGTGAGGGAAAGAGTGGCATGAAATCTCTCTTGAGGGGTTTGCCAACTCTCTGGCACTTGTCACATCCTACCCCCCATTGTCATGCGTCAGTATGCACTGTGGGCCACCAGAGCCCTGCTAACAAGATTTTTCATGTTGTTGCATCGGGTCCCATATGTCCCCATGCCAATCCTTCGTGTGCTTCCTGTAATACGCTAGGGATCTCTTCCTCCATGACACATCGTCAGAGTACTTGATCCGGTCCCATCTTATATAGTAAACCGTTGATCAGTTGGAATGTTTTGCTCTTCAATGCTATCTTCCATCGTTCGGCAGGTGGCATATCCTTTGGGAAGGATGATGTTGACAGGTACTCTCCAATCTTCTCGTACCACAGAGGTAGGGTTGCAATTTGAAACAAGTGCGCATCCAGAAAATCTTCATTCACACCCTCCGGTGGCTCGCCAAACCGAATTCTCGATAACTGATCAGCAATAACATGGCTCTTTCCTGGGCATACTATGATAGCGAATGTGAATTCTTGTAGTAGTAAGAGCCATCTACTTACCCTCCCCTGAATTATAGGTTTGTTCACCAGGTACATTAATGTCTGGTGGTCCACATAAAATGTGAACGGTGTTGCCAGTAGGTAGTGCCTGAACTTTTGCACAGAGTACACCATTCCAAATGCCTCCCTCTCTGTAGTACTATAGTTTCTTTCTGCCTTAGATAATAGTCGACTAGCGAAGAACACAGGGTGGTCCAATCCTTGTACGCCCACTTGCGCGAGTGTTGCTCCAATTGCATAATTGGAGGCGTCTACATGCACATGGAACTCTTTATTCCAATCTGGGTATGCCAATATTGGTGAGCTTATCAAGTGTTCCTTCAATTCTTTGAAGGCTGCTTCTTGTACTTCTGTCCACTCAAACACTTGCCCCTTTCTTGTCAGTATCTCTAGCAGGTATGAAATTTGGGCAAAGTTCTTGATGAACCTTCTATAATACCCGACATGTCCAAGAAATGAT
The DNA here is from genome assembly GCA_027924645.1 of Cunninghamia lanceolata. Classification (NCBI taxonomy): domain Eukaryota; kingdom Viridiplantae; phylum Streptophyta; class Pinopsida; order Cupressales; family Cupressaceae; genus Cunninghamia; species Cunninghamia lanceolata. Next base: position 1,510,372 of record BSBN01000925.1, on the reverse strand, counting down.
TTTACTCCTGTGACATTCAGGGGTGGTTCCATTTGTTCAATCACCCGGATCTTGTCGGGGTCTATTTTCAGTCCAGCCTTACAGACTATGTGACCCAATAATTTCCCTTGGGGTACCATGAACCGACACTTCTTCGGGTTGAGTGCCAGTCGTGTTGCCCTGCATCGTTCCATGCACTCTTGCAGTGCCCTTAGGTGTGTTCATCGCTGAATATGGACCAATCATCCAAAAAGGCTTTGAAGTTCCCTGTCGACATCTTGTCGAAGATATGCAATATTATTCTCTGGAAGGTCGCTGGTGCGTTGCATAACCCGAATGGCATCTTGTTGTATGCGTATACTCCGTCCTCGACTACGAATGTTGTCTTTAGTTTATCTTCTTCGGCTATACTGATTTGATTGTACCCCAAGAACCCGTCCATAAATGAGTACATCCCATGCCCTACGACTTCTTCCAGTATTGAATTGGTGAATGGGATAGGGAATGGGTCTTTTATTGTTACTGCGTTCAAGCATCGAAAGTCTACGCATATACGAATCTATCCAGATTCTTTCTTAATTGATATTACAATTGGCGACACCCAGTCGCTTACTTCCACCTTGAATACGATCCCTGTCTCCAACATCTCAATTCCTTCTTGGACTTTTGCTGCGTAGTTTTTGTTCATCCGGTACGGTCTCTTCCGTACCGGTTGTGCTCCTGGTACTAGTGGAATCTGGTGTACACATAACTCTGGAGGTACGCCTTTCAAGTCTTTGTACGTCCATGCAAAGACATCCTTGTATTCTGTGAATATTTTAAATGTTGCCGCCTTCAACACGAGATTCCAGTCATCTACCAAGATCGTACGAGGATTATCCTCCTCCCAAAATTGACTTTCTTCATATTGGGCTCCTCGTACTTGATTGTTTTATCTTTTTCAAAGTGGTGTGCTAGGGTGTCGTCTATCCTGGCCACTCCCTCCTTGTATTCCCCGTATTCTGGCAGAACAGTCTGACTTGTCGACACTGTCTCTTCTTCTTCTCCCTCCTTTTCTTTGATTTGCAACATATTGCAATCTTGCTGAAACACCTCTAGTCCTCCAATTGCCAGTGGAATAGCCCGCTCAGTGAGTTCGTCTTGTCCTCCGAGCATTCATGGAGGTCCAAAATACCTTCTTCATTTGGCTCTATAGTTTCTGTTTCTCCTTCCATTCCGTTTCCTTCTTCACCTTCTAAGTCTGACAATGCTAACTCTTCACTTACGGCTTGATTTATTAAATCGATCACATACTTCTTTCTGTTGTTCTCTATGGACAATATATTTCTCTTCCAGTTGTGATTGGCTTTTATTGCCATGGGCCATCCTCTTCCTAGTAATGTGTCATATGCTCTTTTCTGTACTGGAATGACTACGAAGTTCAACAGAAATGGTTGTGTGCCGATAGTCACTTTCTGTGCCATTAATGTCCCCAATGGCTTGATGCCATGTTGGTCGGCACCTACTAACTGGAATGTCGGTGGCCAGAGTGTAGGTTTTCCGAGACTCCTCCATGTGTCTTCGATTAGTATGTTGACTGCCAAGCCTCCGTCGATGATCGTGTTTGCCAATGTCTTCCCTCCAATCTCCATCTGTATGATCATCGATTTCTTCCCGATGTTCACTGTCAACAACATAGGGTCAACGGTTTGTTCGCCTTGTAGTGGTTGTTTTGTTATGACCTCCTTCCTTCGACCATCCTCTTGCTTTTGTTGGTTGTCACTAACTATATTTGTGATTGCCATCCTGAGTTGTGGCATAGTACAAAGAAGGTCGATTACCTTGATCGGTACGGTGGTTTGGAGTATCTGTTGTACGATATTACTCTCGGTCTGTGCTCGCCGAAGGGTACTTGGGATATTCAAAGCGATCTTGTTTTCTTTCATCATCGCCCGCTCCACCTCTACTTTTGCTTCTTTCATTCTCTGTTTTTCTGTAAGTGGATCCGGGTAGATGGCCTTCTTTGCTTGTGCTTTGGTAGTGACCGCCAGTACTTCCTAATTTTGCTCTTCCACATTCAGCATGTTGATGCCTTTCTGCTTTGGGCAGTCGTTATCTTCATGGTCGCCTAGTCCACACAACTTGCATAGTCTTCCCCCCATTTTTTGACCATTCTGACATTTTCGGGCGAAGTGGCCCCTTTCATTACACTTTCTACACTTTATCATGGGCCTCCCCTTGTTGTCGTACTGTATTTTGTTTCTCGGGCTATTGTTGTTACTCCTGTTGTTCCGATAACCTCCAGGGGATGAACTGGAATTGTTCTGGGGTTTCGGTGGTGTGGTTGGCGGAGTTGACGGCTCTCCTAGTGTGAAGAGCACCTATGTACTTCTTGCTTTTAGATTAAATGGGCATTCCTTGACTGAATGTCCCATTGCTTGGCAGATATCACAAAATAGTTTTTTTGGACAGTTTGCTTTTATATGTCCTCCGTTGCAATCAGTGCACCATAACTCTCGGCCCTCTTCGATTGTTTCTTTGTCCGCCTTCAGTTCCTTAATGCCTGGATGGTTTTTTATTCTCCATCATTGCTCTTGTTGTCGGTACTCTCCTCATCGCCGGTCCTCTTCTTACCTTGAGCGGATGTCTTGTTTTCACTCTCTATGTCCATTGCTCGATTGTACGCTTCAATGTACGATGATGGAGGTACTACTTTCATCTTCTTCCTTAAGGATAGGAGTAGTCCTTCAGTGAACCATCTCTTCTTTAGTCCATCAGCTGGCTAGGTCTCCAGTTTCCCCAACAATTCCTTAAGTCTCCGATTGTATGCTCTTACGTTCTCATTCTTTCCTTGCTTCGTGTTGTAGATTTCTATTACAATTTTGTTGTCGTCCCTTAGAAGTTTGAATTCATTCTAGAAAACTTTCTTCAGTTCTTGCCATGAGGCCTCCTGTACCGCCTCTAGATCTATGTACCAGTCGATGGCTATGCCTCTCAGCGTCGCTGGAAACGCTCTTAGCCAGTAATCTTCATCCTCCTGCCGGTTTGCTATCCATATGGTTTCACATGTTTTACAGTGTCGTACGGGATCCTCTGACCTGTTCCCATGAACTTTGGCAATTTCTGCCTCTCGCTTGCTGGTGGAGTCACCATGTTTCTCCCCGAATGCCCTCTTTGTGTCTTCAACCTGATTGGACTGGTTCTTCCGTGACGTTCCGGTGTCTTCCTTACACTCTTGGCCACGTATGGTTCCCTCCCACATCTATTCTCAACGTCCTCTACACTTTGAGTCTCCTCCAATTCCTTCTGGTGCTCCCTCTGCGCGGGGGTCTTTGGCTTAAGTCCTCTAATCCTTGGCCCTTGGTCTGAAATGGATAATGCTACGATGTGGCGTATGCTGTCTTCAAGTTCTTCTGTCAATTTCTTTTCATTTTCTCTTTCTTTTTCTCTATTTATTACTGGTGTTCTGAAATCCTGTTCGTCGACTCCCTCAACGAGGCTTTGGTGAAACTCGGCAATGTCTTGATTTATTTCTTCATGGTGTTCATTCCCTTTTTCAACAATTTGTTTGTCTTTTCCTACAGTCTTCTTGTTCTTTTAGTCTTAGCGATCTTCTCAATGTCTCTTCAGGTGTTTCTTGCCCACTTGGTACTTTGTTCTTATCTTTGTTGAGTTGTATGGGCATGAATCGCTATTGGTATGATTATTGATTGTGCGGCGCCCGACGGCGGCTGGTGTCGCACTCTTCCTCTTCTTGTTTCATTCGTTCTTCATATCTTCGAAGAATTTGTTGTCTACATTGTTCTCTATTCCTTTCTTCTAGGAAGTCTTGCAGGGTCAACAAATTCCTCGCCAACAACCTCGATAGATGATCGAGAAGATGGTCCACTTCCCTATTGACTTCTAGGTTTTCTTCGATGATTTCCACAGGGATGTTTGCTTCATTCGTGACGTGTTGTCTAACTGACAAGTCCCATAGGAAGACTAATTCTTGTGTTAGATCGTCTTCTCGATCATTTGCTTCTCGTTCGTTGTCACTTTCCTCTTGTATTCTTTGTAATTCTTCCTCTACTCTTTCTACTTGGCGTCTGGTCTGTGTTTCCTCCTCTGATTGGATCGGTTGACCCATTATGCAGCCATCGTCATTATCTTTCCTTCGTCACCAAGTATGCCTGATGATTCACTTGTCCCTGATGACAACTTGTCATGGACACCAGGTATGCCCAACAATTCACTTGTCATGGATATTCAATGTCTCTGATGACTCAACTTGTAATCGACTTGTTGTCACCCTCCGACCCGATTTCGAACAGGCAACGGCACCAAATGTTTACCTGCACTGTGGTGTTTCAAACAAACATGGAGTAAACAGAATTATAAAGCAGTATTATAATGCATAACATAGAACATGAATTTATAACAGCATTGCACAGAATAAGCCATTGTATTCATTCATTGATCATATCAGCAATACAGCACAACATGGCAATTACAACATATCCGACTACATGTATCGACTCCATATATAATTCTTGCCAAGGTTGGTTGAGATATCAACCGTTGGCACTAACTACATAACTATCCAACCGTCGGGATTAATACCGACAACATTCCAAAACTAATTGTGCCCAAACATTATCTAACATATTATTATTTACTTGGCCAATTACGGCTGACCCACTAACAATAATGACCGACTACAAGTATAAATCTGATTACCGTTGGTTGTGTTGCTCTGAAAACTAGCTACTTGCTAATTGTATGTTGTTTGTAATGACCACCCTAGTTTTTTCGAAATAATTTCAACTAAAATAAAGAGCACAGACAATCTCCGATACACTTTTTGATCACCCAGATCCTAGAATGGGCAAGGTGAGAGCATACAGTGTGCAGGATCTGATGAGGACACGGTTATACTGAGAGGGGCGATGAATAGGTATCTAACAATCTTTTACTTTTCCAAACTCAATTAATTACATCAACTACATAGATGCAAGATCTAGCAATTAAGTACATAATGAGAACAAACAATTTATGTGGAAACCCTTTCAAGAGAAAACCACGGCACAATATTGCTTATATATATATCTTCTTTCTTCTTCTTGTAGGCTTTAACCTACTAGAGACTCCAATCTCCACTTGACAGAATTATAGGCCTCCAACCTATTGGAGGCTCCAACCCCCACACAAACTGAGCTCCAACCCAGTAAGAAGCTCCAACCTCTATTTGATAGGCTCCAACCTATTAATCCTTCAATGGCTGATATAGTTTACTTCTCTACAGAATCTTCCTCTCACAAATCTGATTACAACTCACACAATATCCTTCTTCCAAATCCGATCACTATCCACACAATAACCTTCTCTCACAAATCTGATCACACACTTCCTTCCCTCACAAATCTGATCACAACTATTCACACAATCCTTTCACAAATCTGATCCATAATTTCACCTTAAAATCTGCACTCTCTCCCTTAACATTTACCTTTCAATCTTCACATATGTTTTGTTGGTGTGAACACATAATTCACACATGTTAAGTTGACTTAGTGAGTCTTCTAGATGTCTAGTTGAGTCTAGTTGTGTGTTGAGTTGTTGATAGTTGGAGTGAGTTGTCTTATCCTCCACGTGCAATTAATCATCATCCTCTAATTGACACATGTTGTAGGAATATCTCACCTTGCCTTTATAAGCAAGGCTCACTCATTGTATTTGATACAGCTTCATATGATCTTTGTATAGATTCTTGCTCCATTGTTTTATCATCTTCTCTTGTCATCTTTGCGTGGAAGGTTGTCTTGATTGCAGGTGATACTGGCTTGCTGAGTCACATTGACTCTTACATGGTATCAGAGCCTAATCTGCAATTTTCTTCCCTCATTGGAGAGGTTTTGCTGGGAGCTATGTTTTAGGAGTGTCCTGGAGCAAATCCAACATCACGATTTCAATCAAGAGGCCCAAATCTGTATAGATCGATTGTTCATTCGCTGAATTTCGTCATAAAAAAAAGGCAAAATTTTTTTGCCTCTGCGCTCCATGACAGGGAATATTCCCTGCGCAGAAAGAATCTTTGCATCAGTGTACCGTACTTCGCCTCTCTGCATCAGATCTTGGTTGAAAAGATCCATCGGGTAATTTGTTTTTTCATTGGGGTTTAAATCTATTGTTTTTAAAAAAATTTGTGAACTTTGTTTGTCGGTACAGGGTACCAACGGTGGCCCTGATGATGGTACATAGGGTACCGTTGAATGATTCAAGCCACATCTCCAGCTGGCTTCAAAGCTTGTCCGCGCTCCTTCAAAAATTTTAGGCAGACTTAATAAGATCTGCAACATTTTCTCAGCATTTAAAAGTTTGTAATTGGCGGCTTCAGTGAATTACCCGGCATCTAAATTCTGCGGTGGTCTTCATATATCTGATGGTCTTTATATTCTCGGCGGCTTCCACATCCTAATCTGCAATCTTTACGAATCTTTGCAAGTTGGCGGTTTGTGTTCTTCCCTACCAGCCTCGGCCCGTGAAACCCTCAGCGGTAGTTTCATCATATTCCGACATCTGCGTTTTAGCAGTGTTTGGCAGGCATCGGTCATTTGCCATCAGTTTAATACTACCGGCGGTTTGGATCTTGAAACAGCGACTAGTCTAAAATCTTTGTCGGCGTTTAACAAGCCCTTGGCGATCGGCATACCAATCAACTCAACATAAAGGCAATTTTATCTTACAAACTCCGACAGTCATTCCTTATACCGGCGGCCCTTTGCTTTGCATCCCCGGTGCCAAGAATCATGTGTTTGCGGTTATAACCAGCAAACAGTGTTCGACCAATACATATCGACAACGACCATTTCAATACTCGACGGTCCTTGTTTCGTAGCTCATGTGGAGAATTTCTAATCTCATCGGTCGGGTTTTAATTTCACTCCACAGTCTTTGGTGGTTTGATTGTGTTTTTCTACGAGATTTGGTTTGAGTTCGCTGGTCAAACGACTTACGTGGCGGTCTTTGCACTCGGTGGTAATACCACAGTGGTAATACGACGTTAGGAAATCTTCTACCATCGGCAGTTACCACAATGGTGGTCTTCGAAAGCCTTTGGCGGTCTGCAGAACATTTTTACGTTGTTTTGGTGGACCAGCGGTTTCGCGCCTAAGGCAGACGGTTTTGACCGACTGAAAGGTGTTTTTTCCTGATAGGGAGTGTTTTTCTCTCACTGGTGGTTTTGTCTCCTCAAACTGGTGTTTTTTTCTTCACAGACTGTTTTTTTTTTCACTGACAGTGGTTTGCACACAGTGGTTTTGGAATATTCTGGCCAGGGGAGAATATTCTGTCAAGGGGGCTTGTTTTGCCCTCAAACTCCTAAAGTAGGGCTTTTTTTTTTTTTGCACAACTTTTGCCAACGGTGTCGAAATCAGGCAAACGACATATCGTTGGAAAGCTGACAGAGAGCACTTCATAGTGGTATCAATCATTTTCACAGATTTTGCTGTTTGACAGCATTTATTGCAGGTAGAAGACAGATCTTCTTTTCTGGCTTCCGAGCTCATAACTTTTTACCACGATCTTCAATTTTCGTGATTCAAGCGGCATTGGAAAGGTATTGACGAGCTCTACACAGCCATCCATGCACTTTTCTCATTTTTTGCTCCAAGTGCATTTTATTCAATTTATCGATTTTTTGACATTTGAGTGATAACTTGGGCATTTTGATACTTGAGAGGGTGAAATCTATTTTGAGAAGATTTGTTTGTTGTAATACATCATTGTGAGTGATTGTAATCTCACCCAGATCTTTTTTTTAAGAGATTTTGATTGTTTTCCCAATTTTGGTCCCTTGAGGACAATTGTAAAACGCACTAAGTATAAAGTGCCACAACAAATTAGGGGGGCTCTCTTACATAGTAAAGGGGTGTTGTTGTCTTGTTGTCTTTCTTTTTCATCATGGATGTGCCTCAATTTCCACTTTTAACTCCATATAATTATCTTGAATGGAAGAAAAATATGGAGTTTGTGTTGTATAAACAAAAGTTACATAGAATAACTTTAGGCACAAATCCTGAACCCACAGGTGCTATTGAGAGAAGAAAATGGTTAGATAGAAGAGATGAGGCTTTTGGCACACTTTGTCTTGCTATTTCTCCAGATCTGAGATTTCATGTTGAGTCTTGTACTACACCAAATGAGATATGGACAACACTAGACAATCTTTTTGGCAAGCAAGATAAAATAAGAAGGTTCAAATTGGAGAATGAGCTAATTGCACTTAATTCTCAAGATTTTGATCAAATTGAAGACTTCTTCACCAAGTTTAAGTCTCTCAAGTTGCAACTCAAACAAAGTGGTCTTGAGAAAGAAGATGAACAATTGATTCTATCCATTCTTGCAAAATTGGGTCCTGCATATTCAGTTTATGTTTCTACCTTTTATGCTACAATGGATGCCTTTGGTAGTAAGTTTACAATGAATTCGCTTGAAAAGTTTGTTGCACAACTCACTAGAGAACAAGCCAAGCTACTACACATGGGCACATTGAAGTCTCCTAGAAAACAGGCTCTAGTTGCAACACAAACCACAAAAGATCCTAAGGCTTCAAATCATAATAAAAGGATAAAACAAAAGGATTCAAAGTCTAATGAGCAAGAGAAAGAATCAAAGAAAACCCCCAACTCTTCTTCCAAAGAGGAGTCCAATAAGAAGAAGAAGCCAAAGTGTTCTTATTGTAAGAAATTGGGTCATGATGAGACTAAATGTTATGAGAAAAAGTTTGAAGAGATGTCACAACTTCTTCAAAAACATAACATTGAGTATTTTTCATCAACAACAGTTTTACCCAAGTCTTCTTCTTTGCCACCATCAACATCTACATCTACAGGGACTGCAAGCATTGCAAATTGGACAGATAGAGGAAAAGGAAAATCACTCTTTGCTTCAACAAGTCTACAGTCAAAGAGATGGCTTCTTGATTCTGGAGCTTCTCATCATATGGCATCTTCATAGGGGATGTTCTCTTCATTTCAGTCATGTATTTTGCCACCTATTTTGATGGGTAACAATACATACATGCATGCAATTGGAAAAGGAAATATTGATGTTGGTCATAATACATTCAACAATGTGTTGTGTGTACCTTCCTTGACAACCAATCTCCTTTCCATCTACCAGATTACTCATTGTGGTGCAGGTAAGACAGTTGAGTTCACTCCTGATTCTGTGATCATACGAGACTTGGCAAGTAGAGATATCATTGTTGTTGGGATGGCTAATCATGCATCTCGCTTGTATACTTTCTCCCATTTTGTTTCTAATGATGATGTAGATCCATTGATTGATATTCACACTCATGCATCAAGTGTGAATCATGTTTCTAAGGAGAAGTTTGGTCACTTGAACCTTGGTGTTCTTGCATCTACTTCGGTTCCTGAGACTAGTTTTGAACTTCCTCCTCCTGCTTCTTCACAGATCGGCATTGACATAGCTTCATCCACTTCAGTTGAGCAGGATATTGTTTTTCTTCCAGATACAAGTCTTTGGGATGAGTACTTGACAGGTATTTCAGACTTGTTTCGTGAGTCCTACCTTGATGATCTAGAGGACATCATTGATGACATTCATCTCCTCTTTGAACGAGTTGAATCTTCTACTTCGGATGAGCAGGCACCTTCTCTTCTTCACTTGTCACAGTTTGGCACTGAGTTGGAGTATCTTGACCATCATTCGGAGGATTCTTTTTCTTTGGAGATAGATGATCTTGAGTTTTCACATTCTTTGATTAGGCATTTAGCACCTGATTATGTGACATCTTTTAGTTGTGACATGTGGACACTTGAGCAGTTTTCAGAGACACCATACATCATGAGGCTTTTTCCCTCATACCTTGAGATGAAGTTTCTTCTTCATCAGCCTTTGGACCTGTTTCTTCCTAAGGGGAAGAATGTTGTTTGCAGGATTTGGATTCTCTTCAGCATTCTTCTTCAGGCATTCACCATCGGCGCAGGAGCTACTTCATTGTGGGGGGACCTATAGTCTCCCACTTACTCTCCTATGGGGGGGTAATTGATTGTACATATGTGTTGGATGTAGTTCTTGGGGGGTCTTGAGTCCTCCTTCCATCACATCTTTCATTTGTTTTTTGCATTCTCACTTTTGGAGAGTAGTTTTGTCCCATGAGGTTTTCTCCTTTTCTCCACTTGAGATTTGTTGTACATGGGTACCTAACATGACCTAGTAGCCGGGACCCATCCATCATTGCATCTTTGTTTTGGTCAACTACTCCCTAAGTTGCACTTAAGGGGGGGTGTTGGTGTGAACACAATTCACACATGTTAAGTTGACTTAGTGAGTCTTCTAGATGTCTAGTTGAGTCTAGTTGTGTGTTGAGTTGTTGATAGTTGGAGTGAGTTGTCTTATCCTCCACATGTGCAATTAGTTATCATCCTCTAATTGACACATGTTGTAGGAATATCTCCACTTTCCACTCCACCTTCTAGCTCTCACCTTGCCTTTATAAGCAAGGCTCACTCATTGTATTTGATACAGCTTCATATGATCTTTGTATAGATTCTTGCTCCATTGTTTTAGCATCTTCTCTTGTCATCTTTGTGTGGAAGGTTGTCTTGATTGCAGGTGAACCTGGCTTGCTGCGTCACATTGACTCTTACATGTTTGTCATTATATATTTGCACTTATCCTTCTCATATGGGAGCACATACTCTTCAAAAGATAATTGATTTGCACTTCATTTCTGCCTCTATTCTTTTTCACAAATCTGCTTTAATACTCAGAAATAAATCATTAAATTATTGTCTAAAACTCAACCTTTCAATCTCCTTTTATATCCTCCCAAGAGAGGCTTCCCTTTTGAATGAATGTGTCTTTTGCCAATAAACACGACCCTTCATAAACTCACACCTCTTCCAATCATATCCTTCATCTGCTATAAATCATGCACATTTCTCTTTCATAAATCTGATCCAATCATGCACAACTTCTTTACATAAAACTGATCATAATCATGGCATTCTCTTCTCATAAATTTCTGCTTATATAAACATACTATCACATACACACTTCCTCTCAAAACAAATCAGATTTGCTCTTCATAATTCTGCCCCTCTTCTTTCTTTCAACTCTGCTCTAAACTCTGAAATATTTCATTGAATTGCTTATTTCAAAATGAATCTTTCAACTCCCTTTTATACTTTCCAATGGATGTGTCCTTGATGAATAGATATGTCCTTTTCTAATATTTTGTCTTGTTCACTTTCGTCTTCTTCTCCAATTCATCCTCTAGTGATTTTGTCTTATTCACTTTCGTCGTCTTCTCCAATTCGTCCTCTAGTAATTTTGTCTTATTCACTTTCGTCTTCTTCTCCAATTCATCCTCTAGTGATTTTGTCCTCTTAAACTGATTTGTCTTTATTTGCTAACACAATTTGTCTTCTTGCTGCCTTAATAAAATCACATCATGTATACTAATGATTGTTGTTCCTCTTTGCAAAATATAACACTTGAAAATCGTTGGTATCCACAAAGTACTCGCACCATACAAAAATTGATCGTTGCATGTGTATATCGAAGTATGGCTGTTTTGAAATGACTTCAAAAACTTCTTTTATATCATCCTTGTCTCTTTCCTTAAAGGAGTCGACCTCATATGGATTTAAATCTTTAATTTAAATTCTTCTCTTTCACAAGTTGGCCACCTTGGATGTATAATTAAATTTGAACTCCATTCTATGTCGACCCAAAAACACTTATATCTCAAATGTTTAAATCTTTAATTTAAACATGCAATCTCCCAACGATAATGTAATGTCCCCTTTTTTGCAAGTCAAAATTCTCCTTACCTTGCACACAATTTCAACAAATTGATGACAAGGAATGCAGATCAGTTAGTGAATGATGATGTAGATCGGTCTGTAGTGACGACAGGGCAGATCCAATGATGAAAATGCATTCCAAACAGTGACTAACTCCTCTAAAATGCCCAGTGATTCAAGAGGTAGCGAACTCCTTAGAGATCGGTGATCCTAAAGATGCAATGAGCCCCAATGATGCCGCTGCTGCTATGAAATGTATGTCTGCAGTATATCTGCTGCCAAATACTTCTCTTGTGCCAAGGATCGATGGTGAGGAGTCCTTCAATTGATGTGTTCAGTAGAATTATAAAGACACTGTATTTATTGTATTGGCAGAGATGATTAGATGCTGATCCCTGAATGAGCTGCTGATGGATTTTCATGCTCTATTTACCAAAATCTCAAAAATTACATGACGGACTTGTCATCCAATTCTAATAGCTTGAAAAGTCTTTCAAGTCATCCTACAGACTTCTATAGTGTTTTCACAATCATAGTACTTCTCTGCAACTTCCATTGGCTGTGATGGAAGTTCTAAACTCGTCCATCAGCAATACTGCAGGACAACTTTGCATCAGCAATGCTGCAGAACAACTGTGGGACAGCTGCAAGACAATTTTCTTCAATAGCCGAGGGATAGTTCTCCATCAGCAACTAAGGAATGCTTCTCTTATCTATTGATCTAGGATTGTTTATCATAGACCTTCAGACATATGAATAACAGAAATGCGCATACAGCCTTAATCTATCATGTATTCTTTCACATCACCGTTCGATCTATCAAACCACTCTTGAAAAATAACATCCTCCTTGCTCTATATCATTTAGTATATAGGAATTATTATATCTATCGCTGCCTTATATAAATAGCAGATCGCTGTCCCTTATCTTTAAGTAATTCCTATCACCACTCATAAAATGATATTCCAAAGAATCCCTGCCTCGATTTCCTTCCTAAACTAAGTCTTCAACGGATGGTTGGATGAGATTGTTGATTTTTATTCCTCCTCCCCCTTATGCCATCCACCGATTGATTCTTATACCTCTTGAAGAGGTGTGCTAACCATTGGTCGCCACCTTCCATTAGCGTTTGGTCTTTATTTCTATTAAGACTGTTAAATGTTATTTGCTTATGATCGACTCTTTCCCCATACCCGTGACTATTCTTAAACAATGTTAATTACATCTCAATTGTTAGTGTCACTAGTAAGTGATCTGCCGAGGATTTCTTTCCATTAGTTCACTGTTAAGTAACAGCGACTACCTTTAGTAATTAAATGTTAATCATAAGAATATGTTTGCTATTTAGAAGAATTCATGGATTCTTATAAGGTTTTCCATTCGCTATCTTATATCAGCGATTACCTTATGAGGATCGGTCATTTCAAATTTACTCTATTTCAGATTTTATTAATAAATCGCAGCCTATTTACATATATTAGATACTAGTATATTATACATTATAATAATATTTTAAATAATTATATTTATATTTATGTTTACATTTATATCTATATCTATATAATATTTATTATATTATTATAACATTATATTTGTATTTGTATTTATTATTGATAATAATATTTAACATGTATATCCATATATATATATATATATATATATATATATATATATATATATATATATATATATATATTATATTATTTATATTTAATAATATATATTATTATAATCGTTATATATTAAATTATAATATTCATATATGTTCATTTTATGATTATCATCCCGGTGACTTTTCGTCTATCATGATGTTTAAATCTTTAATTTAAACAATGCCTTAATATCGGGGCATGACAGGTAACATGTAACAGCTGTATTTTTCTTTGCTCTCCAACAGACAATTCTTATTATATCAGGCCACTCTTATTTGCCTTGACATCAATGATCCTATTTATGACTTCGTGCCTTTGACATCACTCGTCTATACATCTTAATCCAACAATCTCCACAACAATCTCTTAGACCGACAATCTCGGGCTTTGACATTAGGGATAACAATCTTGTTCATGCACCTTCTTGACATCAACGACCGCATGTGTATGTACCTTTGACATCAATGACAAACATTTCCAACACGATCACACTTCTCTAATCAACTGCTATTGAATGAGACTACAATGCAAGATGTTCACAAACACACCAGGCGTCCACGACTACCACATGCCACGCTTATTCAGCGGAGTGTGTTACATGCAAGTCAGAGATATGCATGCACTAGGCGGGTGAGCCAACCACATCTACGCTTGTTCAACAGAGTGCATGATGCATTACAAAATGAGATCACACAAGGCAGCAAGTCGGCCTATTGACGCTTATTCAGCGGACGTGTGATGGATGCAAAGCCACTAGCAGAGTGAGCATGCCAAACAGACTATCAAGTATGCTTTATGTTAGGGTTAGGCAGCAGAAGATATAAATTAAATGCAAATAAAGATTAAACAGAGGAATGAAAATACACAAAAATAATAACAGCGAGAGACAAGTTTTAATGTGGTTCACCCAAACTCGGGCTACATCCACCAACAAAGAGTCCAATATTATTATCCAATAAATCAAAACCAATTACAACCAGCAATCCTTGCAACTCAATACCACTGCAAAATGCTACAATACATCAACGGAAACCCTAAACCTTAGCCGCTTTTATCAAGCCTTATGTCGGTTACAAAATAGGGTTTTTTTTAATGTTGGCCAATAGAAAAATAACTCCCGACGCCTTTATAAAATAATAAAATTCGTTTGAGGTTTTGGGGGTGCTGCCTCTCGACCCCGCCCTGTATCGCAACAGGGAGCGCGCCAGGGGGCGCTGCCCCTTGACCCCGTTAAATAATTTGGGGGGAAACCGCGCCGATAAAAGTAGGAAAATTTAACCTCTGAGTCTGATTAGGCTCCATTTAACAACACTTGAAGTATTGGTGGTAAACCGACTTATTGGAAATGTTGTCATTGATGTCAAAAGTGCATGGACACGATAGTTGTCATGAATGTCAAAAGTATGAACAAGACTAACAACAAGATTGTTGTCATTGATGTCAAAGAGTTTGTTGTGGAGATTGTGGGATTAGTTGTCGAAGATGTATGGACGAGAATGTCATAGTAAATGTTGTCATTAATGTCGAACTACATCCCATGGTGGTTATGAAAAGCAAAGGCAGATTTGAGGCAAGTTGATAAGGCCGATCTCCATGTATTATGATGAAGTCACAAATATTATGAAGAGGCTGATCATGTATTAAGCGCCAAAATTATAGTTTAAATTAAAGATTTAAACTATCTTATTTAAATGGGCCGACTTCCTACATTGGCGCCAAGATTAAGGTTGAGTTTAAAATAAACCAACTCATTTTGTATGAGGCCGACCCTCATTATGGTATCAATATATTAAAGAAACCAAAGACAAATATAATATGGTCATATATATAAAGAATAAGGAGCAATGGTTAAAATGGTAAAGGGTGAGCATGGGAAATAAAAATGACAGTGATTAAAAGTTTTAAAAGGAGCAGAAACTATAATATAAGGCAGCTTTAGTAAAAAGCAAAAAATTAAATTACTTAAAGGAGGCCAACCACATGAAGCACTCCACATGCATCATAAAGTAAGTGCTCAAGAAAAAGACAAATCGTTATTATTAAGAGGTGTGACTTATTAATGACTAAATGACTATATGGTGCGATCTATTAAGAAGGAAAAATTGTCCTATTCATAAAAGACTATGCTATCAATAATACATAATGGGATGCGATTATATATGAAAGGCAGCGATCAGTTTTTGTGAAGAGTACTATTAACAAAGGCAGCGATTTGTATGCAAAGGGTGTGATTTAAAAGGAGGTGTGTCTATTACAAAAAGACACATACTTTCATTAAGACATCTCTCTTGGAGAGATATAAAAACTTAGAAAAGATATGTTGTGAAAGAGAGAATGAAATGAATATCATTTAAATATAAGAGCAGATATAGAGGAAGCGAGGGGGCAGAAATATGAAGTGCAATTCTGATTTATTTTAGAAGGAAGTCTGAGTGATTGCATGAAAAAGATATGAGGAGATTGGTGAGAAAAAATATTGTTCAAATTTGAATGAAGATATTGATATAGATTGGATCAATTTTGTGAAAGCAAAGTGTACATCATCTATAGCAGATTGGTGAAGGAAGGAAGGTATATGTGTGTGGATCTGATTTGCAAAAATAAGACTTACATCATTCAAAATTAGAAGAAGTAATCAGATTGTGAGTAAAGGAGAACAATATCATCCATTGAAGCATTCGTAAGTTGGTGCCTAGAGATTGGTGTCTCTTACTAAGTCGGTGCTCAGTTGTGAGGATTGGTGGCATATTTTCCTTCGATTTGGTGCAACTGTCTCAATTTGGCGATCTGACTACAAGGTTGCAACTGCCTCACAATCGGCGCTCTATTGACAAACACTTGCAAGCTGCCTCAAGTCGGTGATATGTTCACCCTAGGATTTGTTGGAATGACTTCCCTCCCAAAGGATTCAAAAACTTTGCTCTGATACCACTTGATGCAGTCACAGATGGAGGGTCCAAGAATAGGACTATCCAACTGTGCAACCTTAGAGTAAACACAATGAATGCAACAAATTGGAAATCTAATTGATTCAACTTCACAAATGATTACAATAGGGCTCACAGGCCTACCGCACGGGCATTACAACCCTCCTTACAAACAGTTATGCGAAAGATATGACAATTGGGCACATTCGCCTTTTAGAACTTCTAACTCTAAACTCCGACTATCCTATCTATCAGAACTATGTGGAATGTCTCCAAATGAATCTAGGAGATGTTTATATATCCATTCCAAGCTCTAGAAATGATTTGTGTCGACCACAAGAGGTTCCAAATCCCAATGCTTGATGAAACATGTAGGTCGGTCTAATTTCAATGGCGAAGCCTCCAATGTTGATGGATCATGTTGCAGTTCTGGTTGAAGGTGCCTCTGGTCCCATAATGCCTTGTTAGATGTTCCATCCAATACCGCAAGCCACGGGAAGGTGCCGCAAACTCCATATGTTAAACTAAATGCTGGATTGAAATATTCCGAGCCAAATTTTTTTGTTTTTTCAAATTACAAATTACAAACCAATGCACCCGTTAAGGTTAGCAGCTAAACCAAAACGTTGCTGAAGCAACTATAACCAGAATGTACACCAGGATCCCGATGTGGGCAAGGTGTGAGCATTGGTCAGAGGATCTTAATCAAAATGCTTATGCAATAACTCTAACCAAGAATGGCGCCCATGATGGCGAGCATATGGTCAGAGGGTCTTCTACACTAAGTACTGAAAGAGAACTCGACACCAAGTATGTGCTACCCAATCCAATATGGAGTTGAGGCGACCATATGGTGGAGTATTACAAATTACAATGCTTGAAAGTAATAACTGTAATGCTGAAAGTACTCAACACCCAGAATGTGCTTTCTATCCCGGAATGGGAAAGTAGCTACCATAGGGTGGAGGTAAAGTAAATACAAAAGCAAATACTGGAAGTAGAGTTGAGCATTACAAATCAGAATTGAACAAGATTGAGAATTACTGCCAGTACTACTGCCAGTTTACAAAATGAATCTCATTCGCCTTTAAATTAAAACCAGCAACCTATGAATTTACTCATATGCTCATATCTCCCTCATAACTCATCCAACTGACTTGAAACAAAATGCAATATTCCCTAAGAATGATGATGCTTAGGATAGAACACTGAAAACAGATCAAAATGCCATGTATTATTTATGCACAGATTCCAATGCACCAGTAGATGGTACGGCCTTCAAGAAAGGGCGATCTGCCTTTAAAAAATCACAGCTATCTCAAAAAAATCTGCAAACTGGAGGAAAGTGACGCCTTGACCAGACAATGAGAATAAGAGAATACCCAGAACAATATTTTTGTTGTTTTTTGACTTATGAATAAAACACAAATCTGCTGTAGCTAAAAATGCAATGCTGGAAAAAACTCTAATATGCAAAACTGAACTAAAGCCAAAAGCTGATTACAATGCACACATCCCAATGTAAACTCACAAACTAGACTATTTCACCACTAGTCGCTATCTTTCAAGCAAGAAGCAATGCCAAGCTAGGAGGCATACATTCCTCGAAGCAATCCCAAGGCCAATCCGGCAGCATAACATTATCAAGATTTCGGATGCCGAAATGAGAGCACTCTTCCTCCTTTTATACTTTTCCAACTGGGAGTCTCTCAAATCCTCTTGCATATGGGATAAAACATGAGAGGGAAAATAATATAATCCTCTTTTTCAACCTCACCCTTAAAGTCCCCTCTTTTAAAACAACATTAATATTAAATAATAATATTTAATTTACGGACTTTAAAACGGAGGCCAAGATGAAGTCGGAATTCAATGATCTATAGCTCGTTGGAAAGGTCTTGACAAGACGAATCCAACCCCACTCTCAAAATCTCGTTATGGTGCCAAGCCTGAACTTACTAAAAATAGCCGTAACCAACAAGGACTAAGGAGAACAAACCCGGAAAGAAACCGTCAACCAAACCACAATCCACGAACAAAAGCAACCACCAAAACATTAAACCCCAATTTCAACCTCCGAGTAGCCTACGGGTCTCCGGAATAGGCCAACGGTCAACTGTAAAAGATCAAGCTAGAAAACGGAACATTACATGGATGCTCTAAACTGTACAACCAGATGGTGTTTCTGACAGCGATAACTTTCTATAGACAATTGCAAATTTGTTGAAATCTGGATATGATGTAGATGAGCCATTGTAGAATCTTGATCCTGTGCCGCAAGTTGTGAAGTGATCATGTGGTAAAATGCGGTGCAATCTACAGAGACTGAACTGAATGAAATATAAGAAAAGAAAAGAAACAAAATATTTTTGTTGATGCAAGATTGCCTTTCAACTTGGGATGCTCCTGCATCAGACACCCGGGGTCGTTTGAAAAGTGAGTCCCTCACTTTCCTAGGGCTAGAGGAAAACCAATGTGATCTACCTCAGCCTGAGAAATCCATGATGAATCTTTCTTCGATCTTCTTTTCCACTTAACCAGGTACTCCTTATACTGCTTGCCTCTGGTGCTACACCCAACTCTGCTATCCAAGATCTATTCTATCTGCTCTTGTTGTTGATGCGGTGTTTTATCTTCCAAACAATCTCCTATGATACTATCACTTGATTGTCCTTCATGATACTGATATAGGTCTGCAATGTTGAAGATTGGTGATATGCCAAGTGCTTCTAGTAGTTCCACTTTATATGCATTTCTTGAGTCAAACCTCTTGAGAGTCTTACATGGTCCAAACTTCCTCATCTTCAGTTTGTTGTATGTCCCTACTGGAAATCTTTCCTTTCTGAGATATACCATGACTTCATCCCCAACAAAAAATTCCTTATGTCTCCTCTTCTTATCTGCTTGTCCCTTATACTTATTGTTCATCTCTTCCAAATGCTTCCGGACCTGAGTGTGTATTGTTTCCATGTATCCTACAAATTCTTCTACTCCTGCACTCCTTTTGTTTTCCATACTGATGTCTCTGAGATCCGCAACTCCTCTAGGTTGTAATCCAATCACAACTACAAATGGCGTTTTCCCTGTACTTCTGCTCACTGAATTATTGTATGCAAACTCTGCTTGCAATAGAATTATATCCCAATTTCCTACCTTATCTCCTACCAAACATCTCAACAAGTTGCCCAAACTCCTATTTACCACTTCTATTTAACCATTTGTCTGTGGGTGAAATGTTGAACTGAACTTTAGATTTGTCTTCATCTTCTTCCACAATGTCCTCCAGAAATATCCTATGAACTTTGTATCCCTATCTAAAACTATACTATTTGGTAATCCATGCAATCTAACAATCTCCTTGAAAAATAGATCAGTAACATGTACAGCATCATTTGCCTTCTTACAAGGAATGAAATGCGCCATCTTTGAAAATCTGTCCACTACTACAAATATAGAATCATGTCCCCTTTGTGTTCTTGGTAGCCCTAATATGAAATCCATGCTTATATCTTCCCAAGGTCTTTCCGGTACTGTTAAAGGTTTATACAATCCAGTATTCTGACTGCTCCCTTTTGCAACTTGACAAATTCTACAACCCTGAACAAATTTGGTGAAAACCCTAATTTTGCAATAGCTCCTTCAAAATTGCTTCAAATCATCTCAAATTTGGAGTGTAACAGCTTCAATATGTCTCTAATCAATCCTCCAAATTTTAGAATAAAATTCACCAAATTGAAGTAGATATGCACTTCACAATCTAACCTCCTAAATCGAAAAAAATTGCCTTGATTATTGCCTTTCGGATGCCAAGATCATGCTCTAATACCACTTGTAATGTAATAACTTGCACAAGAGAAGAATATAATAGGAAATACGATGCAAATACTTGATAATACTTGAGAATAATAAGCCACTTCAAGGGAACAAATCTCCAAAAGTCTTTGATAAAAACAAAATTCACAATGTGATGCTAATAAACAAACCACTACCTCTTATATATAGCATACTTATGCTATGGATGCCACACAGGTCAACTTAACTACCTATATATGACTAAATCAATGATCATATAACTTAATTAAGGTTTATGCTAACCACAAGTCAGCTACACATATCCCCATGCCCACTATAGGTTAAGGGTGTAGCAGTTTCCCACCCCAAAACTAGTTGAATGCCATGATCCTGATCTCTTTTGGTTGGTAGACCCTTCAACATTTCTCCAAATACTACAAAATGCTTATCAATGATGGTCTAAAGGTCTAGAGGTTTTATTGATGGTGATTTTTGGGCCTCTAGAAAAAATATTTGTGCCACAAAACTTGTTGACCCTTTCTTGAGGCACTTATGCATTTGATGGGAGCTTACCATTTGTGGAGCCTTTACTCGCAAACCCCTTAATTCAAATGTTTTACCCTCTGAATGAAAGTGCATGAAGAGCTCTTGGAAATTCATCTTGATGGTGCCGAAATTCACGAGCCACTCAACTCTAAACACTATATTTGCTCCCCCCATAGGAATGGCAAACATAGGACTAGTCAACATGTAATCACCAATGGTAAGTTTGATATTCTGGCATTTTCGTGAACAACGAACACTACCTCCATCTACAACCATAACTTGAAATTTGAGTGCAAGAAAAATAAAGGGAAGAAAAATAAAGGGTTTCTCACACGTGGCTAACTTTTTGTTGATAAAATTGTAAGTAATGCCTGAATCAATTAACATTGTCACTCTTTACTTTTTTTAAAATCCCACTACTTTGAGGGTTTGTGGGGTACTAATACCTAACAGTGCATGGTAGAATATTGTTGGTTTGAGTTCTTCCAACAATTCTTTCAATGCCTCATTTATCTCTATGTCTTCTTTGTGTCCCTTGCTATATTTACTATCATAGTTAAAACATAACCCTTTTGCATTTTTTCCTTCAGTTTGTTGGGGTGTCAACCTAGTAGGTTGAGGAAAGGCTTATACTGGGTTGTTAGGATCTTTGACGCTAGTAATTCCTTGCGAAGTGGTCAAAAGATTTTCTTCTACCTTCCTTACCATAATAATGGATTGGGAGACAAAATTTGGATTGAACATGCATATCTTCCTTTCCTACCTTCTTTAGTCCCCTTAAATATAGTTAATTCAAATTTTCCTCTATAACATCCTCACTCCTAAAGACAAGATCTAAAATTGTTGAGTATGGTCGTTGACTATACTTGTTTGTTTTAATTTGATGATCTGGTTGAAGTAGTTGTCCATCTAACGTCGTAATATGTCGTGAGTTCTTCATAGAATACAAACCATGTGACAACACATCTCTTCTTTTTCTTTTGATCACATAGCTAATGATACCAAATGAATTGAATCTAGTTCCAAATATAAGGATGCCATTGTAACCTTTTATTGACATGGAACATGATGAAGATCAAAGAATTCGTCCATGTGGCAAAGCCAATTGGTTGGATCCTTGCCAGTAAACTTATGCTATCCATATTTGTTAAGAAGTGAATCGGAGCCGAGCCAAGAATCTTCATGTCCCATAGAAGACACAATTGCTTCACAAGTCTTGTGGTGTGAATTCACCCTCTAGGAGTCCATAAAACTCTTGAGAGAAGCTAGTTTTTTGAATATGCCAGATCGGAGATCATCATCTTCTTTCTTAGTGGTCCCTTTCATCTATTCCTTTGTGGCTAAGACCACTAGATCTAACTTGGAACCCATTACCAAAAAGTATTCCTCCTTGACCTTGTGGTTGTTGTATTCAAAGTAGCTTCAAAATCTACAACCTCCATCTCTTCTAATTTGGATCATCCTTCTCAAAAGACTTTCCTAGTGTGACTGGATTCCCTCCCTTGGCTCTTGTTGAAGCTCTCACCATGATGCCAACAAAATAATTTTCATGATAACTTACTCAAAACAAATCCAAATATGTTGAATTTTTTACTATAACTTATCTCAATACAATCCTCCCTTTGGTGAAAAACTCTTCAAGAAACTCGATGTTTTGCAACCTTCGAAGGGAATTTGGTGAAAACCCTAATTTCACAATAACTCCTTCAAAAACACTTCAAATTTTCTCAATTTTGGAATTGAGGCAGGAGCATCTGAGTCCACAGGCAATCCTACATCGCCCAAAAACATTTGTCTAATTTTTCATTTTTGGTGTGTGTCGTGGTTTGTCTTGGTGTTTTAGGCATCTCTCGGCATTCAGAAAGTTCTCCCATGATCAGAATGGCAATTTTCTACTTTTTGCCAAATCGCAATTTTCGCACGCGCAGGTAGTTTTACGGAAACAACTGTTTCCGGAGATTTTGGAGGGCTGGGCTAAAACCCTCTTACAGGGGCATTCCTAGATGCATTCCTGATTTAATACAAAAGGAATCGGTAAAAAATTCCTCACGGTTTGAGACAATTTAAAATTCTCTGTTCACTGCTGGCAATTTGCAAAAAATTTAAAATCTCAAGTTTTATGAAGACTGGAGCGAAATGGCTAGGTGGGAAGCTTAGGAATGTCATTTTACACATCTTGGCAAGTTTTCCCGTAAAAATGAGCTTCTGGCAAAAAGTTACGCAAAAAGTCATTTTCAGGCATCCCGATGCATCCTGTCGAAATTGCGTAATGTAATTTCTTTCAATTTTGTTTATGAGGAATTAAAAGACTGTTATCAGCATAAAAAAACAAAAAAATATTATATCAGAATATGGGTGCCAACAAATGGAAGGGGGAATCCATGCGAAAATAACAAATAGAGGAATTTTCAATGCCATTTCTTGGTGACATTTTCTATTCTCTTAAAACAGAATGTGAAGGAGCGCTGAAAGGAATCTTTTCATCTCATATTTTATAATTGTAACCGAAAGAAAAAGGCACTAGAAAATAAGGAAGGAATAGTGGCACCCAGGATAGAAGAGTAACGCCTCATTGGAGGCTGCATTTGACAAATTTTAAAGATACAAAACAAAAGAAAGGGCCAGCCTGGAAGAAGCTTTAATTGTGCCTTCTTTTATTTGAAGAAGTTTGCATTTACTAACAGCTTTTGAGGAGGTAGGGAGGTGCCCATTTTGGACAAGAAAATTATTGTATTTGCTGCAGGAAAAAGGCGCCTAAGTTGGAAATCAAACGCCTCTTTTAGAGGCTTTAAAAAAATAGAAAACAATTATTTTCATTTCTGATTTGTAACGCCTCATTCATGAGGCTAAAAACATATTTGAAGCACCATTTTTTTCAGAAGGGAAGGCTGCCAAAGAAAAAAGGGGAGAGGACGCCCAGGTAGAGAAGAAGGGCAGATTGGAGCAGCTGTCTTCAGCCACATGAGTTGTGCAGAAAATCAGGTTTATATGGAGTGCCCAGCAAGTAGAAAAATCAGTGCCAAGTTGGTGTAAGAGGTGCCTGTTAGTGCAGATTGGAATGCCTCTTTGAAGATTGATATCACAACAGAAAATAGAGGTAAAAAGGAATGCCAGTATGCAAAGGTTGGCTGGAGATGAAGTGTAACAGAGAGACAGAGAGCTGCCAAGAAATGTAGGCGCATTTAAAATGTTTCCTGTAGATTGCATGTGAGAGGCCATGAAAGACCATTATATTGTAATATTGTTGCAGATCACATATTTTACTGAATGCACAATGTAATTAGTGGTGTGTTTGAAATAAGCAAGATAGAATTGTTTGCATCTGAGTTTTCCATCTGTTTTATGGATTTGAGTTGTGAATTTGTGTTATTGAGCAATTGGTGTTTTATATTGCGAGTTAGGTTGAGTTGATTAATATGCAGAGAGTCTGTGTATAAGATGTTTGAGCAATTTCTATGAGAAATGTGAGTGATGTCATGCTTGTGGGAGTTCCACTTGCATCAGGAATGTAGCTGCTTTAATGTGTCCTAGATCAACCCTCCAAATTTTAGAAGAATATTTGCAATAATGTGTGTGTGCGTGTGTGTGTGTGTGTGAGAGAGAGAGAGAGAGATGTGCTTGACAACACAACCTCCTAAACCAAACAAATTCACCATGTTTCTTGCCTTCAAGGTGCCAAGAACATGCTTTGATTCCACTTGTAACGAAATTACTTGCATATAAGACAGGAATATAAAAGAAAATAGATGCAAATACTTGATAAGAATAAGCCATTTCAAGGGGATAACCTCCAAAAGTATTACAATAAAAACAAAACTTCTAATACCATACTTCACAACTACTCACTACCTCTTATACATAGGCATCATTAGGCAATATTAGTACCCTAATCCTAATGAGGCTAGCCTAGCTTACAATAGTTATACTTAAGGCCTCATAAATGACTTAATTAAGGATTATGTGAGCCATGGTTATCACATATCCCAATATGATCAATGGTTTAAGGTCATGGCATTCTTCTAAATAAGTATCCAGTAGATGGATATGAAAGTTTCTGGATTTGACTCTGTATTAGTTGATGAAAAAACTAATACACGGTCAAATCCCGAAACATTCATATCCAATACTATGGACCATGGAAATTTGATATCCTTATCTAGTAGATGATCAAGACTTATATTCAATAATATTTGTGGAAATTTGATGTCCTTGTCTAGTAGATGATCAAGACTGATATTCAATAATATTAAGGATCACTCTTCCAGAAAGGTATCCACTTCAAGCCAATACCTAAGTGGGATCACTTGTGAGCGATAATGCATAACCACTCACCAATGATTGCAATCTGTGGCGGCAGCTTAGTGAACATCTCGAGTAGCCAGACTAGTAACTTGGATGAATGAAGAAGCCAGTGGATAAGTTTGAGCCCTGAGCCGTTCTCAAAAATTTAAAAAAAAAAAATATATATATATATATATATATATATATATATATAAGTTCAATTCATTAATGGTGAACACCTAAGTGGGATCACTTGTGAGCGATAATGCATAACCACTCACCAATGATTGCAATCTGTGGCGGCAGCTTAGTGAACATCTCGAGTAGCCAGACTAGTAACTTGGATGAATGAAGAAGCCAGTGGATAAGTTTGAGCCCTGAGCCGTTCTCAAAATTATATATATATATATATATAAGTTCAATTCATTAATGGTGAACAATGTCCAAATAGATTGAAAGTTAATTTAGGCATGATCAGCTGGTCAAAATCCAATATCTACTAGAGTATGATAAATCCATCCTCGATAGTTTTCCTGCAGTTCCTCAACTGAACTTTAGTTATTATGGAAAAGACTCCAAGCAAATTGCCCAAAAAAGCGCTAGAGGGTCAAAAGCACAAAGCAATGCATTCACTGTTCCTTCCCCTACTAACAATCTCCCCAGAGGTCTTTGGGTCCTAAGTTGATTCTATTACATTGTAATTATTATCAACATTTGTAAGAAAAAATGTCCTTAGGGTAATGAAGACACGTGGAAGTCAGCTTGAGATGACTTAAAACACAAGCAGGTCAATTCAAAAAGAGGCCCAATATCCCTTCTAGATTTGCCAAGATAACATAAACAAGAATATAGACTGACGCAAGGAGAAAAAAAGGATTATCCAAGTTTTATACTATAATCTGAAGAGAAAAAAACCCTAATAGGGCATAAATCCATTGGTTAGGGAACAATAGTATCTGACATGTAATTTAGCTGCAAAATGCATCATAGTAAAAATCCAAAGAATTGTATACCTGGAAATATTCCTCCTGACGGACAATCTTCAGGTCGAAGTGCATCCACTCCTGCACATCTCGTAGGAATTTCGGGGACCCCATCCTCCAGAAATTTTACATTTAGATATGAAAAGCAAACACATATTTTAGTGATCGGAAGTGCAGTATTCCGGAGGAAGGATGACATCAAAAGACTCATTCATGCTTCTGTGTGTGTAGGAGAGAGACCTCAATGACTGTGGTACAGTCCAACTTGGAAAAATATGCAAGAATCTCCAAGTGATCTTACAGGCCAAAAAGATTATAAGTACTGTTGACAACTCTGCATCTAAGACAATACAATGACTAGACGTGGGTAATGAAAATGGAGTGTGGAGTGAGGGATAAACTCCTGAAAAACCAAAAGATTATCTAGAAACGTAGGTTTCTCTTACTGTTACTAGGAAATCCATCATGTTCTGTATAGAAAAAAAAAGATCCTGGGTGAAGTACCCAAATGATTGAAAGATTCAGAGATCTAGGAATATTTTTCATTGAGAATTAAAGTTACAACGGCCAAATATCATTAATTTTTTTTCAATTAAAAATTAAAGATAGTATGAAGATGTAGGTTCGTCGAACTATTGGGGAAAGGATGTGGAATGAAGTGAGGTGAGATGTCTTTCATTTATAAATGTTTGGTTAAATTAAAGACAAGACGTCCAAGTTCCATGTTGTTGGACTTTTTTGGTTGAACAAAGCTTGGTTAAATGGCGTTCATAAAGGAGCTCAAATAACCGAAGAGCGTACGGTGTAGATTCATTCCCGTCCCAAGAGTGTAGGTAGACTATCCGTCCAAAGAGTTATTTAAGTTATTTTAGGCAATTTTATTTGAAAATGTAGATTGAGAATGCATCATGTTCTCCATGAAATTTTATTTTGTAAAAAATATACTAGCAATTAGATTTATAAGTTCAATGGGCATGCTGATAAATTTTGTTAGAGTTAGATAAATTTGGTATATTATGTTTTGTTTATATGGGAAATGTTTCAATATGTATACCATTTATTAAGTGGATTGTTTGTATGATGGGAGCTAGGGCAATAACTTTTATCACTAAGCACTAGAAGAATAATTAGAACTAAGTTTCATGTAAATAGAGACATAATGTCTATTGAGAAGAAGTAGCATAATATTTTGTATGAAGTGACAATTATCACCTAAGTGATTTAATTCCTCAATCATGCCCCGAGAATGATGCACCATGAACATATGTGCAATATGAATATGCCTTGTAGAAATAATGACATGGTGGTTCTCATGATACCTCATAATGTCATTAAAGACCCACTACATTGTTGATAAGTGTGTTGGGTAGTAGCATATCACTTTCAAAGTAGGCCTCAAATTTAATGGATGTTGTAGATTACACCTTCCATGTGCTATGACTTATCCACATGTTGTACATTTCAAATTTCTTTTAACTATCAACTAACCATTGACTAATACAACTATGTAATTATCTTCTCTTTGCAAGCCACGTGTACCACATAGATAGAGAGAAATAAACAATTACACCTTCCATGTGCTATGACTTATCCACATGTTGTACATTTCAAATTTCTTTTAACTATCAACTAACCATTGACTAATACAACTATGTAATTATCTTCTCTTTACAAGCCACGTGTACCACATAGATAGAGAGAAATAAACAATGTTAAACTAGAACTCATACTAAAGGTCATTCAAAAATATTTAGCAACTATTTCCTTTCACCGCATATGTGCCGTGATTTTATTTTATTCGCATGTGTTATGTCTTGCCAAACAAACATGAACCAAAAACATTATTATTAATGGGTACCTTTAATTTGATATTTTACTTTTCATAATTCTTATTATTGTTGTTGCTTGAATAGTTTTAAATAACCTTGACCAACAAGCATGCATTATCGATGAAGAAAGTATTACTTCTTTCTTTGTTGTTGGGCAAACATGAGGATGGTATTTAAGAGCCATCTAACAATATTCACTCTTTATTTGAAGTCAATGAGTCCCAACAAGATGTCCTCAATTTGCTTCTATAAACAATAATTATATCTGTCATTATAGACAGTGAAGAAACTTTACAAGATATTCACACCGAATTAAATGCTTAGTAATTTATTAGAACAAAATTCTATCAAGAAGAGGACATGCATGTTGATTACAAATAATTCAATATTCCATTAAATCATATTACCATTTGTCCAAAATTTATCAAAGGTATAGCCTTGCAGGTTGTTCAACAAAAGCAAGTGTCAGATGTAAAGTCAGACTTATCAACCTTCACCAACACTTCTATAATAAATTGCAAACATGGATTTTGAGAGCCAAGTAACTAGAGATCTAGTAAAAAGAAATTAAAAGAACTTTTTCTAGGATAGTTATGATTGTCCTAATAGATACATTTGTAAATAATAATGGAAAGGGGATTTTGTTGACTATCCATAAATATGCTAAAGGTGGATACTAAAATCTTGTGAACCATGTGACAAAATACCTCATAGCACTATGTTTTTAAGGATTGCAAATAGAACAGATGGAAACTATGTAGCATGAACCATAGCATTATTTCCATCATATATGGTCCCAAGAGGATTCAAGCTTCTCTTTGAGCCACTTGGGTTTTTCTCTTTTCCATAATTGTTTTGGCAATGTACTGGCTAGACAATCAACAAGACTCAATCTATTTTTTATGTTTCAATCTAACTCTTAAATATAATGTTTTAATCAAACAAAGAAAAAAAAACTTTTCTCAACTCACATTGTTAATTAGGTCCCCAAAGGGCTTTTCAAGCCCTTCAGTTTATCTGATTTAACAAAAGTTTTAAATAAACAATAGGTATGTTGACCATAATATTATAATTTTGTGCATACCTATTGTTTGCCTCAATTTTTCCTAAAAATAATACAAGATTTTCACAGTTACGAAAATAACTTTTGACCTTTGTGATGGTAAATACTAGAAGAACCCAAAATTCCACTAAGACAAAATGCCCAAGACTTTGAAACACCTATGCTTGGATCTCTACATTACTAGAAAATCATTTGTACAATAGGAAACGATCATCAATGGATTTGTGCACTCTAGTTTATGTCGGTGTAGATGTTGCATTCACAAATGCTTTGCATCACCATAAAAACTTCTTCATATGGACCTCAGATTGTGTAGTTTGATAATTGACAAATGCCCACAACACAACATGTGCACATTAACAAAGAGGCCTCTTTTTGAACAAATTAATGCCGCCTTCACATGAGTGATTCATCAACCTCTACGTGTGCTAAAAAATATAGTATCTCAAAGATGTTGGATCTAAACAAGAGCTTAGGATATGTGATATAAGATATTGGCTTCTTTGATCCAACCAAGCAAATGGGAATCAAAATATGATGAAATATATCACATTTGCTTCTTTGATCCAACCAAGTAAATGGGAATCAAAATATGATGAAATTCCAGTTCCTCCCTAACCCAACAAATCACCAAGCTTGTAGTGTGATGTATGATCTCTCATAACACTATGATGATGTGATTATGGGGTATGTGTAGGGGTGTGTGGAGGGAGAAAAATTATAGTTACCCTAATCTGATGCAGAGGTAAACGCAACGGGAGCTTACAAATGGGAAGGAGGAGTCATTAATACAACCAGCATGTTATAATACCTATCGGCTTATCATCATCATCATATTTCTTGCTAACACAGACAGCATCATCATATTTCGAAGAGGCATGAAATATCCTCCTGCTAACTACTGTTCACTTCCTTATCGCCTTTCACCTTTCGCCTATCAGCAACATCATCATATTCGGCAAGCGCAAACATCCTCCTGATGTTCACTGTTCATCTTACTGCCAACCTCTACCTTCATCATCATGATGTTCAACATCACCTTCATCAGCAGGATATAAAATATCCGGTTCCTCCGATATATCCTGATGACGACAGCTTCAAGCACCTTTCCTTCGATGCTTACGTCACCCCGATATCCGACTACTCAAACAACAGCATCATGATATGACTTATCCGGTCATATTGAAACATCCTGATGATGTTACCCAAACTTTATGCCGATGACTTACGCCGATGCCAAAACACTTAGCGACAGCAGGATAAACTTGCATAGGGTGATATTCGCAATATCCTGATGATGATGACGTCACATGCACCTGATGATGATGTCAATGCACCTGATGATGATGTCAACAGGATATAAGACACTTATATCCTCCGCAACATGATAATGAATATCTGGGTGATCTCTTCAATATCCTGATGATGACCTCTCCGGTCCTTAGCCGAAAAAATGATTTCTCCCTCCCGCATACGATAGCGATATGCAGATGATGGGCACACACGAAAGATGATCCAGATGACGATATACACACTGAGTATATATCTGACTTATAACATCCTGATGCACTTGAAACATACAGTCTTCGTCAGCTTCATAACCCGATCCGGAAAGCGATATACTCACAGATGTCGATGCGATTCACTCCATCTGGAAAAGCACATGCAGATCCCTGTATATCCGTCAGCTGCATGCAAACTCACAGAACCGCACAATTTCACACAGAAAATATGACGATCGGGCCAGATCACCTTCAGATCAAACTTAACAGTTTATCTTCCTAAACCCTAGCACATGAGGATGCTAGGTTGATTCACAGCATGCTACTAACTGATCTCTCACACAATGAAATGCATAAACAGAAAACTAAAATGCAACCTAAACTAACATGCATGACCATTCCACCGATTCACAGAATCAACCAGTGGAAGGGTTGAAAGAATCCATCAACTTGTAATCAGAATAGAAATCAAAACATAAACAGCTGATAAACCAGATAATGCAATCGATGAGATCTTATTCAGATGAAACACAAATGTCCTGTTTCTACAACAAAGTTTCACAATGTTTGGACTGATCTCTGGATCTCACTCAATCACCAGTACAACATAACACAACTACTACTCTCTCTCTGATATGATATGATACCATATCAAACCCTACTGATCTGAGTTATTTATAGCAATATCCTACGAGTACTACCAACTCGATTCCCAGCGGCTGGGAGCTTCCAAGCGGCTGGGAGAGGACAGCTCAGACAACCTGATCACGAGCTCTAACTACCTGCACACTCTCCTAGGCTGATCTAATACATATGCATTGGTCCAATGGACCTTATTACATTATGAAGTCAAACATACTAAAAATAGACTAATGTCCTGTCCTGCGGACAATGAACCTATATTCTGTCTTGTAGGGGTGCTCCTGCACCATAATCCACCACAAAACAAACAACAATCAAAACAAAAAAATTAATCCAAAGATCACTATAACAAGCTAAAGTTTTGTGAGTGCACCTCACATGTGCCACACAGAAGACTATTATAGATATCAAACTTGAAATTAGGAATCTTGGAAACTGAGGCATTGTTTAAAATTCATGGTAAACTTATTCTAAACTCTAACAAATGTAGAAATCAATAAACACATCAGTATCATGTTCCTGAGCCTAGAATTATTAGCAAAGCCATGTTATCTAGAATGTTAATTTTACATCTTTCAGTTATCTATATGGAAAAACCATTAAAGCCCCAAAGGTGGCTCCGTTGGTTTTCATGTTCTTCCAAAATAGAGAAGTGAGTTGCCATAGGGAGCATCACTATCATGCCTAAACTAACACATTCAAATGTTAGCTACAATTGTTGCATCATTTAAAAATCTATAGACTGGCATGCTATGTCCCTGAAAGAATGCCAGCTCTATCTCATTTATAGAATTTGATCACATCTAATATGATAGAGATGGTTAGTAATGGAATTAGATCTTTGTAATCTTTTCACAATCTTATTTGATCACGTCTCTCTCAAATTACAGACATTTAGGGTGTAGATCATTCCACATGCAAATGTGCAAGGTGCAAATTTAGTCAAGGGAGTTTCTAATAATTGGTGAGTAAGACAAAAATAAGGGGCTTCACCATCTATCTCTTTTTTCAATGCTAGTCATCAATTTTAGCAAGTATTCCAGGAGTGAGTATTGTTATTTATTGACTACATTTCTAAAATGTGTCATTTGATATACCACTAAAAAATCAAATCAAAGATTTTAGGAAAATTTAATTTCTC
The DNA here is from genome assembly GCA_027924645.1 of Cunninghamia lanceolata. Lineage (NCBI taxonomy): Eukaryota > Viridiplantae > Streptophyta > Pinopsida > Cupressales > Cupressaceae > Cunninghamia > Cunninghamia lanceolata. The sequence continues at coordinate 1,478,237 of BSBN01000925.1, read as the reverse complement.
TATATTTATGGTTTAAAATATTTTTGTAAAAAAATATTATCATTCTATTTTTAAATGTTGCGAATAAGATAACAACAAATCAAAATAGTAATAAATATAAAGTGAATAAAAAATAGGAAAAGATTATTATTATGGTATAAAATATTTTATAAAATAGAAAAAAAGTATTACCGTTCTATTTTTAAATGTTGGGAATAATACAATAATAAATTAAAATAGTAATAAATGTAAAGTGAATATTTTTTGTTTCTTATCATTTATGGTATTGTTTAAAAACATTAACGACCAAGATCTATTTGATGGTAGTGTTATCACCTAGAATTGCACCTTGCTTGAAGCATGTTCAAGCATTTCAATGACACAATGGGATTGATCTCAAGGTGTGGGACCTTTCAGATGAGATTAGACATCCAAAGAAGGTTGGTTCTTCTTTCTGAACTTAAGATTCAGAGAAATCAACTACACCTATGCTATTGATCACCAAGAAAAAGGGGAAGAAGAAATTGAAATTGAAAAGGAGATGATGCACCATATTTAGTGTGTTTAGTTGCACTTGAATTTTTAGTTGCACTTGAATTAACAAAATAATGATCTCAAAATTGAAACAAACTCCCACAGATTCATAGAAGATATCATAGAGGTTTGGGCATAAAGATACAAACCATGAAAGGGACCGTTTTATCCACAATGCACAGCATACGTCTATCAAATAAACATAAAGTAAAGCTTTAGAGAGGCAAAATGACATTTTATATTGATCATGAAGGCTAGAAAGCCATTACAAAAGAAGGATTTGTTACATAGAGATATAAACACAGAATGAAAGTCTCTCCTTCATTGGTGAACTGGTACATAGACATGAGAGGCTCAGAAGAGAGCACGGTCGATCAGATCCACCCAGTTCTAAAGAAAATCACAAGGTTTGTGGTTGCAACAAATCTTCTGCCTGTGTAATGACTCAGGTAAACAACCAACAACTGAAAATCATCTTAAACATATGTATATATAGCATTTTTTATCACTGTAGCAACCATGGAAGTGGGAAAGAGTGGTCAACAAGGAAAACCAGTCGCCCATACTGCAATAATTTCACTTATGTGTCCTTTGAGCGCATCCACGTGACTGCCCTAGAAATCTGCTGAAGAAGAGTGCTTGCCCATGCCCTAGGTACAAGAAATTCAATGCAAAGGAGCTACAATGGCATAGGGGGTGAGAAATCCATTTTCCATAAGAAATCGAGCTCTAAAGAAGAATTAATGGTGGCCAGGAAGGTCACTGAGAAATCCTGTCATATCAGGAACAATAGAAAGAGCCAGGAAGGTGAAATAGGTCGAGCCTCAACTAATTGGGCTTCCTCTGATCAGGCTTCCACCAATTGGGCCTTTAAAAGGTGAAGAAGGAAACCCTAATCTCCAAAGCCCAAAAGAGGCAATAGGGAAACTGTCAAACTTCAGAGACCAAGCCTTCACCATGCATCGTGCTTTTGAAAAGAAGAACTGCTCAATCCCCAGCTCTGATTATGAAGTTTGTCAGGGATCAAACCTCGGATCTTCAACCTTCAACCTTATTTTGGGAAAGAAGAAACTCCTTACCATTGATGTCTGAATGACTTAGGAAAATTGAGAAACTCGGCAAACTTCACCGATCAGGCCTTCTGCCTTTTGACTTTGAAAAAGGAGGAAGAAAGAACTCCCGTCTGCCGCCACCCACAACACTTAGAATTTATGAAGGCACCAAGGCAGATTTCAAAGCCAATGAGAATAGCATGACGAAGAGGAGAACCCCAAAATCTGAAACCCTGAAAAGGCAGAAAACACAAGGAAAACACTTAGGGTTTTGGACTTAGCCATTTAGGGGGCTTTTTCCTTGCACCTCAAAAGGAAAAACACTTAGAAATTTCATGGATCCTTGGGCTATTTGGCTTGAAGGCAAAATAGGACAACATTTTGGCAACTATGTAGGGGTGTTTGCCTACTAAACACAAGGATCCAATGGCCTTATCAATCCATTGGGCACAAAGTCAAAAGGGAACACAGCAACAAGAAAAGGAGTTGGCTAACCAAAACAAAACTGAACACTGCCTCGAGGAAACAAAACAACACAAAATAGCAAGGCAAACAAGCTCCTAATTATGATGTTGCATGTGCAAGAGAACTTATTGAAAGGAAAACACACCTAACATATTTACAAAATCTCACAATCATACTAAAAGTAAGGCTTGAGATGGATCCCATTGATTGGGATTAGCATAACCTCTCCATTCAGCTTGGAAAGTTGAAATGCATTGGCATGTTTATAGCTAGTAATGATATAAGGGCCACTCCATAGTGCATCAAACTTTGAATGTCTCCCAGCTTTAGCTTTGTCTTCATCCCATTTTAACACTAGATCACCTTCATTGGATGTTCTGCTAGTTGATTTTCTATCAAAAGTTCTTTTGACTTGATCTTGGTGAGCCTCAAGAGTCTTCATGGAAGCATCCCTCTTCTCCTCTAACTCCATCAATTTAGCAAACCTCACAGTCATGGCATCATTTTCGAGCAATTCTAGCTACTAAGAAAGCTCAAGGGAAGGCAATTCTAGTGATAATGGAAGTTTTGCTTCCCTTCCATAAACAGTCATGAAGGGTGAATTACCAAGGGCCCTCTTGGGAGTGATTCTATCATCCCAGAGAGTTGTTTTTAACTTGGGATGCCAAGTCCTTTGGTTATCTTCAATTGTTCTCTTGATGATTCTGATCAGGTTTTTGTTTGATCAGGTTTTTGTTTGTAGACTCGCCTAGGTTGTTCCCTTGAGGATAATAGTTGGAAGATGTCTTCAAATAGATCTCATGAATTCATGCCCACTCACTAACCTTAAGACCTACAAAGGCCTTGGTATTGTCAGAAATAATGGTGAATAGAACACCAAATTTGGTAACTATACCCTCAAGGAAATCCAGAATGGAGGCCTCTGTGGCATCCTTCAAAGAAACTGCCTCTATCCACCTTGTGAAATAATCAGTGGCTGTTAAAATCCCCTAGTAGCCAACACTGGAACCTGGTGGATTAACCATTCCAATGAAGTTGAAACCCCATTGGGCAAATGGCTAATCAGTCTGGATAGGATGGAGAGGAAGGGCTTCCAACCTTTGTTTTCCTATAAATAAGGCACATTCCTTGCATCCTCTTACCCATCTATGGGCATCTCTAAACAGGTTGGGCCAATAATAACCTGCCCTCATGATTTTAACAGCGGTTGTCCTTGGTGAAAAATGGCCACGAGCAGGGCCATTATGAAACTCTTCTAACACCCTTGAGCTTTGATTTTGTGTAATGCATCTAAGAAGAACTCCATTAATATCTTTCCTAAACAAGACACCATCAACAAGAACATAGGGGATGGACTGAAGTTTGAAATACTTGCTTGTGGATTGATTCAGGCCATCTGGGCATTTACCTAACTATAGAAAAGTAGCCATATCTTGATATCATTCGGTTGGAGTGTGAAACTCAGTCATCCAGACTTTTTCAAGGGAATACACCATGTCATTTCCAGCTCCAATGTCTATTGCCATTTGCTGACATAGTCCTTTGCCTCTTACTAGCCTTGTGATGTTGATGTCGATATCATATTCCATGACTTTTGTGATCCACCCAGCTCTCTTCTCACTAGCATCTTTACTCAAAAGAAACTCGTTCACACCTGGATGGTTCACCATCAATTATATCTTGTTGTTTGAAAGCATGTACCTGAATGTTTTGAGTGCTTTCACCACATCAAACACCTATTTCTTAACAAAATTATAATTAATCTCATGTTCTTTGAGGGGTTGGCTAAAGAAAGCAATAGGTTGTTCCAATTTTTCTTCATTTTGTTGCATGAGGACCGCTGATATACCCTCCTTACCTCCAAAAGCATAAAGGATAAAATACTTTTCATAGTTAGGGTTTACCAGCGTGAGAGCTTGTGCAATGGCCTGTTTGATAGCTTCAAAACTATCCCTACCTTCTTTTGACCATGTGAAAGTAGCATTTTTCTTTAGCATCCAGAGGTGAGAGATTTTTCTATTGAAGCAAAATTAGGTATAAACCTCCTCACAAAATTGATCTTGCCTAGGAAGCTTTGCAGGCCTTTCTTGTGACTAGAAAGGGGAAGGGACAAGATTGCACTAGTTATTTTTAGATCAATGGCAAGCCCTTCCTTTGAAATGACACGTCCCAACAATTTGCCTTCTGGGACAACGAATACACACTTCTTTGGATACATTGATATGCCATATTCTCTACATCTTTCAAAGACTTTTTGCAAATGACCTAAATGGTCCGCACTATGCTTAGAGTACACAATCAAATCATCAAGATTTACTAAAATAATATCATTGATCAGGCCTTTAAAGGCCAAATCCATTGCTCTTTGGAAGGTTGCCCCAACATTAGTTAATCCAAATGGCATTTTCTGATAAGCCAAGGTACCCCATTTGGTGGTAAAAGCTATTTTGTAATGATCTGATTCTTTTACAAGAATCTAGTTCTACCTCGAATATCCATCTAAGAGTGAAAACCTTTCAGCTCCAACCACTATTTGTAAGATTTGTTCTATTGACGGAAGTGGATAGTGGTCTTTAAGAGAGGCCTTGTCTAGGTCTCTACAATCCACACATAGCCTGATTTCCCCATTCTTTTTCCTAACTGGAACAAGGTTAGCTACCCAAGACAGATTTTTTATTGGATAGACAATTTTAGCCTCTATGAGATTGGACAACTCTTTCCTCGTCAATGGTTCAATTTTGGGATTGACTGGCCTTTGCTTTTGGCGAACAGGTTTTGCATTGGGATCTAAATGAACAGTATGTTGAATTAAACCAAGATCAAAACATTTTAGGTCCCTATAATCCCAAGAAATTAAATCATCAAACTCATTACAAATCTCAACAAAACCTTGTCTTTCAGTTTGATCACATACCTTGCCATGCTTTAGAAATCTACTTTGTGCAATTTCTACCTCTTCATAGTCCTCTTTTTTTACTGTCATGTTCATTTTCTCCTTTTTGGGTTGATCGTCAGCACCAAATATGTTTTCTAAAGTGACCAATCCCTTAGGTAGTTTGTTGGTCTCTAGTTGGATCACTTGATCACCATACCACTCTTGCAATTTTGACTGATTATTGGCAACAAACTCCGCTTCTTCTTGAAAGAAATTAACAATATGTTGATCATTTTCAAATACCTGCCAGCTTGTAACATTGTTTGGGATGGCTTGCCTCACAACAACCTTCACATGTTGATCTGAGTTATGTTTGACATTATTGGGAATGTCAAACTGAGCGCTAATTGTAGCCAACATGTCAGCATCTTTATTTCTTAATCTAGGCACTACCTAGATATTGAAGGCATCAAAGTCTTCAATCAAATCCCAGACTCTGTGTTTATATGACTTCAACAAGTCATTCCTTGAAGCACTTTATGTCTTGATTTGGTGGAAAACCAACTCACTGTTGCCAAATACCTGTAAAAATTTAATTCATCTCTTATGTGCCAGCTGCATGCCTTGAACCAAGGCTTCATATTCAGCCACATTGTTGGTGCAGCTGAAATAAAATTTGAAAGCAAAGAAAGAACTCTCCTTTTGGGGGGAAACTAGCACTACATCAATACCTACTCCATTTTTGCTTCTAGAGCCATCAAAATACATCTGCCATATCCCACTTTCAAATCTTCTTTTGACTTCACAAGATTAGGGATGAAGGCATTTTCATCATGGATATAGTATGTACCCAGCCCTGTGTCTTCTATATGATCAGAAATTTATCAAATTGAAAATAATTTGCCCATTCATCAAGTAGTATATCAGAAATTTCTTCCATGGGTGTGGCATCCTCATGCATGTTGTTGTCATCCTCCTCTAAAACATGGATTGTGTAGTTCATGTTGGTAGGATTAGGGGAATAATGTTCTACATGATCATTGGCAATAGGCTTAGCCTCAATGGTCACCTTAGTGCCATACCTTGTTCTAAACAACATGTGGGACCAATCAAAGGATAGGTATCCACCTATTTTAGTAGTGAAATCACTAGACAAACATATGCCAAAGTATGCAGGGAGATAAATGACTGAAATGTCTTGTAAAACAGAGCAACTAGGGCATGCATGTAGGGTAAGCTTCACATCTTTAACAATGCATATTGTCTTAACAACAATACCATCTAGTTGCACTATCCCTTTACTCACAAGTTCATATTCTATGCCTAATTGATCAGCTATATTTTAGGCATAATAGAAGTACCCATCCCAGAATCAATCATGCAATTATGCAACAATTTGTCACCAATGACTAGGGAAACATAGAAGGGAGGAGGCTTACTGATTTTACTTGTGCTTACCTCCTCTTTTGGTTGGCACAGGTTTGTTGGGGTGACTACTTTTTCTTTTGTTGTCTATTTAGCAAGCTGACCGAAGCTTGTTAAGGCTTCCTAAAGTAAATCCCTTTGAGTTGGGATTAACAAGACATCCCACATAGTGACATTCAAGCTAGTCCTTTTCATCTGATTAACTATGTTGAAAGGGATCTAACTAACCTTCTGAGATACCTTCATACTCACAGTGTCAACTTTTGATTATTGACTGGCCTAGGGCTATTGTTCTAACACTAGATTTGCCTTACCAACATCTTGATCTACTTGTTTTGAAAGAGACTTGGTTGTTACAACTTCATTTGTAGCCATTGGGGATGCATGGGAGGTAGATGCTTGACCAACTGTAGGGGTTGATGCATCCTCAGTCACTCTTCTTTTTTCTCGTGCTGTGTGCTATTAGACTCTTACCCTGATTAACACCACAAAAGTCATCTTGCAACCAATTCATCAAGGTAGAATCATTCTGTATTTGTCCTTGTTCTCTCCCAACATCATGACTAGAATTGGGTTGCTACTTTGGAAGGACTGATGTGTTTTGCATTGTCAAAGCTTGACTAAACTGTCTGCTTTGGTATAAATTTTGATCATGGGGCTAATTGCATGGGTAGCACCAATCACTTTCCTAAACCAAATTGTTCTGTATAGGCACAAGGGGCCCAGACGTGCTTGCAACATTGGGATTGATGGCTTTTAGGGGCTTGATATAACTAGATTGATTTTTCCTTTGTGCATTGCTCTAATAAGGATTGGGTTGATACGTTTGATTAAAGGGCTGATATGGCTTATTGGGCTAGGCCAGCTGTCTCTCCATTACTACTACTTTATTCGACAATCTTCTTATTGTGGCATCCTTATCCCCTGATTGCTTGATTAAAGGGATACCTAGAGGAATTGTAGGGGTGACTGTTGAGGAATTGGAACCACACTTGGCTGGATGATAGGAGCCTCTAGAAATAAGAGCATTGGTGGTCTTGGAGCAATTTTTCCAGCCTAAATTAGATAATTCTCTTCCCTTATGGCTATGTCATATGCATCTGGTAAAACATGTCCCCCCATGGATTGAATCATGAAAACAATATTAGGATTTAAAGACTTCAAGTAATATATGAAGGCAGTATTAGGAGAGGGCTTCACCAATGATGGAATCATGTCTCATGTCTTCTAAAATCTATAATTGAAGTCCACCATAAACTCATGGGGAGCCCTTTTGATTGTTGCTAATTGTTCCATCAGAGACAGGTGGTCACTTTTATCTTCAAAGTGTTGGCAAAGTCTTGTTCCTAGATCATCATAATTGTGAATGGAGTTAGCTGGCAAACCTCTGTACCATTGGAGATATTTTCCTTTAAAGGAAGAAGCCAGGAGTCTCACAACAACATTGTCTTTAGTGACATTATGGACAGAGCACACATTAGCAATATCCTGGATATGTTCAGCAGGTGTAGTAGATTTTTTAGCATTAAAAAATGGAATTGCTTTTAGAGTTGAGGTAGGGATATCATCATATTGTGCTAGGTCAAGTGGGCTTTCCCCATTGAAGGTGAAAAAATTAAGGTTTCTTGCCATATTAGGGATATTCAAATTGATTCTGGGTATATGCAAGGTCCTTCTTGAATACTAGAATCTAACAATAGGAGGGGTAAAATTGGGCTCTTGGGGGAGATGAAAATGTACTCCTATTCTCTCTCACAAGAACTGCATTTGGATTCTGAAGACTCAAAAGTAATAGAGTATACCCAAGAACCAAAAGCCGAAGAGGACACTGAAGAAGGGAAAGGTAGAGCAGTATTCATGAGAACACTAAGTCTAATAGGAACTAGGGGATTATTGAAAAATTCATATCATGCGATAGAAAGATACCCATCTTGTTGCTAATGATCTCTAAAACATGACAATCCTGGTATTCCAAGGGTAAAGAATCCAAAAGAACCTAGAAAGGAAAGTGATTGGTCTTGGCTGAAGGAGGAGAAAATTTGGTTCCCAAGGATAGGAATAAAGCCCCGCTCCATTAAAAAACCAGGATTAGTTTTTTAGAATGTTATTCCTCACTAAAAGACAGGGGAAAAAACAACAAAAAAACCCTTGAACAAGATCGGCGATAACCACATCAACATATTCAAGCCAATGTTCTTGAATCCAAGAAAACAATTTTGTTCTAGAAGGAGAGAGATTCCAAAACTTACCAATTAAGACCTTTTCACTTAGATCTTTCACATGAGGAGAGATCAATTCCTCATCTAGATGAATCTCGATTCTCATAGGTGGAGGATCTGGCCTAAGTTCATGTGAGTTGTGTTGGTTTTTATTTAATTCCCAACCTTATCTCATGAAGTAGCCTATGATTTAGCCACTTTCAATATTCAACTACCATGAGGGGTTGGCCAACACATAGGTGAAAGTTTATGAAAAAACTTTCCCCCTGCACTTTAGGCTTTGCAAAACTTGGGAGAGTGACCCCTTGATAGTATTTAATAATTTTCTATACCAATTTATTTCAAATACTGAACTAGCATATATGTTCTATGCAGATTTGCTTGAGGATTATCCAAAATATGAAGACCTGGACTAAGTCCTTCAAGCTTTTAGCATTACTCAAGACCATAGAATAGAAATAAACTTCTTTTCGACACACATTTACAATTGATTTTAAAAATTTCAAAGGCGTTTGGGCTTGCTTGACCTTGGCATTGAAGAACACATACAAAAGAAAGAAATCAGTGCCTTAGCCTAAGGGTACAGAGTTAGAACTAAATGTTACTAAAAACTACTAACATCATTTAACCTGAACATTACAGAGCTTTATAATATTGCCTTGCAACATTACACTTGATATCTCTAAATCAATCGTACTTACAATATCCTTGTATACAATCACACAAATATATATTTCTATCAAAGTATTTAACTCATTCTTTGAACAAGAGCATTTCATAGAAAAATACATCCTCAAGAAACTTCATGGAGACAAACTAAACAATCTTTGATTTATTCATTTCATGATTTATGTGAACCACACCTCAAGAGATAACCAACTTCAGAAAATTACCATTTACATTCACTTAGATGCTAGTTGTTGATTGGTATATGATGTTAGTCACCACCAAGCACACAAAACAAAAGTTACACAACAACCCTTGTTTATCCTGAAAGATACAATGAATTCAAATAATTCATGATCCCAAGTCCCCATTGATTAGTTCATAATCTGCTGATGTTACTATGTGGTTGATGTGTATTGTTGTTTTCCATTTTGGGGTCTTACGTAGATTTGTAGATTCTATTTCTACATCAATGCGATACAGGGAAGTTACTCTACACAGCATATATCTCCAAATGATGTGTCTAAGTTGATATTTGCATGGGTTCTACCCCTATTTATGATTCTCTGCATGATATTTTCAATACTACATCATTTAGCTCAAAATATGTTAATGATACTCAGTTGTCTTCGAGATGTCAGTATATTTTTCTGTTCTGCTCAATATTTATCATGATGTGCAGTTATGAAAGTGATTTCAATGAAATTAAAATGAGAAAAAAGGGTTGGAGAGTGAGATTCCTAAAATTACTTGACTGAGATCACAGATCCACATACATATTCCCATACATGCAATGAAGAGAAGAAAACTAAAATCATACTTCACCAGGACAGTCCACAAATCTGCATGATTCAGTGCAAATCTTCAAGGGTAAAAGTTGACAACAACATGCAATGAAATGAAAGTGCTTCTATAGAACACAACATTCACCAGTACATATCCAGAAATCAACTTGAAGACTACTTAAGGTTTACAATCAAGATATAGTCTGAAGCTTCATCTCCATACAGTATGTTCATAAAATAGGTACATTTACAATGATCTGAGGAAAGGACCTTGATTATTTCAACAATCCAGTCCTCACTAGTCTCAGTAATCTGATCTCTTCCTAAAACTACTACAGGTCTGATTTTTGTATGATTGACCTCCTCTTTTGTACAGAACGGGGGCTCAATATATATCTCTGGTTTCTTCCCCAAAATGGTGCCCAAAACCCTAGGAGATCAATGGTCAGCATCTTGAAATGTAGCATCAAACGGTGAGAAATGAATCCCACCAAGAATTTGAGTAGCATACCCAGACAGGGTGCCACTCCTTCAATAATGTTTCCATCTGCCAACCTCCGCATTGAAAGCCCCTCCTCTTTTGGTGTGCTTGGCCTCTCGGGATCCAATGCTATCCTGCATGATGTCATCACCACTCAAAGCTCCATCTTTATGTTCACCTGCACGCCGCCACTGTGTCGGCAACTCTGCTTCTTCTCAGCTACTCCAACAATCTACAATAAATGAGCAGGAATAAGCATCATCATTTGGTAAGTCAACATGAAAAATGAACATCTACATTAAACCAGGCTATAAGATGCGCAAACACAACAATCGGGCCCTAAAATTATGAAAATTGTGCATCAAAAATGCATATACAGCATTAAAACCAATCGGGTCAACCATCATTGACTAGAAACATGCATTCGGGCTCCAAAAATGGATTCAAAAATCCAATTACTTCACTTTCCCGCCCTTTTCTTTGTTTATATCTTGTATATCGCAATATACAAGTTGAACGTGACGCCCCCGTTAAATTGGATTTCAATCTTCCTTTAGATTCCGCGTTGTATGTGTGCAATGTATATCGGTTTGTATATCGCAATATACAAACGCGAAATATACAAGCGCTTAACTTCTATTTATAATTTTTTAATTCCGCCCGATGTATATTTCGATGCATATCGGCTTGTATGTTCCAAATATACATTCAAACCTTCATACAAGCGCTTAACCAGATTTTAATTTCTCCTTGATTCCGCACTGTATGCACTCTACAATGTATGTTATCGAAATATGCAAGCACTACAAACTTTCAACGATTTCTCTGTATTGAATTCTCCTTTAAAATCTGGCCTGTATGCATAAAGCAATGCATATCGCAATGTATCTTTGATATACAAGTCAGATGCGATACAATGCATTCATCGGATTCTAATTTCTTTTGGGTTCCGGCTTGTATGCATAATGAACTGTATGTTTTGGAACATACATACAAACGCGAAGATACAACGATTTAACCCCATTCCATAATGCTTTCAATTCTGGCAGTTGTATAAAGTGTTGTATATCGCAATGTATGTTTGATACACATTGCGCAAGATATACAAAGACTAAACTTTCTTTAATTTTCCTTTCGCATCCGCGCTTGTATATGTTATTGCATATTGACTTTGTATGTCGAAACATACAAAGCACAAAATATACAAGGATTTAACTATGCCCAATAAATTTTCGGGACCGCCACATGTACAAAACACTTGTATCCTTTAGATATACAATTTGGACGTGATACAAGCATTAAATTAGATTTTACTTCCTTCTTTGATTCCACGTTGTATAAGCCATTTGTATATCGCAATGTACATGTAAATATACAAGTCAAAATTTATACAACAAATTAAAATTGTTTGAAAAACCTTTTAAGTCTGTGTTGTATACCCGACCTTGTATATTTACGAAACCCTCTTTTCAAATCCGTGGATATACAACGAATTTACCATGCTTCATAAGATTTGAATTTCGCGCGATGTATATTGCCAATGAATATTTTACCTTGTATGTCCAAATATACAAGCACCGAATGTACATCGATTTAACAATGTTTAATGACTTTTTTGGGTCCGCTATGTATGAAGTGCCTTGTATATTTTACCTGCCAAAACATACAACGTGAGATACATGCAACGAAATTCAAACAATCATTCATTCCAACTTTGAGTTAATTCGGGTCCATCTTGTATGTATATAAACTCTATCAAATGCATATAAGGCAAAAAGACATACAAACGTCTTTGTATATAAAAGCAATATACAAAAGGGATTGTATATGTAACATGCAAGCGACCCATTATGCATTTAACCTTGTATATTAACTCGACTGCAAATGTGACTAAGTATAAAACGACTTTGCACATACAAAGGACTTTGTATATGCACAGCGACATACAAACCTGAATGTACATTTTACCAAAATGATCATAACTTGCAAAATATGGTAAATTTTAAGATGGTTCAAAAAGCAACCCTAGCTCATTTTTCACAAGGAATCCAACCATATCATGCCCTGGTACTGAAAATGCATTTTTTCTCTATTTTTAACAAAGTTTGCAATTTTAACTCCTCTTTTTCCCTTTACCACCAAGCAAAACAACACACACAAAAGCAAAAGCAACAGCCACAGCAGGGGTCCTCATTTTGCTAAGGAGTAAAATGGGGCGTGTTGTGAACATCACAACACTAGTACTGTCAAATAACTTTACAGAGAACATGTTGCAAATTAAGGTGTCTCAACCTTTGCAAATTCCTAATGTTATATTTATTTATCCCATGTTGAGTTGGCATAGTCAACACCTTGTGTATATGCAATAGGATAAATTTTGGTGACTTTGGTAGTCACGGTTTCCCCCTTGAATAATTAACGGGGGTTTGGGGGCAGCACCCCCAAGATGGTGTCAAGGGGCGTAGCCCCTTGCATGGTCCAGGGCAGCACCCTTGGCACACTCCCTGTTGTGGTATAGGGCGGGGTCGAGGGGCAGCGCCCTCATGGGGGCTCGGGGGCAACGCCCCCGAAACTTCAAACAATTTTTAATTAATGACAAGTGTCGGTGAGTATCTTTGCACGGGAGAAAGGCATCTTTGGGTGGTCAAGGGAGGTTATGACATGTAAGAGGAATATGATATTTTTAGTCAGTGTATGACAGATTCTCTTACATCTGTAAGGTGCGTAAGAGCATCTATCATAGCCTATCTTGGGACCAGGCGCCCACTTTGGGATGAGATGTTGGACAAGTGTCCTTAGGCGTGGGTTTTGGGGCATGAGTCCAAGATGGACGCCCATCTCTAGAAGGTTCCATATTTGCCTTGTAAACTCTATATAAATAGGTGCTTGAATGGGAGATAGATAACTTTGGTACAAGTACTGTTATGCTGCCGGAATATCTCTAGATTCGATATTCGAAGACTCCTTAAAGAGCATTGACTCTAAAACTGTATTGTAATTTGTTATTGTTTACTATAATATATTTGAGCTGTATTTTGGAGTGTGGGGTTTTTCACCCGTAAGGGTTTTCCCCACGTATATCTTGTCTCTCTTCTTCTGTCTTCTTTCTAGTTCATGTGTTTTGCTGCAATATCTTATGTTAATGGTTTAACATTGTTGTAATAGTTAGGATAAGGTTGAATTTGCATAGCCCTCTCCTCATTAGATTAGTGTAGGAAGCGTTTTCCGCACACCTAGCTTCCTTTCAGTTGGTATCAGAGCTTGATCACCTTTGGTCCTAGTTGTAGGGTAGGGGTTTTTTGAGCTAATCTTAGGTTGAGTGGGAGTCTGTGCAGAGCATTTTGTATCTTATTGCAGCAAGGAGATGGCAAGCACATCAGGAAGGTTTGAAGTAGAGAAGTTCAACGACAATAATTTTGAGCTATGGAAGCTCAAGATGGAAGACATGTTAGTTGACCGAGACCTTTGGAAAAGTGTGAACGGAACTAAACCAACTGCAATGTCACAAGCTAACTGGGATCTCAAGGATCGGAAGGCTAAGGGTCTCATAAGACTTAGTCTTGTTGATTCCATGTTGTTAAATGTCCATGAGGAGGCTACTGCAACACTCCTTTGGAAGAAGTTGGGGGATGTGTATCAATCCAAATCCCCTGTCATTAAATTTTTCTTGAGAAAGAAGTTGTATTCTCTTTGAATGGAGGATGGAGGATTTGTGGCTGAGCATATGAATGCCTTTAACATGCTAGTTGCACAATTAACATCTATCGGTGTAAAGATGGAGGAGGAGGATCGGTGTATGACCCTACTTTGTTCTCTGTCAGACTCATGAGATCATCTTGTCATGGCAATCCGAAGCACCACATCCACATTCAAAATGGAAGAGGTGGTCTCTTCGCTGTTATCTGAAGAGATGCGGAGAAAGTCTTCTAAGGCAGCCAAAGAAGCCCTTGTAGTTCGTGGAAGACCCAAGGAGAAAGGAAAGAAGAAGGACAAGAAAGATGAGAAGGGTAGATCCAAATCCCATGGGAGATCCAAATCTCCTGGAAAGTCCAAGGATCTTTGTTGGAACTGTGGCAAGACCGGGCATTTCTGAAAGGAATGCAAAGAGGAGAAGAAGAAAAAGAAGAAAGCTCCTAATTCAGATTCTGACAAATCACAAGATAACGGTGATGCCTTCATCGCAGCCCTGGCAACCCATGCATCTAATGATGTGTGGCTAATTAACTCTGGTGCATCATTCCACATGACCTCGCATCGAGACTAGTTCACTAAGTATGAGGAGTTCAATGGTGGAAAGGTGTATCTGGGTGATGACTCTCATCTGAAGATCGTTGGTCGTGGAAGAGTCTCTATCCGATTCTCTGATGGTCAAGTGAAGGGGATCACTAGGGTTATGCACATCCCAGGCTTAGCACAGAACCTGCTTTCATGTAAGTATGTTGAATGATGTGGGTGTGTAGGATGTCTTTTCAAAAGACGGATGCAAGATGACTAGAGGATCTATGGTGCTTGCTAAGGGTACTCAGAGAGGTACTCAATTTCAGCTGGAAGCATGCATTGCACAATGCAATAGTTCTTCTGACTCAAGGAAGAGGGCAGTAGTCACTTCATCCCCACCATCTGAACGAGCAGTGAAGAAATCTGTAGTTTCTAATCTTGATGGTTGTAATCGTGCATTGGAAGTTAAACTTTCTACAGAAAAGATAATGTTATGGCATAAGAGATTTGGCCACATTGGTGAGAAGGGTTTGCGTAGCTTGAAAAATAAGAACCTCGTTGAGGGGTTAGATGATGGTGCAGGAGCACCTTGACAAATTGATGTTTCTACCTTGTAACAAGGTCATTTGGACCAATTCACATATGTTTAGGTTCAAGTCTTGTGTTTCATTTTTGTAAAATGTAAAGGTATCACAAATATAAACCTTGCAAAATTGTAAAGTTGCAATGCAACATATGGAAGATGAAAGGTTATGAGGGTCATTCACTTGGAGGAAGTTAGAAATTAGTTGGAAACTGAAGAGATATGAGTGTAATGCCTTTAAATAGGCTTTGTAATCTTTGTAAACTCGTGGGTGATTGAAGGAATGAAATGGAATAATAAAAAAACACAGTTTTTCTGCATTCTTCTTCAAAAATTATTTGTTTTCAGCCCTTGTACGGATCTGTACGGACTCATAGGCATGTGAAAGTGTATGTAAGTGATATTACAGATAATCACCCTCCATTTCCTTTTCATTTCATGTAGACTGGCTTTGTTTTAAGTTAGTTATTGCATTTTTTGTAAAAACTATCAAAACCTTGATTTAGGGTAACCCGTTTTGGGAAAAATGCTTTTGTTTCCACCGTTAGATCTTTATGTAACTTGGGGAAAATGTCTGTACCTATGTTATCTACAATCTGACTAAAGCGATCGACTTCATTTTTGTTCGTGTGGAAGTTATGAATGACTGTTCGTGGCATTTCACAGTGAAATTTCTAAGTTTGAACCCTTGTAGCAGAATTACCAGTCCGTTTTTAGAGCACATTTTCCAAAGTAACCTATGCCCATCTTGGAGTATGCTATGGGGAGGCATAATGGGTATCTAATGCATGTCTTAGGTTGACATTTGAAGGTCTATGCAAAAAGATAAGAGGATTGTTCTCTTTTTCTAGGGATACAAGCCATTTAGAGGATTTGTGAAGTAAGTGCATGTTCCGGGAGTGATCTGTCTTAAACAATGGGTGGGATGAGTCATTTGGTACCCCAATACAACCTTTCCATGGGCAAACAAAGATTCTTTTATGTTGTTCCCACTTTTCCATGAAGGACTTGGTTTTGGACCTATAGGTGTGGTTGAGCCTTGTTGAATTGATTCCTCTTCCTTGCATCCCATATGCCTCTGCATCATTTTGGTATCAGAGCTAGCAAAAGCTCTAGGAGGAGATGTTATTTTTGAGATAAAGAGTTAACGTTTGTTGGTGACCATTGTTTGCTAAGTTGTTTGGTTGCAGGTGCTTTGTCCATCTAACTACAGAAGGATGTTTTCTGAGGTTGTGTGTGTGGGCAGACAAGAGAAGGTCTGTCATGACCATTCTCCAATGGAGATTAGGCTAGATAAGGGTGTAAAGAGAAACTACTAAGGAGAGAGTGGTAGGTGCATCACTAGAATCTGCTGTTGGGTGAGATGAATGGTTTGGTGAGTTGGTGTTGTGAAGCAGTGAGAGAGATGGATACCTGAAGAAGCACTTGAGGTTGTAGCCTGAAGAGTACTCCACTAATGGGAGTAGAAGGAGCCTAAAGATGCTCTAAGAAGATGGTAGTTTGTTCTATTGGCTGGTTGGTCACCTTTCTATTGATATGAAGATTTGAAGTTTATAGCTGAGAAGATTGAAGATTAAAGCCAGAGGAGATGCAGAAAAAACTTTTGTTGCAGATACATTTCCAAGGGACTTGGAAATTTTGTTGGTTGGTTGTATGGTGCAAGAGCACCTTAACAAATTGATGTTTCTACCTTGTAACAAGGTCATTTGGACCAATTCACATATGTTTAGGTTCAAGTCTTGTGTTTCATTTTTGTAAAATGTAAAGGTATCACAAATATAAACCTTGCAAAATTGTAAAGTTGCAATGCAACATATGGAAGATGAAAGGTTATGAGGGTCATTCACTTGGAGGAAGTTAGAAATCAGTTAGAAAATGAAGAGATATGAGTGTAATGCCTTTAAATAGGCTTTGTAACCTTTGTAAACTCGTGGGTGATTGAAGGAATGAAATGGAATAATAAAAAAACACTATTTTTCTGCATTCTTCTTTAGAAATTCTCTGTTTTCAGCCCTTGTACGGATATGTACAGACTCATAGGCACATTAAAGTATATGTAAGTGATATTATAGATAATAACCCTCCATTTCCTTTTCATTTCATGCAGATTGGCTTTGTTTTAAGTTAGTTATTGCATTTTTTGTAAAAACTGTCAAAACCCTGATTTAGGGTAACCCGTTTTGGGAAAAATGCCATAACTCTTGTTTCCACCGTTAGATCTTTATGTAACTTGGGGAAAATGTCTATACCTATGTTATCCACAATTTGACTTAAGTGATTGACTTTATTTTTGTTCGTGTGGAAGTTATGAATGACTGTTCGTGGCATTTCACAGTGAAATTTCTGAGTTTGAACCCTTGTAGCAGAATTACCAGTCCATTTTTAGAGCACATTTTCCAAAGTAACCTATACCCATCTTGGAGCATGCTGTGGGAAGGCATAATGGGTATCTAATGCATGTCTTAGGTTGACATTTGAAGGTCTATGCAAAAAGATAAGAGGACTATTTTATTTTTCTAGGGATACAAGCCATTTAGAGGATTTGTGAAGTAAGTGCATGTTCCGGGAGTGATCTGCCTTAACCAATGGGTGGGATGAGTCATTTGGTACCCCAATACAACCTTTCCATGGGTAAACAAAGATTCCTTTTTGCTGGTCCCACTTTTCCATGAAGGACTTGGTTTTGGACCTATAGGTGTGGTTGAGCCTTGTTGAATCGATTCCTCTTCCTTGCATCCCATATGCCTCTGCATCAGATGATTGTAATCTTGAGTTCAACTTTTACGAACATTGCATTTATGGAAAACAAAACCGTGTTCAGTTTTACTCGAGTTCTCATAAGTCTTCTGGTGTGTTGGACCTCATTCATTCTGATGTGTTTAGTCCTGTTAATGTTCCTTCGTTATCAAATCTGTATATACTTTGTATCTTTTATAGATTATTACAGTAGAAGGACATGGATTTATTTTCTCAGAAGCAAATCTGAAGTCTATAGCAAGTTTAAGGAGTTTAAAGCCTTTGCTAAAAATCAGATTGGTAAAAAGATTAAATGTTTGAGAACTGACAACGGTGGTGAGTTCTATTTTATAGAATTCGATAAGTATTGCAAGGAACTTGGGATTGAAAGACATAAGACAACTCCATACACACCGCAACAAAATGGAGTTGCAGAGAGGATGAACAGGACACTGATGGAGAAAGCTAGGAGTATGCTTAGTGGAGCTGGTCTAGAACAAAAGTTTTGGGCTAAAGCTGTTGCCACTGCTTGCTATCTGGTAAATAGATCTCCTACATCAACTCTTGTTGGAAAGACACCCATGGAGGTGTGGTTTGGTAGAAAGCCTTCAGTAAGGCATCTTCATGTTTTTGGTTGTGAGGCATATGCACATGTGCCTAGGGAGAAGAGGTCAAAGTTGGAGAACAAAGCTGTTAAGTGTATCTTCATCGGCTATGGTGTTGGTGTGAAAGGATACAAGATTTGGGACCCCATGGCTGAAAAAGTGTTGTATAGCAAAAGTGTCATCTTCAGAGAACTTACACCTTCTGTTGTCACATGAAATTGCACCCTGCTTGAATGGGACTCCAAGCATTCCAATGACACAATGGGAATGATCTCTAAGTGTGGGACTTTGTTAAATGAGATCAAACCTTCGGAGAAGGCTAGCTTCCTTGACTGGATATCACCTAAACTACTGAATTTTGGGGTGAAAAGGGGAAGAAATGTACTGAAATGAAAGATAAAGCAACAATACTTAAAAACATGAAAGGGTGATGCACCAGACAGTTTTAAAGAACCTTTGCAAAACTGAAGCATGCACAACACAACCAGATACAGCAAGCAAATATACACAGAATAGATGATTCTAACAGAGGTAAGAAGCAAGATGATTGAGAGGGACAAGAGATATTCATAGACAACCATATGCAGATTCACACAGAGATAGAGAAATCAGCAAAAGGCATGATAGCTTGCATATATCTAATGAAAGGCAAGGTTACAGCGTGAAAAGTTCTATTTTGAAATAGGGAGAACAAGGTGCTCAAAAAAATTTCCAACCCTTCTTACATCATAAGCCTTAGCTTATATAGCATTTCAAAACTAACCTAGGTCAGTTACAAAATCCACTCAGGGAGCTGTAATCAGAAATATCCTTGAAAGGACATCCAACTGACAAGAGTAATGTGCCGAAAAACCCAGAACAAGGGCAGATGGAAGATATTTCTGAGTCGTTAATGCAAGTAGCTGCATCATCGATCTGATCCTCAGAAATGGCAGAGGATAACCTAGCATTGAATGTGAGCAGCTGCTTCTGATAGTTCTCGATAATCAGGCGGCGGAGGAAAGACTGGAGATGAAGTGGTGGCGGGATATTTTGGGCCATCAATGCGAGCTGTGCCCTCCTGTGCAACAATGAATGCAAAAATATCTTCACCAACTTAAGAAAGTCGCTGCCGAAAAAGTCCACCCAACTGACATGAAGATCCAGATCAAAAATGGAAGTGGGAACCCTCCTAAAGAATTCCTGCCAAAAGGTCATCATCCTGATATTTTCAAATTTTTGCAGGAAATGATTATCCCACATGCACCCGGAGGAGACGCCTCCATCACTTTATAAGCTAGGCCGTAAGCATATATAATGTCAGTGCTTTTGCTCCTGACGGCATCATCATAAGCCTTAACATCATCCTCCTTCTCATCATGTTCCGTCGGCAAGACTCCCCAATATCGGCGGGTCGATTGCATGTTAGCCCGATATAGAATGTCACCCCGATATTTGAAATTAGCCTTGAGCCTCATCATCATCTTCAAGACCCGTCAGCAAGACTCTCTATATCGGCGAACCATCGGTATGTCACCCCAATATAGAATGTCATACCGATGCGAAATATCCTCCTGATGCGAAATATCCTCCTGCCAGAAGTAACATGATATAAAATATCACCCCGATGTTTGAAAATCAGGATGACGTCAGTAGCATGTCGGGTGATCCAGTGATCATGAATTGAAAACATAACATCAGGATGATCTTCAACTAAGATCACCCGATATTCAAATGTGATGACCCCTCAAAAGATCAGGTCACACTTAGAAACTTCGTAGCACCAACATCAGGATGATCTTCAACTAAGATCACCCAATGTTAAAATATCACCCCGATACAAAAGATCGGGTTGGCAGAAATATGATGACCTTCGCAAGAAAGATGATCTTCCCCCAGAATGGATCTGGATGACGTTAGTGGCATATGACTTGGTTTATCACTGCAGTTACCATAATGTCATCGTCATGTTATCGGATGGGGGGATAGTTGGAAGATAAGGTGATATTTGTAACATCGGGTGATATTGGGAAGATCAAGTGATGTTCCAATTATCACCCGATGTTTGAAATATGACCCAATATTTGAAATATCACCCTTCTTCCAAATATCAGGTTTGACCAAGCTTATGACCCTGCATAACTTCCTCACTTTGGCGAATTTCAGGGTGATATTTTAAGCAAACCTGCCTATCTTTTCAAGCTCTTTCACATGGTAAGCCTCTTCAGGCAAGCTTCAGATTTTGAAATTGGGTTAAGACCTCAGGATCACAAATATGGCTTTCATGGGGATATGCTTACTAACTGATCCTGCTTGAATTATGTTGACTCCTGCTAGAGGAAAAATAGGTCAACACCTTCTTCCACTGTTTTGCAACCAGAAGAAAAAGAAAAGAAAGAGGATGTTGTTCAGTTTCCTCTCACCCCTTAGAAGACTGAACAAAAAGACAATGTTGGACCTGATGATGAGGAGAGCTCTAGCAGCTCTGAAAGCTCAGAGGAAGAAGCTAAACCTCAACCTCATCTCTTGAGGAGGTCTACAAGGATAAGAAAGCAACCTGAAAGGTTTGGTTTTACATTGCTTGATTCTAGTTGTGCTTATGCTTTAATCGCTATCAGTGATGAACCTAAAACTGTATCAGAGGCTTTGGATATGAAGGATGTAGGTTCTTGGAAGGAGGCCATGGAGGAAGAAATGGCTTCTTTGGAAAGGAATCAAACTTGGGACTTAGTGCCTTTGCCTCCTGGACAAAAACTCGTTGGATGCAAATGGGTGTTCAACAAGAAGATTGGTGCAGATGGTAATATTGAGAAGTATAAGGCCGGATTGGTTGTGAAGGGGTATTCACAAGTGGAGGGTATAGATTATGGTGAGATCTTCTCTCCCGTTGCAAAGCTAACATCCATTTGATTCCTGTTGTCACTCGCAACAGCTTATGACTTGGAGGTAGGATGTGAAGACAACTTTCCTTCATGGTGACTTGGAGGAAGAGACCTACATGTCATAGCCAGAGCATTACATGGTGAAAGGTAAAGAAAATTTGGTTTGCAAACTTAAGAAGTCTTTGTATGGTTTGAAGCAATCCCCTAGGAGATGGTACTTGAAGTTTGATGCCTTTGTGTTGTCAATTGGATTTGTGAGATCAAAATCAGATCACTGTGTGTATTATAAATTTGATGGTGATCGTATTCTCATTGTTGCACTATATGTTGATGATATGTTGCTCATTGGGAAGGGTAAAAATATGATTTTTGATTTTTAAATCTCAGTTGTCATCTCAGTTTGAAATGAAAGATTTAGGGGCAGTCAGGTACATTCTAGGAATGGAAATTAGAAGAGATAGAACCAACAGAAAACTTTGGTTAAGCCAGAGTTAGTATGTGAAGTCCATGTTGGACAGATTCAGCATGGCAGATTGTAGACCATTGTGTGTTCCTATTTCTTTGGGGACAAAGTTGTTTGTTGAGGATTGTCCAAAATCTCCTAGTGAGGTGGAGGACATGAGCAGAGTACCTTATGCTAGTGTTGTTGGCAATTTGATGTATGCGATGATTTGCACAAGACCAGACATTGCCCAAGCAGTGGGAGTCCTTAGTTGATTTATGGCTAATCCTGGACGAGTTCATTGGGATGTAGTTAAGTGAGTGTTTAGATATTTGAGGGGTACTTCTAAGTATTCCATTTCATATCATGGTAATGTTTTAGGACCTCCGCATTCTATTGATATTTGTGGATTTGTGGATTCAGATTGGGCAGGTGACACTAACAGCAGGAGATCCACGAGCGCTTATGTTTTTACACTGTTTGGTGGTGCTATTAGTTGGATGAGTAAGAGACAACCTGTTGTTGCTTTGTCCATGACAGAAGTTGAGTATATGGTAGAAACTCATGCTTCTAAGGAAGCCATTTGGCTTAAGAGATTGTGTTCAGATATTAGTGTTGATGCAGGACAGATCACGATTAGTTGTGATAGTCAAAGTGCAATTTGCCTTGCAAAGAATCTAACTTTCCATGCTAGAACAAAGCACATTGATGTTCAGTTTCACTTTGTCTGACACATGGTTGAGGATGGAAAGGTAAATTTGGAGAAGGTAGATACTTTGAAGAATGTTGCAGATGCATTGACGAAACCAGTGGGCACAGAGAAGTTCAGATGGTGTTCGGAGTCTATGGGCCTCTTGGCCCCTAGTAGTTAAATCTTGTCATTGTTGTTGGCCCTTGCAAGGTGTTTGACAAGTGGGAGAATGTTGAGAATTAAGGTGTCTCAACCTTTGCAAATTCCTAATGTTGTATTTATTTATCCCATGTTGAGTTGGCATAGTTAGCACCTTGTTTATATGCAGGAGGATAAATTTTGGTGACTTTGGCAGCTGCGGTTTCCCCCTTGAATAATTAACGGGGGTTTGGGGGCAGCGCCCCCAAAATGGGGTCAAGGGGTGTAGCTGATGGTGTCAGATTGTCATTGATGTCAAAAAGATCTTGTAGGATCTTGGGTTGATCTTAGTAAACATCTGAAGGTCACTAATCAAAAGGTTATACTTCAAAAGATAAGGACTTGCTTCGTATGTGTGTTCATGCATCATCAGGAGTACATCATCTTGTGTGTTGTTGCAGGAGTACATCATCAGGAGTATATCATCTTGTGTGTTGTTTTTTGTTACAGTGAAATATCTGTTCACAATTTGTCATGATCTTCATAGATGTGGTCTTCAATCACTATATCTCCAAGCACGACAAAGTTGAAATGATAAGATTCTATCAGGGGTCAGTATGGTTGCATGAAGTTTGTTCATCAAATGAAAGGGAGCTTAAATTCGAAGGGGAGCTCATTTCATTAGTATCAGGCACTTTATGAGGGAACATGTTTCTCATACAATAAAATGGCATCGAATGACTTTAAGGAGAGCATAAAGCATTGAATATGCTTTAATAAAGTGAAGAGGGCACAAATATATGTGGAGCATTGAATAATTAAGGGGAGCTTGAAATAACAATGTGTTATCTGATGTATTGATCATTAAGTTCTCTTTCGAAGGAAATGGCATCTATTGGATGATTCACTCATATGAGAATGGGCACAAAAGTCTCTAGTAAAGGTTTAAAACTTTAATGATTCAAGCCCTATTCTACTCGGTAAAGACTGTTGCAATCCATTTTATAACATTTGTAGTTTTTAGTTTTAATTGGTTGGTGACTTCCTATAGGAGGTAAAGTCACGTAAGGTGACTTACCAAAGGCATTCTTACACATTGAACTTACCGGCCCCTCCTCCTGGTTAACCGGTGCTTGCTGGTCATAGAAATGTGTTCGAGCGGGAATTTTCCATCAATGGTCCTATTCAAATGTGCAAAGGGCGCGCATAGACAAATCAAACGGTGGTTATTTAAATTTTGATCCCAACTCCGGTGTTCTATTTTGACGTTCCAGTGAACGTATTTGCCATCAGATGTTATGATTTGTGTTTTAGAAAGTTTCTTTTAAAGGTGCAGTTTAAACCCGATTGCAAAGGAGTTTTGTGGAGTTGATTGTTAGAATTTTTTTAGGAATTGAATGGAGTTGTTAGAAGTTTTTTTAAAAAGAGTTTCTTTTCTATTTTCAAACACTCTCTTCAGGGTTTTTGGAGTGTTAAAAATATTTTTTTTATTTGTCTAGAATATTGATAAGAAGAAGATTTTTTGAGAGAAGACAAAGAGATTTCTTGCAGATGATTTTTTTTGAGTCTTTGAAGTGCAAAGAGAATATGAAGCATCATTGAAGAGATGAAGGAGCATGTTGAAAAGATTTTTTGATGCAAACATATAATATTTTCTTTTAGAGAATATGAAAAGTCTTTTGATGCAGATTGAAGATTTTTGAAGAAGATGAAGGTGAATGGATTATAAGATCGATTTATTGTAGAGCAAGAGGAAGATGAAAGATCATCTGATATTTATTGGGCTTACAGGTGCTTTGATAAGTGAGTTGAAGTGCAGAGCAACAAACTATTATGAAGATAACTTTATGAAAATTCTTTTAAAAAGAAAACACAGAAGAATGTATGTATGAGCTAATTTGTAGTGAAAATGTTCTTGATGTAGGATTAGGTGATTTCAAAATGATATGTAGAGGAATATATTGAAATTGTATTGTAGAGATAAGAGTGTTGAAAATTTGTTTACAGGAGCTTGTTTTCAGAGAGATGTGTAAAAGGAATTATTTGTATGGTCTTGACTTGAAAATCAAATAAGGGAAATTAGGGTGTATGATGAAACACAGAGTGTAATTGGTGCAAATCAGATTGATTGGCAATCAATTCTTGCACACAGAGTTTTATGTTTTAATGATGGTAATTGTCTATGCCAGTGAGGCTTATAGGTCAGTGTGACCTTAACATTTGTTAGTGAGACACATATTGTAACTAGTGAGGCATGTTTTATCAGTTAAACCAGTGAGGCAGTTTTGGAGTGGTTTTTCTACCCGTGGAGGGTTTTCCACTCGTGAAATTCTTGTGTCTTGACTCATATTGATCTTCTCTCTGTGGTTGTATGATTTACTCATGAGTTTTTGTTTTTCATTCTCAGTTATGTGCATATGTGTTTGACAAATTAATGATAGCTTTCTCTCCTTGTGTTTTGAAAGTTAAAGTTTGTAAAAGATTTGAAAATTCACACAACACTGATTCACCCCCCCTCTCAATGTTGTCCTTGACTCCTACAATTGGTATCAGAGCCAAGTTTCCCTTTTTGAAGCTTAATCAGCTTGGGTAGGTCCTGTGTGTGGAGTTCAAGTGCAGAAGAAATAAGAGTAAGAATATTGTCAAGTCTCAGACTAGTCAAAACTCTTTATCTTTATCAAATTCAAAGGTTGATAGAGAACTTGTTGATATAAATGTTTCTCAAGTTGAATCTGATATTGTATTAAAAGAAAGAGTTTCAGAAGTTCCTCAGTTTGATGCTTCAGATTTTTCAATTTGGTATGTTAGAATGCAGATTTATTTATCCTCTTTAGGATATGATGTTTTAATGTCAGTTGAGAATGGAAATGACAAAGAAGCCCTTGAATGTAATCAGATTGCAAAGAAGGCCATATTGTCTGCTCTGTCTAATGATGTTTCTTGTAAAATTATGGACTGTGTTACAACTCAGGATATGTGGAGGAGATTGAAAATAATTTATCAAGATAATGATAAAGAAGAGGACACTCTAAAAAGTGGCAATGAAAGGAGAATTTCAAATGAAGGAGTTGAAGTTCAAACCCAATCAGATTTAGAAGAAGCTAACATCACAAGTGATGATGATCAGGATTATGACAAACAAGATTGTGAGATTGATATGGAAGGAGAGCTTATATATGCTCTGAGTGAGCTCAAGAAGTATAAGAGAGAGAATCAGAAACTAAATTTGCAGCTGCAACAAGAAAGAGAATCTAAAGTCAATGCACTTTCAAAACTTGAAATTGTATCTACAGATCTTGAAGAGGCCAGATGTCAAATTACAAGTTTAAAGACATATATTGATGATTCAGATAAACTAATTGCTAGATTAAAGACAGAAATTGAAGAAGCTAAGAGGATAGCTGATGTCTCAATATTGGACCTTGAAGTTACAAGGATTGAGAATCTAAAACTAGAAGGTGATATTATCAATTTGAGAAAAGAGTATGATGGTCTCAAGGCTCTATCTAAGAAGTATAAGGAGTTTGAAGAAAGCACAAGCAAGCTACATGAGATGCTTGGTAAACAAAAACTATATGGAGACACTACTGGACTTGGTTTTGAAGAAGGAGAATGTTCAAAAGCTAGAGAGACTCCCAGAAAGAAGATTGATTTGAATGCTGCCACTGAAAACAAAATGTATAATCAAAGAAGAAGAAATTTCAGAAGAAATGTTCCTGTAAGACAAGCATACATGTACAGGTATAACTATTCTTTTAATGGTTTTTGTTATACTTGTAATCAATTTGGACACAAATCAGTTAATTGCAGAAGGAACACTGATATTATTTGTTACAAGTGCAATAAAGTTGGACATATTCAAAGAAACTGCAAAATGAATAGAAGGTATGATCCTGCTTGGAAGCATAATAGAAATACTCAAAGGATGTTAAGAAGGTATTATCAATCATTTGATTATGATTATAGAATAATTTGTTATAATTGCAATTCTCCTGGTCACAAAGCATTTAGTTGCAGAAAAGCATCACCTGATTCGATGGGTTGGAAATGGAAAGAGATAGAAAAGGTTTGGAGAAAGAAAGAGCCTGTTAAGATTTGGAAGTAGAAAGAAAATAAAGAGAAGTCATAATCCAAACTTATGCATCTTGCACAAATTACATCATCAGTTGCATAACAGATAGCATGAAGTAAGGGGGAGTTGTTCATGATCTATCAATTATCCCAAGAAGTTTCAGGAAGGAGATCATTTGAATGTTAATCTTGTCAATCTTATGAAATAAAGTAGAAGTTGATGATGATATTGCTAACAATGTTGATTTTCAGTATGTGACAATGATACAGGTGATCTTTAGTTCAATATGCATACAAGATGTTAAAAGGATGGTCAGGGGTTCAAAGCACAAAGAGTTTGACAGTGTTGAGAGTTTTGGTTTATAAATGATCCTATTCATATTTTGTTCATAGCATGTTGTTACTGACAATGGTTGAGTTGTTATGATGTTGCAAGTCCAATGTGATCTTGTTATTGAAAAGTATTGGTTATCATGGCAAAGAGCTTTAGTTGTTTCAAAGAGCTCTTATCAGATATTTGTCTGTGTTAGCTAAATGAAAGAAGTCAATTCATAACACTTTTCTCTGCATTTGGTTTTGCAAAGTGTTTCTTTAGGAAGAGCTTGATGGTGAAGGTTGTGCAATCTTGATAGGCTGATTTGTATAATGGATCTTGGGTATTCTCAAGAAGTTCTCTTCAGATGTTATCATGTGTTTGTTGATTGAAGATTGAAGTATGTTTTAGACGTGGTGATGTATATATCAAATTTGACAGTGTGTTGTAAAAAGATGTGTAGGAACAACAGGATAGTCTTCATTCTTTTTCATGTCAAAAAGGGTGTGCAAAAATAGATTGGTTGCAGGATAATAGTTCATTGACAAGGACATCTCTTGTGTGATATTCATGTAATCATGGATTGTGATTCATACTGATAGGTGAAAAGTGTAGTCATTGCATGAAATTCAAGTTCATATCAAAGAAGTCAATTTGATGGTCATATCTACTACCTTGTTGAGTTATGTTTTTATGGCATATGTTTTGCATAAGTATTGAAGCTTTCAGGTGACTTGGAGATAGTGTTTCACATGTTTCAGACAGAGTTCTTCAAGCTATGACATTGATGGTGATATCCTGCATTTCATCAGAGGAAGTTAAAGGTATGTTTTGAATCAGAAATAGCAGATGGTAATGTTCAAAAGGGTTTGTCATATGTTGGTTTCAGGATTGTTATCATCATAAATCATTACTTGTTCAAAGGTTAACAGGAGTTTATGCCTTCAAAGTGTCCATAATTCAATATGTTTATAATGGTTATGATCATGCTATAACATCTTTAAGTGGAGTTGTTCTCAGGGGGAGTTAATCAGAGGATTGAGTTGTCACTATCATGGGAGATTTGAAAAGAGATATGTTTTCTTCATCCTCATATTGGTATTTCTTGTCAGGACAGTTGCCAGTGACATTTATGAGTAGTGATTTGTTTGTGTATTTCAACACAGGGGGAGCAAATAGATTTGTGTCTGTCATCAGATGTCAAAAAGGGGGAGAAAGGAAGAATTGCTTTATGGAGTTTTGCCATCAATGACAAAGGGGGAGATTAATGGTGTCAGATTATCATTGATGTCAAAAAGATCTTGCAGGATCTTGGGTTGATCTTAGTAAACATCTGAAGGTCACTAATCAGAAGGTTATACTTCAAAAGATAAGGACTTGCTTCATATGTGTGTTCACGCATCATCAGGAGCACATCATCTTGTGTGTTGTTGCAAGAGTACATCATCAGGAGTATATCATCTTGTGTGTTGTTTTTTGTTGCAGTGAAATATCTGTTCACAATTTGTCATGATCTTCACAAATGTGGTCTTCAATTAGTATATCTCCAAGCACGACAAAGTTGAAATGATAAGATTCTATCAGGGGTCAGTATGGTTGCATGAAGTTTGTTCATCAAATGAAAGGGAGCTTGAATTCGAAGGGGAGCTCATTTCATTAGTATCAGGCACTTTATGAGGGAACATGTTTCTCATACAATAAAATGGCATCAAATGACTTTAAGGAGAGCATAAAGCATTGAATATGCTTTAATAAAGTGAAGAGGGCACAAATATATGTGGAGCATTAAATAATTAAGGGGAGCTTGAAATAATAATGTGTTATCTGATGTATTGATCATTAAGTTCTCTTTCAAAGGAAATGGCATCTATTGGATGATTCACTCATATGAGAATGGGCACAAAAGTCTCTAGTAAAGGTTTAAAACTTTAATGATTCAAGCCCTATTATGCCCGGTAAAGACTGTTGCAATCCATTTTATAACATTTGCACTTTTTAGTTTTAATTGGTTGGTGACTTCCTATAGGAGGTAAAGTCACTTAAGGTGACTTACCAAAGGAATTCTTACACATTAAACTTACCAGCCCCTCCTCCTTGTTAATCGGTGCTCGCTGGTCATAGAAATGTGTTCGAGCGGGAATTTTCCATCAACGGTCCTATTCAAATGTGCAAAGGGCGCGCATAGACAAATCAAACGGTGGTTATTTAAATTTTGAACCCAACTCCAGTGTTCTATTTTGACATTCCAGTGAACGTATTTGCCATCGGATGTTATGATTTGTGTTTTAGAAAGTTTCTTTTAAAGGTGCAATTTAAACTCGATGCAAAGGAGTTTTGTGGAGTTGATTGTTAGAAGTTTTTTTTAGGAATTTAATGGAGTTGTTAGAAGTTTTTTTAAAAAGAGTTTCTTTTCTATTTTCAAACACTCTCTTCGGGGTTTTTGGAGTGTTAAAAAGATTTTTTTTATTTGTCTAGAATATTGATAAGAAGAAGATTTTTTGAGAGAAGACAAAGAGGTTTCTTGCAGATGATTTTTTTTGAGTCTTTGAAGTGCAGAGAGAATATGAAGCATCATTGAAGAGATGAAGGAGCATGTTGAAAAGATTTTTTGATGCAAACATATATTATTTTCTTTCAGAGAATATGAAAAGTCTTTTGATGCAGATTGAAGATTTTTGAAGAAGATGAAGGTGAATGGATTATAAGATCAATTTATTGCAAAGCAAGAGGAAGATGAATGGTCATCTAATATTTATTGGGCTTACAGGTGCTTTGATAAGTGAGTTGAAGTGCAGAGCAACAAACTATTATGAAGATAACTTTATGAAAATTCTTTTAAAAAGAAAACACAGAAGAATGTATGTATGAGCTAATTTGTAGTGAAAATGTTCTTGATGGAGGATCAGGTGATTTCAAAATGATATGCAGAGGAATATATTGAAATTGTATTGTAGAGATAAGAGTGTTGAAAATTTGTTTACAAGAGCTTGTTTTCAGAGAGATGTGTAAAAGGAATTATTTGTATGGTCTTGACTTGAAAATCAAATAAGGGAAATTAGGGTGTATGATAAAACACAGAGTGTAATTGGTGCAAATCAGATTGATTGGCAATCAATTCTTGCACACAGAGTTTTATGTTTTAATGATGGTAATTGTCTATGCCAGTGAGGCTTATAGGTCAGTGTGACCTTAACATTTGTTAGTGAGACACATATTGTAGTCAGTGAGGCTTCTTTGTAGCCAGTGAGGCATGTTTTATCAGTTAAACCAGTGAGGCAGTTTTGGAGTGGTTTTTCTACCCCTGGAGGGTTTTCCACTCGTGTAATTCTTGTGTCTTGACTCATATTGATCTTCTCTCTGTGGTTGTATGATTTACTCATGAGTTTTTGTTTTTCATTCTCAGTTATGTGCATATGTGTTTGATAAATTAATGATAGCTTTCTCTCCTTGTGTTTTGAAAGTTAAAGTTTGCAAAAGATTTGAAATTTCACACAACACTGATTCACCCCCCCTCTCAGTGTTGTCCTTGACTCCTACAGTAGCCCCTTGCGGGGTCTACGGGTAGCGCCCCCAAAATGGGGTCAAGGGTTCTAGCCCCTTGTGGGGTCTAAGGGCAGCGCCCCTGGCACGCTCCCTGTCATGGTACAGGGTGGGGTCGAGGGGCAGCACCCTCGTGGGGGCTCGGTGGAAACGCCCCTGAAACCTCAAATGACTTTTAATTAATGACAAGTGTCAGTGAGTATCTTTGCACGAGAGAAAGGCATCTTTGGGCGGTCAAGGGAGGTTATGACATGTAAGAGGAATATGATATTTTTAGTCAGTGTATGATAGATTCTCTTACAGCTGTAAGGTACGTACGAGCATCTATCGTAACCTATCTTGGGACCAAGTGCCCACTTTGGGATGGGATGTTGGACAAGTGTCCTTAGGAGTGGGTTTTGGGGCATGAGTCCAAGATGGACGCCCATCTCTAGAAGGTTCCATATTTGCCTTGTAAACTCTATATAAACAAGTGCTTGGATGGGAGATAGATAACTTTGGTACATGTACTGTTATGTTATCGGAATATCTCCAGATTCGATATTCGAAGACTCCTGAAAGAGCATTGGCTCTGAAACTATATTGTAATTTGTTTGTAGACACCTAAAATTGGCTTGCTTCGCAAAACAATTTCTCATGTTTCGACACCCTCCTTATCCCTCCTATTAATTAAATAAATTTATTTTATTTAATTAATTTATCCCTCATTATCTACCTTGACCATTTACCCATCCCTTGTGATCAATTAACTTACGTAATTTATCACTAAGACCCTACAACACTATCCCTCATTAATCAAATAAATATTTCCAATATTTATTTGGTTCAATTCTCCTTTTCCCTAATCCTCATTAATTAGATAAATCATGGTTATCTAATTGATCTAGCCTACTAATTGACCTACCCTAACCTACCCTAGCCTACCTCATCCTAGCCCTAGGATCAATTAAGCAAAACCTCTATTTAATTAGTCCTAACCTCTCATGTGGGTGGTCAAACCTAGTTTAACACCCTTCCCCACATCTCCCAAATTAAAAATTGAAATAAATCACACATCACATTTACTTCTCTTACACACCCCTTACCTCACCCATACTCATTCATTACCTCTTATCCCCAAAAGGAATTCTTAATTCATTTCCCATTCCCCAAATGAATTTTTAATTCATTTCACATTCTTTCACACCCATACCTCATTTATCACCCCTCTTCCCAAAATGAATCGACCCTCCATCCTCCTCTCAGAAAATCTATAGATGAAACCCTCTCCAAGCCATTTGGGAGGGACTTCTTTATGCATCAAACCTCTGCCAAAATCTCTCCACACTCTCCTTTATCATACTATCATAATGTCAAAATTATCCCTCATCCTCATTTCAATCTCTATCTAAAACCACTTGTCTCTCATCCTATTGTGTTGAAAAGCATTGAGCAATCCACATTAGTCATTCTAATCATGGGTAAAATCTGAGGAGCTCATGGGTGCAACTCCTTCCCTCATGGATTTGTGAGTCAAAAGGAAGGTATAATCATTTGTTTTGCATTTGATTTATGTTTATGCTTTCATTTTGTTCTCATTGATCACATTGGCACGCCCAGTGGGACCCACAAGGTCCAAATCTAATCTGTTTGTGTGAGTTTTTATGTGAAGGACGTGTTTTTTGCAAGTGTAGTGCCATCCACCCTGCGTAGTGGTGCTATCATTGGCATGTTTTAGCGCTATCTACTATTTTAGCGCCATTTCTACGGAGCATTTTTTTCCTAACTTCCACTCACATGTCTCTTTTAAAGCATTTTTCTACTGTTTTCATGTCAAAATGCTCTTGGTTTTTGCAAGAATGTTGATTAAACAAGGGGAGGTTATGCCGAAATTTCTCTAGAAGAAAAAACTTTTTTTTTGTAGGACGGACGAGTTTAGACACGTTTTGGCGCTATTGTCACCCAGTTCAACGCTATCTTTCTCACTGCAGATTGTAAACTAAGGCAAAAACATAGTTTAGCGTTATGTTATCTCTATATTGGCGCTATTGTCTAGATTGGCGCTATTGTCTGGATTGGCGCTATTTTTTGTATTGGTGCTATTGTATGGATTGGTGCTATTTCATGTATTGGCACTATCTTACCTCTGTATTGGCGCTATTTATTGTCTGTATTGGCGCTATTGTCTGGATTGGCGCTATCTTGCCTCTATATTAGCACTATTTTCTGAGACTAACTTTTGGGTTCTGTGCAGGGACTGGCAACTTGTTTGCAGGTCATCAACATCATCTTAAGGACACTAACAAGTTTTTGCAGGGTTTTTCATCTTTAGTTTAACAAACATTTTAATTGTAACTTAAAACGAACCCTTGCATTTATCTACAAATCAAACATTTCATTTTGGTGCACCTAAAAAGAATCCTTGTGTGCCTTGGTGTTAAGAACATTTAATTTTGGTGCAACTAAAATTAATCATTGCTTGCAACAACAACTATCAAAACAATTCAATTTTGGGCTTTTAAAATGAACCACAAACTGCATCAATGAAATCATTGGGTTAAAAGGAACAACAATCTTGCATTCTTCACTCATCTAATCAAGAAAATCAAAGTAACTTGTGTGAAGTGTTTTCGTGTTTGTGTTGGTGGTGTGAAAAGCATATGCTTTTCCCTCACACCTTTTTGGTGACCTTGGGAATCAAAAGCTTCTCACTAAACTTACATTAATCACCCCCAATCTAAATCCAAAGAAATAAAATGAACCATGTTTAGTATGATGCAAACACAAATAATACGTATGCTCTCCCTTCGCATCTTTGTATGAACTTGGGGATCAAAAGTATTTTTGTGTTTGTATTACTTTTGTTAATCCTTAGAGGGCCTACCACCCCGCTTCGAAAGGTGGGAACGACCCAAGCGGTAAAAAGCTAAAGCCAAGCTCTTTCAAGCTGCTATATAAATTAATGTGTTTGTGACGAAAGTCACAAGCAACAGGTGTTGTTGTGTTATACCTGTTGACACTCATTTTGACCAGGGGTTGATTTGTCATGATCAGGAGGTTTCTTCATTTGAAGCCTTTATCTTCTTGCCCATTTTTTCTAAGTGTTGGACCTCCTCAGCATTTTTCAACTGCAGCATCATATTTTCCTGAGGAGGAGGTCATCATCATCATGTTTGTTTCCATGAAGGTTAGCATCATCATGTTCTCCTTCGACCGGTTTCTCATCGTCATCATCATATTTCGCTGTCGGGTGATGTTCGGGTTTTATCCTGATGATGCTGACGAGCTACAGTGCGCCCTTATCTGCTTGCGAGGGTGGTTCTTCAAAGCCTCCGGTGATCTTCCATTTATCACCTTGCGCGAGCATGATGATGATGTTGCTTATTCTTTGAATTGCTCGACCTAACTTGTTTTTTCCTAAGGGTCGTGTTCATCATCATCATATTTCCAGTTATCATCCTGCTGCTTGTGGAGGTCATCATATTTTCTGCCTTCATGATATTTCGCCGGGGTGATATTTTTATCATCGGGTGATCTTGGTTAACATCATCCTGATGATGTTGTTGAAGAGTTGTAATTGCGACCCGATATTCACTAGGGTCATCATATTTTGGAACGTCAGGATGATCTTAGTCAATATCATCCTGATGATGTTGTATCACTTCCTATTCTTTGTTTCTCATCCTGATGATGCTGACGTCATCCGTATATCAGGGTGATATTTTTCTTTCTGCCTATCTGCATCATGATATTCGCGAAGGAGGGGGTGATATTTTCATATCACCCGGATATATGTTTGTTCGAACATCATGATGATGTTGATATCAAGGAGATATCCGCCTGCTGGTTTCGCGTGTTATCTACTGGGGGTGATCTTTTCAAGCAGCATCATCATATTCAGTTTTCGCCCCGATCTTATAGAGGAGCTACAGTGCAACCTGATATTTGAACATCAGGAGGATATTTCCAAATATCCGGTTGTCTTCCGAATATCATGATGATGTTAATATGATGATGACGTCATCAAGGTCCGCGGGGGTCATATTTCTAACAACTGATCATCTTGAAGAGACCTCCTGATATTTGCAAACATGATGATGACGTCATCCGGATATGAGGAGGTGTGCAGTAGGCAGATATGATGATGACGTCATCAGGATGTTCATCGGCCAGACTTTTGTTATAAGCTCAGCAGGAGGATGTTCCTCCGAAGGATCAGGTTGTGCCGATTATCATGAAGGTTATATTTCAAATACCATGATGACGTCAGGGTGATTTTTCGAACAACAGGATATCATGCTGCTGAGGGATGATGATGATGAGGTTATATACTAATGTCGTCAGGAGCAAAAGCACCGACATGATATATGCTCATGGCCTAGTATATAAAGTGTTATTGAGGTCATCGCGGGGTGCATGTGGGATATTGTTATCCTGCATTTTCAAATATCATGATGATGAGTCTCGGCGGGAAAAGTTTGCGATGGTCTGTATGATGATTTTCCCAAGGCCGCGGGTTGGTGCGCCATTAATAGCGATTGTTGCAGAGGTATGGGCGATGGCGTGGGCCGATCTTGTACCCGACTGGAGGTGTCAATCAGCGGACAGTGGCGCAGGGCTCGAGATATCTTCCTGTCTCCTCCCCTACCTGCTGCATTCATGTTTGGGCGCCAATCTGGTAGTGTGTTTGAGCGCCATTTTCATGATACTGTGTATCTGGCGAGATTTTGGTCAACATTGTAATTAATTGCTGAGCACCTACCTGGCTGTTATAAGCAGTGTGTGTTGCTCATTTCAGAGGTTGTTGAAAGTTGATGATTTTTGGCTCTGTAATCCAAAACCAGCTGATCTGGTTGCTCTGTACAGCTTGATCTTGTGAGTTTATGTATCTCCTGTTGTAGGACTTGGCATGAATCCACTGATTTCATGGTTGATCTTGTATGAGTAATGCTATCTTAGCATGTGTTGTGTTAATTCTGTCTCCAGTATTGCATGTATCCTTCTTCTGGATCTGGATGTTTGCTTATGTTTAGATTCTAGAGCATAGAATTCCTATGTTGAATGTCTGATCTTTTAACCTCTGCTCAAGGGGCAGATTAAACTGTTTTCAGGTTGAACATTGGGAAGGGTATACTGCAGTAGGGATGCCATAAGTAGAGATAGCTCAACATTCTATATTGGGAGATATCTGTAGGGCAGATATCATGTGTATCCCCCTGAAATCCAGTTTTAGCTATTCATGCTAATCACTCACAGGTGTATGTCTACCGACTCCAAGCCCTGGATAGGCACCAATCATGCTGTGTTTTTGTGTTATACACCATGTCCAGCTTTGCATCCAAATTCATATCAAACCATTTCATACTTCCACCTGTTAGTTGTAGGAGTAGGATTAGGAACCCCCTGCATGCTCTCATACCCAACCAGATATCATGTCCAAGAATGTTGCCAGCCTTGTGATCTATCATACAGATCTTGGTCCATACATGAGAGTATTCTGCCTGTTGTTGTCAAGTTAGATCCTTCTATCTTTGAGCTAGTCAAGGTTACATCTTGAGTTATAGGGATACCCCCCTCGGTGCGGCAGAACCAGAAGTGAAGGGGAGGAGCTCACGCAACCTCCTGTATTCAGTTGGCCTGAATCTGCCTGTGCATTAGAAGTGGCAAACCCTAATGCTGATTCAGAAGAAATGTCAACAATACCAACAGCCAACCTCCCCCAAAACCCTCCAAGGCGTAACCCTTGGAGGCTGGGAGACTCCATAACGGAGAGTAGCGCTGCCGCATGTATAACCACCTGAACGAAAGCACTCACTACGAACCTTTGTTTTAGTGGCCCAAATCCCTAAGGTTGTACATTCTTGATTATCACATTTTTCATATATCAAACCTTTGGCCATTGTGTTTTCTTGCTTGATTGTTTGTCTACTTGCCAAAAAAAATTTAAATTCATCCATCAATCCAACCATTCACATCCTTTAGCACCATTTCTCTCTGCTTTCAGCACCATTTTCCATCTATTTTAGCACCTTCTTCATTCATGTCCAAAAATCAAATTTTCCCATCAAAAACATCAATTTTATAAGCCCATTTTCAAAAAATTTCCGATCGGGAGGCTACGCCCCCGAACCCCTGTCAGTGGGGGGTCATGTCCATCCCCCTGCATCCCCCCTCAAGTCGAGCCAGGTTTTCCTCCCAACACCGCTAAACCATCCCCCCATTTATCAAACCCCACAAGTTAAGCTTATCCAATCCCTTTATTTGAGCTTGATCAAATTCTAATCCACTTCCTCTCTAGTCATAATCTATCTTCATCATCCTAATCATTCTTATCCACTTCATCTTAATCCAATCACCCATCTATCCTAATCATCCTAACCACCTATCTTATCCACATCATCATCCAAATCATTCAATCCAATCTTATCCTAATCACCCTCGTCATCCTTAATCCAATTCATCAACATCATTCTAATCTCATCTCATCCAAATCAAATCCAAAATCCAACCAACATCAATCCATAATCTTCCAAACCATATTCCAAGTCCAATCCAAAATTAACATCGATCCCAATCAACATCCAAGTCCCCCAACATCACTATCAAACTCCAAATCTAAATCAACCCAATCAAAAATGAAGACCTTAATTGATCATCTAATCCAATCAACCCAAATCAATTCTATTACTTAAGTGTCATTAGTCCACCTTAAGTTTAGACAATCAATCATCCTTTGAAGCAAAATCAAATCACCCTAAGGTCTTGAAATTTGATCCCCAACATTACAATCATCCATCATCCCCCATCATCCCATACCTCCCCAACAAAATGGATCTTTATGAAGCAATACAACAATTACAAAGACGTGGAAAAGTCTATGAGAACATGGATCCTAATGCTAAAGAACAATTTAAAAATGACATTAGAGATATGCCCTTAGCACACCTCATCATTGGAGAATCCCAAGCCCTTACCCAACCTTCATCATATCAGCAAGCACCCTACCCATCATCCCCATCCACATCATATCAATCTTCATTCTTTCAACCTTCATATCAACCTTCAACATCTTACATATCATCCCCATCCACATCATATAAATCTTCATTCCATCAACCTCCATCATATCAACAAACATCCTACATATCCACGCCATCAACCTCATATCAACTTCCATCATATCAACCTTCATCATATCAACCTTTACCCTCATATCAATCTCCATCCCCTTACACATCCATGTCATCATACCTATCCAACCAATCAATACATCCACCTTATCCATCCCCCAACCTTTGTCATGCTAACTTTGATCAAGGGAACACCAATCTAGCACACCTCGTATCCGAAATCCAAACCTTATATCAACAACCATTTCCCCATACAAATCCCCCATCCTCTAATCCCCATCCCATCAACCTTAATCCATCACCAAATCCACCTTACAATCCCCCTCCTCCAATCCTCCCATCACAATATCCCTCCAACCTTACCAATCTTAATCCATCACCTTATGTACCTCCCAATCCACTAATCCCTATCACCCATCCACCATCTAATCCACCATCAAATCTTCCAAATCCTAACACCATGACATCCAAAGAATCCTTTTGGGATTTCCTCCAAAGAACATCACCAAGCAAAGCAAAGGAATCCCCCACCCCTCCAACACCCTCATCTAGTCCAATACCTACCATTGAACCCATCCATGAACCATCACAACCTAGTCCCATCACCCCCATATCCAATCCCAATCCTAATCCCACACCAACCACCATCATTATCCACCCATTATATTGTTCTTCAACCCATACACTCATGAAGGATGCCATCCATTGGCTATTAGCAAGGAATTAAACACCCTCATGCAATATAACACCCACCAAATCTCTTGAACAACCCCCTATCATAAGTCAAGAACCATCATGCAGCCATGTTCAAGAACACATAAGTCAAGCACCTATCACATCCATCCAAGCACCCACCACATCTATCCAAGTCACTCCCACTTCTATCCAAACACATGAGCCATGTCAAGAATAAAATCCAAAGCATGTTGAAACATCAACCCCTTCTCCTAATCAAGATCTAACCATCCCATCTAATCCCATCCCCGATCCCCTCCCATCTATTGATCAACTTATTGATCTCACACCATCTTCTACCACCCCCACACCATCTTCTACCACCCCTTTACCATCCCACATGAATCCTTTACCTCCATCTACCAATCCCATCCCAAATCCATCCCCTTATCTACTTGGAAAAAGCACTTTCATCCGTGGTGACTCCCTTGTAAGAGGTGTACAACTTCCATCCACCACCTATCCTCTTCCAACAAATAATAGACTCGTGTCTTGTTTCCAAAGCACCAAACATCCCATTGCATGTCGCATGCTCCAACATATGAACTATCAAGGCAAAGGCTTAGGCCTTCACGAACAAGGCATCTTGGAGCCCATCCACACCACATTCCATCCATCCTCGCATGGCCTCGGCTATACATCCCAAGACAAACAAAATGAACATGTTGGTACCACCCACGCATCCTTGAAAATCCATTCATCCAATCCCAAACATGGTGCATCTCATCGCACCCACAAAGCATATGTCACCATCCCTCCTCCATCATCTTATCATTTGCAAAAGCATGTGACCATCCATCTTCCTCCATCAAATTTACCTCCAATACTTCCAAATCCAAATATCCATATTAAATCCACTCTAACTCCTATCCTACCAATGCCAAACATCCCTATCCACAAATCCTCTTATCCTCCCATCCTCCCAACTCCTAATATCCCTATCCTCAAATCCCCTCATCCATTTATCCATAAATCCACTTTTTATCCCTCCACCCATAAATCCCCTAAAATTCCCAATCAAGACCAACAAGGGCACACATCTTGCAAACATGAAGCTTCCCCCAAATCCATGGGATTCAAAAGTAATAATTTGAATGCCTCAATGCATAAAGCACAAAAGCCTAAAGATGTTATCCCTTCCAAGCAAAATCAAAAATCCAAAAGGCTATCAAAGCCCACACCATCACAAGAAAAAGCAAAAACAAAAATGGTGTGGGTCCCTAAGCAAAGATCAGTCAAAACAAATGAGGCATTCACATCTCAATCTACCCCACAATCCCAAACATCCTTCTCCCCATCTAAAAATCCCATAAATCCTAAGTCTATTTGGGTCACTAAAACCCCAAATCGACCATCCAAAAATCTCCCATCCTGATCCCCATTACTCCCAACTCCACATCCAAAGTACAAGCTTCCAAATACATCATGGTGTGTGCAACCGTTGGTCTTGTTTCCCCTCCACCACTTAACATTCCCACATACCCCCATCCCTCCATCTTTCGTTCACTATCCTACATATCTTCCCCATCACATTCCTATGGTCCATGATTTTGCATAATCCACATCATAATCCATTATCCACCATCCATTCCATCTTCTCCTATCTACCAACAATCCATGCAATCACCATCCAAAATGCTATCCAACATGGGACCATCTTCACCTTGCTATGGAAATAGACGC
This sequence comes from Cunninghamia lanceolata, assembly GCA_027924645.1. NCBI lineage: Eukaryota > Viridiplantae > Streptophyta > Pinopsida > Cupressales > Cupressaceae > Cunninghamia > Cunninghamia lanceolata. The sequence continues at coordinate 1,438,031 of BSBN01000925.1, read as the reverse complement.
TAGAGTCCCCCTTCCATCAAAAAAGCAAAAAAGTCAAAAAACTAAGAAAATAGTAAAGAGAAAAAATCCGTCCAATGGTGAAAACCACTCCTTGTGGCACCTTGGGCAAGTACCATGATGAAAACCCTTTATGGGCGTCATGCGTAATCCCTTCTCCATCCATTTTGTATCCCTACACTTGGGGACAAAACCATCTAATCATCCACATCCATAACATCCTTTTGCATATCCTATTCATGTATCCTTATCCTATCATATTCCTATCCACTACCCTCTATTTATCCTATCATTTCCCATCCATCCTATCCATTATATCTTTCTTTTACCATCTCCCCCCTTTAGATCTTGATGAAGACAAGGGGCAAAATATCAACAACATGCTTTTGGAGACCTCTTGGCATATTCTCTTTATAAGTACATCCTCCATCCATCTACTACAAAGTCCATCCATTCAAACATGAACCCATCATGCAAAATTCTTTAAGCATTGGGGCATATGATTCCTTGCAACCTAGCCCTTGGAGAAAATCCTTATCCCCATCTCCCATCCATCTATCTTGCATCCATATCTCTATCTTCCAATCCATCCATCATGAATCTCCTCCCTCTCCAACCCCATCACCTTCACCTCTAGACTTGGTGTTCCCTTGTCATTGGTATCTAGCATAAAGGCTATCTACACGAAATCCAATGCAACCATAAGAATAAATCATTCCCTTTCCAAAATCACAAAAATCCAAAAAAATCAGAAAATCTAAGAAAATCCAAAAAAATCAAAATATCCACAAAATCTCCAAAACAATTATTGTCACAATTACCCAAATCATCCAACACATCATCATCCCACATCATCATCACAAATCAGAACTACATATCATAACCACCTGCATCTTAATGTGCCTTGATCCTGTGGATATAGGGTATGTAGGCAGTCTGGAATACGTAGGAAGTTTCCAATACTCAGGTCCATAAGATGCACCCATCCAACCCGCTGAGCTTACACTAGATCCAAGCATCGCATCACTTATCAAAGCATTGTCCCTTAATCAAAAATCATCAACTATCAAATCAGCATCAACCACAACTTGTCACCATCATATCTTGAGCCAATCTTACAACATCAACAAAAACATGATTCAATCATCAATTGATTCTTGCCTTAGGATATGTCATTCCTACAATAGGCAGAATCTATCAAATCATCATCCATCTTGGCAAGAGAGACAATGGTTACTTGTTTGGTTCATTGGTCTTTTTGTTTTTGATTTTTATCTTTTGTCCTCTTCGAAGATCACATCAAAGCTACCTTGATCTCACTATATCATGGTATTTGGCGAGAACATCTAGAATGGGGCATAGTCTTGCTTTTGTATGCTGTGCTTGTGGGTTGGTTTCATTACTCCAAGCTAGTATTCATATCTTGTTGATCATAGGGTCGGTTCTAGCATATTGATCCCCTTATGCATCTAAGGTTCATCATACCTTTTGTGTACTAAGGACTTATGCTATGAGTCCCCTTCCCTCATCAGGACAAGGTTGTACTATCTTGGGCATGCATGGGATCATCCCTTTGTTTGCGTGTCTAGTCCATGCAAATGTTGGATAAACATCATCACCCTGGTCTTCTATACCTTGGTGAAAACATTATCCACTTTACTATATCAAACCTAGGATTGCTCTAAATCATTTTTCAACACAATGATCATCCACCAATCAATCTCCCACCATTATCACACTTTCATCTTGCCCCTTATCCTCCAATCACTTCTACCAATCTGTTCCATCCATTTCGAGAGCACAACCGTGTTCTCGCAACCTGCCTATCCTCTCGAGGGGGCATCATCCTTACCAATTATCCCCAAAACCTTACCCTATTCTTCTAAGCCAAAATCTTTTTTCTATCCAATCCAACTCTATGTTTTAACTTCTTTGAAATGATGCTACTTAGCTGCAACACCATCTTAAAGAGGGGCAAATGTAGACACCTAAAATTGGCTTGCTTCGCAAAACAATTTCCCATGTCTCGACACCCTCCTTATCCCTCCTATTAATTAAATAAATTCATTTATTTAATTAATTTATCCCTCATTATCTACCTTGACCATTTACCCATCCCTTGTGATCAATTAACTTACTTAATTTATCACTAAGACCCTACAAAACTATCCCTCATTAATCAAATAAATATTCCCAATATTTATTTGGTTCAATTCTCCTTTTCCCTAATCCTCATTAATTAGATAAATCATGGTTATCTAATTAATCTAGCCTACTAACTGACCTACCCTAACCTACCCTAGCCTACCTCATCCTAGCCCTAGGATCAATTAAGCAAAACCTCTGTTTAATTAGTCCTAACCTCTCATGTGGGTGGTCAAACCTAGTTTAACACCCTTCCCCACATCTCCCAAATTAAAAATTGAAATAAATCACACATCACATTTACTTCTCTTACACACCCCTTACCTCACCCATACTCATTCATTACCTCTTATCCCCAAAATGAATTCTTAATTCATTTCCCATTCCCCAAATGAATTTTTAATTCATTTCACATTCTTTCACACCCATACCTCATTTATCACCCCTCTTCCCAAAAATGAATAAAAGATTCACTTTTATTCATAGCCCTTGATCTCATCTTTCAATCCTCACCCTCCATCCTCCTCTCAGAAAATCTATAAATGAAACCCTCTCCAAGCCATTTGGGAGGGACTTCTTCATGCATCAAACCTCTGCCAAAATCTCTCCACACTCTCCTTTATCATATTATCATAATGTCAAAATTATCCCTCATCCCCATCTCAATCTCTATCTAAAACCACTTGTCTCTCATCCTATTGTGTTGAAAAGCATTGAGCAATCCACATTAGTCATTCTAATCATGGGTAAAATCTGAGGAGCTCATGGGTGCAACTCCTTCCCTCATGGATTTGTGAGTCAAAAGGAAGGTATAATCGTTTGTTTTGCATTTGATTTATGTTTATGCTTTCATTTTGTTCTCATTGATCACACTATTATTGTTTACTGTAATACATTTGAGCTGTGTTTTGGAGTGTGGGGTTTTTCACCTGTAAGGGTTTTCCCCACGTATATCTTGTCTCTCTTCTTCTGTCTTCTTTCTGGTTCATGTGTTTTGCTGCAATATCTCATGTTAATGGTTTAACATTGTTGTAATAGTTAGGATAAAGTTGAATTTGCGTAGCCCTCTCCTCATTAGATTAGTGTAGGAAGCGTTTTCCGCACACCTAGCTTCCTTTCAGAACATACAGTCAGAACTCTACACACTAAAAACTAAACAAGACTTCTATCCTCTGTGTTTCTACCAATGTTATACCAAGAGAACAACCAAAAACAAACTCTTGCAAAATGGCCTTGAAATCCCTTTTATAACACAAGGGAGCAACAAGCATCAGGCCACTTGCACATGACAATGTCACATTTTATTTTGACAATCAAAATGACATAATACCAAAATAACCATCTTCATCCACTAAAGCACGTCCTCTGGAGCAAATCATTACCTTAGGCAGACTAGAACAACTGATTTTGTCATATATGATTTCCCGCTATTGATGTGGAGGCAAGCCATGTTTTTGAGGGAAGGGGGATTACAAGATGCTCTAACAACTCAACCCCTCCTCACATGTAGACACTTGTTTCCAAAACAAGAATCCCCTGCTTCGCCTCACCGACCACGCAAGCAGATTTAAGGGAGCACCCACTGGGATCTATAAAGAAAGGAATCACTAGAAATCAGGGTCCCACTTGTTATGCCCAATCCTAGGCAAGGGAAAGTGAATCCTCACTTCTGATTGGGAAGTTCCCAACCACCTCTACCAATCAAGAACAAGAGGATGCCACTCATAGTTGGTTTTGGCTGTGCCAAACCTCTAGCTAGGAAGGAAGTAGCAACAGTTTTGATTCCCTCCTTTGTTTCCACTTATTTCGTCTAGGGGGACAAGCCCACATCCAGACAAAATAAGGGGTGAAGAAGGGTTTACATCATCTCAATGGATGTTGCTAAACTTCCCTGATCTTACCAAATCCTCGCATCCCTTAGAAAAACACCTCTAATCCCTTAATCTTGTAAGGACATATCATTAGCCATGAGAATAGAGAAGAAAGTCCTAAGGAATAGGATGGTGGAGAAAGCACACTTAAAAGATGAAGATCCATAATGTCTGCATAAGAAGGATGATGCATGAAGTAATCATCAAAGGCTCTTATTTATAGCCAAATTGTAGAAGTTCCTACGCCAATGATAATTACTCCCTACCGATTTGCCATATCAATTCAATTCAATTAGTACCACGGTAGACTGGTCATAAATGGAAAACCTCTACCAATTCATGAACACTGCTGAAAAAGGAAAAGGAGGCAACACTCTGCATTATGCCGACTTCCCATAACATAGTCCTATCAATTCCTACAATAAAATTACCAAACTTGGCACCTCAATCACAACGTATTCAACCATTCTAAATAGCTAAAATCATTTTAAGCCCTACCGTGAAGTGAGTGGAAGATCCCCTCAGCTCTGGACGTAGATCCCCAAAGGCCAGTCTATATGCCACCGATCCCTCACAAGCATATCTCCCTTGTAGTGGTAGCGAGGTAGACTCCTTGGATGTTTGAAAGACCTCCCAATGCACTAGCTCATCAATTCCTACGTGCCATCACCTTGTACCTTTTATTAGATTTGAAACATAGCCATTGATGATCCTAATTTGAAATAAGATCGATGGCCATCGCATGTCGCCCCTTAGTTTGATGACCTTCCATAGTGAAATGCAATACAAAGGATCTTTGCGATGTGCCCAGATGCTGCCACATGCCCACCCTCTGTCGTTTACCAATCCCATCACAATTAACTCAAACTCCAATAATCTGAAAACCCCTGCTTAGAAGTCCTTTGCACCTCGCCTTTTACCATATTTCCTCTTTGAGTGACCTACGGCATGACGACATGCCCCATAAAAATAGAGATGGGGACACATGGCACGTCTGGACTGGCATCGCTTATCACAATTTCCCTTTCTCTTCACAAAATACAATCCATGAGACGAAGACCTGGAGTGATGAACCATGGAGCAAAAACCTATCCCAAGAAATACTGCATCACACATTGCATTTCAAAATGAAGTGCTAGAAGAGCAAATGTGATGCAAAAGATATGTGCGATGAAGATTATGAATAAAGCACATGCACAAAATGTTGTTTTGAAAAGGGATCCATGCTAGGTAGAATGAACGTAAGAGACTTTAATCATTAAAAGGCATGCGTACATTCCAACCTAGGGATAACACTTTACTATAATGCACTGTGTATTCATTAAAGTTTTGCCAAGGGACCAAGAAGTGATAGTAGGTATGAGGGACCGGTCAAAACATGAAGACATATTCATAAGTTATTACTTATCCAACTGGGAAACAGGCTCTATCAGTCAACGGGTAAAAAGAAAAAATACTCAGAGACCAAAGACTAGGGTTCCTTATGGTTCACAAATTTTGATAAATCCCAAACACTATTTAGCAGGAACCCTCACCCATAAGGACCAAGTAGAGATTTAGAGATGGGAAATTTCACATAGAAGACGACAAGATTTTTTCAAGGCCTACCAACTTGTCCTTAGGATGCTAAGAAGCATTTTTTCCCTAAAGGCTTATTCTTTTTTTAGAACTGGAATGATCGTTATTAGGGTTTCATTAGCCTATACCATTTGCAAAATAACTTTGCCTCCTTGCCTTCCTTTTTTTCCAATGTGGAGCTTCAAAGGTCTGTTATATCAGCTTGAGTTGACATGGAGGGGGTTGGGAGAAACGAGATTTTTTTTCTTGAAAAAGGCTCTCTTTGGAACAAAGAGGAGGCCGATGCTTCCCTAATTTGACCACATCTATATATTTTTTATCCCCATGAGGAGACACATTCCTATTACCGAATCTTTTTCCTGTAGCATTCCCATCATCAGACCTACCAACAGTTCTACCATTGAAACCTACACCTTTAGCATTTTTCAAAAAACATCTATTGGACGAGCACTCCATTTTTTTTATTCATAATTAAATGTACTCCAATCTGACTTCTTTCTCATAGAAAATGTTTCTCTATGGATTCAAAACAAGTTCCAATTGTCGGATAGATTAAGGATGCATAGGTGGCTTTGGCTACTTACCCCAAGACAAGAATTAAACTAACTACCTGAGTAGCTGATATTCCAGCTATTTATGGTATGTTATTGAGCAAAAGTTTCTGTAGAGATCTTGGGGGAGAAATTCAAATGGATTGGTCTCATGCTTTGATTCTGGTTGGTGGGAAGAAAGTTCATTTGGACCCAGAACCCAAGGCTAAGTTCACAGTCTTCTGGGGACCCTATAAGGGTAGAGACTATGTATGTTGAAACAAGTCCTAGTACGTACATGGTTTCCTCTACATTGGAAGAAGAAGATTGTGATATGATTGGACATAACTTATGTAATGAATTGTGGACTCTAGAATTTGACGGTAGCTTCTCATCGTCTAGATTAGGGGCTAGTGTAGAACTTTCTCATCTCTCCTGATAATTACAAGTTCCCTTTTGCCTTCAAGTTGGAATTTGATAGTACAAACAATACTATTATCAAACAATACTGCATAGTACAAGGCATTACTCCTTGGTTTGGCAATAGCGAAATAGAAAGGGATTAAACAACTGAAAGTACTGGGTGATGCAAAACTTGATGTGAAATAGGTAAGAATGTGTTTTTTGTAAAAAAATGGGAGATTAAGGCATTACAGAAATAGAGTTTGGGACAATCTAGAATATTTTGATTCATTCTCTATAGAGTATGTCCCAAGAGAGTAGAACACTAGGGCTAACTCTTTGGCAGTTTCAACATCTTTACTTCTTCCACATCCTGATTTTAAGGACAACTTATAAATAGTGGAGATTATCTACAGACCAACTGTACTAAATAATGTAAATAATTGGTAGGTTTTTGATGATGACAAACAAATTATCTCTTTCCTAGAAAAGACTGAAATTTTTGCCAATCTGTTCTTTGAAGGCAACCATTCTGAAAATAATGAGGTTCTATAAGGAAAGAGAAATTCACTTGATGGTAACAAAGAGGTCATACAACGAAAAGAGAATAAGATTCCTAAAGGCCTGGTGTCTTTAGAAGATCTGTTTGACAAACATGATAGATACATTAAGAGGAAGATTCAGAAAGTCATCAAGTATTCTGCTGAATATGAACAAGTAAATATAGGGATAGAAGATGATCCCAAACTGGTATGTATTGGTAAATGTTGCATTCCTTTAGAGAAAGAATGTTTAAACTCTCTGTTAACAAGGTATAAGGATGTATTTGCTTGGTGTTATGTAGACATTAAAATTTTCAAAAATGGAGAGTACAACATCACATTCCTTTGAAGCCTGGTACCACACCTTTTAGACAAAAACAATGTTCGTACAATTCAAAAATAGATAAAGCTATTTTCAATGAAATTGACAAGATGCTAAAGGCCCATATTATTTATCCTATTCATCACTCCACATGGGTTGCTAACATTGTACTAGTGAGGAAGAAGAACAGAGAAATAAGGATATGTGTTGAATTTAGAAATTTAAACCAGGCTTCACTCAAGGATACATATCCATTAGCAGTGATGGATCATCTCTTGACAACTATCTCAGGGTGTGAAATGATATCCATGTTGGATGGTTTTTTTGGATATAACCAAATTAGAGAACGTGCAGTAGAAGATCAACATAAAACAACCTTCACTACCCCTCAAGGAATATTTTCCTACAACAGAATGCCCTTTGGTCTTATTAATGCTGGTGCTACATTTCAGAGAGAAATGGACTCATATTTTGGGGATGTAAAGAATAAGATCATTGTAGTTTACCTTGACGATTTGATAGTTTTCTCCAAGAAGAGATCTGATCATATTGATGATTTAGTCATTGTAGTGCAAAGGTGTAGGGACCATGGTATTTCATTCAACCCCAAGAAATCTATTTTTGCGGTTACTGAAGGTAAACTCTTGGGGCATATTGTTTCCAAAGACGGTATCAAAATAGATCTTGATAGGGTAAGGGCCATTCAATAACTAAGTCTTCCTACCAGTAAGAGCAACACTAAGTCATTCTTTGGTGAAGTAAATTTCCTTCGGAGGTTTGTCCCAGACTTCCCTGAATTGACCAGGCACATTGTAGAAATGACAAAAGAATAGCCTATTTTTAGGTGGAGTGAAGAGGGAAAAAGATCTTTTGATAGTATAAAAGAACCAATTGAAAACACACCAACCCTTGTGCATCTTGAATTTGACAAGGACTTTATTATTTATCATTATAGCTCAAACCATACCATGTCAGCCATTCTACTCAGAAAAATGAACAAAAGATAGAATCTCCAATTGCCTTCATGAGCATGCCTTTGAAGAAACGTGAGCTAAATTAATTGGCAATAGAGAAACATGCTTTTGTAGTAGTCAAAGAAATCAAGCATTTCAGGTTTTATATCCTTCATTCTCATATTGCTATTTTTGTTCCTAATCATGTAGTTAAATCTATTTTGACTCAGCAAGACATAGGTTGTAATAGGAGGGGAGCTTTGGTGGCTAAGGTTCAGGAATATGATGTTGACATTAAACCCACCAATTTGGTTAGAGGGAAAGGATTATGTAAGTTAATAGCTAAAAACCATCCTAAGCAAACAAATGAGATTCCTCTTACCCTATTTGTGAATACTATAGATGAATGTATTTCTAATGTGGCCTTCTTCTTAACATATGGGGAATGCCCTTCTCACCTTTTGGCCAAAGAGAAAAGAAATATGAAATTAAAATATGCTAAGTACGTAATCTGGGGGTGACAGTCTCTACAAAAGAGGAATTGAGGGTACCTTTTTAAGGTGTGTTAATAAAGAGCAACATGAGAAACTTCTTGAATCCTTCCATAATGAGGCTTGCAGAAGTCATTTTTTAGCATCAGTGATAGTCTTTAAGATCCTAAGGCAATGCTTCTATTGGCCAGGTATGTTTAGAGATGCACACAATTGGGTTGCTAAATGTGAAAAGTGTATTCAATTCTCAAGTAGGCGTCATTTGGCTGCCCTTCCCCTTAAACCAATATTTATTAATGAGCCTTTCCAACAGTGGGGCTTGGATTTCATAGGGCCAATTAATCCACACTCTAGTGTAGGGCATACCCATATTTTGACTGCCACAGATTATTTCACAAAATGGGTAGAAGCAATACCTATTAAACAAACTACTTCTGAAGTGGTGTGCAAATTCCTAAAAGAAAATATTTTGGTTAGATTTGGAGTTCCTAAGAATATTGTTATAGATAATGCTTCTAATTTCTCTTCTTTTGAGATTTCTCTTTTCTGTTATGATTATGGTTTTAGTTTGGCACATTCTTCATATTATTATCCTCAAGGTAATGGCCAGGCTAAATCTAGTAACAAGAACCTCATTTCTATTATCCAAAAATTAGTAGATGATAATAAGAGGAATTGGCATAAAAGACTGTATGATGCTCTATGGGTAGACATGATCACACCTAAAAGGGCCATTGGTATGTCTCCTTTTGAGTTGTTATATGGGATTGGTAGTGCCTTGTCTCTTCCTTTGGAACTCTCAACTTTAAATTTGCAGAAGGCCATTAAAGATGAACAATTTCATAATGCTTTGGAAAAGAGGATAATTTATCTTTTTAAAATTGAGGAATGGAGGGAGGAAGTAGCTGACAAAATAACTAAACACCAAAAGAAGGTGAAGAAAATCTTTGATAAAAAATCCAAGCAAAGAAAATTTATGATTGGAGACACTATTTTGTTGGGATAAAAGAAGGGAACCCAAAAGTACACATGGGAAATTTAATTCATTATGGAAAGGGCCTTTTCAAAATAGAAATGTGATAAGAGATAATGCTTTCCTGTTGGCATACCAAATGGAACTTTGTTGCCTCTTTCCTACACTGGGCAATACCTTAAGCTTTACAATTGGTGTTAGAAGTAACCCTCATCTCGTACCATAGTTTTTTACTTGTTTTGGGTGTTTTCCTTGTTGTTTGTTTTGGTGACTCTGTGCCCTTCAATAAGGCCTTTTGGCTAGCTTGTTTCTAGGTTCTTTGCATCCTTCCAGTCCTTGTCCTTAATCAGAGCTTGTTGTTACCCAATGTTTTGGTTTCCCGTTGATCATTGTCAATTTGGATGATATTTGAACTATCTTTTCTATCTGTTCTTTTCCCTTATGAAATTTTTGCTAAGTTCACCTAATTTTCCTTCCCTTTGTCAGCATTCCCTTTTTCATGAAACTTATCATCAGTTTCTTCTAATTCCAAACCTACTGATAAGGAAATTTCCCTTTATGATTCTCACTTTGTTTTCTATCATCCAATTCCACCGATGACCAACTTGTTGGCATTAGGTTTTGTCATTGATGTTGAAAGCATTGTTGTCACACGATCTTGGTTGTGATAGATTGACAATCTCAGCTGGCTTGGTATGTTTGTGATAGATTGACAATGGAATGGAACTCAGTTGGATTTGCTGCTTGTACATGTTCTTCATGATTCTACATGTTTGTGCTCTTATGACTCAACATTACAACTTGTTTTGTATTAGATGTGGTATTAGTATTCTACCAAAAGATAAGATATGCATCAGAGACCAGGTTCAGTAGTCATCAAAGATCAGGTGTTAAGAAGTTCATTCAGTCTTGAATCAGAGATCAGGTGTTAAGGAGTCTCATTAGGTTTTTGTCAAGATTCAGTTTATGTCTTATGCATATTGTAGTTGTTTCTAGAAATATCAAGGTTATCTTGAAGTCATCCTTTGCATAAGTATGATTGAGTGTTTCAAGAGCAAGGTTCTTGTTTGCATATGAACAAAGGAGTTTCTTTGATTGTATCATCTTTATTGGTTGATTCTTCCTTTTCTTTGCACAAGAGGTGTCTCTACAACATATGGTTTTGGTAGAGTAGGATAGGAGGAGTGGCATCATAGCTTGGAGTAGAGAGCAATGGTATCATCAGTGGCATGTATATGTTCAAGATCTCAGAGTAACACAATGGCATGTGACGTCATAGTATTATAACATGATCATGATCTCAGACTAACATGATCAAAATCTTAGAGAAATATGATCAGATTTGACAAATATTGAAGTTTAAGATCCCAAAAGCCCTAAAACCCTAATATCTTCTAAAACCCTAAGTCTCCCCAAAATCAAAGTTATAACTATGTATTAGACGGGTTGCACTTTATTTCTTTTTTACTGGTGACTTGTGATCACCGATCATAAGGGAATTAAGTTACAACTTAAGTCACCTTCACCTTAGTGTCACCAGCCCCATGGCTTCTCCCGTTAAAGGGTTTGTGAATAGGCGCCAACATAGAAATCAATGGTCCTTATTAAATATTTCTTTGGTGTGAAGCTCTGAATCTACGGTGTCTTTCAAACATACAACATTCACTTCCCGATGTATGGAGATTGACGGGTAGTGACCCATATCACCTAACTACAAGTGTTTTGGACTATTTTGTTACCCGGTAGTTTGACAGTTTCAAATGAAGGTATAGCTTTGTGTCTATGTGGATCTAAAGGTGACAGATAGAATCATTCATAGGTGTGATTGTAAAAGAAGGCATGACATATGATGAATACACTTTGATTGAAGATTACAAACCATATAGAGTTATTAATGAGTTAGAGACTGTTGTTGAAGTGATGATAGAATGGACAAGATTCATTCTTTGAATAAACTGAAGTTTGATGCATATAGCTAGAATAAAGAACACAAAATGATTGCAAAATCCTTTATGATATAGAAGGTAATCAAACACATAGTATTGATAAGAGATTGACAAGTGATGAGGTTTCTTTTTGTCTGAGCTTATCTAATTCAATTAATATGTATCAATTTCTAATGTATATATTCATGATTGAAGAAGTATGTTTAGAAGAGGTCTGAGAATAGAATAATCCATGAAGAAACAATAGTTGAAGAAGGTTTATATTGTGATTGATGGAGATGTGTATTACAGAGCAGTGAGGAAATAGTATTTTGATTTTTGAAGGAGTCATATTTGTATTTTAATCTCTGCAAACAAGAGTGGTAATCTAATTTTTGTGTTCCTTTGATATTGTAATTTAATGCTTTTGATTTTGTTCAGAGTTGGTGCTCCTAAAAGACTTGGAGTTGCTGCTCCTAAAAGATCTAGAGTTGGTGTTCTTTTTGAAAGGAATAGGTGTTCCTATCAGTGCATGATTAGTGAGATCATTTTCCAATGAGGCATATTGTAATTAGTGAGATTTTCTATCAATGAGGCAATGAAATAAAATTCTTGTGTGAGGTTGGATAGTGGTTTTTCCCTTTTTAGGGTTTTCAACTTAAATCTTGTGTTATGGAGTGTTTTTATGTGTTTATCATGGTCTTGTAAGTGCTCTGACTTATGGTGTGTTAAATGCGATTCTCATGGTCATTTGAATGCTTTGAATAGTGGTTTCTTGTGAGCACTTAAAGAATTGATAAAATAAGTTTTTCTATACCACTGATTCACCCCCTCTTAATGGTATTGTATTCCAACACAACTCAACTCAAGTCTTTTGTTAAGTTCACTTATTGGTAGGTTTTATATTTTGTCAACCTTGTACCTCCTGATGTATTTAAAGTTTGCTTGCAAATTTTATTTTCTCGCTGATTAAAGAAAAGTTTGTGTGATAAAATATATAAGCAGAAATTTCAAGTTGTGAACTTATTTCTTCTGCCAAACATGTGTTAGTGAGTTTCCAAGTTTGTTGATTAAGCAATCCTTTGACAAAGAGCTCATCAATAAGATAAAGCTTGCTTACATCGCTAATACTCTTGGTTAGAGAATCTTCTCATTTGCCGATTTTGTTCAATAAAGGTCATTTCTATCGACATGCACAAGAAAAGAGGCACTGCACATTTTCATAATTAGCGGGAGTTAATTTGCACAGACTAGTCTCATCATATTTAAAATTCCTGCAACTCATTAATGAGATAAAGCCTTGTCACAAGTGCAAACATAAATGGAATTTTGAAGGCATTGTGTGACTTATTGCATTTGTAAACTCTCTGCCCATAGCAGTAGTAGCTCCAATTATTCAAGTGTCTAGTATTCCAGTATTTTGATGGGTTCACATCAATTCAATCAGTTCATGACCTACATATCGACCAAGTTAGTCAAATTGCAAACTTCTTTGCACTCTTGTTTTGCTATAAGCATAGTTTCAATTCAGAAGTTTATCATTTCAGTTAATTAGGGTTTTCATGAGTTCTGCATATGCTGTTTATCCGAGTCCTCCCAAATCTTATCAAACTCTGTTAAGAGTCCTTGACTCCTACATCTAGTGGGTAGTAAAATTGGTTAGGATGAAATATAAATTCCAAGGCTTTGATGTTGCTTCAATCATAGACATTAATCTAGCAAGAATTAGGGACACAGATTTGAAGCACATCGAATTGAATGATTTTTAGAACAAAATGAGTTAGAATCCTAGATTAGCATTAGCATAACAAACATTCAATAGTGGCCTTTCTCATGTGGGAGGGTTTCCACCAGCTATGTAATGTCCTGATTTAGTTCTCAACCTATGTGAAAAATTATCATACTGGGTCTCGAGAGATTAGGTCTTTTGATGGAATCGTTATTGCCAAGTTGGATGCCGAGTCAATAAGTCGTACCCTCAAGCTATTAGAGAGAGATGAATTTGCAAAAATGTCAGTTGAAACTGGGTGGAATTATTTTCTGGATAGAAAAGATTGGTGTTTAACAACCATTTCCAAGTATTAGCTTAAAAATAAGAAGAAAGGGAAGTCTCAGGTTCCCCAAAATTTGAAAAGAGCTCATTTCAAGGAGAACATATAAGATATGATTACTCTGTTGCATAGAGTAGTGTGGAATGATGAGTCCAACTCCTTTAAGAAATGGATGTGTTAGTTTATATTTGTGATTTGTAGTGAGTCTCAGTATGTTGATTGGGCTAGTTTGAACAATGATCACATTGATGATCAACTGGTGAATTTTCATAAAACAAGTACTTTCCATATGTACTCCTATTTTTTATGCAATAGATGATACTCAGGTGGTCTGGCTAGTTTTGCGAACCTATGGGACTCACTCCAGTGATACATTAATGTATGAGTACTTTTCAAAATTACAAGAAGAACATGGGAATAAGGACTATAGGTGTGTAAGTGATGCATTCCTGATGTTTAATGTAAGAAGAATTGATGGTAACCCATGTGTCAGAATATCTTAGGAAGCATCACAATTTGTGATGCGATATGGGAGTTAAATTTTATTCAGTTTAACATGTTCTCTTATGTGGGAATTAGTGGTTTGGAGAATGCGACTTATAAATTATCTAGGTATGACATTGACTTGATTATTTTCCTAGAGGTGTGCAGGCAGATGGTACATGTTAGTAAGAAATATCATGACATGAAGAAAAAGGGTTATTCCTTCCCTGCTAGTCTGACCTATTATATGTGTAAAACCCATAATAATGCAAGAAATGTGAAAAGGGTTATTTCTAAATTCAATTTTCATTTATTTACCACTCGACCATTCTTTGATAGTAAGAACTATGTGAAAATAAATTTTTATGGTGGATCATCGTATGAACATCAGTCTCATCTTGAAGACTATTGGGAGGATTGTATCGATGAACGTGAAGTACAACAAAGAGATTGGATGAGGCTAACGATTGACCAGATAAGAGCTTTTAAACTGGGATGGAATGTACCAGATGTTATCGATGATAACTCTGATATGATCGATGAAGGCTACTATGTTGAGAGTTCTAGACCTATGCCAAAGGTTCAGTGGTCAGAAAAAGGAAATTACTGATCTTTATGTACATTCATCCTTTATCTTAGATAAAACTAAAATATGTTTTAAGGCCAAGGCTATTGGTCATACTGGAGCTAGTTCTTCTCAAAAGGAGTAGATTACAAAGGAACATGAGTCTTCTACAACTTTTTCTGCCTAGAGGGATCCTACTTATGTATATTCTACTAGGTCAAGAGTTGCTTCACAGAAAGGAGATGGTGGAGATGATCCTGAAGAAAATAAAAAATTGAAAAACATGTGTGAAGAAGATAGTGAAGTCAAAAAGGAAATCAGATGTGAGGAGAGAAACATTGGATTCTCTACAGCAACTTTAGGTTGATCATGTTGCTTCCCCCATCTCATCTCCTCAGGATAATTTATCTCCCTCTTTTCAACAAATGGGTTAAGATAGTATTGTTCATGCCATGCTTAATGTGCCTCCTTCCCCTCCTCAACAACAAGTTCATTAGGTAACATCAGACTCTATTTAAGATAGTGATACTCCTAATGTTGCTAATCATAGGTCTATTATACCATCTCCTTCCTAGATTAAGAAAGTAGTAGAGAAAAAGAGAAAATACACCCCCATGGTTGACCCAGGTTTCGACACAGTGGCTAAGCTACTCCAAGCTAGCCCTCAATCAAAAAAGGTCAAAAGAACACCACGAGTGGTAGTTGACTCTCTTTCAGGACATCATGTTCTTGAGATTTATGATCCCATAGGGGATAAAGATGAACATAGTTTTATTGAGGATGACTTTAGTGTCAACAAAATTGATATGGGTCCTCCCATAGTGGAGGGTGATATTTATCATGCAAATTTGTTAGTTAATGTGTTAGCTAAGTGACTAAAGATAGAGAAATAGGAAAAAAGAAAGGTTACAAGAGCAGGTCAATATCCTCACCTCATATATACAATCTATTGTTGATACTACTTCCCAACCCTTCGATACTGCACTTGACACCTCTATGAAAGGTGTAGGTCTAGGTGTGATATAGTAAATTGGAAAATATTAAACCTTGGCAAGGGCCACAAAATCCTAGGTTGAGAAGGTGACAATAGATGGATTGTTGTATATTAAGGAGGTCATGAAATTGTATAGTGATATCATAGCCAAAATAAAGAAACTTAATGCTGATATGCAATCTTTTAAGGAGGAAACCTTGCTTATGATTATTGCCAGAGATATGCAGGAAATAGTCAAGGTGGATACTAGTGTTTTAGTTTCAGAAAATGTCTTCAGTAAATTGGAGGAGAATGAGTTTGTTTTATGGTTGAACGCAGTCAAATGGAAGCTCTTCATTGTTAAATAGTTTTTAGTTAAATTGAAGAGAATCTCAAGTCAATACAATGCAAACTTATTGGATATCAGAGCCAACTGTTTAGCCTTGGAAACTGACATTTTGGATCAAAATGAAGAGAATCTCTTAGACATAAAAGATGTAGAAAAGAGCTTCAAAAAGTTAATTACTAAAGAATTAACTGGTAAAGATTTGGTTAACGGTACTTCCATTGAAAAAGTGGGCCATATATCTTACTGTATCACCAACTTCAAAGATGATCTCACAGAAATAAACAAAAGACTCGATGAGGCTGATGAGGCAATCAACATGTGGAGAATCTGGGTACATATCACTATCAAGCCTAATGGGAAGATTGGTATCCTAGTGATCACCAGGTTTAGGAAATTCAAAGCGAAGATGAATCCTCTAGAAGACAAAGTAGTTACATGGGACTAGGTGAACAAAGATGAATTGAATGAAAGGGGAGATCAAGAGGCTGTTTCTTAAGTCTAATTTCTGTTATTTCATGCAAAGACATTTGGACTCTTTTAAATTAAGTAAACCTTGTTTAAATATATCATATTTAAATGTTTATTTAATTTCCATCGACTAACTTCCAAGAAGCTGTTACTTTCAAAGACAGTTTCATTTTTGAGGCTCTGTATATAGCCTTTCAGAAGGATGTTTAAGGATCTTTTGGCAAATTTTGTTTTTTTGATGGATCATTGAAAGATTTGATATTTTACAAAGACTTTTCTAACATTTCTCATGCATATGAAAGGATTTTGAAGAGAATAAATTGTAGGACCTTGTAAACTTTGTGTTACAATTTGTCTATTTGTGTGTTCTTCATATGTTGAATGTGCAATTATTTAAATCTTAGAGATATCTTATTATATGGTGGAAATTTTGATTATGTCTTCTTCATTGGGATCATTACTTGGGATTTCTTTTTTGTATGTTGAAGGATACAAGTGGTGATTTTATACTCTCAGTTTATATACATATATTGCAGTGGATAGATTGTTTTCAGTGAGGCTTTGCACTCATTTTTTTAAAGTTTTGTTGGAACTTTTTTTTTTCTTTTAGGTTAAAAGCAAACCCCTTTTATTTTTCTGTTTACATATCATACGAGGGAGCTGCCCCTCTAAATGTAGAGGAAGGTTATTGCTTGATAATAAACTCTACAACTGTTAGTGTATTTGTGGCTATTTGTTGGGCAAATTACTATTTAAGAGTGCAATGACAAATCTGTTCACTAACACCTATGAAATATAAAATCTTTGTTAGACCTTAGAAAACCTCTAGAAATCATAAAAGTTGAAAACATAGAAAAAGTAAAAAATACAAAAAAAGTAAAAACTAAAATTGAAACTATAAAGTATTCACAAATTGTCAAAAGCAACCTTAAAAAAACACAAATGAAAATAAGTTTTCAATCATCCCTATCCAGAAGGGGAAATTGAGAAGGTCTCCCAAGTGACCCAGGCTAAGTAGTAGGGGTGCTTAGTTTCCCTACCCTCTTGATAAGGGTGATTAGGTAGGGTTGAAAGGGGTGACTATATCGTGCTAAAAGAAAACTCTTGGAAGTCTAAATTAATCAAAATTGCACAAAATTTGACAAAATGAAAACCTATAAACATTTTTAACCTCGACAAAAAACTAATACAAAAAATGAAACTAAAATTGACATACAATTTCAAGAAAAATAAAAAGTTAAAATGTGGGAGAAAGGAGTTTTTCTCAATTTTCACATCTAGGGTACCATGATAGGATGAATAGCTACTATAATCTTGATTGTTAAATTGTTGATATCTCTCTATCGGTTGTAAGCTTGCAAAATATTGTCATTGTATGTCTATAGCTCCTCTTCTCTCTCTCTCTCTCACCACAAGCACAAATGAAGTTTAAAATGAACAATTTTTTCATATGTAGGTTTTCTTTTCCCCTTTGGATAGGTTGATTATGCAAATCAAAGTAGGCACAAGTATACTTCACACCCCACCATCATGGTATGCCCTATTGTCTTTGTTGTTTGTGTAATGTTAGTTAACACTTTGCTTGTATATATATATATGAGTTGATTGGTATTTCCATCTTACAAATTTAGATCAACAATGGGAACATGCAACAAAGATATTATCTCTCAAACCTCACATTGATGGTAAGACTCTTGTCACATTTTCATTTTGTCTTTCATGATTGTCATATTACATGTCTTCACACATTTTGTTTTGTAGGTCTAGATGTGAGAAAATGACAACATGTATAGGTAAGTATAGGTATCGCATGCCTATTTTGGGAAATGGAACCTAGATTCCATGTAGATTATCATACCCAAAGGGTCAAATATGTAAGTGCCCAAAATTGTATGGGCCTACATGATAGTCAGATGATGATTTGGTGGTCTAGCTCATGAACCACATTGCATGAATATTTTTTCCTCACAACTTCTTCACCTTGATGGAAGTCCTATTTTCTCCTTTAGGACCATCCCTCATGTATTTTCATCCTTGAAAACCTCCTACCTAGCTTATGCGTTCTCTCCTTCTTTTGAACCTTTAAATTTTCCTATCCTTCAATTGTAGGGGTGGCTAGGAGAAATTAGGATCACCCAGGTGATCCAAGTTAAGTTGTAGGGTCATCTAAGTGACTTGTATTGGTAAAATGCATAACCCATCTTGACTAAAGGGATGACCCTATCATTTTTGGTTGGTGCATGAATCTTCCAATTCTAGAAACTTCTCCTCTAGTTTAGCCTCTATTTGATATTCCTTTTAAGTCTTGATGACATGAATCACTCCCCCTAACTATTGATCTTCTCCCCTTGAGTGATTATCATCTCCCATTTATTGATTCTTCTTCTTTATATTTAAACACCCCATGCCTCATACATCTGGGTGGGTAATCTTGCCTATATTTGGTAGCCTCTATATGATTTTGTAAATAAGCTTTGTATCTTTTCCACTTTCATAAATTTGCAAGCCTCTCTTCAAGCCAAATCCAAGATCCATCACAACAAATCTCTAGGATTGGAACCTTCCCATATGGTATTTGAAGGTTCTAAAGCTTCTATACCATCTCCCAAGCAATCTCTAATCTCTCTACATCATTCAATCTTCCCTTCCATCAAGAGGAGTACATTGAAGCTAGAGAGGATAAGACACAACAACAAAAGATGGATCCTCTAAGGACACAGTTCACAACAACTTCAATGAAGCTTCAAACAAGTTCCCTAGTTTTATTTAATTTTGTAGAAACTTTTATTTACATAGTAGTTTAATGTAGTACAATTAGACCATCAAAATTTACCTAAGGATTGTAGCACTTCATAATTGCTTCTTAGTTAGATTAGATATTGTTATTGCTTTCTTACGTTAGATTAAATTTGAATTGTTTCCTTAGATTAGAAGATTCTTTTATTTTATTTACTTCAAGGTACTCTCTTTCTCTACACACACAACGTGGGTTCTTTCCTCTTCAAAATTTAAATCCAAACATTGTTCTCTCCTAAAATGAAAAACCACAAAAACATAGAGATTGCATCTAGGGAAATTTTATTAGAATCATTTAGTTGCATGCATCTAAAGTACAAAAAGAAAGTTCTTTTATTTTTACTTAATTAATCCATTTGGAATCTTCATTTTTGGAAAATAATAAAAAGATAGCTATTTGCATAAATATTAGCACCATATCCATCTAAAATTGAAAACCCAAAAATAGTAGACTCATCTTTTTATAGGTTTTTAAAACCTTTTCAACATTCTCAAACAAGTCAAAATCCAACAATTCAAGGGAAATCAAGAAAGCACTACTCAAAGAAAAGAAACAATTAATTCAACAAAGCAACATGCAAAAGAAAATTCAAGCATCCATTTTCTCTCTCTTCCATTTTCAATCCCATGGGATAATAGAATACTAAGTGAGAGCCATGTTAAATGAGGTTGTACAACCAAACCAAGAGATATTCAATGTCTATAAATTTCAATCTAATAGGTAACAATCTTACACCAAATTCAAGAAGAGAATGATAGGAGGCATGGGAGAGTTAGACCATGCAAGAAAGATAGATCTCTTAGAGGAATTAATCAAATTATAGAAACATAGGATCAATACATTTTATCTTTTCACCCAAAATGAGCTCAACAAAATTAGAGCCAATGACCTACCTGGTCAAAATAGAATTGCAACAACTACACCTCTCCAACAATTTGCAAGAGAACACCCCAACACTCCAACTATTCCAACTCTAATTACATAAGTAAATGCCATAGTTCACCATCAGGTGCTCCTTCCTTGCAAAGTGAGTGAATTGATTGATATGACCCTCACTCAACATGACAATACCATTGTCACCCGTAGGACTTTCCTTCCACATGAGACAGTAGTCCATCAAATTCTCCCCTATTTGATTGGATATTGCCATGAGAGCAAGAGTGATTTGATCCACACCATCAGCAAGGGTGCAGTGCCTATGTTATCTTGGGTCCATCTCATACACTTTAGTGGTGAGTGGATTTAGAGTATCACAATCCAAAGACATCACATTATTTACAATCTTATAAATTGTATTGAGTAAAGTAATTGACCTAAAGACATCAAAATAGGCTAGGAACTTTACTTTCAAAACAAGAGAAAGATGAGTGACATTCCATCCTTTAGGAATAACTCGCGTAGCTTTACATTCCTAGACTACTAGCTAGACACCATGAGCTAGTATGTGCTAGAACCGTTGAATGAATCCTACTTGAAAACCATTTGAGCATGAAACCTTCCTAACACCTAAGCAAAAAACTATAGACCTTACTTCCTTTATTTTTATTAATTTTAATAAAGTCACATTATGTTCCTTTGAAACAACTGATGGGATGTTATTGATAAAAAATATTAGGCATTCTTATCCTTTGCCAAAGGGTGTGAGAGAAAATCTTTAAAAAAATGCAATCCTTCCTCTTTAATGGCCCTAATATCATAGAGAGTCCTCCCGTCAGAGATGGGTGCATATTCAATCTTATTGAACTAATGCCTAATAGTAGTTGAGAGATGATAATTTTTTCTATTTCAGTCACCCTCCTTTAACCACCTCACTCTAGATATTTGCATCCAAAAACACCTTCTCCATCCTCAATAAATGGTTAAGGCTTTCCACCAACTGAATAATCTTGTAACATCACTATCCATAATGCTCAAGATTTAACTTAAACATGTATCTTAATCAAGTCATTAATTAACAATTGATAGAGATAATGAAAATTTGAACCAAAAGAAATATAATCTTTTCCATCAATTAAGCATGTTAATCAAATCAAGATATAACAAAGATTACAATCCATTAAACATTTACAATCTTTAGTGAGTAACCATCACTAATCAAATATAATATATGCTCTAGGCATCATAATCAAGTTTTACATTACAATAGACCAACTGGTCATAAAAATGCAAACACTGTATTTGGAACCAATGACATCTGTCTTCATAAGCCTCAGCTTGTCTCATGCTTGGAAAGGAAAGCATCATCCTTGTGCTTTTCCTCCAACCATGGACCTACGGTCCCCTGCTCAACTTTCTAACTGGAAGTGGCCCTACTTTTCATGGAAAGGTTAGACATTAGAAACCATCTAGTTAACCATCTGAGTATCTGGTGTTGTGTCCTTCCTAATGTCTCATGGTCACACACTATAGATCCACTGTAACTTGTATGACACTATTGGAGACACTAGACCATCTAGAACACCGTGGATAGAGAATGCATGCAGAGATGGATGCATTACTTTGGCCAAAGTTTTTCATACATACATGTTGCGCAATTAACATCATCGTATGTCCACCACCCTAAATCGACTTATAAGCTGTCATGTCCTATAGTAAATTCTTAACAACCTTATTCTTTAGGTCTAATATGAGTGGGATCCATTTGATTCATTGTCCATACTTAGACATTCGACTCCCATTATAGGTTAGCTATGATCAAATAGTTTATCCTCGTAATGAGGAACTAGTGACTCCTCGTCACCTTGTTTGTTTCATTTTAAATCAATTTGACCATTTGACCACCTTGGTCTGCCATGGTTTACATTTTCGATAATAAATCATCACCTATGATGAAGTCAATTTCATAGTAGTCAAGGCATACATGCCTTAGTAAAGAATATTAGTTTCATTGGGTTTAATAGCTCTTACCATCCTTAAGAGCTTAAGGTGTTATACACCAACCCTATTAGATTACACTTAAGTAAGTAATGGGATTATATTTCATAACATCGACCATTGAATCTTAATTCATACACATGTAGAACCAATCTGTATACTTTTATAAGCACATTCTATCTATTTCGTGATGAGACTATGTTCTCAATTGGTCTCACCACCTCCATAATCGAAGGTTTAGAAGTAAAATCCTTGACAGTTTAAGTAATCCTATAAAGGATTCATAGTCGACTTTCCATACAAGCCTGACTTGGTATTAGTTTGGGTGTTGAATACACATTGACATTTAATTGCCTTTCTAGCTTTTATCATAGTCAAATGACTGCATTATTGATGTTATTGCCCTCTCGACTATTGTCATAGTCAAATGACTATATTATTCATTTATAATAGTCATCATTCTAGAGTTATTCTTTACTCCATTTGAGAGCTCTTTAAGTTACAACTATGTCATTAAATGACATGCAAATAACATGCATTGATATCGAGCTCAGCCATAATGGCTTCGAGCATTGAAAAAGGTAGAATGTATTACATTTGGGTTGTAAGACCCTAGCTTAGACATAGAAAATAATTCATCTCTAAAGGCTCGGCCATGTGGCCTTGAGCAAGTGTCACAAATTAGTCATGAAACAGTCACTGCTCAGCTTCGAAGCCTCAAGCTTAGACACTAGAAGGAAAACAAAACTTTACTACCTTGACCTCATGGCCTGGAGCGCAGTCTCAGAAAAGTTTATAGTGTTTCAACAGTTGGCCATACGGCCTTAAGTGTAGTCTTAAATGACTACTGTGGGTTTCAAGCTTGGCTTGATAGCCGTGAGTGCATTCATATGGAAGTTTAATTGTCTTGATAGCTCAACAATTATTGCTTCGAGCCTATCTGATCATAGAAATAACATGGCAAGCTCAGCCTCAAGGCCTTGAGCCATAATACCAAATATAACTTTAAAACATCGATAGCTCGACTGTAATAGCCTTGAGCCACAACTATGAAAAGGTTTGCATATATCATGGCACAGCCTTACAGGTTTCATGTCTTAGAATTTAAACATATGATATATAACAAATAACATTACTCTATCTCTGATAGAGATTTAATACAGTCCATGTTTAATATATCGAAGGTGAAAGGACTTTGTCCATCATAATACCTGGAAAATATTTTTAATGGGAACGTCGTTCCAATCCAGTCCTAGTCTCCTACGAGCTGCACACAGCTTCAATTTGCCAGTGCTATCTATGTAACTTTCGCCACCCTACTCATGAAACCCCAACACACAAACTATCAACCAAAATATCCTACCAAAAAGAGAGTAATCAAAGCTTTTTCCTTTTGGCCGACTTTTGGCATGCCATCTTGGAGGGTAACTACCTTTCCACTCAATCTGTTCCACAAAAAGTGGCTCGATCCAGGCTTTGTGCAAGATGGGATGAGCTCAAAGCTCTCCCTCATTCTCAAGGATGACCAAAATAATTAATAACATTTGATAGTAATCGAATCTTATGATAAGTAAAATAATAATAATATATATTATTGCAATACAACCAATACAAAGGTTTTCATCCTTACTAAGGGATTATCACTATATAATAGAAAGCACAAATTGAGTCACAACAAGATCGTCGATTATCAGGGTCGAGTAATACTCCCCCAAAATTGACTATCCCCATTAGTCGAATGAGTAAGGAAATAATAATCCCTGAGAACAAAAGGATAATGAGAGGCCTCCTCGTCTCTTAACACTATTGTCTCTCGACTAGGGATGATGCTCCAAGAACATCGTTTGATCGTCACAACTTGTCGTGGTAACTCCAACGACATAACGACTTACAAAGAACATGGTAGCTAAAAAAAAGAGACAAGACACATGTCAACTTATGAGAGGAGTTTAGAAGGACATAAAAGTCGATACTTAGATGGCTATTCAACCCTTTGCTTTTCCAACATCTAACCCTTTCTCCAAGATGATACTCTCCTTCCTTCTTCGAAGGACGTTCTTTTTCCTGTTCACACTCAGGACCACAAGATCATGATTAGTGTATCAATATCATGTCTCATAATATAAATTAATCAATTTACAAAACTAATTAACATCAGTAACTACTTCATAATCAAGAGTTAAATCAGATATTTCCACAATATCAAATCAATTAACTATGACTAATCCTCTTGATTATCATGCCAAGTTAATGATTAAGTTTAATTGTAAGTTGGGGATGTAACAAATCCAAACCCATGAATGGAATAACTTTGGAGGAAAACACATTTTGATCCATAAACCACTCTAAGAAAATAAAAAACCTATCTAATCAAACTTGAATGTTGGCCTCCTTGACCCACTTGTTGTTCCACATGAACAATACTTGAGATGGTTTGATATCAATCAATGTTTTGTTAGTGCAGAAAGATGCAAAGACACATTCAATAGATCTTGGTTGCAAATTCATGCCCTTCTTTTTTTCTTTACAAAGGGTACCATTGAAATCACTAGCCATGATCCATTTGAACTCACCAAGACCACCTCAAAAATGAACTAACTCTTCCCACAACCTAGCTCTCTCTGCCTCAATTGAAGGGCCATAAATATTTGTCAACATGGTATTATAATTTTCCCTAACACTAAAGAGCTCAACATGAATGACCTTTAGAGTAGACAATAGAACTATTCCATTAATACTTCTACCATCCCATAGAATGGCCAACCCACTAAACAATCTTGAGGCTGAATTTGTTGTTAAAGCAAGGTGAAGAAAGCTTGCAATAAAAATCTACCAAAGTATGCAAATCCGATTTTTACTTATGCAATATTGGATTACCTATAAAATATTATGTGAGTGTGTAAAATTAGAAATAAGAAAATTAGCAAACGATAATATAGAAACACATAACACTAGATTTACATAGAGAAACCCTTTGGGATAAAACTCCACCATCAAAGAGAGGCTCAAGAATGTATTAATCTTCAAGAACACAATACAAATGCTACATTCTAACTCCCTTCAATTTGGCCACATTCCAACAACACTTGTACATACCTAAAAAATAACCTCATGAAACTATTACCTCATGCCTCCAATTTGTAGAGAAATGGGTGAGGAATACCACAAATGGTTTCCCAAAATAATGTACCATCAAACCATGGTAAAATACAAAAACTCCCATGTTCAAAATGAAGAGGATCTTTTGAGAATAACATTTAAGTAACCCCCAACGAGCCATGAATAGCAAAAGTAACCTTCACACCAATAATAAATGACATCTTTGAGTTGTAACTCCTCCATAATGACTCATATCCAAAGGTAGGCATCCAAATCCACCACCCAACTCATATAGTACCATCCAACAACATGCAAGATGCGCCACTACTCAATTCTAGCACCCAAGTTGAGGAATATGCTAAAAATAACTTTGTAACCACCACTACTAACTCCACCTCTTTCATGAATGCCATTACAACTAATATCCCAAGTCAACAATGAGAATAATAATAATAATATCTCTCAAAAACATGGGTGTCCAAGTACCCATTCCAAGATTGTTGGAGGTGCATAAAAATAATACATTAGGACTGCAATTAAATATCACACTATCCTAATAGATTTCACTACCCCAACACCCTTAACCCAAAGCTTCTTTACTAACTCTATTTCAACCTAAACCAACTTCATTTCTTGCAGTAACAATACATCTAGGCCATTACTCCACCAATCATTCAACCAAGTGGCATTTGTTAAGGGAATTCAATCCCCTAACATTCCAACTTAGGAGCTTCATTGCTAGTTGGTGGAGAGGACCTCCCCACCATTGCTCTAACATGAATCAAGAGACTTCTGAGAGCACTTGGCTATATCTATCATTACCTCTGCCTAAGCTTTGCTCACTATTATATTCTTGCCTTTATTTTTTCTTCCACCAACATCAACTTTTGGAATAGTTACACTCTGAGTCTGGATACTTTTTTTAGAACTTATACAAATTACTCTGCTATCCTCTAAACATGCCATAGCCTCTAGACTAATTATTTCTTCCTCTTCCCTATCCTCCATAATTTCCTCCAACAAAGGATTCAACATACCCAACTCTTGATCCTCCTCATCTATCCCCTTCAACTTTTTTGCATCTTTCAAGGGGCTCAAAACCTCTAGCATTCTTACTAGATTACCACATTGTTGCTTGTGTTTTTAACCTTGAAAATTTTAAAACTTTTACATGTTCTCTAATTGACATGTGTCATCAAGTTGTTACTTGACATTTTGTGTTGATATTCTAAATTGCATGTTAATTTTCTGTCACGTCATCTTGTTTGACTTGAAAACATTTAAATGCTCTTATCATTTGGCATTGGTCATAAATTATAACAAAAATGTGGTGTTCCCCTCATTCTTGTGTTACATCTTGTGCCAATAGGTAGTTTGTGACTACGTGTTCTTTGACATAAAGCTACATGTGTCCTATTGATCACTATAGGAACCTTGGGACAATATACTATGATGAGGAGTTTGCAATTATGTTGCCCTGAGTATATTGTGAAAACTCTTGTGAGATTGGGGATTTAGAAAGTATTATTTGACAATTTGGAGAAGGAAATGTTAGAAGTGGTTTCACCTTACCTAGAAAAAAAAATGTTGAAGATCTCTTGGAATCTGTGACAAAGGCCCTTACACATCTTGGTTCCCACTCGAGAAGGGTGAAGTTTACTTTCCATTCTAAGAATTGGTAGTGGAGGTAGAATGACCTTGCCACCAAACATGAAGAAAATTGAGAGGGTTTCTTTTGCAAAGCCTCCATTTACTATTGGTTAAAAAAAGCAATTCGACCTCACTGCTTCAATTGGTCTATGATAAAACCATTCTCATATCTAGCATTTGATTCTGTTACCTCTACTTTGCTCTTATATTTGACAACTTTCTTATATTTGACAACTTTCTTCACTATGGATGGATGGTTAGGATGGACAATGTGGCTTGACCATCAGATGGTACAAGGCTATGTGCTCAATGGTGTATGGGTTATAGCACATGAATGAGGGCACCATGCATTAGTGACTACTCTTGGGTTGATGATACAGTTGGATTTGTACTACATTCATATCTTTTTGTGTCATACTTCTCTTGGAAGTAGAGTCACAAAAGGCACCACAACAACAAAGAGAGACCACAAACATTTGATAACGTCCTTCCAGCCCGTGCAAGAATGAACAACTTGCAACAGGCTATGAATGTCCATAAAAAATATAATGGAAGAGGGATATCTGCCAGTTATTGCGGCTAGAAATATGTGCAAAAAGTGTAAGCATAGACAGGCCACGAACTATTTGTGGAATGCCTCAAAGAGATGTTATCTCATAGACTACAATGGATACGTATAAATGGATTTAATTATAAAGCATTGAAAGCTTTCAAACAAACGCAGGAGTATACTTTTTTTGTTTTGTTTCCCATTTTCATGGTTTCAGAAACCTCCCAATCGACCGATCGACAAGTTCTAAAACTTTCTAAATCCCTGACAACATAAAAGAGAATTTGAGAAAATTAGAAATAAAAGGAACCATCGGCAGTTCAGATGGTTAGAGAACTTTACAAAACGTCATCACATGTAAAGTATTCATAAGGCTTTAAAAACTTTCAAGCAAATGCAATCTACCACGTATGCAAATGAGGAAAGCTTTCAGGCAAAGGCGAAAGATAATTTTGTTTCGACATTTTCTTGGTTTTCAAAACCTCTCAAGCAGTTGATCGGTGAGTTCTTGCAACTCCCCAAATACCTAAACACAATACAGATTAGTTGAAAAGACTAAATAGAAACTTTAACTTGCGGACATTTTTGGTGTGCCTCACAACTTTTCAACTGGTTGTGGACATCCATCGAAATCATGAAGGATGGAAGAATTTGTCAGACATTGTAATTGCACGCGCCCTGGCAGATGTATACGCCACCAATGCTTACGAGAGCAAGGATTCAAAGATATATTTAAAAAAGTGAAGAGAACACAAATTCTTTTATCCTCTTTGAAAAGTAGTGCAAGTTATGGACGATATTGAAGATGTAGGAAAATGTTTAGAAAAGCTGATAAGCGGAATATTTGCAGGCAATATATTTGATTTGGGAGCCGAATAGCTTGTAGAAGTTGTTTGCAAAGGATGGAATTTTTTTTTAGCTAGTTGTGAAAACCTATTACCTTGACCATGGATAAATGATGACTTGGATGCAATAAATTTAAGTTGGATGAGAGAATCTCTTAGGAAGACTGTCATATTTGTGGGTAATTCTGGTGCAAATATTGTGTTAGGGATTTTATCTTTTGCAAGAGAGTTGCTCTAACGAGATGATTCTAGTGGGCAATGATTTGCCATCTATTAATGATATTGCTTACCCTGAATTGGTAGAAATTATCTCAATAGTGAAAGAGGTTGAAGATGGGAAGGAGTACATCCTCGGATTAGATGCAAATAATCTTCTTCTTGTAAAAATTGGAAGTGATTTTGTTGGTGATTGACCTTTCATATGTATCACTTGAGGTTGCATACATTGCAAATGATGTAGATTTGGTGATTTTAGAGGGCATGGGTTGTGTAATTGAAACCAATCTTTATGCCCACTTCAAATGTGATTCAATTAATCTTGGAATGGTTAAACATCTCGAGGTTACTGAGTTCTAGGCCACTTTACGAGTGAAGGTTGCAAGGATTGTAAAAGTTATAATTGAAAACTTCCAAGACGGCACTCGAGATTTGTCAAAAGAACTATGGACTTATTAGATTGGCTTAGCTAGAGAAAAATTGGAACTTTATACTGAAAGTGGTTTAAAGAGTGTGAATAAGAGATTTACACTAAAACCCCCCTCCTAATCAACCTATGACCTAGTGTAAGATGAAAATACATGCACCACACAGAGATGAACCTATTGCCTTGAATTTAATTGTAATGGGAAATAGGCATGCCAGATCATACTACTATAAAATTCCTTATTCTATACCCTAAACCATGCTATGCCAATAAAATCTTCCTCAATCATCTAGTAAGGTTTCAACAATATGACTTATGGGAAGGAAATTTTAAGATCTATAATAACATATTTTTGATTTATACTTTTGGGGTTAGTAACTAGAGACAATATTGATACCTAGTATGCAAGTGTAGGATTTAAAAGAATGGAAGCTTACATCCCTCAACAAGGCAAGCCAAATTCCAAACATGTATGCAAAGGCTGAAATATAGAGAAGGTACATGAACTAATTAATAGAACACCTCGAAGGGATGCCATCTCATGGGATACCATGTATACACATGAACCACATGAAAACAATAGGAATGGTTCTTGTTCCTTTGAAAGATCAATTTGTAGCCAGGATCTAAATAATTGTGTTAATAAGTGTAATTGTCTCATAAGAACTTGGCTTAGAATAGTGTTGGCTTACAAAGGTTTTGGGAAAAGATGCACCACCTTTACTCCAAGATGTTAAAAGTACTCAAGCTATAGACTTTGTCATACAAGATTAAAATTCTACATGCTTAACCTGAATGAATTCTATTGCAATGGTAAGAGTTTCTCAGCTCATGATGTGTGCTCTAAAAATATGCAACAATTGAATGATGGAGACCAAAATTGTATGCATAAATTACTTCAATAGGAAAAAATTCTTTGAAAGGATATGCCAATTGAGATGTGCACCTGCAACTAACGAATGTTTGACACACTACTATGACAACCAAACACTCATCAATTTTTAGTGAAGAATTAATATTTTATTATAAATTTAGTTATTACTAATGTTTGAAGCACATTTATTTTAATGAGTTGAATATGTACACTCATTATAGACTATAAAATGTTATTTTAAATGGTTTATAAATTTCACATTGGGTTAGTTAGATGGTTATGAGAAAGCAACCACTTTTCTACCCTATATATTGTAAAGGCTAATCATTGAAAAAGGTTCTTCTTTTCTAGAGACTTTTGATTCTAGCACATTGTAGAGAAGATAAAGAGTCTTTGAGTTCTCATTTTGGAATAAAATAAAGAAGGGACATTACTACCCTATGAGCTTGTGTGTTACATCTTTATGTTGTAGATTTTTCTTACATCAAATTTGCATCCTTTCATGAGTCAGTCTCTCTTTCTATGGTTCAAATGCAATCAATTTTTTTCTTCACAATGTAACATTGGATGCCATATTTGGTGATTTTTTGATCTATGTATTTGAAAACCCTAGGTGAATGTCTCCTTTCTTATGTTAGGTAGCATTTCCTCATTTAAACCCTAGTTGCATATTTTCTTGAAACCATGTATTTATGGGAATAAATGTTTGTGTTTGTTCCACTTTTTCTGAAGATTATTCATTATTTTTTTAGGAAAAACTAGATCATCAGCCTCATTTTAGCCTTATCTAGGGTTTTCTCCTATTTTTATTTTTAGTTTCTTTACCTTTCCTTCTTTCTAGTAAAAAGCATGCCTTAAAAAACTCAAAATTTTATCTTATGAGGGAGATGCCCCTCTCAAACATAAAGGAGAATCACTAATCCAATAACAATTTCTCTAACTATTGTAAACTTTGCCACTCCCTGTTGGATGAGTCAAGCAATATTTTAGTGAAATATTATAATGACATATTTGTTTACCAACACATGCCCAAGTCCCTTATTGTTAACCTCTCCCTTTGTCTTGGGATAATCTTCCCCTACATCCTCCTTCTTCTTTTTCTTACCTTTCTGATGTAGAGGCCAATGGAGATCAACACAACTTCAATAGGTTTGACAAAGCATTCAAATTGGGAGGACTATTTTACCAAGGTAAGATACAAATGTTTACAAGCCTACACCAAAGGGCTCATATGAAACATGACACCAAGCATCTAATCCTCTCAAGGCAAACATATAGAGGGTCATTTGACATCTTGGAGAATACCCCCAAACCAACCAACAAAGTCTTGCACTCACACAAACACTACTTCCCTCACAATGTTGTCCTAATCCTTGTAGCCTTGTTTTAGGGTCTGATAGAGGATAATTCCCAACCTAGACACATTCATGGAACTATACAAGTGGATTTGGATACCCATTATGGGTCTTGACAACATATCAAAGGTGTGTTATGGGTTCTTTAAGAACATGTGCCCTTTTTCTTATGACAGACCTAGTGCAAAGAGCCCTAATTAGGCCTAGTTAACAAAGAGACCACCCTTCAAGAATTGCACAGACCTTTCTAACCTATTGGAATACATTCAATATTAGTCAAAACAAGATATTTCATAGGAATCTTAGCCTCATAGTCGACTGTGGTTAAATTCCATACTGTTGTTCCTTTATCTGCGACCTAACACGTGTATTTTAGGTATTCAACTATCAAACTCCATCAAACTCAACCCTCTGCTCTCAAAACATTTCCAACTCAATAAAGCAATCAAAAACATAGTCATTCCATTGATTTTATGCAAAGAAAACCAGTGGAATGAGACAAAATCTCATCGTTTCTATCAAAACCCTAGATAAGGGTTTCACGAGTAGTTCTCAGGAAATTACTTATGAGTCTGCTCTAGATTTGATTCAAGACTCCAATCACATTCAAATTGCTCTAGACTCACTCCTCTTTCAAACCATTACCATGAGAACTTATGACAAGATCGTATAAGAATAGGGTACGACAAAGAACAGGAAAAGAACTGCAGATAGAGTAGAAAACTGAGTTTTTATTATTATTTTTCCTTCCAAAAACTTCTTCCACGATGCAAGTATCATCCTCATGGCCTTCTTAAACCTGTATTTGACCTTGACAGATCATTGAAAGGTAGTTGGGGTCGATGGGAAGGTAGAAAACTGTCCTTCAACCATCAAAACTGTCACTGCCTTCCAAACTGCCTATGCCATTTGTCTCCATCTGCAATTATCTTGTTGTTTACATGATTAAGGAGTGTCAACAAAGTGTTCAACTCCCTTTACAAGATTGGTGAGACTTTTACAAGGCATACAAACTCTTAACATGTTTTCTAAATGCCATGATTGGCTCCTCCTATGACTGTCCCTATCAAACTAGTGTGCATACAATCAAGGCCATGCCTCATTGGTAATGAAGTGAGTATGAAATCAACTTGGAATGGTCCCAATGGACCTTATTACATCACAATAAACATAAGATCATGAAACAACACAAAACACAATATGGATCCTTTTGAACCTCTTGGTGCTCCTGTACCACTTTCCTTCTTTCTAGTTAAAAACATGCCCTAAAAAACTCAAAATTTTATCTTACAAGGGAGATGCCCCTCTCAAACATAGAGGAGAATCACTAATCTAATAACAATTTCTCCAACTATTGTAAACTTTGCCACTGCCTGTTGGGTGAGTCAAACAATATTTTAGTGAAATATTATAGTGACATATTTGTTTACCAACACACACCCAATTCCCTTATTATTAACCTCTCCCTTTGTCTTGGGATAATCTTCTCCTACATCCTACTTCTTCCCTTTCTTTTATTTTATCCCCCATATCATTTTAGTCCTATTGGAGTTTCTCTCGAATCGGCAGAGGGTTTGACATTTCCAATGCACAGGCAGATTCGACCAACAAATACAAGAGGTTGCGTGAGCTGCCTCCCCTTCACTTCTGGTTCTGCCGCACCAAGGGGGTATCCCTATAGCTAAAGATTTAACCTTGACTCGCCCAATGACATAAAGATTTAGCTTTACAATAACAGGCATAATACTCTCATGTATGGACCAAGATTTGTGTGATAAATCACAAGGTTGGCAACTTTCTTGGACGTATCTAATTGGTTGAGGATGAGAGTATGCAGGGGTCCTATTTCTACTCCTACAACTAATAGGTGGGAATTATGAAATGATTTGAATTAATGTTTGGATGTAAGACAGGGAGGTTTTGGATCATAACTACTAATCCAGAAGCAGACCGGTGCCTATCTCAGGGCAAGGAGTCAACTAGACATATACAAGAGAATGACTTGCAACTGGCATTCAAGTTTCAAGGGGTTATGACTGGTATTTGCCTTACAAACACCACCCAAGGATAAGTATTTAACTGTCTCTGCTTACATACATCCCAGTTGACATACAATCTTCTCCATACTCAATCTAAAACAATTTAATCCACTCCTTGAATGGAAGTCAAAGATTAAGCATGTGATATAGAAATCTATACCCTAGAATCTGAGAAACCCTTAGCAACTAGATTCAAAAGAAGAGAATGCATACAACACATAGAGACACACAGATAAACACATGCAATAATGCATTTTTCATATAAAATGACAAGAAACTGAACATATGTGTAAGGTGCACTCAAATGCAACTCATAAACTCCAACAGAGATAAAACAACCACGAAAATGCTCTATCTTTCGTTATTTTTCCCCCAAAAATGCCCAAGTCTTCAACAACCACAAATAAGTAACACAGTTTGCTTTTTATAGCAAGACTGTGCACCCAACAAATTAATTACATGACATTTCAAAATTTCACCAGATACACTGCATCGTGAGAAATGGCACTCAAAACATTCAATGCTGCCGGTAGAAACAGAGGAAAGAGCAGGTGGGATCGGGATCTGCACCACTGCATGGAGATCTTCTTCCTAAATCAGGTGGTTGACTTGTCAACTCGACCCATACTTCTGCAATTCTACCATCAATGCCAACCTACCTGCAGCTCCTCTCAAAATGCAACAACGAATGCATCAGAAGTTTTCCCGCTTGAAAACAACTGTAGATACAAAGAAAATCCATCATCAAAACTTTAAAACTGAGTCGTTGATTCAATTCCTTCGCCAAGATCTGCGGCTCAAAATCACTCTGAAAAGTTGTCAGCCAGTGAAAACGTGCCACGTAGGCACCTTGTGCTTCCATCGCTGACTTTTCTGCCATCTATTTTGCCTTTTTTACCTTTTTTGCCTTTGTCGCTTTGTATATGCAAACCACATGCATATACAAATAGCTGCTTGCATACAAAGCGCGGACCCCAAATGTTTATTAAAAAAATTGAAATCACACTCAGGTCCGGCATTGTATCTCTCTTTTTGCATACCTCCTTTGTATATTGCACATGCAAACACAATATACATCTTCCGGACCCCAAAATTGCATAAAACAACTTGAAATTTCAATCAGGTCTGGGCATTGTATGTTTTCTCCTTTTTATCTTTGCCTTGTATATCAGCTTGCATATCGCATTATACAAATGCAATATATAAGCAAAAACATGCATTCAATCGGACCTGAGCCCTTATCAACTACATTGCATACTTTTTCAGATCCAGCCAATGCATCTTTTGAATGCATGTTCCTTTGTATGTGCGAACATACAATCGTACTGGCATATGCAACTTGTGGGCTCCATGCTTTGGTTCTTGCTTTGCATATATCTTCTTGTACATCGCCGTCGATGCATCTACCTGATATACATTCTGCTTTGTATGTCTGCGGGCCCCACCAAATATATCTCCGTATATTGCCAAATGTACAAGACCCCTTGCACATTTCCTTTGTATGTGCCAACATACAAACCCGATATGCATACAAGGAGGCACATAACTAATTTTTTCCATTTTTTGAAGGTCGATTGAGCATTCTGTAAGCCTGCCAATGTACATTTGCATTTGTACATACAAACCCTTTTGTATATACAAAGATACATGCATTTAAAACTATTTTTTGCACTTTTAAACTATAAAGGCCAAAAGACTTAGAATTTTTAGGATTTTTAGAAAAGGTGCCTGCGAATGAATACTTAAAATCTAAATTTTATGTAGGCACTAACACTAGCTCTGTCTGGGGACGCATGCCTCTTGCAGGCATGGCGAGAACTTTAGATCTTTGGGATGCAGACTAGTCCTTATCCATTGGGCTATAGAGTCGAATACTGCACCAACATGCATCACAAATCACATTTTAAAATTTGCTTGGTGGCCCAGGGCCACCAAAAAGGAAAAACCAGAATTTTCCTTTATCAAAAACTCTATTTTCTTTTGATTTCTTCAAATGAAGCCTAAAAACATTTGACTATCTATAGCACCCTACTTTGTAATTATTTGTGCTGCTGCCCATTTCTCCTTCAACAAATCTACAGCAAGATTCATAAGCATTTACCATTCTCAGTAGTAGATTATCATGATCATATGAGTCACTGATGTTGCTTGGAAAAATAACAGACTCACATGAAACAAATGAATCCACATCAGAATTTTGCCTTTCTTCAAAAAATAAAAGCTCCTCTGTATTGAACAAGCAATATTTAGGCACAAGCAACATCTCATAATCAAAATCATATTTATAAACATTCAAGTATCCATCATCATTGTGCTCATCAATTTTGTCATTAAGGTCCACCTGGAATGTCTCAAAAGAAGGCATAAAAAGCTCAGAGTGCAGCCCTTCACTGAAAGCTTTATAGTTACCCACGCAACCAACACTATCCCCATCTAAATGAGCACACACATCTGCAACTTGTCCACTCACATCTGAATAGTGACCCTAATTTTCCTCTTCACCAATGCACTGATAATCAACATTAAAAGTTTCAACCTCTGCACTGTAAAGGTGGTCATAATCTTCAAGGAAGCATTCATATTCAGCATCCAGATAAATCTCATCATCTAAAAGGCTCACATATGCATCTGAATGCTGACAGTCACTAACACATTCATTGTCATCCCTTGAATCTGCATCTTCTATATTCAGAGTGAAGCTCTGCATATCCACCCCATATAAATAATCAGGAATAACTTGGATATGCCTATTGCTGTAAGACACAACTTCATGTATATCTTTCATTTGATCATTTGAAGGGCACCTTGCATCTGCAGATCTTTCTTCTAGAAGCTGAGAACAATATTTGTCTTCACCATTATAGGATGTGCCTACATTTTCTACAACATTTTCTTCATGTTCATGCATCACATCATGACTGCACCCATTGTTGTGAAATATATTTCCCTCTACAAAATCATCTCTTAATGAACACACTGGGAAAGCTGAAATAGATTCACTTTGAAAACTATTTTGAAAACTTGCAGTCATGAAACCTACTGGCATTCCATATTTTTGATTGTTTTCAATATCCATAGCAAATCTGTAGGCCTAGTGAAGTGTGACTGGTTCTTTATCTCTCAATCTATAACTTATTTTCTTATCAAATGCAGCTAAATAAATTGTCAAACACAATGCATCATTTGGTCTCATATATTCAGGAATCTGCTTGAGCAAATTAATGAATCTAAGATTAAAGGTTGGAACCAGTTCTTCCTCATCCTTTTGGATATTCATGAAATGTATGATCAATGAGGCTAGATCAAATATTTCACCAAACTGCTCTAGGAATGCAACTTCTAAATCTACCCATGAAGAAACTGAACACACAGGTAGGTCTGAAAACCAGACCCTAGCATCATCCTCTAATGACTGAACAAAAAGTCTCATTATTACATCTTCAGCCTCTACCTCATAATCTTCTATCAAATTACAAAAAAATTGCAGATGTTTGTTTGCAGACTCAGAATTCAATCCACTATATTTCAGCAAACATTTTCTAATCTTATTGGGAATAAAATTTGGGTAACCATATATTCCTTTGAAATTCAGAGCTTTATGCCTTTCAATAAAAAATGGTCTTCTTTGAGAGCACAACCAGGTTTGCTGCTCTAAACTCATCATTTTTAAATCAAAAAATGAATACCTGGAAATATGTTGCAGCTTTGATAGGTTCAATCAACAGAGTCGCCACCTCTCACAGGGAGGACAAAATATCAACAAGGCACTTTTATTTTCTGGATTCATCATGCCAGCAGAGCATCACATGGTAGTTATTTGGTTTTGCTACAACAACTTCACTGAAAACTAGATTTTCCAATCTTCAAATCACTTGACTCTTCCCCAGGAGAGTTGCCATTTGGTTGGAGTTTCTCCTGAATCGGCATAGGGTTTGCTATTTCCAATGCACAGGTAGATTCGGCCAACAAATACAGGAGGTTGCGTGAGCTGCCTCCCCTTCACTTCTGGTTCTACCACACCAAGGGGGGTATCCCTATAGCTAAAGATTTAACCTTGACTCGCCCAATGACAGAAAGATTTAGCTTTACAATAACAGGCATAATACTCTCATGTATGGACCAAGATTTGTGTGATAAATCACAAGGTTGGCAACTTTCTTGGACGTATCTAACTGGTTGAGGATGAGAGTATGCAGGGGTCCTATTTCTACTCCTAAAACTAACAGGTGGGAATTATGAAATGGTTTGAATTAATGTTTGGATGCAAGACAAGGAGGTTTTGGATCATAACTACTAATCCAGAAGTAGACCGGTGCCTATCTCAGGGCAAGGAGTCAACTAGATGTATACAAGAGAATGACTTGCAACTGACATTCAAGTTTCAAGGGGTTAGGACTGGTATTTGCCTTACAAACACCACCCAAGGATAAGTATTTAACTGTCTCTGCTTACATACATCCCAACTGGCATACAATCTTCTCCATACTCAACCTAAAATAATTTAATCCACTCCTTGAATGGAATTCAAAGATTAAGCATGTGATACAAAAATCTATACCCTAGAATCTAAGAAACCCTTAGCAACCAGATTCAAAAGAAGAGAATGCATACAACACATGGAGATACAGATAAACACATGCAATAATGCATTTTTCATATAAAATGACAAGAAACTGAACATATGTGCAAGGTGCACTCAAATGCAACTCATAAACTCCAACGGAGATAAAACAACCAAGAAAATGCTCTGTCTTTCGTTATTTTTCCCCCAAAAATGCCCAAGTCTTCAACAACCACAAATGAATAGCACAGTTTTCTTTTTATAGCAAGACTATGCACCCAACAAATTAATTACATGGCATTTCAAAATTTGGCCAAATACACTGCATTGTGAGAAATGGTGCTCAAAACATTCAATGCTACCAGCTGAAAAGAGGAAAGAGCAGGTGGGATCAGGATCTGCACCGCCGCATGGAGATCTTCTTCCTAAATCAGGTGGTTGACCTGTCAACTCGACCCATACTTCTACAATTCTGCCATCAATGCCAACCTACCCACAACTCCTCTTGAAATGCAGCAATGAATGCATCAGAAGTTTTCCCACCTGAAAATAGCTGCAGATACAAAGAAAATCCATCGCTGAAACTTTAAAACTGAGCCGTTGATTCAATTCCTCTGCCAAGATCAATGGCTCGAAATCACTTTGAAAAGTCGTTAGCCAGTGAAAATGTACCACGTAGGCACCTTGTGCTTCCATCATTGACTTTTCCGCCATCTATTTTGCCTTTTTCACCTTTTTTGCCTTACACATGCATATACAAACAGCTCCCTGCATACAAAGAGCCGACCCCAAATGTTTATAAAACAAATTGAAATCGCACTTGGGTCCCGCCTTGTATCTCTCTTTTTGCATACCTCCTTTGTATATTGCACATGCAAACACAATAAACATCCTCCGGACCCCAAAACTATATAAAACAACTTGAAATTTCAATCGGGTCCGGGCATTGTATGTTTTCTCCTTTGTATCTTTGCCTTGTATATTGGCTTGCATATCGCATTATACAAATGCAATATACAAGCAAAAACATGCATTCAATTGGACCCGAGCCCTTATCAACTACATTGCATACTTTTTTAGATCCGGCCAATGCATCTTTGGAATGCATGTTCCTTTTTATGTGCGAACATACAATCGCACTTGCATATGCAACTGGTGGGCCCCATGCTTTGGTTCTTGCTTTGCATATATCTTCTTGTACATCGCCGTCGATGCATCTACCTGATATACATTCTTCTTTGTATGTCTGTAGGCCCCACCAAATGTATCTCCTGCTTTGTATATTGCCGAATGTACAAGAACCCTTGCACATTTCCTTTGTATGTGCCAACATACAAACCCGATATGCATACAAGGAGGCACATAACTGATTTTTTCCATTTTTTGAAGGCTGATTGAGCATTCTACAAACCCACCAATGTACATTTGCATTTGTACATACAAACCCCTTTGTATATACAAAGATACATGCATTTAAAACTATTTTTTGCACTTTTTAACTGCAAAGGCCAAAAGACTTAGAATTTTTAGGATTTTTAGAAAAGGTGCCTACAAATGAATACTTAAAATCTAAATTTTATGCAGGCACGAACAAGTCCTTAGTGTTGACTTAGGCTTCCTCACCTTATCACAATTAAAAAAATTTATGCCCCACTTTCCTACACCTAAACAACCTAAAAAACAATAATTTGTAGTCCAACTCTTTGATCCAAAAGAAAATTGAGTAATATATTCTAATTGTGTGTTTTATGGGCAAAATTAGGTCCATTAAAACACAT
Source organism: Cunninghamia lanceolata (assembly GCA_027924645.1). NCBI lineage: Eukaryota > Viridiplantae > Streptophyta > Pinopsida > Cupressales > Cupressaceae > Cunninghamia > Cunninghamia lanceolata. Next base: position 1,398,348 of record BSBN01000925.1, on the reverse strand, counting down.
ATGCATACATAAGTCACCAACACCATTTCCTCCATCAAGGACAAAAAAGAGAGGTAAGTTCCCAATGGATTACCAATTTTTCAAAGGGTCTCCTTAGATGAAGTCTTTGAGGATAATTTGAATAATATTATCTAGATAAGAACTTGTTTTATAGCTTCTTTATGAGGATCGAAACCACGAGACCATACCCTCATATACAAGCTAGTATTCCCCACAAAGCAAGGAATTCCCTTGAAAATCCTTTCCTTGTCCTCCCCTGATTAAAAGGTGATCTACAAGAAACCTTTACACAAAAATCTTATGTTTGATCTTAGCCATTCATACCATTTCTTTCACATTTCTAAATTACATAGGTATTTAAATAGTTTTACTTAATATTTGTGCTACTCCATATTTTTTATAATTTTTTGTTTTAAAAAGTGTAATAAATATTATATATTTACATGTAACATAGTATTTTATTTATAAAATAAAAGAACCTACTTACTTATACTAGTATTAAAATATATTTCAAATATCTAAATTTTTAGTTAGTATTTTATTTACTACTTAAATCTAATTTATTCACTACAATTAAAATTTATTGTTCTAAAATTTTAGAAAGCATTTTATTTAATAACTATAAAATTAAGTTTTACTTACTAAATTTTATACTAAAGTTCTAAAGTTTTACTTACTATTTTATTTAATAGTTATGTATATTTATGAATAATATTTACTTTGAAGAGATATTCTATTTTTCTAAGTTCTAAAAAAATTAAATTTGAAATAAATGATTTACTACATCTTTAATTGTATAATTATTTCAAAACTATTACTTACTATTTTATTTACTAAAGTGTATGTCTATTTACTATTTTATTTATTAAAGTATTTATTTATTTCATTAAAATTATTTTATTCACTATAGTTAAATGAAAATAACTATGCATATAAAAAAATCTAGGATTTCATGTCTCTTTACAAAGGTAACAAGTCTTTTGCACTTGATTTTATTGTGGGCATCAACCAACAAAATCAATCACTAGAACTTTAACATAAGGAAATAACTTTCTCTAATACCAAATTGTTTTATAAACTATAACGGTTAAACATAAAATAGTCACTAACATGTCGATCTAAGTGAAGAAAATAAGTATGGTACTCTCTAGGTTAAAAAATAAGTTCGAGCATGAAAGGAAATAAGAGAAAACAATAAGACAATTAAAGACGAGGATTTTACCTTGTAGAACTTGAAGCATAGGAGAAAAATCCTAGAGAAAGCATTAGGAAAATGGCCTTCTTATAAACATTTCCAATGAAAATACAATCTTAGGCCTCTTAGGCACATAACCAATCTCGAACAACATGTTCACTCCCTAATATCACTCAAAATCTCACTAACACAATCACTTCAATTTTGTTCATCTAATACAATCTACTTGTTCACTTAGAACACATGAATCCTATTGGAATTCACTTCAATTCCTTCACCTATGCCAAAAATGCATTTAAAATAACATGTTTATGCTTTCTAAGACTAAATAGAAGTTAAAAAGTATAGAAGTTGAAATACCATGAGTCATTTTTGGAGGTATTATGAAGCTAATGCTTGGTGAAGATTGATAGTTATGTACTTGCCCCTTGTTGAAATCAACAACTTTGCACAAATGCTAAAAAAAACTCTTTTTTCTTCCAAAAATACATACCCCCTTCAACAAAATTGTTATATAAGTTGTGTTGTACTTTGTGACGTATCCATAGTGTGAAAAACTTATTTTTGATCCTTTCTTGAATCATATATAACATGTATATATTAGTTAAAGTGACCCCTTCATGGGCCCTAAACCACAATTGGTTAAAGTGACACTTTTGTGGGCCTAATGTAGGAGCATCCTTGGCAAAATAGAGAAATCTTACATCACCAAAAATATTTTCTTTCACTTTGTTTGTTTGTTTGCAGGTTTTTATTTACAAGCCATTTGTAGAAAAAGTTATTGCACTTTACCGTAGTTTGTATTTTAGTCTTGCAGTTTTGAGATGATGTTTTATAGAGGTATTTAGATATCATATCCATGTTTGGGGATAATTAGATGCATAGAGAAATATAAATTAGTTTGAGGACTTACACTGGACTGGAAAATTGTGACAATTACAATTTTACCATTGGTACATGTAAGCACAAAAATCACGCACAACCTCCATGAGGTCCCCTATGATGATATATAATCCTTGCCACATACATGTAAGCATGAAATAATGTCCTCTAAGTAGAAAACCTCTTAGTGACATGTCTTTTCTTCCATCTTGTGTTTTTTCCTCTTTGTCATTTTCTCTCTCTTTGTTGTCGATACTTTTCGACACATTTGTGACACTTGTCAATTTGCATTTTCTGAGCTTGCAACCCTATTCCTAAGCCTTGTAAGTGTCTTGTAGGTGAGTTTTCACCGTTCCCTTATGTTTTCATCTTCTCCACCCCCTAGAATCCTTCGAGAGGTCCCCTAGAGCCATCTCCCACTTTCAATTTTTAGTTTCACTCAACCAATCCAAATCTCTGCCTATTATTTCTAGATCTCCCACCGGGAGATCCTATTTAGATATTTGCACATGATTGACCTATTTCCAAAGTTAGATCACCTCCTTTTCACCTCCTCTACCATCTCTGATCATGCATTTTCACCTAGACCCCTTTCTTTCTGGATCTCTCACCGGGCGATCCTCATAAATCAGGATCTCCCCTCGGGCAACCCATGGGCGAGACTACTGGTGAAAGGGGTGACCCATGGGTGACCTTGATGCATTTCCAGCAACAAAAAATTGAGTTTCTAACTCAAAATAGCTTTGTTTTCACCCATTTTTCTTCCAGTTCGCATGATTTTTGATGCCTAATATGGAGTTGACTATTTCAAGCACCCACACATGCATAATTAGCTCCATTTGATCTAAAATTAACAACTCATTCTCTCCCATGCATTCTTCTAACTCCATTTCTTCTTCAGTGATAAGTGTTGTGTGGTTACACAACACGCCCCATTTTGACTTGACAAAATAGGGGCCCAACTTTTTGCTTGGCTTGGCTTGTGTTTTTCTGCTTTCTAGCGGTCTGGTAAAAGAAAGTCATGCAGATGATCCTGCATAAAAGGACTGGGTAAGTCGTCATGATGAGGTCAATTTTTCAAAGTTAATATTTCATGCCAATAACCTCATGGTTGGATAAAGTACAAAATTTCATGCAGGTTTGACTTTTGGATCACCCTGATATTCCTTAGAAAATGAGAGTTATGGTGAGTCAAAGTCTTGGTCAAACCTGATATTCCGAGGGGGGTTCATATTTCTTAACATTAGTCATCTTATGAAGGATCACCTCGATCAAATTTTATTACCTGATAAATCATTTATTTGGAGATCTGGACGTCAATTTTAAGTGATAGAAGCATTTACCCGTCGAACGTCATATATTTTGCGGGGGTCATATTTTGAATATCACCCTATCTTTCGAATATCACCCTGTCACAAAATATCACCCTAGAGCCAATATCCTGATGACATCATATAATCCCGATGAACAAAGAAAATTGCCTTGACGATTATGTCATCATCCTTTTTACCTCGCGGAGGTATATTTCCAATAGCGACCCTTTCTACATAACATGACGATGAAGTCATAGTGCAACAATGATGAACCAAGTCATTATCCGGATGACGTCATCCTGACATTTTAAACATGACCCGATATTTGAATGTCACCCGACATTTTCAACATCACCCGATGTTTCGACATAGGTTTTCCCGCTCAAAGGCGGATGATCATATTACACATAGGGGGTCATATTCTGAATATCACCCGATCTTCTGAAGATCACCCCCTCATCTCGTCGTGCAACATTAAATGCCATAAATGTAGTAGGTGGTTCCTGCCGATCGCGAACGCCATCTAAACACCTAGCAGCATCCATAAATTAATGACAGGATATCAATGGCTAAGATTGAATGAACCCTGTGTTGCCCTAAAATTGCCCTAATAAGGAGGATAAAAGTGAATTTACAGAGTCATTTTACACTTACCTTCCAATAAAATGAGTTTTTACATAGCACAGAGCTTTCAAACCCTCATACGACTTACCTACGGACACACACAGCTTGCAGCAGAACAGGACACATGATTATCATTGGTATCTGAATCTCTTTCATATAGTCATCAGCATAATCAAGGAGATAAGCATTATCAAGTAAGTAATTAAAACCCTCCTGCTGTCATTTTCTGCATGTCTAGGTAGTATGCTTTTCCACTGGTTTGAAGATATATGTTATGCATATCATGATGAAGTGATAATTAATCAATATAATGTGCATCATGCCATGAAGATATAATGTTGTATGCATGTATGGGAAGTATTGTATGGTAAGACTGGTCCTATTTATTGCAGGAGACCATGGCAGACAAGAGGTTGAACAAGTCTGAAGTTGAATTTCTTAAACCTATGTTTGCTCAACCTGAAGGTGTACAGTTCAAATATGGTGTCACCGCAGATACACACCAGGGAAACACTGACTTGGTCACCTGGTCATCTAGAATGAATGATGATAAAAATAATACCCTGTTGGATGTCATTTTTGTGTCAGGAATGTGGAGTGCAGCTGGATTTCCCTATTCTATGGAGGCTCCAGAATTGATTATTGAATGTGCCAGGAACTACAATCCACAAACAAGGAGAGTAGAAAAGCATGGTCAGGTTTATGCGGATCTGTCCATCAGAGGGATTGCAGCCACTTTCAATTTGCCATTGGGAAAGAAGGTTGTCAGCATGGATCTGAAGAAATTGGAAACTGAATATATAAACAACAAGAAAGTTGCTAGGAAGAGAATATATCAATGGAGAGCTAAGAATAGTCCTTACACTGTAGCTGCTAAACTACCAGTGCACATGTATAAGTTTGACTTTGATGATGACTACCAATATATGATAGCCCTACTCAACAGAGTGACAGGCCAGCCTGATGCTGGAAGATTCAAAGATTGGATGTAGGGGGTTATCCTGATGTGTCTTTATACAGACAACAAGCCATTATGGGCTAAAATGATAAGTGATGCCCTAAATGAGCAGCTCATGAACCTAGGAGGCCTAGAGTGTTCATTTCATATGACTTCATATGTGGTATACTCATGTGCATACAAGGGTACATTCAATTCACTTACAACAGAAGGAAAGATCGGTGGCACTACAAATGATGCCCACATATGGGATCATTATCCCCAACTACAAAGACAAAATTATCTTCAAGATCACAAACTAGTGAATGATGCATTTTCTATGCATCTAGTAAGGACAATGGAAGAAGATAGGACTAAAAGACTGAGCATGGAAGCTCAAGAAGTCATATATAGGCATGGTGCCTGGTTTATACAATATACCACATTCTCTTATATCAGAATAGAGGGCTTTGCAAGACAACCCCTCATGCTCCCAAGATATCCCACTGATGCAGTTGTTTTGATGGAGTTCATGAGACAAATATCCACAATACTGGATGCTTACAAAGCAAATAATAAAATTCCACCAGTATTTTTTCCAGTAACAATGGGTTGGTATATATGCCAAGATTCTGATAACATCAAGAAGGCCATAGCTAGTCTGGACATGATGAAGTTATAGCCATTCCCATTGGTAAGATCATATGACCCATATGGGAGGATGCAGAAAATCATGGGGAAGCCCATCCATCAGAAGCACTTAGAGAATTTCTGGACAGATTGTGAGGATGAAGTTGAGGCTAGAAGAAGAAAATATCAAAGGCTGACTCTCAACCAGATCAGAACTTTTGATTATATTCCAGTGCCTGCTCAGTTAAAGGGAGATGATGGCAAAATAGTAGCAGATGAATATGAAGAAAAGAAGATATATAATGACACAATATCAGCACCTGATCTTACACAGCTTGAGGATATCTCATTAGATCAATTTACAGGTAGGATGTTGCAGTTAACCCAATCTTGGGTAAATGAACAAATAAATGCATTGAAGAAGAAGGGTGTAGCCCTTACAGTTGACAATAAGAAGAAGAGGCAGGAGATTCTTGACAATGAATATGATGACTTTCTGATTGAAAAGAGAAAATCTAAGGGAGAAAGAATGCCGCCTCTAGAACAAAGCAAGAGACCCCCCAGAGGTAAGAAAATTGATAATAGACCTAAAGGGGTAATAATTGAAAGAGTAGTTATATCAGCTGATGATGCATTTGCATCAGGACAGGCGTCAACCTCATCAGCACCGCCTCCCATGGATAAACAAAAGGCTAAAAAGATCCAAAGGCCAGCTATGGAAGCTACTGAAACATATGAGAAGGGTCAAGCATCACAAAAGCAAATGGAAGAGGATGTTCCTCTTGATGAAGAGCCTACATAGGAAGACGCTATGCCTCTCATTAGAAAGAGAAAAGCACCTCAGGTGATGGCATCCACACCTAAGAAATGGAGAACATCTATAAGAGGTGAAATAAAGCGTGACCCCATAGTATTGAGGGGAGCTGGTGGAGAAGTATTCAAAAAGGAATTGCAACATAATGTGCCACTTCCCACCATTGTTTAGTTTAAGACTGAACAAGCTGAAGAACAAATGAAAGAAGCCTCTAGGTCAATTCAAGGTGGTCTTTTCTCACTGGAAGAGACAATTGGCTTATCTGATGATGAGGTAGTAAAGGATGTAGCTTCTCAACAAATGGAAACCCTTGCTGCTAACACCCGCATGACCCACGAGGAATTCCATCAGTACAGGTGGTTGTGTTAGAAGAACTAAAGCAAGTGGAATAGGAAAAGGAAAAGAGTCCAGAAAGGATTGCACAACAAATAGGGCTTGATAAACTAGTGGATCAGGTGACTAGCCTTGAAGTAATAGATTTAACATATAGAGAGGATGTAAAACATCCTGAGAATCCAGTGGGTGCACCTGATAAAGTAGAAAATATTGAGAAAGTAAAGCTAGCAGAAGTGGAAAGCCACATTACAGATATGAGTCAACAACAACAACAAGATACATCTAGTGAACCCAAAATAGTTGAAGTCCAAGAAAAGGTCAGAAATGACAAGGTCATATTAAGTGAAGAAGTACCCCAGACTCAGGAGGATTCTAGTGAAAATGATACATCATGTCAGGATGACCTAAGAACTCAAGAAGTAGATACTACAGTTGCGGATCATAATGTGGTCCAAGATCAAGTAGATGCACCTAAGACAGATAAAATGACATCCACAGATGCAAATGTGCCTCAGGATGAGGAAATTCCCAAAGGGGATGAGACAGTACAGGACCAATTACAGGATCATCATGTGGATGCATCGCAAGATCCTCCACCACAAGAAGAAATTCCTCGACAGGAGGAAGTACCCCAAGATCACCCTCATGAAGAACATCATGGGGAAGAAATAAGGAAGTCACCATCTCCATCGAAAACAAATGCAGTTACTGGAGATTAGAGTGATGATGATGATGATGATGGACGCCAAAGATCCAGAGACCAAATTCCTCCATGGCTTGAGAAAGAAATAGATACAGAGTCAGGTTTAGAGTTTCAAGAGTTTGATGTGTCAATGCTATTTTTAGAAAGCATCATGAAGTCGAAGAGGAAGGCTAGGTTAACCTTGGCCATAAGAAGAGATCCTGCTACGGGTAGAAGGACTGCTCAGATAGCACTTCCCATGGTTGAAAAAGAGAAAGGCAAGATCACTCTGGAAGAATTCCAGATTACTACTATTGATATAGGGTTTGCTAATGAAGACCAGGAAGGTCAAGAGGGAAAAGATATAATTGATTCTTTGACTCAAAGGGTAAAAAAGGAAAAGGAGAAAAATAAGCAGCATAAAGAGCACATTGCTCAGCTGCATGCCTACATAAAAGGGTTAATTAACCCTGATGATACTTCAAATGCAGAAGCGGTCCCATTGACTACAATTTCTTAGGAAGAAGTCAATAAGTTAGACCTTATGAGGCACGAATCGGTAATAATGAGAAAGTGGATGTTAACTGCACTCAGTGGAGCTGAAGAAGTAGTGAAAGCCTCTTTGCAGAGGTGGAATTCTCTAAGTATCTCCAGAAGGAAGGTTGATAAATTACAAATGGAGGCCGGAAGAAGGTCATTCCAATTAGAGAAAACCTTGAGTACTTTGGTTGAAATAAGGAGGATTAATCCTCAAGTTCTAATAAATAAGCAAGTGCTGGACAATAATATCGCCATGCTTATGGATATCTGGTATAAAGATATCAGATTTGAATGTGATGTATTAAAGAGATGCAACAAAAAATTAAGAGACATCATCATGAAGTTGCATGACATGATGTCATTTGAAGCAGAGATCGTGGAAGCCCTAGAAGGGAAAGTAGAAGGGAAAATTGAGACTCAGGATGCAGATTTTGTAGTAAAGGCTCTGCATAATAACTTTCAGCTAATAGCTGATGACCCTCTTAACCACCTGACGGAAGAAGCCATGGACAAGATCATGAGGATCAAGGTCAGGGTGGAAAACTACAATGAAACATCAAACAACAGGAAGAGAAAATTGGAAACTCTTCGAGATAAATATCAGGCAGACAAGCACGCCATTGTCAAAGCAAAAACTCAAGATGGCGGGGAAGTGGAGAAAATAGTGCATTCATATGAAAATATCTAGACATCCATGCAGGTCCATATCTAGGGTGACATTCATCAGGATGATGAAGACACTGAAAGCGATGATCATCATGATCATGAAGATGAAGAAGAAGAACCTAATGAGTAGACGAAGATGCACTATAAAGGAAATATCAACATCTGACACTTAGAGAAAATAAGTAATTCAGATGGTTGCCAGCTGGCAACCTGTGCCATGTGAAATGTTGACTAAGTCAAGGATGAATATCCAACGTAGATCTTAATAGATAAATCATGACCGTAGGTCAATTGTAACCACTCCCTCACCTTGTTCTATAAAAGGTATAGGGATGCCTTGTTTTAAGACATTCGAAACTTAATTGAAATCTGTTTGCTAAAATATTCAGGGATTATTTCAAAGTTGTTGTATACATATATGTTCTTGCATACTTAATGAATGAGAAGACTATTTTGATTACAATCCATCATAAATCTGGAGTAATCAGTGTATGAATTCTTGATACATGCTTTGATTTGCTACGTCCCTTGGAGTGCATATCAGCCTGCATGTGTTGTCTTCATTCCTTTCCTTTGAAGTTAGCATCGACTGTATCTAGCTGTGGAATGTCTTGGTGAACATATGGTTTGATTTCTTCTCTTCATGATTGTATCTGATGTGTATGTGGCTCAATAACTGAAGGTTTATCATTATTTGAAGTATTATTTTTTAATTTCCTTTAATTTCAGAATAATTCATCATCACAATTATAATAATTGACAATCAGAAGAAAATAGTAATAAATATGTAGATATCTCGATAATAATTGAAAATCAGTAGCATATTTGAGTTAAAGCATGTCAAATTGATAAATATCATGCAAAGATTTAAGTATAAATACATCATCTGAAGAAATATACTGTGAAATAATGTTTCTTTGTAGCATCTTATCAGATCCTTTTGATGAATGAAAGGCTCCTTGAATGGAAAACAACAACGCACATCAATCACTGAGTAACATTAGTAGGTTATGAACTAATCCACGAAGACTTGGGATCATGAATTCTCTGAATTCATCGTATCTTTCAAGATGAGTAAAGGTTGTCGTGCAATTTTTATTCTATGTTTGCTCATGACTAACATCATGATCAACATAAATTGGCGCTAGAAGGAGGGCTCGAAGCTAGAAGATCATCATTAGTAGTTCAGATTTGATGATAAAGATCATGAGGTAACGCTCAGACACTGCCAAATTTTCAGTTAGTCATAAATATTTGTTGTTCTAGGCTTGTACATGCTAATCATTTGTGAAGTTTTTGAAGTTAACCATAAATATTGCAAGCTTTACAGCCGATCATCATGAATTTGCAGAAATAAGCCTTGTCTCATTTAAATTTGCCCAAATCTTTGAGGTAATTAGCTTGAAAACTTGATATCTTGTCGTTTGTGAGCCAGAACTTCAAATATCACCTAATATTTGCAGCATCTCTGCAAATATTCCTCAAATATCTAGTCAGTCTCACTTTCTGACCGTAAAAATAGCCTTTGCTAGTAAACTTCAACCGATCTTTACAATCATCCAGCCAATTTTCCTCAAAATTGAGAAATCCTGGCTCTCAGGCCAAATACTAGGTCTAGATCTAGTGGAATCTTTGATGAATTACCTGTTAGAGGATTCAGACCTAGAACTATAGACATTCATCACACTCTAGGTCCTAGTGCATTAGGAGCTTCACCAGAATGTCCTCCTATAACTCCTATTGGTTTGCAAATACCTACGGCATCACCTGTCCAACCTCAGGTTCAACCTCAGCCCATTATACCTCAAGTTCAACCTCCTCCAGTTGCAATGTCATTCTTTGTAGCAGAGTCACCTTTGACCTTTAATGCCTATCATCCTTTACCAAAGAATCTAGATAAACTTTTTCTAAAATATCATCCTTATCAAGATGCAGATGAACATGTCAGAACTTTCAAGGAAGCCTGTTGCAAGGCCAGAATTGAGCATCAGGACATTGTATGCAGATTATTTCCTTTTTCCTTAGGGGAAGAGGCTTATAATTGGTATATTAGCCTTGGTCAGGGTTCAGTCGGTTCATGGGCTATTCTTGAGAAAGCTTTCACAGATAGATTCAAAGTTCCCATTGATCCTTCAATGAACTATCATTTATTTGCTACAATCAAAAGATTTGAGGGAGAGCCTATTGCTAACTTCAATGCTAGGTTCCAAAAAATGCTATCCAAGTTAGTTGCCCCTTATATTGTGACTGATGCTGCTGCCAGGAGTATCTATTATTCAGCTTTGGATCCATTGACTTCCATGTTCATCAGAAGAGCACATCCTGAAATCACAACTTTGACAGGAGCTTTCTAGGAAGCTATCAAAGTCAATCAGTAGCTATTACCTACTGCAACACCAAACATAGCCTTTCCTACACTGCCTGGATATCCTACATATCCTGCACAATATCCTAATGGAGCTATGATACCTCCAGCAGTCATGCCAACACCATTACAGATATCTCCACTAAGTATCATGCCTCCTCCTCCTAATGGAAATGGTTAGATGTCACAATATCCAAGTTAGACATAAGTGCCTCAGGGTGCTGACCAGTCCAATAATAGCCATGGATCTTCCTTTTTCAAGCCTCAAACTAAAAATGTAGTAGCCAAAGTCCAAGAAGAGAAAGAGGAAATCAAGGAAATATCAGCTCAGCTAAGGAAACTTACTACTGAGATTACTCACCTGAGAAGCCAAAACTTCTATTCTCAGCCTAACCAGAATAGAGGCTATGTAAATGACAGACCTAGTTATCCTGACAGGGGGTATAATAATAACAATTACAACAATAACAGTGGTAACAACAATCCTCCTAGACAGCCTAGAGTATGGAATTCCAGGCCAAATAATGGTTCCTTACCATCAACTTTAGATAATCAGCCTTCTGGTGAAGCTAAACAGACTACTAGAGTCAATCTTGCTGAGACAGCCTTCACTAATTGGTGTAGGATACACAATACTAATGCTCATGCAGAGCTAGACTGTCCACAGTTTCAATTTGCTGTAAGTATTTTCCAAACTAAGGTATCTAATACTTCAGGAAATTCACATCATGTGGAAGGGAATGAGCTTATTCCTTATGGATATAATTTAGCTTTAGTATTGGAAAGTTATACTGATCAGCCTTATTAGTAGATTGTGTCATCTCATCAACATTATACCCAGGCATGTGAGGAATCAGCTATGGCTTTTGAGTCAAACTATGTTTTCCCCTTTGAGGATGACAATAAGCCATCAAACGAACATGAGGAGGTACATGCTTACCAACAACAGTATCAAGGTAAGCATAAATATAAATTGAGAAATAATGCCAATAGACCTACTGGTCCATTGACCTCTTCCTTACCTCTGAATAATTTCAACACACCTCCTAATCCCAAAGCAAACAATAACCCAGGATTTCCCAAGGTCAATGCTCAATATTTAGTATCACCAAACACAACATCAAAAGCTTTGAATATGCCTCATGAATCTGACAAGTTAGTCACCTATCTGGCAGATGAGATGAAAAAGATCAAAATCAGCCTGTCCTTGTCAGAGTTGCTGAAAACTCCAACCATTAAGAAAGCATTCATGAAATCACTAGATGATCCTGCTCCCAAAGAAGATAGCCATACTTTAGGTCAGTCTGGAGGTAAGGATCATGTTGTCAGAGATAATAATGTTAGAACTAAAGTCCCAACTACTGTTCAAGCTACAGAGACTTCTTACATGACCTTGTACAGAGATAAGAGTGAGTCACCTCCATTTCTCCTTACCATACGAATGTTTGGTAAGAATTTGCATAACTGTTTAGTAGACTTAGGAGCATCCACCAATGTCATGCCCTTGTCCATATGCAATGCTTTAGGGTTGCATCCTGCTAAATCTTTGAAGAAGGTAACCCAACTAGACAAAACAGAGGTGAATGTGATAGGAGAATTAACTCACATTCACATGCAACTGGCATCAGACCCTAGGATCCAGTACTATATTGACATTCAGGTAGTTGACATACCTCATACATATGGAATGCTACTTAGCAGAGATTGGTCCAAAACCCTCAACGGATATATGTCTACCGACTTCAGTCACATGTGGCTACCTTGGAAGGGTATACCAAACCAGATAAGGGTTGATGCTGAACCAAGAATGAAACACATGATCACCGAATATAACAAAACAAATGAGATCATGTACATGGATGTTGAACCCAGAATTTACTCCATTAGACCTCAGACTGTCAGGATAGAGGAAGTCCTGATGTATGATTGTCATGATGATCACCTGCATGACGATGATGCTGTAGTTTTGGGATTTGATCATGATCAGGGAAACAAAACAGAAATAGATCATTTCAAGAGTTTTGAAATATACTTGTCTAAATAGGTAAAACACTGTCAATTATTGGATATACCTGTTCATGATATTTTGATTGACAGTTGGTACTGTTGCAAGTATGGGCCTAACTGGTGTTGTCATTGATGTCAACATACTCTTGTTAGATTAATGATAAGGTTTGGATGAGTTGTGTGCTGAGGATATTGAGAAAATTAGTCTCAATCAGGAATAGTGAAGAACAGTAATGACATAAGGTAAAAGTCCAAGACAGGATGAGGATAAGAGGATGTGGATTAAAGGGTTTGTAGATATGTGTCTTAAGATGTTCCAGTAGAGATTTCAGAGGTCCACATGAAGATATGAAGAATTTATAGAAGTTCAAGTAAAACTGGTTCTGCAGATGTTCAGTGATGAAAGAGTGATACAGATAGGTCCGGTGAGATCTGGAAATGCATTCTCTGGTTCTGCGGATTTAAGGAAGTATCGAGGAAGTCTGTGTGGTGTGTTAACTCATTTGGTTCGTGGTTTGAAGGTCTGCAAGTATCTATTCCTTTGTGACAGTAATGGCAGATGGTGTTCTTGAGGTTCCGGATGAAGGAGAGAAGGATTTCAGTAAGTAGAGGAAGTGCGGATGTTCTTGGTATTTCAGGCAAGTTTGTGGAGGTCCTTGGATCATGTTCAGTTCGTGTTTATGGTCCGCATTAGAATTGGGGTCTCAGAAATGAAGAATAACTTCCGGATGATGGTGTTCTTTCTGTGACTGGCCGACCAGATGAATTATACATCTTGCGGATGTTCTTGTGGATGTGTGCCAACTTAGATGTTTGTTCCTAAGTTGATGTCATGTATAAATAAGGGATTACGAAGTCATTTCGATGTGGACTTGTGGAGATGAGTGTGTGGTAGCGAAGAAGAGTGCGAAAGGCAGAGTAGAAGTATTGGGCTTAAATGGAACTGATTCAAGCATGGTGAAGATGCTATTCTCCAGTTCATGAAGGTGATACTTATTTCTTTGTAGACAGTGTGTCTCTTGTAGGCAGTAAGCCTCTTGTGAGTAGTGTGCTCGGGCAGTGAGCCCTAATTGGCATGTGCCATTTTGTTCTTTCTATTCTTCTAACAAAGAATACAATCTTGGGTTAATCACCATGTGGTTTTTCCCTTAACCAGGTTTTCCACGTCAAAATCTTGGTGTCTTATGTGTTGATATGTTTCTACTTTTGATTTGAATGCATTATGGTTCATGATTAATATTCTGCTAATCACTAAAGAAGATTTAAGTGTTTAATAAGAGAAAGTTTCGCACAACTGATTCACCCCCCCTCTCAGTTGTGTGCCCTAAGTCTAACAATTGGTATCAGATCTAAGTTCCTCTAAAAGGAGCTTAACCGCTTGAGGAGATCCAGGATGTCGTCCTATAGGAAGGATAGTCCAAAGTTTAATGGAACCAACTTTATTCTTTGGAAAGGTCGCATGAAATGTCACTTATAGTGTATGGGATTTGCATACTGGTCCATGGTTACAAAAGCATATGTACCTCCACAAGGTGGTCCGACAACCCTAAATGAAATCACAGATACTGAAAATAATCTACGGACCAAAGAGGCTCTTCTAAGCGCATTATCTAACTTAGAGCTCTCAAATGTTATTGATCTACCAACGCCTTTGAGATTTGGAATAAACTGAAACTTTTGCATGAAGGAGACCAGTTTGTTAAATGTGCAAGGTTACAAAGACTAAAAGGGAAATTTGAAAAACTGAAGATGAGAGATGATGAAAATATTACCTCTTTTATGCCAAGAGTGAATGAGCCGGTTTGTGGAATTAGAAATGCAGGTGGAACCCTGAGTGAAGAAGAGATCATTGGCAAAGTTCTCAGATCCCTTCTGGCCTCTTATAAAATCAAGGCTTTTGCAATCGAAGAATTCAGAGCTCACACAACAGTCACAAGAGATCAATTGGTTGGTAAGTTGGCTGCTTTTGAAATGGCTGAGTTTGGAGATGATCCTCCAAAGACTGAATCTGCATTCAAAGCCAGTGCCTCTGTAAAAGGGAAACAAATGTTTGATCCGAGAGAAAACTCTTCAAGGAACCTTTCATGGTATGAAAAAGCAAGAAAAGACTTGGAAGAAGAAGAAGCTGAAACTACTCACCTTGAAGCTCTTATTGCAAAAAGACTACCAAGAGGATCTGGTAAGTATGAAGGGAAATTACCTTTTAAGTGTTTTAACCGCAATAAAATTGGTCATTTTGCCTCAAGATGTCCGGAAAGATTTTCAAGACCAAATCCTAATAGACCAAGGTTTCAAAAGAATTGTTACTATGTTCATGAAGAAGATGATAATGAAGGAGTAACAGATGATGAATCAGAGACAGGAAACAAATCCGCTAATGAATGGGTGTTTATTGCCATCAAAGAAGAGGAACCAATATCCTCTATATCTATCAATCATAAAGTTGAAGAAAAAGCTCTGGCTGCCCAAGTTGAAGCAAATGATGATTGGGTCATTGATAGTGGATGCTCTCACCATATGACAGGTGACAAGAATAAGTTCTTAAATTTGGAAAAGTATGAAGGAGGAATTGTAAAGTTTGGAGATAATTCTGTTGGCAGAATTAGAGGTAGAGGAACTATTTCTCTTGATGGAAAGAACAAAACCGGTAATGTACTGTATGTTGAAGGATTAAAGCACAATCTTCTCAGTGTTGGATAGCTGGTGGACAAAGGTTATGATCTCAGATTCAGGAATAGAAAATGCAAGATCTTTGAAAGTTCTAGAATAAAGATTGCATCTGGTACTCAAACTAAAGGTAATATCTTCCACTTTGTTGGTACTGATAAAAGTTGCTTATTTGCTCAAATTGATCAGAGTTGGTTATGGCATAGGAGGATGTGTCATGTGAATTTTGATAATATCATCAAGATAAGCAATACTCAGGCTGTAAGAGATCTTCCAAAATTAGTGAAACCTACTAATAGCTTATGCAAAGAATGTCAGTTGGGCAAACTGAGCAAAGTCACATTCAAAAATAAGGAATTGTCTTCTACCAGACTATTGGACTTAGTTCATACTGATCTTTGTGGTTCGGCAAGAGTTAGGAGTATCCAAGGTGATAGATACTTCATGTTGCTAATTGATGACTATTCCCGGATGATGTGGGTAACCTTTCTGAAAGAAAAACCAGAAGCACTTGAGAAATTCAAAATATTCAAGGCCATGGTGGAGAATGACACCAGATTAAAATTGAAATGTCTGAGGTCTGATAGAGGTGGAGAATTCACATCCAGTGAGTTCATAGACTTCTGTGAGAAACATGGAATAAAGAGACAATTGTCTACCCCTAGAACTCCACAGTAGGATGGAGTAGTTGAGAGAAAGAACTGGACCATCCAGGAATCATCCAGGACCATGATGATGGAAGCAAATGTTCCTCAGATCTATTGGAGAGAAGCTGTCAGCACTGCAGTCTACACTCTCAATCGAGTTCAAATTAGAAACAATACCGGTAAGACTCCTTATGAACTTTGGTTTGGCATTACTCCCACTGTGAGATACTTCAGAGTTTTTGGTAGCAGATGTTATATTAAAAGGGATGATAATCTAGGAAAGTTTGACGCTAGAAGTGATGAAGGAATATTCTTGGGTTACTCTACTCAAAGCAAAGCATACCGGTGTTACAACAAGAGACTGAGAAAGATTGTAGAAAGTGTAAATGTGAAGGTTGATGAAGAAATTGAAAGACCCTCAAGAATTCATGAGTATGATGAAGATGATCAGAATGGTGTTCAGATTCAAAGTATCCAAGCCTCTTCTGAGAAACAAAGTCAAGCTGATCTGGTAAGTCAGGAAGAAGAGATAAGTCTCAATGAGACTGATCAAGAGTTAGAGGTGCAAGAAACTCCCAAAGTTCCAAGGTATGTAACTCTAAACCACTCTGAAGATCAGATCATAGGTGACAAAAGCAAAGGAGTGCAAACAAAGAGAAGAATTGCTCAAAATTTAGATGAGTATTGTCTAATTTCAAAGATTGAACCTAAGACAGTGAATGAAGCTTGCAATGATAAAAATTGGTCAATGATTGGAGGACTGTTGTATCTCACTCAAACTAGACCAGATATTATGCAGGCTGTTGGTCTTGTTGCTAGATTCCAAGCTGATCCTAGAGAATCTCATGTTATGGAAATCAAGAGGATTTTTAGATATCTAAAGGGGACAGTTGAGTGTGGGTTGTGGTATCCTAGAGATCATAATTTCTCTCTTCATGCATATACAGATGCTGATTGGGCAGGAGATGTGGATGACTAGAAGAGTGGTGGAGCATTCTTTTTGGGGAAGAGATTGGTTTCTTGGTTAAGCAAGAAACAAGAAGCAATATCTCTGTCCACTACAGAAATAGAATATATTGCTGCAACAGGTAGTTGTACTCAAGTTTTGTGGATGAAACAAATGTTAAGAGACATCAGAGTAGAGTATGAGGAGCCCATCACAATTTTCTGTGATAATTCAAGTGCAATAAACATATCCAAGAATCTGGTGTTGCATTCAAAGACTAAACATATATCCATCAAATTTCACTTTTTGAGAGAGCATGTGAACAAGAATGAAGTCAAATTGGAGTTTGTGCCTTCAAAGGATCAGATTGCAGACATCTTTACTAAACCTCTACCTAAGGACTCTTTTGAGTATCTCAGGGAGAAGTTAGGGGTTATTGCCCCTCCAGTGGTGAACTTAGGTGCACTGATGTGCATCAGTTTGGTGGATATCACAGTAACATCTTGTGGTCTGGACTGATGATGGGGAGCTGCTACTCAGGGGGAGCAGCATGCATGGTTCTGAAGTAGTGGAATTGCAAGTATGTGCCCTTTGCCATTGATGTCAAAGGGGGAGAGAAGACATGTGAAAAACAAGTGGTTGCTGATCAAAGGGGGAGAAGTAAAGGGAGAGAAGACATGTGAATGGTTGTTGCTGATAAGGGAAGTTGTGACAGTAAGGTGATTTTCTTGTCTTGATGGTTAAAATAGTTTTTCACATCATATGTTGCCATCAATGACAAAGAGGGAGATTGTTGCAAGTATGGGCCTAACTGGTGTTTTCATTGATGTCAACATACTCCTGTTACATTAATGATAAGGTTTGGATGAGTTGTGTGCTGAGGATATTGAGAAAATTAGTCTCAATCAGGAACAGTGAAGAACAATAATGACATAAGGTAAAAGTCCAAGATAGGATGAGGATAAGAGGATATGGATTAAAGGGTTTGTAGATATGTGTCTTAAGGTGTTCCAGTAGAGATTTCAGAGGTCCGCATGAAGATATGAAGAATTTATAGAAGTTCAAGTAAAACCAGTTCCGACTGATGTTCAGTGATGAAAGAGTGATATAGATAGGTCCGGTGAGATCCGAAAATACATTCTTCGGTTCTGTGAATTTAAGGAAGTATTGGGGAAGTCTGTGTGGTGTGTCAACTCATTTGGTTCATGGTTTGAAGGTCCCCAAGTATCTATTCCTATGTGACAGTAATGGCAGATGGTGTTCTTAAGGTTTTGGATGAAGGAGAGAAAGATTTCAGTAAGTAGAGGAAGTGCAGATGTTCTTGGTATTTCAGGCAAGTTTGTGGAGGTCCTTGGATTGTGTTCAGTTTGTGTTTATGGTCTGCATTAGAATTGGGGTCCCGAAAATGAAGAATAACTTCCAGATGATGGTGTTCTTTCTGTGACTGGCCGACCGGATGAATTATACATCTTGCGGATGTTCTTGTGGATGTGTGCCGACTTAGATGTTCCTAAGTTGATGTCATGTATAAACAAGGGATTGCGAAGTCATTTCAGATGTGGACTTGTGGAGATGAGTGTGTGGTAGCAAAGAAGAGTGCGGAAGGCAGAGAAGAAGTATTGGGCTTAAATGGAACTGATTCAAGAATGGTGAAGATGCTATTCTCCAGTTCATGAAGGTGATACTTATTTCTTTGTAGACAGTGTGTCTCTTGTAGGCAGTAAGCCCCTTGTGAGCAGTGTGCTCAGGCAGTGAGCCCTAATTGGCATGTGCCATTTTGTTCTTTCTATTCTTCTAACGAGAATACAATCTTGGGTTAATCACCCCGTGATTTTCCCTTAACCGAGTTTTCCACGTCAAAATCTTGGTGTCTTATGTGTTGATATGTTTCTGCTTTTGATTTGAATGCATCATGGTTCATGATTAATATTCTGCTAATCACTAAAGAAGATTTAAGTGTTTAATAAGAGAAAGTTTCACACAACTGATTCAACCCCCCTCTCAGTTATGTGCCCTAAGTCTAACAGGGCATTAACAGGTCAATCTTTTGGTGCAACGACAGCTAACAATTGGTATCAAAGCCGAGGTCACGGGTTCAAACCCTGCGCTTGCACTGAGGGGGGGATTGTTGCAAGGTGTGACCCTTGGTCTCCTATTTCAGTGCTGCATTGCGGTGGTTTGCGACAAGGGCTTAACCGCCTCCCGTGCTTTTTAAGTCAAGTGGTTGTAACAGGTGCAGGTTACATGATGAAGCACATTCTGAGAAAACTTGTGAAGCATGCATTGACATGATGGAGCTTGAGAAAACATGCGGAGAGGCGTCATCATCATCAGAGGTAAGTTCTACATATAGTGATGATGATCATACTGATTTTTGTTCGTCTACTGCAGGAACAGGAGAAGATATGAGTCAAGATGAAGATTTTATCCAGATGATAGAAGAAATTCTAGTCTGCAATGAGAATAAGGGTAAAAGAAATAAAATCACCCTAGGGAGTGATTATTTGATGGAGTTAGATTATGAGTTATCTGATGAGGACAGAGGCAGTAACTTGACTAGATTTGAGGAGTTTTTATTAGAGGAAATTAAAAAGATGATAGAACAAGAGAGACCTCCACAAGATGCACTGACTGAAGGATGGTGTAGGTTGCATGAAGCACCTCACTCAGAAACTAATTGTTCACTGTGTCTACATATTTTAAAGAGACATATAGTGCCTAGTCTAGAAGATCATCCTTCTGATGATGGAAAGAAAGAAGAAAAATTAGCTTTACATAAGAAAGGAAAGATGAAGTCTGAGAAAGCTGAAATACCTAAGTTAAAATGGATATCAGGTGGTGCAGCTGCCAGAGCTGCAAAGAAGAAGGAAGGCCCAGCTAAGCCTCCTGCCAAAGATAAACCGTGGATCCTCAGATTTGATGGATCCAAGTCAAAACAAGGTGTTGGAGTAGGAATTGATCTCATTGATCCATCAGGAAAGTCCTACCTAGCAGCCTACAGACTGTAGATTCCCTGTACTAACAATGTAACAGACTATGAAGCTCTAATACATGGGATATTATTTACCCTTAAGAAGAAAGTAAAAATTCTGCATGTCTATGGAGACTCAGAATTAGTAGTAAGACAGGTGAGAGGAATTTACTCCTGCAATTATAAAAAACTATCTAATTATAGACACAGGGTGTGGGACCTGATTGAAGACTTTGATGCATTTAATATCACCCACTTACCTAGAGAACAGAACCATAGGGCAGATGCTTTAGCCCAGGCTGCCAGTACATTGGAGCCACTGTCTATTTCTGGTTTGAAGAGGTTTTCAATAGAACTGATATCAATGCCTTCAGTGCCTGATAATGTTACTAATCTCCAAGTCTTTGATGATGATCAACATATCTTGGATTTCATATCCAACAGAGACGTTTTTGATGCTCAGATCATAGACGAGAATAATGTGGAAGATCACCTTTGGGAAGAGGAAGAAATATTAGAGTTGCCTAGCATCAGGATTCCCAAAGGAATGATTGAGTTAGAAAGAGCCTTTGATCTGGATAACATGCTGAAGTAGAAGGATCTTCCAAAAGCTGATGGAGAAGAATATTCACAAATGAATATTGGACAAAATGATGACAAAAGAAATGTTCTGATAAGGAAGGTTTGCACAGAAGAAGAGTTAGAAGGAATAACTCAGGCACTCAAAGATTACATCTATGTCATTGCATGGACTTATGATGAGTTGAAAACATATGACACATCAGTCATGACTCATACCATACCCCTCAAGCCAGATGCCAAGCCTTTCAGACAGAAGCAAAGGTCTGTTAATGCCTTGCTGGAGCCTATAATTTTTGAAGAGGTTAAAAAGTTGCTAAATGCCAGGATCATATTTCTTGTGAGACACTCCACCTGGGTGGCTAATCTAGTGTCAGTAAGGAAGAAAAATGGTGACATCAGGTTATGTGTAGACTTCAGGAACTTGAATAGAGCTTTAGAGAAAGATAATTATCCTTTACCCTCTTTGGATGAAGTTCTACAGATTGTAAATGGAGCAAAAATGATGTCATTTCTGGATGTTTTTCTGGTTATAATCAGGTGATGGTTGACAAAATTGACAGACTGAAAATTGCCTTCACCACAAAGTGGGGGATATTTGCTTATAGATGCATGCCGTTTGGGCTGATAAATGCTGGAGCAACATTCCAGCTCACAATGAACATAGCCTTCAGAGGCTTAATAGGAAAATGCATAGTCATATACATGGATGACTTAACAGTATTCTCTAAAGATAGAGGAAACCATGTAGAAGACCTCAGAAGGGTATTGAAAAAATGTGAACAGTATGGGATATCCCTGAGCCCCAAGAAATGCATATTTGGGGTAACAACAGGAAAGTTACTAGGCCACCTGATAACTGAAAATGGGATTATCATTGATCCTGACAGGGTGGATTTGTTGGTCATGATGTTAGTCATTCGCAAACATAGAATAAAAGTTACACAACAACCTTTACTCATCTTGAAAGATACGATGAATTCAGAGAATTCATGATCCCAAGTCTCCGTTGATTAGGTCTTAATCTACTGACGTTACTCAGTAGTTGATGTGTATTGCTGTTTTCCATTCAGGGGCCTTACGTGTTTCTGCAAAGTTCATCATTATTTCTTCAAATATCCTGCTCTATATGCCTGCTCTGCATAAATTTCCAACAATTCTACCTCTGCACTGTGAATTTAGTCAAATAATGTACCTACAGGCTGATATTTGCATGATTTCTACCATTATTTATGATTCCTTGCATGATATTTTCAATACTACATGTATTTAACTCAAATATGCTAATGATTTTCAGTTACCTACGGGATTTCAGCATATTTCTCTGTTCTGCTTGTTATTTATCATGATTTGCAGTTATGGTGATGAATTTATGAAATTAAAAAGAGAAAAAGGGTTAAAGAATAAGATTCCCAAAACTACTTGACTTAGATCACTGATCCACATACAAGCTCCCATACATGCAATGAAAAGAAGGAAACTAGAATCATACTTCACCAGGACATTCCACAAATCCGCATGATCTAGTGCAAATCTTCAAAGGAAAAGTTGATAACAACATGTAATGAAATGAAAGCGCTTCTAGTTGAACACAGCATTCACCAGTACATATCCAGAAACCAACAGGAAGATTACGTAAAATTTACAATCAGGATGTAATCTGAAACTTCATATCCATTCAGTATGCTCAAGAACAGGTACATTTACAGTGATCTGAAGAAAGAACCTTGACATTTCAACAATTCTATCCTCCTTAGTCTCAGTAATCCGATCTCCTAATTGATTCTACAGTAATTGGCTTTAATGCGCCAGATGCGTCTGTGTATATTCCTTAATGTATCTCTTATGCCTCAGGTTCTGGCCCTTATATAGAACAAATGCCAGAAAATAGTTACAATGATCCAAGGATCAGGATCCTCTCATAATAATCAATGGTCCAGATGAAAAGCACATGCTTCGCCAGTTGGCAAATGTACAGCTGGCACAGAATATTCCAGCATCTTCAACTTGATTCGGTCTCCAGCTGGCAAACAGCGTATTTGACAATATCCTCCTCACTTCTGGTTCATGTTGCCTCCATGTGCAACTTTGTAATTATCAGCTTCAGCAGCAGCTCTAACAGCATCATGACTTCCTGTGGAAAATATGCACTAAATGCATAAACAGCATCAAAACAATCAGGTCAACCATCGTTGACCAAAAAATCAGGCAGTCGGGCTTTCAAATTACTATCGCTTCATGTTTTCCCACCATTTCCTTGTATATCGGGCTCCAAATATG
Organism: Cunninghamia lanceolata; assembly: GCA_027924645.1. Lineage (NCBI taxonomy): Eukaryota > Viridiplantae > Streptophyta > Pinopsida > Cupressales > Cupressaceae > Cunninghamia > Cunninghamia lanceolata. The sequence continues at coordinate 1,375,267 of BSBN01000925.1, read as the reverse complement.
ATCATGTATCTCAAAATATACAAGGAAATAACCGCTTTTAACAAATTATTTCAAATCCAGCTTTGCATGCTCTGTTTGTATGTTTCGGGTCATCATCATATTCGCATCGGTGTGACCACATATGATCGGGATGACAAAATTAGACTTGGCCGATGGCAACAGTTATACCGACGCCAAAAATCATGATGATGCCCAACCCTATGTCTTCTATCTAGCTGCAGGATATCATGAAATATGATGCTCCTCCCTTCCGAATGCACTGATGAAAAGCACATTAGGATGTTTCGCTTCTGCATATTGGGGAAAGAAAGACATCATCGTCATCATCATGTCGAAGGAAAATAAGAGGATTTGGAATATGATCCTGCTGCTGAGGAAAGGAATATGATGGTGACGTCATCGTCATATTCGGGCTTCATTAAAATGCAAAAGATGACATCACCGTCATGTTTCGTTAAGATCAGGGGATAAATGTAATATCGGGTCACCTAAGGAAGATGATCGAGTGGTGCATGTAATATGACCCCTTTGCGGCCAAGGTAACCCTCTGGAAAGATCAGGATGATGATGATGATCATCATCATATCCGCACTAGGTGATTTAAAATATGATCCTGCTGAATGTCCAGATGATGTCATCAGGATATCCGGGGCTTTTATTAATCTTAGAACATGACGTCATCATCATATTCGCGAACCGGATCATGTTCTGGAAAATATCCTGCCGAAGGAGAAATGATGATGATGTCATCCTGATATTTGCTTCTTCGTTTATCAGGTCGGGATGACGTCATCAGGATATTTGCAAAAGGTTATATTTCTCGGCAGGAGGACATTACGAAATATCGGGTAGACAAACAAGATCATGATGATCTTGACAACATGACTTAGGAATGGAATATCACCCTCCCTTTGAAAGATACGGTGATCATCATGATTGTGCAAAAGGAGATCAGGAGGATATGAAATATGATCCTGCCTTGAAAGATCAGGATGATGATGATCACCAGGACTTTGACGTGCGCATGCAAATTATGCAGATGGTGGATTTTCTAAGTAGGGTGATATTATAATATCAGCATGATATTATAATATCGGGTGATGTTAAAATATCATGATGCTCGCGATGTGCCCAAGGTCATTTGACGGGTAAAACACACTATCACTTAAGATTGACGTCCGGATATTGGGACTGCATGATTTTTATCGGGTGATAGACCAAGATCATGATGATGACCTTTCGCGATACAAAAGACCGCTCGACGGGGAAAACTTACTATGACTTAAAGTTGACGTCCAGATATTTCGACCTCAGGATATCATCGGGGGCGTTTTAAATATGATGATGATGTTCTTCATACAGCAAAACTGAGTTTATAAAATATGACCCTCTTCTTGCGAATATCAGGTTTGACCAAAATTTTGACTGTGCATAACTCCCTCATATGGACGAATTTTCAAGTGATGTAAAAGGCAAACCTGCATGGAATTTCAAGCTCTTTCTAACTATGAGGTCATAGAAACAAAATATGAACTTTGACAAACTAACCTCATGATGATGACCAACCTCATCGAATGTCATGATGATGACGCATCTGACCTATTTTTACCAAACCGCCAGAAAGCAGACAACACAAGCCAAGCCAAAAGTTGGGTCCCTGTTTTGCCAAGTCAAAATGGGGCGTGTTGTGTAACCACACAACAACTTGCCACCAAAGAAAATAAACAAATTCCAATGATTCAAGTGATGTGATCACATTTATCTATAGTGTTCTAATTCTGTCTATGTGTCAGCATCATAATCCTCTGAATGATAAAATTTCATTATGGTGATAAAGCTAACAAAGGATCAGGTGTGTGCATATGATTAATTATCCTCATCTTGAAAGTAAGTTGAAAACATAAGTAACTGGTGTTAAACTACATAGTTGGAGATCATCCCTCATAGCCAACCTGGATAGAGCCTTGCTGCCAGCAGGCGTCTATAGCCCCGGCAAGGTTATCTATACAATCTCCTTAAGTAGAGCCCCACTGCGAGCAGGCGTCCATAGCCCCGGTAGAGTTACTTAGATGGCCTAATTTTATTTCTTTTCTGATTTTCCCTTAAAAATTTATATTTGATATCATCATGTCAGCTCATTTGTACAAGGTGTAGTCACTTGCAGCTTTAGGTTGGAGATTGTATTGGTAGCAAGGGAGTCCCTTTAGATTTTTCACTTAACACCTATACTAGTGTGTTCAACAAACCCAAGGCTGTTAGGTGTTTCATTGTGATGGATTCACTTTGACCAAGAAGAAGCACCCTGATGAAAAGACATCATAAACCTGATCATGAACACTTCTTAGAATGAATCATAACCTATATTTAAATGTGATCTCATCATCTGAATCCCAACAATTTAATTATTTTCTTAGGGTGATGAAGTGCATCATCCTGACTTACCAGAACAAGGTCCCAACCAACAAAACAACAACAACAACAAACAAACTATACAAACAACTATACAAATATACAATATGATACATATGACTGTCATGAAGTCATTCAGGCCTGGAAATAATGTTTGAGGAATTGTCCATTGACTGGCAACGGGACATCCTCACCTGTCAGGTTCTTAAGCCTATAAGTGCTGTCTCCTAAAATTTCAGAAATCTGAAAGGGACCTATCCATAATCTATCAAACTTACCATGATCACCTTTCTTTTCATGGGCTTTATCCCACATCAGGACTAAATCAGATATCCTGAAAGCTTTAATTCTGGCTCTCTTGTCAAACCAGTGTTTGACAACAGCCTGATGTTTTGCAAATTGGTCAATCGCTTGACTTCGTTTTTCTTCCAGATGCATCAACTGAAGCAACCTGACTTCCTGTTTATTGTCTACGCCTAGATATTCTTGGGCAAACTGCAGAGTAGGAATTTTCAAGTTTACAGGGAGGATAGGATCTACCCCATATACTAGTTGGAAGGGTGAGTTTCCTAATGCAATTTTCATTCTAGTTCTGTCTACCCATAAGGCATATTTCAGAAATGAGTTCCATTCCCTGGGATTTTTCTCTATCAATTTTCTTATTATACTCAGTAAATTCTTGTTGGTGGATTCTGCTAATCCATTTCCCTGGGGATAGTAGTTGGATGAGAACTTAAGTATGATCCCATGATCAAAATCCCAACTTGACAATTTGGTGGAAATGAAGGCAGAACCATTATCACTTACCAATGCATAAGGAATTCCATACCTGGTGACAATGTTGCTTTCCAGAAATTTAATGACATCATCCGTAGTACAAGTTTTGCTGCTGATAGCCTCAGTCCATCTGGTACAATAATCAGTAATCGTTAGGACATACCTATGGCCTGAGGAAGACGGAGGATTGATCGGTCCTATGAAATCCATGCCCCACTGTGCAAATGGGCGCTCTTCCATCACTGGCTGCAATGGTTGTGCAGCATATTTCTCTCTGTTGGCAGCAACCTGGCAAACATGGCAACATTTAACATGATCAGCTGTGTCCTTAAAAATTGTAGGCTAGTAATATCCTGCTCTGAGGATTGCATGTGTTGTGGCCAATGCTGATCCGTGTGCAGTACCAAACTTGTCATGTAACTCTGTTAAAACTTTATTTGCTTCTGGTTTCTCTAAGCATCTCAGGTATATTCCTTCATAATTCTTCTTGAACAAGGTTCCTCCCTTCATCATATACCTCTGGGATCTTATCTTTAAGGCTCTTCTCTGTGAGGCTTGCATTCTTGAAGGACATCTTCCGGTGATCAGGATGTGCCTAATGTCTGAATACCATTCCCTATTGTCCTTCTCATTGATCACATACTGCTGACTGATGATGTTTGGATCAGTTTCAGATATCATCTGGCTTAGAGCTTGTCCTCTTACTAGCTTCATTGGTGTGATCTCCATGTCATATTCTTGTAATACAGTAATCCATTTGGCTCTTTTTTCACCAGGTTCACTCTGCATCAGCAGCATCTTTACTGCTGCATCTGGTACCACAGCAATCACTTTGCTTCTCAGTATATAATGTCTGAACTTTTTTACTGCTCTGACTAATGCAAGTGCCTGTCTTTCAACATCTACATATCTCAACTCAGCATCCCTGAAAGGACAGCTCATGAAAGCAATTGGTTTCTCTTCTTTCTCTTTATTTCTTTGAGTTAACACTGCTGCAGAAGTATGTTCTGAGGCAAATGAGTAGATGTAGAAATCTCTTGTATAATCTGGACTAATGAGGACAGGAGCATCTGAAATGGCCTTCTTTATATCTTCAAAGGCAGCCTTGGCTTCTGGTGTCCACTCAATTTGTGCATCTTTTTTCAACATGGCATTTAGTGGTCTGACAATCTCAACAAAGCCGGTGATGAACTTCCTCACAAAATTTATCTTACCAAAATAAGATTTAAGTTCCTTTTTGCTTCCTGGAAGTTGTAACTTCATAATAGATTCCACCCTGTCAGGATCAATGATAATTCCATCTTCTGTGATCAGGTGGCCTAGTAATTTTCCTTTTGTGACTCCAAATATGCACTTCTTAGGATTCAAAGATATTCCATATTCTTCACATTTCTTCAGTACACTTCTGAGATCAGCAACATGATTTCCTCTTTCCTTGGAGAATACTGTCAGGTCATCCATGTAGATGACTATACATTTTCCTATTAAGCCTCTGAAGGCTATGTCCATTGCTCGCTGGAATGTAGCTCTAGCATTTATAAGTCCAAATGGCATACGTCTATATGCAAATATCCCCCACTTTGTGGTGAAGGCAGTTTTTAATCTGTCAATTTTATCAACCATCACTTGGTTGTATCCTGAAAAACCATCCAAGAAGGACATCATCTTGGCTCCATTCACAATTTGTAGAACTTCATCCAAAGAGGGCAAAGGATAATTATCTTTTTCTGATGCTCTGTTCAGGTTCCTAAAATCTACACATAATCTGATGTCTCCATTCTTCTTTCTGACTGGCACAAGATTCGCCACCCAAGTGGAGTGCCTTACAGGAAATATTATCCGGGCATTTAACAATTTCTTGACTTCTTCAAGGATGATTGGTTCAAGCAGAGCATTGAATGGCCTCTGCTTTTGTCTGAAAGGTTTTGCATCTGGCTTGAGAGGTATAGTATGAGTTATGACAGAAGTGTCATATGTCTTTAGCTCATCATAAGTCCATGCAATTACATGTATGTAATCCTTAAGGGCCTGAGTTATTCCTTCTAACTCTTCAGGTGTACAAACCTTACCCAATAAGACATTTCTCTTGTCATCAGCTTGTCCAATATTCACCTGTGAATATTGACCTCCATTTGCCTTAGGCAGATCTTTATGTTTAAGCATATTATCTAGATCAAAGGCTCTTTCTAATTCAATCATACCTTTGGGAATTCTGTTGCTAGGCAACTCTAATATCTTATCTTCTTCCCAGACATGATCTTCCATATCATTCTCATCTATAATCTGAGCTTCAAATATGTCTCTATTTGATATGAAGTCTAGGATGTGCTGATCATCATCAAACACCTGGAGATTAGTCAAATTGTCAGGTACTGAAGGTACTGACACCAATTCTACTGAAAATCTCTTCAGACCAGATATAGACAGCGGTTCCAATGTACTGGCGGCCTGGGCAAGTGCATCTGCCCTCTGGTTCTGTTCTCTTGGTACGTGAACGATATTAAAGGCATCAAAGTCTTCAATCAGGTCCCACACACGATGTCTGTAATTTGATAGCTTTCTATAATTACAAGAGTAAATTCCTCTTACTTGTCTCACAACTAGTTCTGAATCTCCAAAGACATGCAGGATCTTCACTTTCTTCTTATGGGCAAACAACATTCCATGAATCAGAGCTTCATACTCTGCAACATTATTGGTGCAGGGGAACTGTAGTCTGTAAGCTGCTAAGTAGGATTTCCCTGATGGATCAATAAGGTCAATTCCTACCCCAGCACCTTGCTTGGATTTGGATCCATAAAACCTCAGGATCCAAGGCTTATCTTTAGCAGGACATTTGTCTTCAGCAGGATATTTACTTGAACTTCCTTTCTTCTTTGCAGCTCTGGCTGCTGCTCCGCCTGATATCCACTTTAACTTGGGGATGTCATCCTCAAGTTTCTTCTTTCCTTTATTTGGTGAGCCTGATGGCTTTTCTGTTTTCTCTTCCATCTCAGCAGGAGGATGATGTTCAGCACATACAGCTGCATGCTTCTTCAAAATATGTAAGCATAGTGAGCAAGTTGTTTCTGAGTGAGGTGCCTCATGCAGCCTACACCAACCTCTAATTAAAACCTCCTGGGGAGATTTACGCTGTTGTGTCATCTTTTCTATTTCTTTTACCAGAAATTCTTCGAACTTCGTCAGGTCACTGCCTTTATCTTCATCAGACAACTCATAATCTGATTCCATGAAGCAATCACTACCAGGAGTGATCTTTTCTTTTCTCATATCATTTATCGGATCCGACACCAGGACCTCTTCTGTTTTCTAGATATGATCTTCATCAGGATCCGTCGGTGCCTCTGCTCCTGTAGAAAACAAATAAGAATTAGTACCATCATCATCATCAGACATAGCACTCACCTCAGAATATGATGATGATGCTTCACTATATGTTTGCTCCAGTATCATCATGTCTAAGCATGGTTCACAAGTCTTTTCTGAATGTGCTTCGCCATGTAATCTGCACCATCCATCAATCAAAATATCATTAGCAGATATATTCAATAATTGGCAACGTTTTACCTGAGTAGATAAATGCATCTCAAAATCTCTGAAGCGATCTATTTCATTCTCATTATCTGGATTATTATCAAACTCCAGACTCGACATGTCCTCATGATAATCATTATCATGATGATGATGAACATCCAGCATCAGGATCTCCTCGATTTTAACAGTTTGCGGCCTGATGTGATAAACTCCAGGTTCTACGTTTACATACATGATCTCATTTGTTTTGTTATATTCCGTGATCATATGTTTCATCCTAGGCTCAGCATCAATCCTGATCTGATTAGGTATACCTTTCCATGGTAACCACATGTGACTGAAGTCTGTGGACATATATCCGTTAAGCGTTTTAGACCAATCTCGGCTAAGCAACATCCCATATGTATCAGGTATGTCTACTACTTGAATGTCAATGTAATACTGTATCCTAGGATCAGATGCTAGCTGCATGTGAATGTGAGTCAGTTCTCCCACTACACTTACTTCTGTCTTGTCCAGTTGAGTGACCTTCTTTAAGGATTTAGCAAGATGCAGTCCTAATGCGTTACATATTGACAAAGGCATAACATTCGTTGAGGATCCTGAATCAACTAAACAGTTGTGCAAGTTCTTGCTGAACATTCTTATGGTGAGGAGAAACGGAGGTGATTCAGTTTTATCTCTATACAAGGTCATGTGGGAGGTTTCAGCGGCTTGGACTGTAGCTGACACCTTAGACTTGATAGTATTATCTTTAGCAGCATGATCTTTGCCATTGGATTGACTTGAAAGATGATTATCCTCTTTAGGAGCAGCATCATCTAGTGACTTCATGAATGCCCTTTTGATGGCAGGAGTTTTCAGTAACTCAGATAGGGACAGGCTGATCTTGATTTTCTTCATTTCATCAGCCAAATAGCTGACTAACTTGTCAGACTCTTGAGGTGCATTTACGACTTTTGTTACTGTGTTTTGAGGAGACAAGTATTGAGCATTCACCTTAGGGAATCCAGGGTTATTGCTAGCCTTAGGATCAGGAGGTGTGTTGAAGTTGTTTGGAGGTAGAGATGATGTCAATGGACCAGCAGGTCTGTTGGCATTGCTCCTCAGGTTATAATTGTGCTTACCAGGATATTGCTGCTGGTATGCATGTACTTCCTCATGCTCTCTTGCAGGTTCATTTTCATCCTCAAAGGGGAAGACATAGTTTGTTTCAAAGGTTAAGGCAGATTCTTCACATGTCTGATTATAATCCTGATGAGGTTGATTTGTGTACGTTTCTAATACAAAAGCTAAGTCATATCCACAAGGAACTATTTCATTTCCTTCTACCTGAGGTGGATTTCCAGAAGTATTAGACACTTCAGTCTGAAAGATGCTGGCAGCAATCCTAAATTGTGGACAATCTAATTCTGCATGTGCATTGGTATTGTGAATCCTGCACCAATTGGTAAGGGCTGCTTCAGCAAGATTGACTCTGGTAGTCTGTTTGGCTTCACCAGGAGGCTGATTGTCTAGGGGTGATGGTAATGAACCGTTATTTGGCCTAGAGTTCCACACTCTAGGCTGTCTAGGAGGATTATTATTGTTTCCACCATTATTGTTGAAGTTATTGTTGTTATATCCTCTGTCAGGGTAGTTTGGCCTGTCATTGGAATAACTCCTATTCTGACCCGACTACGAATAAAACCCTTGATTTCTCAAATGTGTTACTTCTGTGGTGAGTTTTTTGAGTTGAGTAGAAATTTCTTTGATTTCCTCCTTCTCCTCTTGAGCTTTGGCCACTACATTTTCAGTCTGAGGCTTGAAAAAAGAAGATCCATGGTTGTTGTTGGATAGATCTGTACCCTGAGGTGTCTGAGCATGTGCAGGATATTGTGGCAATTGGCTATTTCCATTAGGAGGAGGCATAATACTCAATGGAGGTACTTGCAAAGGTGCAGGCATGACTGCTAGGGGTATCAATGATCCATTTGGATATTGTGCAAGATATTGTGGAGGATAAGCTGCAGGATATTGTGCTGGATATTGTGATTGCATGCCAGGCAAAGTAGGGAATGCTATATTTGGAGTAGGAGCAGGTATCAACTGCTGATTTACCTTGATAGCTTCTTGAAAAGCTCCTATCAAAGTAGTGATCTCAGGATGTGTTCTCCTGATGAACATGGAAGTTAATGGATCCAGGGCTAAATAATATATACTCCTAGCAGCAGCATCAGTCACCACATATGGGGCAACTAGCTTAGACAACATTTTCTGGAACCTAGCATTGAAATTAGCAATAGGCTCATTCTCAAATCTTTTGATTGTGGCAAACATGTGGTAATTCATGGATGGATCAATAGGGACTTTGAACCTGTCAACAAAGGCTTTCTCTAAGACAACCCACGAACCGACAGAAGCTTGGCCAAGACTGATGAACCAATTATAAGCTTCTTCCCCTAGAGAAAAAGGAAATAATCTGCACACCACGTCCTGATGTTCTATTCTGGCTCTGCAGCATGCTTCTTTAAATGTCCTGATATGATCATCAGCATCTTGATAAGGATGATACCTTGGACAAAGTTTGTCCGGATTCTTTGGTAACTCATGATATGCAGTAAAAGTCAAGGGTGACTCCGCTGCAAAGAAAGACATTGCAGCCTGAGGGGGCTGAACTGGTGGTGCAGTTGGCTGAGGTTGAACTAAAGGTATACCCTGGGTTTGAACAGGAGGTGTCGCGGATATACCGGAAGGTATTTGCAAACCGACAGGGGTTACAGGAGGAGGTCCCGGTGAAGCTCTAGACGCGCTTGATCCTGGAGTATGGTGAATGTCCACAGTCCTAGGTCTGAAACCTCTAACAGGCAATTCTTCAAAAACTTCACTAGTTCTAGACCTGGTATTTATCCTGTAAGCCAGGATTTCTCGATTTGGAGGCAAATTGGCTGAAACTTTGCAAATATTGGCTGGATTCCACCGGATGAGGTGATATTTGCGGTTAAATGGTAAATCAGACTGGATATTTACGAAATATTTGCGAAGATACTGCAAATGTGATAGTATATTGGGATATCCTGACCTGTAGCACAAGATCTCAAGTGTTTAAGGCTCAAATTCTCAAAGCTTGAACAAATTTACTCATCTTTGGCCGATATTAGTGAATTCAGAGAGATCTACTATAAAGCTTGCAGTATTTATGTGAGATCTGGAAATCTTTACATAGAATGTGCATATACAATCTTGTCACAGCAAATATTTATGAAATTTACTGAAATTCACGAGTGATCTGAGGATACCTTACTCTTATACGTCATCAAACCTGAAAATACTGATGATGTTGCATCATCTTCCGGTCGGCCCTCCTTCTAGCGCCAATTTATGTTGGTCATGATGTTAGTCATTCGCAAACATAGAATAAAAGTTACACAACAACCTTTACTCATCTTGAAAGATACGATGAATTCAGAGAATTCATGATCCCAAGTCTCCGTTGATTAGGTCTTAATCTACTGACGTTACTCAGTGGTTGATGTGTATTGCTGTTTTCCATTCAGAGGCCTTACGTGTTTCTGCAAAGTTCATCATTATTTCTTCAAATATCCTGCTCTATATGCCTGCTCTGCATAAATTTCCAACAATTCTACCTCTGCACTGTGAATTTAGTCAAATAATGTACCTACAGGCTGATATTTGCATGATTTCTACCATTATTTATGATTCCTTGCATGATATTTTCAATACTACATGTATTTAACTCAAATATGCTAATGATTTTCAGTTACCTACGGGATTTCAGCATATTTCTCTGTTCTGCTTATTATTTATCATGATTTGCAGTTATGGTGATGAATTTATGAAATTAAAAAGAGAAAAAGGGTTAAAGAATAAGATTCCCAAAACTACTTGACTTAGATCACTGATCCACATACAAGCTCCCATACATGCAATGAAAAGAAGGAAACTAGAATCATACTTCACCAGGACATTCCACAAATCCGCATGATCTAGTGCAAATCTTCAAAGGAAAAGTTGATAACAACATGTAATGAAATGAAAGCGCTTCTAGTTGAACACAGCATTCACCAGTACATATCCAGAAACCAACAGGAAGATTACGTAAAATTTACAATCAGGATGTAATCTGAAACTTCATATCCATTCAGTATGCTCAAGAACAGGTACATTTACAGTGATCTGAAGAAAGAACCTTGACATTTCAACAATTCTATCCTCATTAGTCTCAGTAATCCGATCTCCTAATTGATTCTACAGTAATTGGCTTTAATGCGCCAGATGCGTCTGTGTATATTCCTTAATGTATCTCTTATGCCTCAGGTTCTGGCCCTTATATAGAACAAATGCCAGAAAACAGTTACAATGATCCAAGGATCAGGATCCTCTCATAATAATCAACGGTCCAGATGAAAAGCACATGCTTCGCCAGTTGGCAAATGTACAGCTGGCACAGAATATTCCAGCATCTTCAACTTGATTCGGTCTCCAGCTGGCAAACAACGTATTTGACAATATCCTCCTCACTTCTGGTTCATGTTGCCTCCATGTGCAACTTTGTAATTATCAGCTTCAGCAGCAGCTCTAACATCATCATGACTTCCTGTGGAAAATATGCACTAAATGCATAAACAGCATCAAAACAATCAGGTCAACCATCGTTGACCAAAAAATCAGGCAGTCGGGCTTTCAAATTACTATCGCTTCATGTTTTCCCGCCCATTTCCTTGTATATCGGGCTCCAAATATGATCATGCATCTCAAAATATACAAGGAAATAACCGCTTTTAACAAATTATTTCAAATCCGGCTTTGCATGCTCTGTTTGTATGTTTCGGGTCATCATCATATTCGCATCGGTGTGACCACATATGATCGGGATGACAAAATTAGACTTGGCCGATGGCAACAGTTATACCGACGCCAAAAATCATGATGATGCCCAACCCTATGTCTTCTATCTAGCTGCAGGATATCATGAAATATGATGCTCCTCCCTTCCGAATGCACTGATGAAAAGCACATCAGGATGTTTCACTTCTGCATATTGGGGAAAGAAAGACATCATCGTCATCATCATGTTGAAGGAAAATAGGAGGATTTGGAATATGATCCTGTTGCTGAGGAAAGGAATATGATGGTGACGTCATCGTCATATTCGGGCTTCATTAAAATGCAAAAGATGACGTCACCGTCATGTTTCGTTAAGATCAGGGGATAAATGTAATATCGGGTCACCTAAGGAAGATGATCAGGTGGTGCATGTAATATGACCCCTTTGCGGCCAAGGTAACCCTCTGGAAAGATCAGGATGATGATGATGATCATCATTATATCCGCACTAGGTGATTTAAAATATGATCCTGCTGAATGTCCAGATGATGTCATCAGGATATCCGGGGCTTTTGTTAATCTTAGAACATGACGTCATTGTCATATTCGCGAACCGGATCATGTTCTGGAAAATATCCTGCCGAAGGAGAAATGATGATGATGTCATCCTGATATTTGCTTCTTCGTTTATCAGGTCGGGATGACGTCATCAGGATATTTGCAAAAGGTTATATTTCTCGGCAGGAGGACATTACGAAATATCGGGTAGACAAACAAGATCATGATGATCTTGACAACATGACTTAGGAATGGAATATCACCCTCCCTTTGAAAGATACGGTGATCATCATGATTGTGCAAAAGGAGATCAGGAGGATATGAAATATGATCCTGCCTTGAAAGATCAGGATGATGATGATCACCAGGACTTTGACGTGCGCATGCAAATTATGCAGATGGTGGATTTTCTAAGTAGGGTGATATTATAATATCAGCATGATATTATAATATCGGGTGATGTTAAAATATCATGATGCTCGCGATGTGCCCAAGGTCATTTGACGGGTAAAACACACTATCACTTAAGATTGACGTCCGGATATTGGGACTGCATGATTTTTATCGGGTGATAGACCAAGATCATGATGATGACCTTTCGTGATACAAAAGACCGCTCAACGGGGAAAACTTACTATGACTTAAAGTTGACGTCTGGATATTTCGACCTCAGAATATCATCGGGGGCATTTTAAATATGATGATGATGTTCTTCATACATCAAAACTGAGTTTATAAAATATGACCCTCTTCTTGCGAATATCAGGTTTGACCAAAACTTTGACTGTGCATAACTCCCTCATATGGACGAATTTTCAAGTGATGTAAAAGGCAAACCTGCATGGAATTTCAAGCTCTTTCTAACTATGAGGTCATAGAAACAAAATATGAACTTTGACAAACTAACCTCATGATGATGACCAACCTCATCGAATGTCATGATGATGACGCATCTGACCTATTTTTACCAAACCGCCAGAAAGCAGACAACACAAGCCAAGCCAAAAGTTGGGTCCCTGTTTTGCCAAGTCAAAATGGGGCGTGTTGTGTAACCACACAACAGGATTCCATCATGAAAATACAGCTTCCTAGAAGTAAGAAAGAACTCAAGTCTTACTTTGGTAAGATTAATTTTGTTAGGAAGTTTATCACTGGCTTTGCTAAAATAGTTAGACCTTTAAATGATATGCTGAAAAAGGATGCAAAGATTGAGTGGACACCAGAAGCTAGAGTAGCTTTTGAAGACATAAAGAAAGCTATATCTGAAGCTCTAGTGCTGATTAGTCCAGACTACACCAAGGACTTCTATATTTACTCATTTGCTTCAGAGCATACCTCTGTAGCAGTGCTGACACAAAGAAATGAAGAAAAAGAAGAAAAGCCTATAGCATTCATGAGCTGCCCATTCAGAGATGCAAAACTTAGGTACATGGATGTAGAAAGACAAGCTCTAACTTTGGTTAGAGCAGTGAAGAAATTTAGGCACTATATCTTAAGAAGCAAGGTAAATGCTGTGGTACCTGATGCAGCAATGAAGATGTTATTGATGCAGAGCGAGCCAGGTGAGAAGAGGGCTAAGTGGATCACTGTCCTACAGATTATGACATGGATATCACACCCATGAAACTAGTAAGAGGATAGGCATTAAGCCAAATGATATCAGAGATTGATCCAAATATCACAAGTCAGCAGTATGTTATTACTGAAAAAGATAGTGGAGAATGGTACTCAAACATCAGGCATATCCTGATTACTGGAAGATGTCCTCCAAGACTGCAGGCTTCACAAAGAAGAGCCCTGAAAAGAAGGTCCCAGAAGTACATGATGAAAGCAGGAGTAATTTTCAAGAAAAATTATGAAGGAATATACTTAAGATGCCTACAAAGGCTAGAAGCAGACAAGGTGTTGTCAGAATTACATGACAAATTTGGAACAGCACATGGGTCATCCTTAGCCACAACTCATGCTATTCTAAGAGTAGGATATTACTGGCCTACAATTTTTAAGGACACTGCTGAACATATTAAATGCTGCCATACATGTCAGGTTGCTGCCAACAAAGAGAGATATGCTGCTCAACCTCTGCAGCCAGTGATGGAAGCATGCCCATTTTCTCAATGGGGCATGGATTTCATAGGACCAATTAATCCTCCATCATCATCAGGCCACAGGTACGTTTTAATGATTACTAACTATTGTACCAGGTGGACTGAAGCTACTAGCAGCAAAACTTGCAATGCAGAAGATGTCATCAAATTTTTGGAAAGTAATATAGTCACTAGATATGGGGTTCCCTATGCTCTGGTAAGTGATAATGGCTCTGCTTTTGCCTCAACTAAATTGTCAAGTTGGGCCTTTGATTATGGGATCATACTGAAGTTCTCATCCAACTACTACCCCCAAGGGAATGGATTGGTAGAATCCACCAATAAAAATTTGTTGAATATCATAAGGAAGTTAATAGAAAAGAACCCTAGGGAGTGGAATACCCTACTGAAGTATGCCTTGTGGGTAGACAGAACTAGAATGAAAGCTACACTAGGAAATACACCTTTTCATTTAGTGTATGGGGTGGATCCTATCCTCCCTGTTAACCTGAAGATTCCTACACTGCAGTTTGCCCAAGAGTACCTAGGCATAAATAATAACAAAGAAGTCAGGTTACTTCAGTTGATGCACCTGGAAGAGAAAAGAAGTTAGGCAATTGATCAGTTTGCTAAACATCAAGCTGTTGTCAAACGCTGGTTTGACAAGAGAGCCAAAGTTAAAGCCTTCAGGATATCAGATTTAGTCCTATTGTGGGACAAAGCCCATGAGAGGAAAGGAGACCATGGTAAGTTTGATAAATTATGAATAGGTCCCTTCTAAATTTCTGAGATATTAGGAGACAACACTTACAGGCTGAAAAATTTGACAGGAGAGGATGTTCCATTACCAGTTAATGGACAATTTCTCAAACATTATTTCCAAGCCTAAGTAGCTTCATGTCAGTCATGTGTATCATAGTGTATATTTGTATAGTTGTGTGTACAGTGTGGTTTTGTTTTTGTTTTTGTTTTGTTTGCTTGTTGAGTTTTTGTTTTGGTTAGTCAAGATGATGCAACCCATCACCCCAGAAAATAACTAAATTGTTAGGATTCAAGTGATGAGAACACATTCATATATAGGTTATGACTCTTTTTGAGAAAGTACTTATGATCAGGTCTGTGATATCTTTTCATCAGGGTGCCTTTTCTTGACCAAAGTGATTTTTTCACAATGACTCACCTAACAGCCTTGGGTTTGTTGAACACACAAGTATAGGTGTTAAGTGAAAAATCTAAAGGGACTCCCTTGCTACCAATGCAATCTCCAACCTAAATCAGCAAGTGACCATACCTGGCACACTGAACTTACATGATGACATCAGATATATAGAGTATAAATGTTGAAAAATCCAAAAATATAATAAAATCAGGCCATCTAAGTCTACCAGGGCTATAGACACTTGCTGGTAGTGGGGCTCTACTTAGGGGGATTGTATAGATAACCTTACCGGGGCTATGGACGCCTGCTAGCAGCAAGGCTCTATCCAGGTTGGCTATGAGGGATGATCCCAAACTATGTAGCTTAACATCAGTTACTCATGTTTTCAACTTGCTTTCAAGATGAGGATAATTAATCATTTGCACACTACTGATCCTTTGTTAGCATTGTTATCATGAGGACATTTTATCATTCAGAAAGATTATGATGCTTATATTTAGAAAGAGTTAGAATACTATTGTGATAAGTGAAATCAAAATGAAGATTAAAACTAATCAAATGCAAAACAGAATGATTATACCTTCCTTTTGACTCACGAATCCATGCGGGAAGGAGATGCACCCGATAGAGCTCCTCAGATTTTTCCCATGATTAGTGTGTAGATGTGGATTTCTCAATGCATACAACACAATGCAGATGAGAGACAAGTGGTTTGATGCCTGATTGAGATGGAGATGGGGAATGGCTAGAGTGATTTTGGTAGAGGTTTGATGAGATGAGGAGATTGTGGAGTGATTTTGGCAGAGGTCTGATGCATGAAGAGGTCCCTCTTCATGGCCTAGAGAGGGGTCTAATTTATAAGATTTTGGAGATGAGGATGGAGGGTGAGGATTCAGTTGATGAGATCAAGGGCTAGGAATAAAAGGGAATCTTTTATTCCTAGTGGATGAATTAATAATTCACATTTTGGGAAGAGTGGAGGATAGTGGATGAATTATAAATTCATCTTTGGGAAGAGTGGAGGATAGTGGGGGACAACTGAATTTTAAATTCAGTGAGTGGAGGATAGTGGGGGACAACTGAATTTTAAATTTAGTGAGTGGAGGATAGTGGGAGACAACTGAATTTTAAATTTAGTGAGTGGATGATGAGGTAAGCAGGGTTAATTAAGTGTTATCTTAATTAACTTAAGTCTAGGTTAATCAGATAAGCAGAATTTATCTAATTAACAGGGATTAGGGAAATGGATAAATCAACTAAAAAAATATTAGGAATATTCATTCAATTGATAGGATAGGGTTGTAAGATTAAATAGATTAATTAGGTGAATTAATTGATCACCAGGGATATGCAGATGGGGAGAGTGGATTAGTGTAGAGGTACGGGAAATTAGTTTGCAGAGCAATCCAATTTTCGGTGTTTACATTTGCCCCTCTTTGAGATGGTGTTGCGGCTAAGTAACATCATTTCAAAGAAGTTAGAACATAGAGATGGATTGGATAGAAAAAAGATTTTTGGTTTGGAAGAATAGGGTAAGGTTTGGGGATAATTGGTAAGGGTGATGCCCCCTCGAGAGGATAGGTGGGTTGCGAGAACATGGTTGTGCTCTCGAAATGGATGGGACAAATTGCTAGATGTGGTCAGAGGATAAGTGGTGGGATGAAAGGATGATGATATGCAGAGATGATTGGTGGATGATCATTGTGCTGAAACTGAATTTGAGCAATCCTAGGTTTGATATAGCAAAGTGGATATGTTCACCAAGGTATAGAAGACCAGGGTGATGATGTTTATCCAATGTTTGCATGGACTAGACACGCAGACAAAGGGATTATCCCATGCATGCCTAAGATAGTACAACCTTATCTAGATGAGGGAAGGGGACTCATAGCATAAGCCCTTAGTACACAAAAGGTATGATGAACCTTAGATGCATAAGGAGATCAATATGCTAGAATCGACCCTATGATCAATCAAGATATGAATACTAGCTTGGAGTAATGAGACCAACCCACAAGCACAACATACAAAAGCAAGACTATGCCCCATTCTAGATGTGTTCGCCACATACCATGATATAATAAGATCAAGGTAGCTTTGATGTGATCTTCGAATAGGACAAAAGATAAAAATCAAAAACCAAAAGACCAACGAACCAAACAAGTAACCATTGTATCTTTTGCCAAAATGGATGATGATGTGATAGATGCTGCCTATCGTAGGAAAGACATATCTTAAGGTAGGAATCGATTGATGATTGGATCATGATTAGTTGATGTTGTAAGATTGGCTCAAGATATTATGGTGACAAGTTATGGTTGATGCTGATTTGATAGTTGATGATTTTTGATAAGGGATGATGCTTTGATAGGTGATGCGATGCTTGGATCTAGTGTGAGCTTATTGAGGATAGATGTGATGATGATGTGGGATAGGTGTGATGATGATGAGAGTGTGATGGAGCAAGTTTGATTTTTTGTGATGGATAGATTATTTTTGGAAGTTTGTGTGTTTTCGATTGTTTTGGTATTTTTGATGATATTTGTGATGTTTTTGGATTTTTTTGATTTTGTGACGTTTTTGGATTTTTTTTTGATTTTGTGATGTTTTTGGATTTTTTTGATTTTGTGATGTTTTTGGATTTTTTTGATTTTGTGATGTTTTTGGATTTTTTTTTTTGATTTTGTAATGTTTTTGGATTTTTTGATTTTGCGATGTTTTTGGATTTTGTGATTTTGAAAAGGAACGGTTTATTATGAGATGGTTGCATTGGATTTCATGTGGATAACCTTTGCGCTAGATACCAATGACAAGGGAACACCAAGTATAGAGGTGAAAGTGATGGGGTTGGATAGGGGGATTGGATAGTTGATTCATGATAGATGAATGGACAAGTGATAGGGATGTGTGTTAGATAGATGGAAGATAAGGATGAGGGGTAGGATAGGTATGCATGATATATGGATGGGGGATTGCAGGATTTTCTCCAAGGGCTAGGTTGCAAGGAATCATATGCCCCAATGCTTAAGATTTTACATGATGGGTTCATGTTTGAATGGATGGACTTTGCAGTAGATGGATGGAGGATATACTGACAAAGGAAGTATGTCAAGAGGTTTCCAAAGCATGTTGTTGATATGTTGCCCCTTGTCTTTATCAAGATCTAGGGTGAGAGATGGTTGAAACAAGATATAATGGATATGATGGATGGGAAATGATAGGATACATAGGGGATGGTGGATAGGAATATGATAGGATAAAGATTAGACAGTGGATAAGATGTGCAAGGATATTATGGATGTGGATGAAGGATATGGTTTTTGCCCCCAAGTGTAGGGATACAAAATGGATGGAGAAGGGATTATGCATGACGCCCACAAGGGTTTTTCATCAAGGTACTTGCCCAAGGCGCCACAAGGAGTGGTTTTCACCATTGGACAGATTTTTCTCTTTACTATTTTCTTGATTTTTTGATTTTTTTGCTTTTTTGATGGAATGGGGACTCTAGCGTCTGTTTCCATAGCAAGGAGAAGATGGTCCCATGTTGGATAGCATTATGGATGGTGATTGCATGGATTGTTGGAAGATAGGAGAAGAAGGAATGGATGGTGGATAATGGATTATGATGTGGATTATGTGGATTATGATGTGGACAATGCGGATTATGATGTGGATTATGCAAAAGCATGGACCATAGGGATGTGACGGGGAAGATATGTAGGATAGTGAACGAAAGATGGAGAGATGGAGATATGTGGGAATTGCAAGTGATGGAGGGGAACCAAGACCAGTGGTTGCACACATCATGATGTATTTGGAAGCTTGTACTTGGGATGTGGAGTTGGGAGTAATGGGGATTGGGATGGGGGATATTTGGATGGTCGATTTGGGGTTTTAGGGACCCAAATAGACTTAGAATTTGGGGGATTTTTAGATGGGGAGTGGGGTGTTTGGGATTTTGGGGTGGATTGGGATGTGGATGCCTCATTAGAGTTTGGTGCTTTTTGTTTAGGGACCCACACCATTTTTGTTTTTGCTTTTTCTTGTGATGGTGTGGGATTGGATAGCCTTTTTGATTTTTCATTTTGATTGGAAGGGATAATATCCTTAGGCTTTTGTGCTTTATGAGTTGAGGCATTGAAATTATTTCTTTTGAATCCCATGGATTTGGGGGAAGCTTCATATTTAAAAGATGTGTGCTTTTGTTGGTCTTATTTGGGAATTTTAGTGGTTTTATGGATGGAGGGGTAAAAAGTAGATTTTTGGATAGATGGGTGAAGTGATTTGAGGGTAGGGATATTAGGAGTTGGTAGGATAGGAGGTAAAGTGGATTTGTGGATAGGGATGTTGGGAGTTGGTAGGATAGGAGGTAGAGTGGATTTGATAGGGATCTTTGGAGTTGGAAGTAGTGGAGGTAAATTGGATGGACGGAGATGGATGGTCACATGCTTTTGCAAATGGTAGGATGATGGAGGAGGGATGGCAACATATGATTTGGGAGTGCGATGAGATGCACCATGCTTGGGATTGGATGAATGGAATTTGGAAGGTGGGTGGGTGGTACCAACATGTGCGTTTTGTTTGTCTTGGGATGTATAGCCAAGGCCATGCGAAGATGGATGAAATGTGGTGTGGATGGGCTCCAAGATGCCTTGCTCATGAAGGCCTAAGCCTTTGCCTTAGTAATTCATGTGGTGGAGTATGCGACATGCAATGGGATGTTTGGTGCTTTGGAAACAAGACGTGAGTCCATTATTTGTTGGAGAACGATAGGTGGTGGATGGAAGTTGTTCACCGCTTACAAGGGAGTCACCACGGATGAAAGTGCTTGTGCCAAGTGGATAAGGGGATGGATTGTGGATGTGATTGGTAGATGGAGGTGAAGTATTCATGGGGGATGGTAAAGGGGTGGTAGAAGATGGGGTGAGATCAATAAGTTGATCAATAAATGGGAGGGGATCGTGGATGGGATTAGATGGGATGGTTAGATCTTGATTAGGAGAAGGGGTTGATGTTTCAACATGCTTTGGATTTGATTCTTGGCATAACTCATGTCTTTGGATAGAAGTGGGAGTGACGTGGATAGATGTTGTAGGTGCGTGGATGGATGTGATAAGTGCTTGGATGGATGTGGTAGGTGCTTGGATGGATGTGGTAGGTGCTTGACTTATGTGTTCTTGAACATGGCTACATGATGGTTCTTGACTTATGATAGGGGGTTGTTCAAGAGGTTTGGTGGGTGTTGGATTGCATGAGGGTGTTTGATTCCTTGCTAATAGCCAATGGATGGTATCCTTCATGAGTGTATGGGTTGAAGAACAATGTAATGGATGGATAATGATGGTGGTTGGTGTAGGGTTAGGATGGGGATTGGATAGGTGGGTGACAGGATTAGGTAATGATGGTTCGTAGATGGGTTCAAGGATAGGTGTTGGACTAGATGGTGGTGTTGGAGGGTTTGGGGATTGGGGGGATTCCTTTACTTTGCTTTCATTTTTAGGTGATGTTCTTTGGAAGAAATCCCACAAGGATTCTTTGGATGTGATAGTGTTGGGACTTGGAAGGTTTGATGGTGGATTAGATGGTGGATGGGTGATAGGGATTGGTGGATTGGAAGATACATAAGGTGATGGATTAAGGTTGATAAGGTTGGAGGGATATTGTGATGGGAGGATTGGAGGATGGAGATTAGGAGATGGGGGATTTGGTTGTTGATATGAGGTTTGGATTTCGGATATAAGGTGTGCTAGATTGGTGTTCCCTTGATCAAAGTTAGCATGACAAAGGTTGGGGGATTGATAAGGTGGAGGTATGGATTGATTGGATAAGTATGATGGCATGGATGTGTAAGGGGATGAAGATTGATATGAGGGTAAAGGTTGATATGATGGAAGTTGGTATGAGGTTGGAGGTTGATATGAGGATGATGGAGGTTGATATGATGGAAGTTGGTATGATGAAGGTTGATGGGAGGTTGATGGTGTGGATATGTAAGATGTAGATTGGTATGAAGGTTGAAAGAATGATGATTGATATGATGTGGATGGGGATGATGTGTAGGGTGTTTGTTGATACGATGAAGGTTGGTATGCTGTCAATGGTGTGGATATGTAAGATGTTGAAGGTTGATATGATGAGGGTTGATATGATGAAGATGGGGTAGGGGTTTGGGATTCTCCAATGATGAGTTGTGCTAAGGGATTATCTTTAATGTCATTTTTGAATTGTTCCTTAGCATTAGGATCCATGTTCGCATAGACTTTTCTAATTCTTTGTATTTGTTGTATTGATTCATAAAGATCCATTTTGTTGGAGATGGTATGGGATGATGGGGTATGATGGATGATTGTGATGTTGGGAATAAAAAATTCAAGACCTTAAGATGATTTGGTTTGTTTTGATTGGATGGATGAGTGATGATCCTATTATGCTTAAGGTAGACTAATGACACTTAAGCAATAGGGTTGATTGGTTCTCTATGCTTTTGATAGACTAATGATCTTAAGCAAGAGGGTTGATTGGGTTGATTTGATTAGGTGATCAATTAAGGTCTTGATTTTTGATTGGGTTGATTTGGCTTTTGGAGTGTGATAATGATGTTGGGGGATTTGGATAATGATTGGGGGATTTGGATAATGATTGGGATCAATGTTGATGTGATGTGATGATGACTTGGATATGGTTAGGATTTGATATGGAATGATTAGGGAAGATGAGGATAATGATTAGGATGACTTGGATGTGATTAGGAGTGATTTGGAATGAAGTGGCAGAAAATGAGTGATTAGGATGAATGTGATTGGATTTTAATGTGTTGGAATGACTTGTCTTATGTGTTTGATGTTTAGTTTGATTTGGCAATGTTTAGCAAATGATCACATGTACAAACAAGAATCACTCACACAAGACACAAGCAAATTTGAATTTTGAATTTTGAAGAAAATGAGAATGATTAAACAAGCACACTTGCAAAACAAATCAACATGCCCTATTGTCTAGTTTGATGGGGTATGGACAGATAGGTTTGGTCAATGTTTAGACGAGGTTGACTAATGATTTGAAAGTGAAATCTTGTCACCCAGCCGGGAGAAGGAGGTAACCCACCCTTCACCTTCACTTCGCAAAGGTAGAAAGTTCTTTGGGGCTTAGCTAAGAGTGACAAGATTCTGATTTCAAAGAGGGTGTCTTTCGATTCAGCCTCGGATGAGTTTGTCCCTAGGGGTGATGAAATCCCCTAGTAGGCCTCCTAGGATAGGGTAAACAAAAGCAAATCAAGTGAGGTGTTTTTGATCTCCAAGATCACCTTACGGTGCGAGGAGAGAGCATACACACACCCACTTGATTCACACTCGCAGTTGATTAATTGACCCTTAGAAATTGAAATGTGATGAAAAACACGTCAAACAATGGTTCTTTTTAGCCCAAATTCAAGGTGTGATTGAAGACACTGGTTGATTTTATGCCCAATTTCAATGTGTGATGATCAAACAATGTTCGTTTTATGAGCCCAAACCGAAGTGTGTTTGCAAGCAATGATTGAGAGATAAAGGATGAAAATGGATGCACCTAATAAAATTGCTGTCCAAATTGATGTAGATGCTGCTCCTGCTATTGTTCTAGCCCTGAATGATCACCTGCAAGTCACAAGAATGAAAACAGAGCAAGTAGACTAGCCAAAGAGATTGGTATGCGAAAATTGATAATCTGATAAAATTTGATGAAAGATGAATAGATATAGAGAAAAGAAGTGCATAAACAGATTCTTCAGGAGATTCTATGCAATTTAAAATTTTTTTTGCTAAAAACTGATCAAAATTGCACAAGTTATGATGATTTGAAGATTTTAAGCATGTTTGACTTTGACTGATGAAAAAGGTAGGAAAAATGTATAGTCACCTGATCAAATCCTCACAACTGTGAAGTGCTCAGAGTCCTCTTTCCAATGACTATTCATTTGTTCGATTTCATCTCCGTTTGCAAAAGTTGTGCCAGTTTGAAAAAAATAGCCTCCTTCAGTGTGTAGAAGGCATTAGGAGTTCACTTGACTGTTAGGGTTGACCGCTAGTAGTTAAGAGAAATCTGGTCACATGCGAGTGTTAAGTCTCCCGTGGTTAGGGTTTAAGTTTAGGTCAAAAGGGGCCCCTGGTCGCTGATATGACCAAGGGTTTGGAAGTTTGAAAAAAAATAAATATCAAAGGGGGGGCTAAGAGCCCCTCCCCATGGTCACCATTAGGGTAAACCCTAACTGTAAGGTGTAATGGACAAGGATAGGGTGAGTGGTGGTTCAGAGATGTAGGTGGCAGGAGAACAGAGGTCAGGGTTAAGGCGTGGGGAGAAGGGCAGAGGGTTCGGGGTAGCGGAGATAGAGGGAGGCGGGTGGCGGGAGGTGTTAGGAGACTACGAAGAAATGGTGGAGGAGAGGTGTTAGTGGTGGGAGATGCAACGGCGGTAGGGGTAGCGGTATGGTGAGCCAGGGAGCGGCGGGAGGGAGATGTGTAGAAGGTGTCACGGGAGGTGGGAGTAGAGGGTGGGAAGCTAGTGGCGCGGGAGGCGGGGTGTTAGCGGCTGTGGTCGATGGGTTTAGCAGGCGGTGGCGACGGTGGCTGTGGGAGAAGGGAAGATAGGGAGCGGCGGGGGGAGGGATGGATGGCACGGGGGTACTGGAGGGTGCTGCGGGGGTGTTAGGGCAGAGCGGCGGGGGTGCTAGGGCAGAGCGGCGGCCCAAGGGTTGAGCGGTGGATCGGTGGCGGGTAAACCCAAGCTGCAAACAAACTTCCCAACCTGCAAACAAAACATGCAAACGAAAACCTCACACATAAGGCTCTGTACGGATTAGTACGGTAGGAGGGTACGGTTTCGTACGGTACAGATCCGTACGGTACGGACTGTACCCTTAAAATTTTTCAAAATTTTCAAAAAAAAATTTCACCAAAGCCAGGCAAGTTTACTGTCAAAATTCACAGAAACAACGTCCTTATCACAATAATGACGTCTGTTTCTACCCAGAATGCAACCTGCAATAGCTTATCACCAAAACTTGACAAAAACTGTTAGAAAATGAAGATTTTGACAACAAAACCTTCAAAAGTGACGATTGGATTCGAGACTGAGCGTGCCAAATGTGATAAGTGAAATCAAAATGAAGATTAAAACTAATCAAATGCAAAACAGAATGATTATACCTTCCTTTTGACTCACAAATCCATGTAGGAAGGAGATGCACCCGATAGAGCTCCTCAGATTTTTCCCGTGATTAGTGTGTATATGTGGATTGCTCAATGCATACAACACAATGTAGATGAGAGACAAGTGGTTTGATTCCTGATTGAGATGGAGATGGGGAATGGCTAGAGTGATTTTGGTAGAGGTTTGATGAGATGAGGAGATTGTGGAGTGATTTTGGCAGAGGTCTAATGCATGAAGAGGTCCCTCTTAATGGCCTAGAGAGGGGTCCAATTTATAAGATTTTGGAGATGAGGATGGAGGGTGAGGATTCAGTTGATGAGATCAAGGGCTAGGAATAAAAGTGAATCTTTTATTCCTAGTGGATGAATTAATAATTCACATTTTGTGAAGAGTGGAGGATAGTGGATGAATTATAAATTCATCTTTGGGAAGAGTGGAGGATAGTGGGGGACAACTGAATTTTAAATTCAGTGAGTGGAGGATAGTGGGGGACAACTAAATTTTAAATTCAGTGAGTGGAGGATAGTGGGAGACAACTGAATTTTAAATTCAGTGAGTGGATGATGAGGTAAGCAGGGTTAATTAAGTGTCATCTTAATTAACTTAAGTCTAGGTTAATCAGATAAGTAGGATTTATCTAATTAATAGGGATTAGGGAAATGGATAAATCAACTAAAAAAATATTAGGAATATTCATTCAATTGATAGGATAGGTTTGTAAGATTAAATGGATTAATTAGGTGAATTAATTGATCACCAGGGATATGCAGATGGGGAGAGTAGATTAGTGTAGAGGTACGGGAAATTAGTTTGCAGAGCAATCCAATTTTCGGTGTCTACAACTATATATGAATGTGTTCACCTCACTTGAATCATTGGAATTTGTTTGTTTTCTTTGGTGGCAAGTTGTTGTGTGGTTACACAACACGCCCCATTTTGACTTGACAAAACAGGGGCCCAACTTTTTGCTTGGCTTGGCTTGTGTTTTTCTACTTTCTGGCGGTCTGGTAAAAGAAAGTCATGCAGATGATCCTGCATAAAAGGACTGGGTAAGTCATCATGATGAGGTTAGTTTTTCAAAGTTAATATTTCATGTCAATAACCTCATGGTTGGATAAAGTACAGAACTTCATGCAGGTTTGACTTTTGGATCACCCTGATATTCCTTAGAAAATGAGAGTTATGGTGAGTCAAAGTCTTGGTCAAACCTGATATTCTGAGGGGGGGTCATATTTCTTAACATCAGTCATCTTATGAAGGATCACCCCGATCCAATTTTATTACCTGATAAATCATTTATCCGGAGATCCTGACGTCAATTTTAAGTGATAGAAGCATTTACCTGTCGAACAACGTCATATGCGGGGGTCATATTTTGAATATCACCCTATCTTTCGAATATCACCCTTTCGCAAAATATCACCCTAGAGCCAATATCCTGATGATGTCATATAATCCCGATGAACAAAGAAAATTGCCTTGATGATGATGTCATCATCCTTTTTACGTCGCGGAGGTATATTTCCAACAGCGACCCTTTCTACATAACATGACAATGACGTCATAGTGCAACAATGATGAACCAAGTCATTATCCGGATGATGTCATCCTGACATTTTATACATGACTCGATTTTTGAATATCACCTGACATTTTCAACATCACCCAATGTTTTGACATAGGTTTTCCCGCTCAAAGGCGGATGATCATATTAAACATAGGGGGTCATATTCTGAATATCACCTAATATTCAGAATATCGCTCGATCTTCCGAAGATCACCCCCTCATCTCGCCGCGCAACATTAAATGCCATAAATACAGTAGGTGGTTCACGCCGATCGCGAACGCGATCTAAATACCTGGCAGCATCCATAAATTAATGACAGGAGATCAATGATTAAGATTGAATGAACCCTGTGTTGCCCTAAAATTGCCCTAATAAGGAGGATAAAAGTGAATTTATAGAGTCATTTTACACTTACCTTGCGATAAAATGAGTTTTTACAGAGCACAGAGCTTTCAAACCCTCATACGACCTACCTACGGACACACACGGCTTGTAGCAGAACATGACACGTGATTATCACTGGTATTTGAATCTCTTTCATATAATCATCAACATAATCAAGGAGATAAGCATTATCAAGTAAGAAATTAAAACTCTCCTGCTGTCGTTATCTGCATGTCCAGGTAGTATGCTTTTCCACTGGTTTGAAGATATATGTTATGCATATCATGATGAAGTGATGATTAATCAATATAATGTGCATCATGCCATGAAGATATAATGTTGTATGCATGTATGGGAAGTATTGTATGGTAAGATTGGTCCTGTTTATTGTAGGAGACCATGGCAGGAAAGAGGTTGAACAAGTCTGAAGCTGAATTTCTTAAACCTATGTTCGCTCAACTTGAAGGTGTACAGTTCAAATATGGTGTCACCGCAGATACGCACCAGGGAAACACTGACTTGGTCGCTTGGTCATCTAGAATGAATGATGATAAAAACAATACCCTGTTGGATGCCATTTTTGTGTCAGGAATGTGGAGTGCAGCTAGATTTCCCTATTCTATGGAGGCTCCAGAATTGATTATTGAATGTGCCAGGAACTACAATCCACAAACAAGGAGAGTAGAAAAGCATGGTCAGGTTTATGCGGATCTATCCATCAGAGGGATTGCAGCCACTTTCAATTTGCCATTGGGAAAGAAGGTTGTCAACATGGATCTGAAGAAATTGGAAACTGAATATATAAACAACAAGAAAGCTGCTAGGAAGAGAATGTATCAATGGAAAGCTAAGAATAGTCCTTACACTGCAGCTGCTAAACTACTAGTGCACATGTATAAGTTTGACTTTGATGATGAATACCAATATATGATAGCCCTACTCAGCAGAGTGATAGGCCAGCCTGATGTTGGAAGTTTCAAAGATTGGATGTATGGGGTTATCCTAATGTGTCTTTATATAGACAAGAAGACATTATGGGCTAAAATGATAAGTGATGCCCTAAATGAGCAGCTCATGAACCTAGGAGGCCTAGAGTGTTCATTTCATATGACTTCATATGTGGTATACTCATGTGCATACAAGGGTACATTCAATGCACTTACAACAGAAGGAAAGATCGGTGGCACTACAAATGATGCCCACATATGGGATCATTATCCCCAACTACAAAGACAAAATTATCTTCAAGATTACAAACTAGTGAATGATGCATTTTCTATGCATCTAGGAAGGATAATGGAAGGAGATAGGACTAAAAGACTGAGCATGGAAGCTCAAGAAGTCATATACAGGCATGGTGCCTAGTTTATACAACATACCACATTCTCTTATATCAGAATAGAGGGCTTTGTAGGACAACCCCTCATGCTCCCAAGATATCCCACTGATGCAGTTGTTTTGATGGAGTTCATGAGACAAATATCCACAATACTGGATGCTTACAAAGCAAATAATAAGATTCCACCAGTATTGTTTCCAATAACAATGGGTTGGTAGATATGCCAAGATTCTGATAACATCAAGAAGGCCATAGCTAGTATGGACATGATGAAGTTATAGCCATTCCCATTGGTAAGATCATATGACCCATATGGGAGGATGCAGGAAATCATGGGGAAGCCCATCCATCAGAAGTACTTAGAGGATTTATGGATAGATTGTGAGGATGAAGCTGAGGCTAGAAGAAGAAAACATCAAAGGCTGACTCTCAACGAGATCAGAACTTTTGATTATATTCCAGTGCCTGCTCAGTTAAAGGGAGATGATGGCAAAATAATAGTAGATGAATATGAAGAAAAGAAGATATATAATGACACAATATCAGCACCTGATCTTACACAGCTTGAGGATATCTCATTAGATCAATTTACAGGCAGGATGTTGTAGTTAACCCAGTCTTGGGTAAATGAACAAATAAATGCATTGAAGAAGAAGGGTGTAGCCCTTACAGTTGACAATAAGAAGAAGAGGCAGGAGATTCCTGACAATGAATATGATGACTTTCTGATTGAAAAGAGGAAATCTAAGGGAGAAAGAATGCCACCTCAAGAACAAAGCAAGAGACCCCCCAGAGGTAAGAAAACTGATAACGAACCTAAAGGGGTAATAATTGAAAGAGTAGTTATATCAGTTGAGGATGCATCCACATCAGGACAGGCGTCAACCTCATCAGCACCGCCTCCCATGGATAAACAAAAGGCTAAAAGATCCAGAGGCTAGCTGTGGAAGCTATTGAAACATATGAGGAGGGTCAAGCATCACAAAAGCAAATGGAAGAGGATGTTCCTCTTGATGAAGAGCCTACAGAGGAAGACCCTATGCCTCTCATTAGAAAGAGAAAAGCACCTCAGGTGATGGCATCCACACCTAAGAAACGGAGAACATCCATGAGAGGTGAAATAAAGCATGACGCCATAGTATTGAGGGGAGCTGGTGGAGAAGTATTCAGAAAGGAATTGCAACATAATGTGCCACTTCCCACCATTGTTTAGCTTAAGACTAAACAAGATGAAGAACAAACGAAAGAAGCCTCTAGGCCAATTCAAGGTGGTCTTGTCTCATTGGAAGAGATAGTTGACTTATCTAATGATGAGGTAGTAAAGGATGTAGCTTCTCAACAAATGGAAACCCTTGCTACTAACACCCACATGACCCAACGAGGAACTCCATCAGTACAGGTGGCTGTGTTAGAAGAACTGAAGCAAGTGGAATAGGAAAAGGAAAAGAGCCCAGAAAGGATTGCACAACAAATAGGGCTTGATAAACTAGTGGATTAGGTGACTAGCCCCAAAGTAATAGATTTAACATATAGAGAGGATGTAAAACATCCTAAAAATCTAGTGGGTGCACCTGATAAAGCAAAAAATATTGAGAAAGTAAAGCTGGTAGAAGTGGAAAGCCACACTACAGATATGAGTCAACAACAACAACAAGATACATCTAATGAACCCAAAATAGTTGAAGTCCAAGAAAAGGGCAGAAATGACAAGGTCATATTAAGTGAAGTACCCTAGACTCAGGAGGCTTCTGGTGAAAAGGATACATTAGGTCAGGATGACCTAAGAACTCAAGAAGTAGATACTACAGGTGCAGATCATAATGTGGTCCAAGATCAAGTAGATGCACCTAAGACAGATACAATGACATCCACGGATGCAAATGTGCCTCAGGATGAGGAAATTCCCAAAGGGGATGAGACAGTACAGGACCAATTACAGGATCATCATGTGGATGCATCGCAAGATCCTCCACCACAAGAAGAAATTCCTTGATAGGAGGAAGTACCCCAGGATCACCCTCATGAAGAACATCATGGGGAAGAAATAAGGAAGTCACCATCTCCATCGAAAATAGATGCAGTTATTAGAGATCAGGGTGATCATGATGATGATGATGGACGCCAAAGATCCAGAGACCAAGTTCTGCCATGGCTTGAGAAAGAAATAGATACAGAGCCAGGTTTGGAGATTCAAGAGTTCGATGTGTCAACACTATGTTTAGAAAGCATCATGAAGCCGAAGAGGACTCCCAGGTTAACCTCGGCCATAAGAAGAGATCCTGCTATGGGTAGAAGGACTACTCAGATAGAACTTCCCACAGTTGAAAAAGAGAAAGGCAAGATCACTCTGGAAGAATTCCAAATCACTACTGTTGATTTAGGGTTTGCCAATGAAGACCAGGAAGGCCAAGAGGGAAAAGATATAATTGATTCTTTGACCCAAAGGGTAAAAAAGGAAAAAGAGAAAAATAAGCAGCATAAAGAGTACATTGCTTAGCTGCATGCCTACATAAAAGGGTTAATTAACCCTGATGATACTTCAAATGCAGAAGCAGTCCCATTGACTGTAATTTCTTAGGAAGAGGTCAATAAGTTAGACCTTATAGGGCACGAATCAATAATAATGAGAAAGTGGATGTTATCCGCACTCAGTGGAGCTGAAGAAGTAGTGAAAACCTCTTTGTAGAGGTGGAATTCTCTAAGTATCTCCAGAAGGAAGGTTGATAAATTACTAATGGAGGCCCGAAGAAGGTCATTCCAATTAGAGAAAACCTTGAGTACTTTGGTTGAAATAAAGAGGATTAATCCTCAAGTTCTAATAAATAAGCAGGTTCTTGACAATAATACCACCATGCTTATGGATATCTGGTATAAAGATATCAGATTTGAATGTGATGTATTAAAGAGATGCAACAGAAAATTAAGAGACATCAGCATGAAGTTGCATGACATGATGTCATTTGAAGCAGATATCTTGGAAGCCCTATAAGGGAAAGTAGAAGGGAAAATTGAGACTCAGGATGCAGATTTTGCAGTAAAGGCTCTGCATAATAACTTTCAGATGATAGCTGATGACCCTCTTAACCACCTGATAGAAGAAGCCATGGACAAGATCATGAGGATCAAGGTCAGGGTGGAAAACTACAATGAAACATCAAACAACAAGAAGAGAAAATTGGAAAATCTTCGAGATAAATATCAGGCACACAAGCACGCCATTGTCAAAGCAAAAACTCAAGATGGCGGGGAAGTGGAGAAAATAGTACAATCATATGAAAATATCTAGACATCCATGTAGGTCCATATCCAGGGTGACATTCATTAGGATGATTAAGACACTGAAAGCGATGATCATCATGATCATGAAGATGAAGAAGAAGAACCTGATGAGTAGACGAAGATGCACTATAAAGGAAATATCAGCATCCGACACTTAGAGAAAATAAGTAATTCAGATGGTTGCCAGCTGGCAAGCTGTGCCATGTGAAATGTTGACTAAGTCAAGGATGAATATCCACCGTAGATCTTAATAGATAAATCATTACCGTAGGTCAATTGTAACTGCTCCCTCACCTTGTTCTATAAAAGGTGCAGGGATGCCTTGTTTTAAGACATTCGAAACTTAATTAAAATTTGTTTGCTAAAATATTCAGGGCTTATTTCAAAGTTGTTGTATACATATATGTTCTTGCATACTTAATGAATGAGAAGACTATTTTGATTACAATCCATCATAAATCTGGAGTAATCAGTGTACGAATTCTTGATACATGCTTTGATTTACTACGTCCCTTGGAGTGCATATCAGCCTGCATGTGTTGTCTTCATTCCTTTCCTTTGAAGTTAGCATCGACTGTATCTAGCTGTGGAATGTCCTGGTGAACATATGGTTTGATTTCTTCTCTTCATGATTGTATCTGATGTGTATGTGGCTCAATAACTAAAGGTTCATCATTATTTGAAGTATTGTTTTTTAATTTCCTTTAATTTAAGAATAATTCATCATCACAATTGCAATAATTGACAATCAGAAGCAAATAGTAATAAATATGCAGATATCTCGAAGATAATTGAAAATCAGTAGCATATTTGAGTTAAAGCATGTCAAATTGACAAATATCATGCAAAGATTTAAGCATGAAGACATCATCTGATGAAATATACTGTGAAATAACATTTCTTTGTAGCATCTTATTAGATCCTTTTGATGAATGTAAGGCCCCTTGAATGGAAAATAGCAACGCACATCAATCACTGAGTAACGTTAGTAGGTTATGAACTAATCCACGGAGACTTGGGATCATGAATTCTCTAAATTCATCATATCTTTCAAGATGAGTAAAGGTTGTCATGCAATTTTTATTCTATGTTTTCTTATCACTAACATCATGATCAACAATAAGCTATCATTGCTTCATCTCCCTAATTAATTGAGTTCACTGGGTAATCAATCCAGTTCACTCTTCAATCAAGCCTGTTAACTCTTCAATCAAATTGAGTTAACTTATCAATCAATTCCACCTCTCATCCCTTCTTCTAACCTATAAATACCCCTCACCTCTTCATTATTTTCCAAGTTGAGCAAGTTGGAGAATACTCTTCTCATTTTCACAAGCTTTTTCAAGCTTCTTCATAGGCCTTTGAGCCTCTTTCTTCATTTCTTTCTTTAGTTATTCAAAGCTTCAAAGCTTTCATTGTTGCATAGCTTCAAACCTCTCCATTTTAGGAGGAAAATTTATTGTGCACACATCTCTTGCTAAGTTTTTGCTCTCCAATTAGCATTCTCATACTCACACAAGATGAAGGTGCCTTTTGTTTGTTCATTTGTTCATCAAGATTTCACATAAAACTCTTCAAGCGCCCTTACGCTGCTTCAATCAATCTATCATGCTCATCAAAAACTCTCATTGAGCTCTCTCTTTACAAAGCTTCTAAAGCTTCTTTCACTTCTTTGTGTTGTCTTGTCGCCAACAGGTCTTCCCACTGCTTCAAGAGGATACGAGGTTGCCATCAAGGATTTCTGAGGGTAGTGGAGGCTCACAAGTCTTCTTTATTTCAGGTTCCTCTATGTTTCTATCAATTTGTAGTAATTAAAAAATTGAAATTGCTCTTGGGATAAGTAATTTATTGCTTCATCATTGATAGAATAGTCAAATCTAGCATTTTAGAGTAATTTGCATTCATAGTGTAATTCATTTACTTGCAATTTCCTTTTCTAGATTAAATCATTTCAAAACATTTGAAAACCCCAAAAACATAGAATAATTACATTAAGTAAAATTCATTCTATTTGCATTCATATTTCCTTTCTTAGATTAAAAAAGCATCTTTTATTTCTAAAATATCAAAAAAGCACAAAAACAAGTTTTGCATTTCATATAGTTGCATTCATAAAAATATGGAAAAGAACAAAAATATTAGGCATTTAGATAAATTACAAACCCTTGATATCCTCACAAGGTCAACTATGTGGTCAAACCCTTGATACCATCATAAGGTCAACAAAAGTCAATGCACAATGAAACCTTAGGTCGATCAAAACTCTAAGTCAAAACCCTAAGTCCAGTCAAGGTTGGTCCACATACACCTATCTCTTGTCTCAACTCACAAATGTGCCTAGGATTAAGAGGTGAGTGGGCGAGGACAATCCGTAATGAAATAGAGGAAATCCATCCAAGACCACAACAAGACCCATTTGTCTTACAGCAACTAGAGGCATTTAGACAACTTTAGTTACAACAACCATCCATTCAAAAATTTGAAAGAGAACGTCAACGAGAACAAGCCATCAATGAAAATAATAGCTTACCCATATAGAGGTGGAACATCAAAAACCCAAACAGAAAAAGAGTAACTAGTGACCCTTTAGGTCATATGGTTATCTCTACAACAACGATCATCAAATGAAACATCTACATCAGCACACAACAATAAAAGCCCCAGAATGTGTTGACCCCTCTCTACGAAGTCTAGCTCTCCAACAAGCCAGACCACCCCCATGTCTCGCTTCCTCTCGACTGGCTACTTCCACGAGAGTGAGAGTGATGTGATGGTTCACCGTGCGTCAAGGACGAAAGGGTCCGTGTGTGTGCTGAAATCTAACTTGATAGCCCCAGGCAATTGAGGTCATGATTTTGAGCGTACATATTTTGGTGTACCCGATAGGAATTGTAGAGCCTTCTGGTTATGCTGTTTGCATTCCCATTATTTGGATCTCATTATCACTGTCACATATGTCATTAGCTTCACCACATATTTTGGTGAACCCAACGTGAAGAGCAAAAACCTTTTAGTTGAGGATTTTGTGTTTCATTGCAAGATTACTTTCATCATCATTCAATGAATCCTTTTGGGATGAATTCTTTCACATTTTTTTACATTTCACAATGTTTCATGCAAAAATTACAAGGGAATCTCCCCTTGAGTGAAATTACAAATTCAAAATAGATCCAAAGAGATCTTGACAACATTGACCAAATCAAAACACAAGTGAACAATCAATCTTAGATCCATAAAGATGATCAACCCATAACAAGCCATAAAAAATGGCCACCGAAATGGACAACGAAGTATGTTGTCAATAAAAGAACTTACAAGAAGCTCAGGAGGTACAAAAATCAATCCACATGGTACATCAAGATTAAAATTCCACATGTGAAATGTCATCAGAAAGAACAAATAGGGTCACTCAAACCCCAATGCATAGAAATCCATCTCAAGGTTGTAAAACTCAAAAAATGAAGGAAGCCTCACTCACATACCTTATAGAAAGTTTGGTCCAATGAATCGAGACCCTTGAGGCTAGGAGTGTTGAACAATCTTGCCAAAACAACATTACAGAAAAACTTAGGGTACAAGGAAATCATTTCATTGATGAAATCAAATCAAACCAGGGGGCAACACAAATTACCCCTCATCTAAACTCCCATTCGTATGACACACATAACAAATCATTCAGGCCTCTCTTGCCCTCACAATCCAACATGTCAAGTCTCAATCAAATAGGTAGGATTCCTATAACGCAAGATCAACCACAACTGATCCCACCCAATCTTCAAAACATAAACATGATGCCATCTAGTCATCCAACTTTTTTAGGATATCAACAATCTAAGATACCCTTTCAACAAACACAAGAAGCTTCACTTGAAGGGCTAATTTTTGGAGGAACAAAATCCTCCACACATAACTCCCTCCTATGAACATACCTTGAGTATTTAATGGAGCCTCTTGACTACAAGATTCATCAGGTTATACTACCACGGCATCTCCTCGAGCTTCCAAAATTTAAAGGAGAGGGTGATCTCAACTCTCATATTAAGGCTTACATCATGGTAGTGAGAGAACTCCTTCCTTGGGATGGGTTGGTAGCAAAGATTTTTCCAAATACTTTGGAAGGTATCACTTTGGATTGGTACTATCAACTTCCAGAAGCATCGATCCACTCTTTTAGGCAACTCATCAATCAATTCATGGCTACCTTCGACATAAACAAATTGGTCAAGATAGGAATACGAGAATTTTTAATAGTCAAACAAAAATCCAATGAGTTAGTTGCACATTTTATCACACGATTGAGGAAAGTTCTCTATTCGTCAACTAGCGCACCAAACATGGATCATAGAGAACTTTATGGTCTCTTCTTACATGCTCTCAACAATGACATATGAGAACAAGTCCAAAATCTCCCTTACAAATCATATAAAGAAGCACTTGAAAGTGCCCTTAGAATTGACCAAGCCGCTATTGATAGTGAAAGAAGGGAGTATAATTCTAATGGAAGGTTGATAAACCATGATACAAATAACAAATCCTGGACAAATGATCAAGACATAGATGGATCAACAAATACTCCACCATCTAGAAACAACAATAATTGTGACTACAATAGTCATACAAATTTGGGAAATGAAAATGCCAACAACTATCCCTTGAGAATCAACAGGAAGTCATACAACAATCATCATAAAACTCGAGATCACAATCATGATAAATATTGCTCATTTCACAAGAGAAGGGGGTAGGAGATCAATTCATGTTGGGGGTACCATCACTTCATATCAAACCTCCCAAAACATCAACAAAAGGCATTCATGGACACATTCTTACAAGATGAACTTAGTCCCAACAGCTTTCATCAAAACACCTTAGGCCTTGTGGAATTAGATAAAGATCAAGAAATTTGTGTCACCCAAGGACCAGAATGACCAGATGATACTTCCAATAATTCAAATTTTTCTCACATGTTAGAGCTTATCAAGAGTTCCCCTACACACAAGAAAGCTCTCCTCAAAGCCTTAGATCTAGGTCATCTAGTTCAAAACACTCCAAGTGAAAAGTGTTCTTCTTCGACATTTGATTTTGAAAATTTACCCTCAGACAATGACATAGCTAAACAGGGTGATCTCCCCCTCCATCTGATAGTCCAAGTGCAAGATTGTTCCATTGAATATGTAATGATTGATTATGGGTCTACAATCAACATAGTCTCCTTTTCGCTTCTTCAAAGAATGGGTTACGACGAAACACAAATCACAAAACAAACTTCCATCCTTAGAATTCATGATAACCCAAACACTCAAACCATGGGTAAGGTCAATCTTCAAATCACATTTGGTCCCAAAACCCTCCCAACTGAATTTTATGTCATCAATGAAGAAACCACTTACAACATGATCCTAGGAAGGCCTTGGATCCATAGGATGAGGGCCATTTCCCTCCACATTATTTCAAGAATTACACTTCTAGTACATGGGACAAACCCACATCATCAAAGGAGATCTGATCCTTTCAGCCTTTATAGAGTTGAATAAGTCAAAAAGAAGGGAAAGTCCATGGAAACCACTAGTGACCCAAAAATCAACACTTTTGAAAAAGGAGAGACATAAAAACAAATTGCAAACATAGAAAAGACCTCAAAATGTATATGGAAGGGGGCAATAGGAGAATTCCCCTTCGATCCCCACTCAACAAAGTCTTATTCTCCATTCAAATTAGTGGCCATTCCAATCGAACCAGACATAAACATACCTATGAATGAGATCATGACTAAAGAAGAAGAGCCAAAATACACAAAGAAACTAGGAGAGTTAGCACCGACATCATTTGCCCCTCAAAAGTTCAAAATGAACATGGGAACTCAACAAGAACATAAAATGATCAAGCTAGGGGGTAAATCATCAAACAATGAAACATTTGAGTATACAAAACTCCTCACTGAATGCAAAAACATTTTTACACCAAGTCTTCGAGTGTCCTTGTAAAGGATTTCAAGCAAAGTTTAGACCAAATTGGATAGGTCCAGGAATAGTTAAGGAAGACGTAAAAAATGATGCTACCTCTTGTGCATTATGGAAGGAAAAGATCTTAGCATCTCATAAAAAGCATAAAACATAAAAATGCCAAAAAAATCAAATATTCCAAAAACAAAAAATAAATTATAAAAATAAAAAATGCCTAAAAGAATTTGTTTCTTGCATTTCAGTATCATTCTGTTCATCTTGCATTATAGTCGATGACTTGCTCTTATATTATTTTCTTTTCAATAATGAGTCTAAGGTTGCCTAGGTATATGTGATCCTTTCAGAACCTAGAGATCCCCCATTTTTCGTAATCACCATCATCCCCCTTCATTCCCAGTGATTCTAATCAAAGCCTAGCTCCTAGATTTATACTGATCCTAGTCTTAATGAGCCAAGATGATAAGTCTAAACAAAGTCAATATTCAAACCTACAATGTTCAAAGGAAGCTTGCAAGAAGACCTTCCCAATTATTCCCTAGTAGAAGAGAAGTCCAAATAGATTACAAAAAATTTAGGTGGTGCTCAACCCCTTATCTTTCCTGGGCAAAAATGTTAGGAGGATCAAAACTCTGAAGGAAGCAATCTAAAATCCGAATGAATAAAAAAATGAGTGATCAAAATAAGAGTTTTGAGAAAAGTGAGAATTGAGAGATCAAGCTTGCATATCAAAAGTTCCAAAAGCATTCATTTTCATAAAAAGTCAATAAACAAAAAAAAAATAGAAAATCAAGTGAGGAAACACAAAAAAAGTGAAAAAAAAGAGAGATACAAAAAAAAGTGAAAGAGAGAAGATTGTTGAATGTCTGTACTCTTGGGTGGAGATCAGTCTAAGCTCAAAGCCTCAAGGGTGACATTCTAACAAAGGAAATAAAAGAGAGGTACAAAGCACACACATGCACTAGCTGAGCAAAGCCAAGAGTCTAGTAGTCTTTAGGGTCATTTTCTATCTAGGGACCCTAGTTCTTTCCCATTTATCCTTTACCCTGGGTTTATCTTGCTTGCCATCTATGATCTAAGTCTAGTGAACATCAATAAAATTTGTTACTTTGTCTAAGTTGAAAGCTTGTCAAATTGTCTTATCTAGATAAGGATCAGTGTTTAGCCTTTAGAAAATCCCAAATTCAGAAGGACTCCATTTCATTCCCGCTCCCCACTTGAGTTGTAAATTCCTATC
The DNA here is from genome assembly GCA_027924645.1 of Cunninghamia lanceolata. NCBI lineage: Eukaryota > Viridiplantae > Streptophyta > Pinopsida > Cupressales > Cupressaceae > Cunninghamia > Cunninghamia lanceolata. The sequence goes on along the minus strand of BSBN01000925.1, from coordinate 1,336,963 downwards.
TCACAGCCTTGAATAGGTCTCTTATATCAAAACAACTTGCAATCCCCTGGATTGAAAATTGTATTAAAGAGCAGTCATATTGTTTGTTCCACATTGCATTCATACCAAAATAAGAAAAAGAGTCTTAAAGCAATAAAATCAATGTCATAGCTCATGGCATTCAATAGAAGTAAAAGTTTCATTTCAACATCGTTTGTGTTCTTGCATCTACATATCGTCACCTGCATTCATTGCATCATCCATATGTGATCATCCTAGGTATGGATTCTCCTGAGAAAAATAAACGATCTAGCCAACCATATGCACAAGATGGAAAGTGAAGTACAAGGTATTGACTAAATCTATGTATGGATCTCATTAAATCAGGTCTTGTAACAATAAAGTGTAAAATAATGTCTGAGCACAAGTCAATCCTCCAACAAGTGAAAAGAGAAAAACTATGTAGTACAAAAGTCTCCCATGCAAGGGGACAAGGGTAGAAATCTCTTAAATGTAGGTCTCTCAAAGACCTCAAGGACTGTCAAATCAAACCTTTGCAAAATCTCCAGAAAAAACCATAAAAATTAGAAAAAAAAAAAAAACCTAAAAAAAATTGTAAAACATCAAAATCCTTAAAAATTGAATATGTTCTTCAAAATTTTCAATAAAAGGAGATTATATTCTCCTCATCTCTATCTTAGCATGTGTTCTATTTCTTTTTCTCTCATGTGTTTGTTTTGTGTGCATTCATTCCTACAGGTCTCACCAACAAAGGCAAACAACTAGTCAAACTCAAATGATCTATGGTATGTTTGTCATTTTAATTTTCGTTACTCATTTTGACATATTTAGATACTAGACTAATACTAGTTATTACAGGTACAATTATAGAAAATAGACAATAGGTAAGGCCTAGTTCAGGAATGGTACCTACCTTTCATGTAGACTACCGTTCCTGAGGGGGAAAATATGTAAGCACAAAAATCATACACAACCTCCACGAGGACCCCTATGATGATATATAATCCTTGTCACATACATGTAAGTATGAAATAATGTCATCTAAGCAGTAAACCTCTCGGTGACATGTCTTTCCTTCCATCTTGTGTTGTTTCCTCTTTGTCATTTTTTCTCTCTCTTTGTTGTCGATGCTTTTCGACGCTTTTGCAACACTTGTCGATTTGCATTTTTGAAGCTTGCAACCCTATTCCTAAGCCTTGTAAGTGTCTTGTAGGTGAGTTTTCACCTTTCCCCTATGTTTTGCATCTTCTCCACCCCCTAGAAGCCTTCTAGAGGTTCCCCGGAGCCATCTCCCACTTTTGGTTTTCAATTTCACTCAACCAATCCAAATCTCCCCCTATTATTTCTAGATCTCCCGCCAGGAGATCCTACTTTGTTCATGGAGATTTAGTTTTCTGCACATGACTGACCTATTTCTGAAGGCATATCCCCTCCTTTTCATCTCCTCTATCATCTCCCATCATGCATTTTCACCCAGACCCCTTTCTTTCTGCATCTCCTACCGAGCGACCCCTCATAAATCAAGATCCCCCCAGGTGACCCATGGGTGACCCTACTGGTGAAAGGGGCAACCCATGGGCGACCCTGTCACATTTCTAGCTGCTAAAAAACTCAAGTTTCTAACTCGAAATAGCTCCATTTTCGCTTGTTTTTCTTCCAGTTCGCATGATTTTTGATGCCTAATATGGATTTGACTATTTCATGCACCTACACATGCATAATTAGCTCCATTTGATCTAAAATTAACAACTCATTCTCTCCCATGCATTCTTCTAACTCCATTTCTTCTTTAGTGATAAGCTATCATTGCTTCATCACTCCCTAATTAATTGAGTTCACTGGGTAATCAATCCAGTTCACTCTTCAATCAAGCCTGTTAACTCTTCAATCAAATTGAGTTACTTCTCAATCAATTCCACCTCTCATCCCTTCTTATAACCTATATATACCCCTCACCTCTTTATTATCTTCCAAGTTGAGCAAGTTGGAGAATACTCTTCTCATCTTCATAAGCTTTTTCAAGCTTCTTCACAAGGCTTTGAGCCTCTTTCTTCATTTCTTGCTTTAGTTCTTCAAAGATTCCAAGATTTCATTGTTGCATAGCTTCAAACCCCCAATTTTAGGAGGCAAATTCATTGTGCACATAACTCTTGCTAAGTTTTTGCTCTCCAATCAACATTCTCATGCTCACACAGGATGAAGGTGCCTTTTGTTTGTTCATTTGTTCATCAAGCTTTCACATAAAGCTCTTCAAGCACCCTTATGCTACTTCAATCAAGCCATTGTACTCATCAACAAATCTCATTGAGCTCTCTCTTTGCAAAGCTTCTAAATCTTCTTTCACTTCTTTGTGTTGTCTTATCGCTAAGAGGTCTTCCCGCTACTTCACGAGGATATAATGTTGCCATCAAGGATTTTTGAGGGTAGTGGAGGCTCACAAGTCTTATTTATTTCAGGTTCCTTTATGCTTTCTATCAATTGGTAGTAATTAGAAAATTGAAATTGCTCTTGGGATTAGTAATTTATTGCTTTTTCCTTGATAGAATAGTCAGATCTAGCATTTTAGAGTAATTTGCATTCATAGTGTAATTCATTTACTTGCAATTTCCTTTTCTAGATTAAATCATTTCAAAACATTCAAAAACCCCAAAAACATAGAATAATTGCATTAAGTAAAATTCATTCTAGTTGGATTCATATTTCCTTTCTTAGATTAAAAAAGCATCTTTTATTTCCAAAATATCAAAAAAGCACAAAAATAAGTTTTACATTTCATATAGTTGCATTCATAAAAAAATAAAAAAGAACAAAAAAATTAGGCATTTAGATAAATTGTAAACCCTTGATATTGTCACAAGGTCAACTACAGTCAACTACGGTCAACTATTTGTTCAAACCCTTGATACCATCACAAGGTCAACAAAAGTCAATGTAAAATAAAACCTTAGGTCGATCAAAACCCTAAGTCAAAACCCTAAGTCTAGTCAAGGTTGGTCCACATACACCTATCTCTTGTCTCGGCTCACAAATGTGCCTAGGATTAAGAGGTGAGTGGGTGAGGGAAATCCTCAATGAAATAGAGAAAATCCATCCGAGACCACAACAAGACCCATTTGTCTTACAACAACTAGAGGCATTTAGACAACTTCAGTTACAACAAGCATCCATTCAACAATTCGAAAGAGAACGTCAACGAGAACAAGCCATCAATGAAAATAACAGGTTACCCACATAGAGGTAACTAGTGACCCTTCAGGTCATACGATTATGTCTACAACAACAATCATCGAATGACACATCTACATCAACACACAAAAATAAAGGCCCCAGGACATGCCAACCCCTCTCCACGAAGTCCAACTCTCCAACGAGCCAGACCACCCCCGTGTCTCACCTCCTCTCAACTGGCTACTTCCATGAGAGTGAGAGTGACGTGGCGATTCACCCCATGGAAAGGAGGGAAGGGTCTGTGTGCATGCTGAAATCTTACTCGACAGCCCCAGGCAACTAAGGTCGTGATTTTGAGCTTATAGTACTAGAGTATTTGAAGTTTGTAGTAATCATGGAGCACATGTGAAGATCCATTGAACCTAGGGGAGTAGATACCAATCACCACACAAATTTATTTTCCATTACCAATGTTTTGTTCGAGGAATTACTTTTTACCAGGAAAGCACATGTTTCACGAAGTATAGAACTTTGCACCACCTTATTATTGACACAGTTCATTTTGGAGGTTTGACATTGCTCTATATTTGTTAATCATAATAATTTTAGATTGTTGAGAAGAATTAGAAAGAATTCAGCAGGAGGTTGAAGGTTCAAGTGTGAATAGGAGGATGAAGGTTCAAAATGGAGTTTGATTTAATGAGGATGTAGATGTCACTAAATGTGTTGAGCTTCATTTGAATTTAGTAATTTCCATATTAGTAAATAAATCAGTGCGACTTGGCATGTAGGAAGCCCATTGTAGTAGATTGAAATCACTTGTAGTTTAATTCAATAAAGATCATACTATTGTTCCATCAAGTTATGTTGTGAGTGTTGTGTGTTTTGGTTTTTCTGTATGGTTGGTCTATCCTTTAGTGGATCCTCTATCCATGACTACATCAAGTTGCACTAGACCATAAGGTTCAAATCTTGAGGAGAGTAAGCAATGTTTTGAAATTTTGGCCTAAGAATAGATTGCTTAATTGAGGCAATGTATAAGAAGCTTGTCAATAGATTACCAATTAAGAGGTAGTTGTAAGGAGTGATTGTAGGTAGACTACTAACCTAAGGCAATTTACACTGGATCCTAGGAAAGATGTCATGAAGAACCGAAGGTGCGGTTAACATTTTTATAAAGTAAGATGAGATATTTAAAGAGGTAAGGGAGAACACAACCTGATTGTAGGATTTAAAAGAAGATAGAAAAGGGGTAGGATCCCAAGAGATGATGATGAGAGTAATGTGGAGGAAGATGCCAAAGAAGATGTACAAGATTTAGAGGATATCATAACAAGTTAAGGTGTTAAAGGCCATTTCTAAAATCAACAAGAGAGCTAGGATGGAGATTTCTAACTACTACAGTGATTTAAACCCTAAAGAATTGATTTATTAAATAAATGATTTGGATGAGTATTTTTAGTATGAAATTAAAGACACCAAGAGGGTTAGGTTTGAAAAGACTAAGTTGAAGGGGCATGTTGTTGTTTAGTAGAAGGAAGTACAATTGGAGAGAAATAGGAGGGGAAAGCAAAGAATAACAAAATGGGATAGAATGGTTAAAAAATTGAATAGGAAATTCATAGTAATGGATTATGAGATGGAATTACTGAAGAAGTTACAAATCCTAAGGTAAAGGGACAGGACTGTGAAGGATTACACTGAAGAATTTTATGAGATAATTATTACGATGAGGAGTAGTGAGACCAACAAAGAATAAGTTCCAAAATAGATCAATGAATTGAGAAATAGTATCCAAGAAGAGCTAAGCTTGATCAAGTTGACCACCATAGAGGAAGCATACCAATTTGCAATTAAGGTAAAAAACAAGTTGAACAAGAGGTTCAAGAGATAAAAAAATTGATAGAGGAAGAGTGGAGAGACCTTGGAGAGAGAGATCACAATGCATGGATAGAAGACCATACTTTTTAAATATAGGAAAATTGACAATCTCTACCATAGAGATGGTGGCACTTATTGCAATGAAGAGAGGAATCATGACACTTATTGCAAGGGCCAAGGAGATGACAACTACTATCACAAAGATAAATGATAAGGTGATGATACCACATAGATGGATACTAAAAGGGAAGATGAGGATACAAGAGGAATGCAGAAACACCCTTCAAGAGAATGTGTTTCAAGTGCAGAGAAGAAGGGCACATAGCATTTGAGTGTTTTTAAGGAAAGTGGCTAGAAGGTAGCACCGGAGTTGCATTTGGAGAGAAAGAACCTTGTAGATCACAAATGAAATGATGACCCTAAACATGGAGAATCACTAATGATGAGAACTTTGTTGAAGTGCCATGAGGAAGAAGGATTGGTGCAAAGAAAGAACATGTTCAGAAGTAGATGTAAAGATGGAGGAAAGTATTGTAAAGTTATTATTGATAGCGAAAGGACATATAACTTGATATCAAAGGAAATTGTTGAAAAGTTGAAAGTAAAGCACTATGTTATCTATAATATGTTTTAATGAATGCATGTATGTTAAAATAGTTATTTTCAAATGTAATGTGGTATGATTGGTTTGTTTATGATGATCTTATAAGTATGGATTTTCTATAGGACTAACTCCTTCCTGGAGAAACCAAGAACAATAACCTATAGGCATAACTATAGAGTTCCTGCAATCAAAGGACCAATTACCTATAGCTGTAGAATCCACTTCCTACAGCCAAAGAATCTGTTGGTTCTCAAATCTGTAGATTGTAGAACCCTAAAAGGATGCCAAACTTTATGATTAGGTTAAGCAACTGATTTGGCCAACTGATGGAATCAATCATAATGATTGGACTTCCTTGTACTTCAGGCTTTGCTTTGCCTAGGTGGGTGTACCTTTTTATCACCACTAAACATTAACACTTCAAAATTAAATGGTGATGATTGAGTAGATTATATACAATTTTGCCAATGAAAGAATATTTTTCAACCACATTCAAATTGGCATGAAATCTGAAAATGGATTTATTCGACTACTCTATCTATTACTCCTACAAACAGAAAGTCAAAACATGTATAATGATTTTATTTGATTTGGAGCATAACATCTGATCAATGTCTTATCTGCTTGGCTATGGAGTCTTAATGAGTTTTGGTCATCCAATGGCCTTAAACTCTAACTGTTCAACACTTTTCCTATTTATGGCTTGCATAAACATGCAAGTAATTCAACCATGAAAACCATTCTTTCTAATCCAAACTAAATTCTTTAAATCATAGTAACATGTTCAAAATAATTTAACCCCTACTTGAGAGAACCCATTAAACATATCACACAGAAGCATTTAATATGCAACGACCAATCAATAAGAACTTGCCAAATTGATTCATATGATCAAAAGAACAAAATATTGAGACAGTCTCACAGTTTATTTTTATTAAAATCAATGAACAACTAAAGCCATTTTAAGATCAAATACATTTCTGTACATTATCTTCCCAAGTTTTGACAAGTACACCAATCTTCTTTGTCCTGCCCCTTCCTTCTTTCCTCTGTCTAACCTCGTTTTCTTTTTTGATTTTTATTATATATACTTTGCATTTCAACTCTTCACATATCCTTCTGATGCAACCTTTCATATTCTTTTGCAATCAAAATATTTATTTTAGCACCTTTTGCTTTGCATCCCCGTGAGTAATTTGGCCACTATATTTTGCAATAATAGTCATAATGACTATTAATATTCCCTTGTTCACATTTGCATTCACCATATTTCTCAGGTAAAATAATTACCCACTCCTCATCTCCCTTGGTAAAAACATTTTACCTCTCAATGAAATATTTTACAATGTATTATATTCCCAAAATAACAAATTTCCCCTTCCCATGCAAAATATTTCATCATATTTCATTTGCAAAACAATTTATTTCACTCCATGGTTTTATCTCTTCACTCCATTATTTTATTTTTACCTCATTGTTTTATTTCCACCACACACTTCTAAAATTAAATAAAAACCCTTTTATATTTTACCTCTCGCAACACTGCATATATTTAATTTTTCCTTTTAGCGGGTATGCGTGAGAACATTGAAGTCAAATTTCCTTCACCCTTCACTTGCATCCTGCAACACCGCACATAGTTGATATGATGCAGGAGCATCCCTGGTTCAAGCTTAATCTTGCATCAACCAAAAACATTTGCATTTCAGTTTGTTTTCATTTTAGTTCTTTCATTTTCTAGTTTAGTCTAGGCAGTACAGTCAAAAGTAGTTTCAGCTTGTGGTTCAGTTTTGGCATTTCACATCTTGCAGATTTGGACTTAACATTTACATTCATTCATCTACATCATATCAAGAATTTAGAGCATTTGGATCAGTTACTGGAAAGATATCAACCGTTTTCTTAGAGCAGAGCATTCTAGCAGTTCCTGATAATCAGTTAAAGGAGAAGGCTTGTGGATCATTCCTTGACTTGCAGATCCTAATGACACATCATTCAATGATCCTTGGTTTGTGGCCGACCCTCCCCGGAGGTCCACATATTGTTCCATTCATTTGGGGGCATGTTCTATGCCTTTGGGTTTGACCTATCTGTGAACATGTTATAGCTCTTCATTGGAGTTGTGATCTTCCTTGGCCGATGCAGAGGAATCTATTGGTCCAAAAATGATTTATAAAGATGTAATAGATCCTTAGGAAAATAGATATTCACATAAGAAAGATCTGATAGTTTAGATTTTGTGCAAACGAGCTTCAAAGCTTTATCTTGCGCATGTATGTAATCAGGCCTGTGAGCCCTAATTGTAAGCCCACATATTACCGGTGGATCTCTATTTTAAATTCTATGATATACTAAATGACTGAATCTACATTTGTTCTATCTCCTTGAGTTATTTTTGTTGTGTTTACTCTTGTTGCACGGTTCGGACAGTTCATTCTGTGAACCCTCTTACCATGACTGCACCAAGTGGTATGAGAGCCAAAGTTTGATTCTTTGGAGCGAATTGGTGAAGGGGATTCCATAAGATCTTGTTGTGAGCAGATCGCTAATCTGAGGTAGGTTACTTGTGCGCAATCAATCACCAATTGAGAGGCAATTGTCGCTTGTAGCCCGATCGCCAACCCTGAGGTAGTTTGTACTTGGTCCTAGGAAGAATGCCACTGTGAAGAGTTCCTCCTGTTGGTACAATGGCTAATAGAATGGATGAGATGATGGAATTGATGAGAATAATGTGAATTCATTTGGATGCTATTGAGGAAGATAGGCGAAGAGGATTTACACCGAGACCTAATGTTGAAAGTAATGATGAAGAAGAATTTCAATCTGCTAAACGAACTATCGAAACCCTAGAAGGTAATGAAGAAGAAGAATCAGATTAGGTAGAGATGTTGCGAGCTATTTCAAAGATTAGAAAGAGACCTAGAGTTGATGTGCCAAATTATACTGGTAACTTGAATCTGGAAGAGTTGATTGACTAGATAAATGACATGGAAGAATACTTTGAATATGAGGAGGTTGAAGATCTAGAAAAGGTGAAATTTGCAAAGACAAAGTTGAAAGGACATGCTGCTATATGGTGGAAAGAAGTTCAGTTGGAAAGAAATAGAAGAGGAAAAGAAAAGATTACAAAGTGGGATCGGATGGTGATAAAGTTGAAGAATCAATTTATACCTGCTGACTATGAGTTGGAACTGTTGAAGAGATTGCAAAACCTGAGACAAAAGGAGAAATTTGTGGAGTACACTGAAGAATTTCATAAAATGATCATAAGGACAAGACATAGTGAAGGAAACAAGGAGAAAGTGGCTAGATACATCAATGGACTGAGATTGAACATTCAAGAGGAACTAAGTTTGGTAAGGATGACATCTTTGGAGGAAGCATATTAGTTTACCCTAAAAGTTGAAGAGAAGCTGAATAAGAGAGATGATCAGAGATAGACAGATAGAGGAGGTAAACTTTAGAGAAGTAGGACTTATTCTGGAGGAGACAAATCATTTATGGAGTAGAACAAGTTTGACACCCCGTTGAAGAAGGATGATAGAGATAACATTGCTTATCAGAAAGATGATAGAAATTTTTACTAGAGAGGAAACCCTAGTGCATAGCAGAATGAAGGATATAGAAGAGAAGGAAGAGGATTTGATAAAAGAACATTCAGAGGTACTTGTTTCAAGTGTGGAGGTGAAGGACATAGGGCATTTGAGTGTAATCAGGGTAGTACAAGTAAGAAAATAGAAAACAGTGGAAGAGCAGCCTATGTTGAAGAAGAACTTGTTGAACTAAGTGATCCCTGTTTAGTTGGAAAACCTAAGAAAGGAGAATCATTGGTGATGAGGAGAGCACTATTTCAAGTAGAGACAAATGAGGAACCACCGCAGAGGAAAAGCTTGTTCAGAACCAGATGCAAATCAGGAGGTAAGTGTTGTAAAGTTGTAATTGATAGTGGTAGTTTAGATAACCTAGTTTCAAAGGAGATGGTGACTAAGTTGAAGTTGGAAAGATTGAAACACCCTAAGCCTTATTAGATAGCATGGATTCAAGATGATCATAAGGTACTAGTAAGTGAACAATGTTTGGTGAAATTTCATATTGGATCTTATCATGATGAAGTCTTGTGTGATATTATGCCTATGGATGTTTGTCATATCTTGTTGGATAGACCTTGGTAGTATGATAGAAAATCTATGCATGATGGGAGAAAGAATACATATACCATAACAAGAAATGGAAAGAGAATTACCTTGATTCCTTTGGAGGATGATCCTAAGAGTGAGGTATTAGGGAATGCTAGAATCTATTTGGTAGATGGAATGAAATTTCTGGATGGTTTGAGACATGAGAATATGTGTTATGCCTTTATTCCTAAGAAGCCTGAAGCATTGAAGAAAGAAACTGAAGAATCACAACTGGAAGAGATAAAGGAGTTGCTGACAGAGTATGAAGACATTATATCAGATAATGTGCCTGAAGGATTACCACCTATACGGAGTATCAGTCATCACATTGATCTTATATCGAGAGCAAGTTTGCCTAACAAAGCAGCACATAGGATGACACTGATAGACAATGAAGAATTGAATAGATAGATACAAGAGTTGCTAAGGAAAGGTTTGATTAGAGAAAGTTTGAGTCCTTGTGCAGTACCTGTAGTTTTGGCACCTAAGAAGGATGGAGAATGGAGAATGTGTACTGATTCCAGAGCTATAAACAAGATCACAGTCAAGTATAGATTTCCTTTACCTAGGATGGATGATATCATGGATTGTTTGAGTGGAGCAAGATATTTCACAAAGATAGATTTGAAGAGTGGATACCATCAGATTAGAATCAGAGAAGGAGATGAATGGAAGATTGCTTTTAAGACAAATGAAGGATTGTATGAGTGGTTAGTGATGCCTTTTGGATTAACAAATGCACCAAGTACTTTCATGAGATTGATGAATGAAGTTTTGAAGAAATTCTTGGGTAAGTTTGTGATTGTATACTTGGATGATATTCTAATTTTTAGTAAGACAAAAGAAGAACATTTGTGGCATATTAGACAAGTTTTGTAGAGGTTAAGAGAGGAGAAATTGTTGATAAACATCAAGAAGTGTAGTTTCATGAAGGAAGAGTTGGTATATTTCAGATTTGTGATTTCTATGGAAGGATTGAAGATGGACCCTGAGAAAGTGAGAGCAATTGTTGAGTGGCCTACACCAGAGAGCATCAGAGAGGTTAGATCATTTCATGGATTGGCTAGTTTCTACCGGAAGTTCATCGAAAATTTTAGTTCAGTTTGTAACCCTATGACAGAGACAATGAAAGGTGATAGAAAAGACTTCAAGTGGACATCAGGAGCAGATCAAAGTTTTGAGTTGTTGAAATAGAAAGTGATAGAGAAACCTATTTTGGCATTACCAGATTTCAATAAGGTATTTCAAGTTGATTGTGATGCAAGTGGAAATGCAATTGGAGTAGTGTTAAGTCAAGAAGGTAGACATGTCGCATATTTCAGTGAGAAGTTGAATGATGCAAGAAGAAGATATTCAGTTTATGATCAAGAGTTCTATGCCATAATTCAAGCCTTGAAGAAGTGCAGACATTATTTGTTGCCTAAGGAGTTTGTGTTCTATACAGATCATCAAGCTTTGCAATATTTCAATAGTCAAGGTAAATTGAATCAGAGACATATGAGATGGGTAGATTTCATGCAGAGTTATACATTTGTATTGAAGCATAGGAGTGGCAAATCAAATAAAGTTGTTGATGCATTGAGTAGGAGAAGAAACTTGTTAACAGAGATGAGAGTTGAAGTATTGGGTTTTGATGAATTAAAGAATATGTATGAGGGAGACACTAATTTTGTAGAACCATGGAAAGCATGTAAGGAACCTATTGTGACAGATAGGAGTAAGTGGTTAGATTATTTATTCAAGAAGATATGTTGTTTAAAGGAAGTCAGTTGTGCATACCTAAAAGTTCAATGAGAGATAATCTGATCAAGGAGAAGCATAGTGGTGGATTGGCAGGACATTTTGGCATTGATAAGACAGTGGCTTTGGTGAGTGAAAATTAATTTTGGCCTCAGATACATAAGGATGTTTAGAGATTTGTGTAGAGTTGTAGAGTTTGCCAAGTTGAAAAAGGGAGTAGTCAGAACACTAGATTGTATAAACCTTTGACAGTACCGGAGAGACTTTGGGAAGACATAAGAATAGATTTTGTAATGGGATTACCCAAGACACAGAGAGGACATGATTCAATATTTTTAGTAGTTGACAAATTTTCAAAAATAGCTCATTTCATACCTTGCAAGAAGACAACTGATGCAGTGCATGTAGTTGACCTATTTTTCAAAGAGATTGTGAGATTGCATGGATTACCTAAGAGTATAGTTTCAGACAGAGATACAAAGTTTGTTGGATACTTTTGGAAGACACTTTGGAAGAAGATGAAGACATATTTGAAGTTTAATTCTACTTTTCATCCACAGACAGATGGACAGACAGAGGTAGTGAATAGGAGTTTGGGAAACTTGTTGAGATGTTTGGTTGGAGAGAAGACCAGAAGTTGGGACTTGATTCTTTCACAATCAGAGTTTGCATACAACAATTCAGTCAATAGGAGTACCGGAAGAACACCTTTTAAGATTGTTACCAAAGTGAATCCTAGAGGAGTTGCAGAACTAAGAGACATCAACATGGAAGAAAAGAGAAGTGCAAAAGCAGAAGATTTGCAGATCACATGAAGATAGTGCATAACTAGGTAAAGAAGCATTTGGAGAATATGAACAGTAAGTACAAAAAGAAGGCTGATGAGAAGAGGAGACATAAGGAATTTGACATTGGAGATGAAGTGATGGTATACTTAAAAAGAGAAAGATTTCTAGTTGGGACATATAACAAGTTGAAGATGAAGAAATTTGGACCTTGTAATATACTCAGAAAATTTGATTTAGGAAATGCATATGAAGTGGAGTTACTAGAGACATTGGGTATTTCACCGATTTTCAACATTGCAGATCTTTATCAATATCATGAAGCAGAGTTCAGTGACATCATGGAAGAAGACCTTAAGAAGTAGTTACCACAACAAGCACCGGAACAAATTGAAGACATTTTGGATAGTAGAGTTGGACGCAACACTAGAGGTAGACAATACAAAGAATATCTTGTGAAGTGGAAAGGCAGACCTGAAGAAGATTCATCTTGGATTTCTTAGGCTGAGGTGGACCGTCTTGGTTCTCCCCTAGCCCCAGAAAAGTGAGGGATTCAACTTTTTTTCAATAACCCTAGATGTCTAATGCAGGAGTATCCCTGGTTCAAGAATAATCTTGCATCAACCAAAAACATTTGCATTTCAGTTCTTTCATTTTCTAGTTTAGTCTAGGTAGTACAGTCAGAAGTAGTTTTAGATTGTGGTCCAATTTTGGCATTTTACATCTTGTGGATCTGGACTTAGCATCTAAATTCATTCATCTACATCATATCAAGAATTCAGAGCATTTGGATCAGTTACCGTAAAGATATCAACTGTTTTCTCAGAGCAGAGCATTCTAACAGTTCCTGATAATCAATTAAAGGAGAAGGATTGCAGATAATTCCTTGACTTGTGGATCCTAATGACACATCATTCAATGATCCTTGGTTCATGGATAACCCTCCCTGGAGGTCCGCATGCTGTTTCATTCATTTGTGGGTGTGTTCTATGCCTTTGGGTCTGACCTATTTGTGAACACGTTACATCTTTTCATTAGACCTTGGCTAACACGAAGGAATCTATGTTGCAAGAATGGGCCTAACTGGTGTTGTCATTGATGTCAACATACTCCTGTTGCATTAATGATAAGGATTGGATGAGCTGTGTGCTGAGGATATTGAGAAAATTAGTCTCAATCAGGAACAGTGAAGAACAGTGGTGACAGTAAGGTAAAAGTCGAAGATAGGATGAGGATCAGAGAGTACAGATTAAAGGGTTTGTAGATATGTGTCTTAAGGTGGTCCAGTAGATATTTTAGAGGTCCGCATGAAGATCTGAAGAATTTGTTTCCGTTCAAGTAAAACTGGTTCCGACTGGTGTTCAGTGGTGACAGAGTGATACAGATAGGTCCGGTGAGATCCGAAAATGCATTATCCTGTTCTGCGGATTTGAGGGAGTGTTAAGGAAGTCTTTTTGAAGTGTCAAATCAATTGGTTCATGGTTTGAAGGTCCACAAGCATCTATTCCTTTGTAACAGTGATGACAGACTATGTTCTTGAGTTTCCAGATGAAGGAGAGAAGGATTTCAGTAAGTAGATGAAGTGTGGATGTTCTTGGTGATTCAGGCAAGCTTGTGGAGGTCTTTGGATCGTGTCCAATTTATGTTGGTGGTCCACATTGGATTTGGAGCTCACAATTGAAGAATAACTTCTGGATGATGATGTTCTTCCTGAGACTGGCCGACCGGATGAGTTTCACATCTTGCAGATGTTCTTGTAGATGTTTGCCGACTTAGATAATTATTCCTAAGTTGATGTCTTGTATAAATAAGGGATTGTGAAGTCATTTCAAAGGTGTCCTTGTGAAGATGAGCATGTGGTAGTGAGGAGGAGAGCGAAAGGCAGAGAAAAAGTATTGGGCTTAAATGGAACTGATTCAAGCATGGTGAAGATGCTATTTTCCAGTTCAGGTAGGTGATACTTATTATTCTGTAGACAGTGTGTCTCTTGTAGGTAGTGGGCCTCTTGTGAGCAGTGTGCTTGGGCAGTGAGCCCTAATTGGCATGTGCCATTTTGTTCTTTCTATTCTTCTAACAGAGAATACAATCTTGGGTTAATCACCCCGTGGTTTTTCCCTTAATCGGGTTTTCTACGTCAAAATCTTGGTGTCTTATGTGTTGATGTGTTTCTGCTCTTGATTGAATGCATTATGTTTCCATAATTGATTTATTGATATACTGCTAAATCACTAAGAATATTTTAAGTGTGTAATTGGAAAGAAAGTTTTGACAACTGATTCACCCCCCCTCTCAGTTTCTATCCTTAATCTAACAATTGGTATAAGAGCCAAGTTCCTCTAAAAGGAGCTTAACTGCTTGAGGAGATCTAGGATGTCATCCTACAATAAGGATAGTTTGAAGTTTGATGGAACCAATTTTAATCTCTAGAAAAGTCACATGAAATGTCACTTGCAATGTATGGGAATGCAGTACTAGAACATGGCTTCAACAAAGTATACTCTTCCTCAGGGTGGTCTGAAATCTCCAAATGAAATTATAGATGCTGAAAACAATCTACGGACTATAGAAGCTCTTCTAAGTGCACTATCTGATTCAGAGCTTTCAAATGTTGTTGACCTACCAACTGCTTTTGAGATTTGGCAAAAACTGGAACTTCTGCATGAAGGAGACAAGTATGTTAAATGTGCAAGGTTACAGAGTCTGAAAGGGAAATTTGAAAATCTGAAGATGAGAGATGATGAAAATATTACTACTTTTATGCCAAGAATAAATGAGATTGTTTGTGGAATTAGAAATGTTGGTGGAGTCTTGGATGAAGATGAGATTGTTGGTAAAATTCTTAGATCCCTTCCTGCTTCTTATAAAATCAAAGCTGCTACCATTTAAGAATTCAGAGCCCATACAACTGTCACAAGAGATCAATTGGTTGGTAAATTAGCTTCATTTGAAATGACCGAGTTTGGAGATGCCCCTCCTAAGACTAAATCTACATTCAAAGCCAGTGCCTCTGTGAAAGGTAAACAAAGGTTTGATCCAGGAGAGAACTCTTCAAGGAAACTCTCATGGTATGAAAAAGCAAGAAAAGACCTAGAAGAAGAGGAAGCAGAAACTGCTCAACTTGAAGCCCTTATTGCAAAAAGACTACCAAGAGGATCCGGTAAGTATGAAGGAATATTGCCTTTTAAGTGTTTTAACTGCAATAAGATTGGTCATTTTGCCTCAAAGTGTCCAGAAAGATTTTCAAGGCCAAATCCTTATAGATCAAGGTTCCAAAAGAACTGTTACTATGTTCATGAGGAAGATGATAATGAAGGAGTAACAGATGATGAATCAGAGACAGGAGACAAATTCGGAAGTGACTGGGTGTTCATTGCCATCAAGGAAGAAGATCCAATGCCCTCTGAATCTGTCAATCATAAAGTTGTAGAAAGGGCTCTAGCTGCCCAAGTTGAAGAAAAGGATGATTGGGTCATTGACAGTGGATGCTATCACCATATGACAGGTGACAAAATAAGTTCATAGATTTGGAAAGGTATGAAGGAGGAGTGGTAAAATTTGGTGATAATTCTGCTGGTAGAATCAGAGGTAGAGGAACTATTTCTTTTGATGGAAGGAACAAAACCGGTAATATACTATATGTTGAAGGATTGAAGAACAATCTTCTCAGTGTTGGACAATTGGTGGACAAAGGCTATGATCTTAGATTTAAGAATGGGAAATGCAAGATCTTTGAGAGCTTCGGAACAAAGATTGTATCCGGTACCCAAACAAAAGGTAACATCTTCTATTTAGTTGGTACTGGTAAAAGTTGTTTATTTGTTCAAGTTGATCAGAGTTGGTTATGGCATAGGAGAATGTGTCATGTGAATTTTGATAATATCATCAAGATAAGCAATACTCAGGCTGTAAGAGATCTTCCAAAATTGTTGAAGCCTACAAATAGTTTGTGTAAGGAATGTCAGTTGGGAAAACAAAGTAGAGTCTCATTCAAAAGTAAGGAACAATCTTCTACCAGAGTATTAGACTTAGTTCATACTGATTTATGTGGTCTGGCAAGAATCAAGAGTGTGCAAGGTGATAGATACTTCATGTTACTAATTGATGACTATTCCCGGATGATGTGGGTAACCTTTCTGAAAGAGAAATCAGAAGCTCTTGAGAAATTCAAAAGATTCAAGGCTATGGTAGAGAATGAAACCGGATTAAAATTGAAATGTCTGAGGTTTGATAGAGGTGGAGAATTCACATCCGGCGAGTTCATAGATTTCTATGAGAAACATGGAATTAAGAAACAGTTGTCTGCTCCTAGGACTCCACAACAGAATGGAGTAGTTGAGAGAAAGAATCAGACCATCCAGGAAGCATCTAGGACCATGATGATGGAAGCAAATGTTCCTCAGAACTATTGGAGAGAAGTTGTTAGCACTGCAGTCTATACTCTCAATCAAGTACAAATCAGAAGCAATACTGGTAAGACTCCTTATGAACTTTGGTTTGGCATCACTCCTACTATGAGGTATTTCAAAGTTTTTGGTAGAAAATGTTACATTAAAAGAGTTGAAGATGTAGGAACGTTTGATACTAGAAGTGATGAAGCAATATTCTTGGGATACTCTACTCATAGCAAAGCATACCGGTGTTATAACAAGAGACTGAGAAAAATGATTGAAAGTACAAATGTGAAGGTTGATGAAGGAATTAAAAAAACCTCAAGGTTTTATGAATATGATGAAGATGATCAGAATGATGTTTTGATTCAAGGAGCCCAAGCCTCCTCTGAAAGTCAGATTCAAACTGATCTGGTAAATCAGGAAGAAGAGATGAGTTTTAATGAGCCTGATCAATAATCAGAAGTGAAAGAAACTCCCAAATTTCTAAGGTATGTAAGATTGAACCACTCTGAAGATCAGATCATAGGTGACAAAAGCAAAGGTTTCCAAACTAGAAGGAGAATTGCTCAAAATTTAGACGAGTATTGTCTGATTTCAAAGATTGAACCTAAGTCAGTAGATGAAGCCTACAATGATGAAAACTGGACTAAAGCAATGGAGGAAGAGCTGATGCAAATTGAAAAAAATCACACTTGGGATCTTGTTCCCAGACCTAGAAACAATAATGTGATTGGAACGTGATTGGAACCAAATGGGTCTTCCAGAACAAACTGAATGAAGTTGGTGAAGTAATCAGAAATAAACCTAGATTGGTTTGTAAGGGCTATTCTCAAATACAAAGAGTTGATTTTGAAGAAACTTTTGCTTTGGTGGAAAGAATTGAAGCAGTCAGATTATTTCTTGCTTTTGCTGCTTTCAAGGATTTCAAGGTATATAAGATGGATGTCAAGTCTGCCTTCCTGAATGGTGACTTGGAAGAAGAAGTGTACATTGAGCAACCAGATGGATTTCAATTGTCTGATCATGGTGATATGGTCTACAAGTTGAAGAAGGCACTGTATGGACTAAAGCAAGGCCCAAGAGCCTGGTATGAAAGATTGGATAAGCATCTTTTGAAGATTGGTTTCAACAAAGGTACTGCTGACAGTAATTTGTATTTCAAAATTGATCATGAGAACATCTTGAATGTTGAAGTGTTTGTTGATGATATCATCTTTAGAGGAAGAGATAGTATGTGTAAAACCTTTGCAAATCAAATGAAAAGTGAATTTGAGATGTGCATGCTTGGGGAAATGAATTTCTTCTTGGGTCTACAAATCACTTAAACAAAGAAAGGAATTTTCATTTCTCAGACCAAATATGTGAAAGAATTGTTGAAGAAATTTGGGATGGAAGATTCAAAACCAATGAATACTCCCATGGAAACCAGATGTAAATTGAGCAAAGATGATGACTCTCCTAAGGCTGATAAGAAAAAGTATAGGTCAATGATTGGAGGACTATTGTATCTTACTCAAACTAGACTAGACATTATGCAGGTTGTTGGTCTTGTTGCTAGATTCCAGACTGATCCTAGAGAATCTCATGTCATGGTAATCAAGAGGATCTTTAGATATCTAAAAGGGATAGTTGAGTATGGTCTGTGGTATCTTAGAGATCATGATTTCTCTCTTCATGCATATACTAATTTGGATTGGGTAGGAGATGTGGATGACTGGAAGAGTACCAGTGGTGGAGCATTCTTTTTGGGGAAGAGATTGGTTTCTTGGCTAAGCAAGAAACAAGAGGCAATATCTCTGTCCACTACAGAAGCAGAATATATTGTAGCAGCAGGTCGTTGCACTCAAGTTTTGTGGATGAAGCAAATGCTAAGAGACATAAGAGTGGAGTATGAGGAGCCTATCACAATTTTCTGTGATAATTCAAGTGCAATAAATATATCTAAGAATCCGGTGTTGCATTCAAAGACTAAACACATATCCATCAAGTTTCACTTTTTGAGAGAGCAAGTGAACAAGAATGAAGTCAGATTAGAGTTTGTGCCTTCCAAGGATCAGATTGCAGATATCTTTACTAAACCTCTACCTAAGGACTCTTTTGAGTATCTCAGGGAGAAGTTAGGGGTTAGTGCCCCTCCAGTGATGAACTAAGGTGCACTGATGTGCATCAGTCCGGTGGATATCACAGTCATATCTTGTGGTCCGGATTGATGATGGGGAGCTACTACTCAGGGGGAGCAGCATGTATGATTCTAAAGTGGTGAAATTACAAGCATGTGCCCTTTGCCATTGATGTCAAAGGGGGAGAGAAGACATGTGAAAAACAAGTGGTTACTGATCAAAGGGGGAGCAGTAAAGGGAGAGAAGACATGTGAATGGTTGTTGCTGATAGGGGGAGTTGTGACAGTAAGGAGAAGTTCTTGTCTTGATGATCAAAACAATTTTTCATATCATATGTTGCCATCAATGACAAAGGGGAAGATTGTTGCAAGTATGGGCCTAACTAGTGTTGTCATTGATGTCAACATACTCCTATTGCATTAATGATAAGGATTGGATGAGCTGTGTGTTGAGGATATTGAGAAAATTAGTCTTAATTAGGAATAGTGAAGAACAGTGATGACAGTAAGGTAAAAGTCCAAGATAGGATGAGGATCAGAGAGTGCAGATTAAAGGGTTTGTAGATATGTGTCTTAAGGTGGTCCAATAGAGATTTCAGAGGTCTACATGAAGATCTGAAGAAGTTGTTGCTGTTCAAGTAAAACCAGTTCCGGTAGGTGTTCAATGGTGACAGAGTGATACAGATAGGTCCGGTGAGATCCGAAAATGCATTATCCTGTTCTACGGATTTGAGGGAGTGTTAAGGAAGTATTTTTGAAGTGTCAACTTGATTGGTTCATGGTTTGAAGGTCCGCAAGCATCTATTCCATTGTAATAGTGACGACAAACTATGTTCTTGAGTTTCTGGATGAAAGAGAGAAGGATTTCAGTAAGCAGATGAAGTGTGGATGTTCTTGGTGATTCAGGCAAGCTTGTGGAGGTCTTTGGATCATGTCTAGTTTGTGTTGGTGGTCCGCATTGGAGTTGGAGCTTGCAATTGAAGAATAACTTCGGGATGATGATGTTCTTCCTAAGACTGGCCGACTGGATGAGTTACACATCTTGCAGATGTTCTTGTAGATGTTTACCGACTTAGATGATTATTTGTAAGTTAATGTCTTGTATAAATAAGGGATTGCGAAGTCATTTCAAAGGTGTCCTTGTGGAGATGAGAGTGTGGTAGCAAGGAGGAGAGTGAAAGGTAGAGCAGAAGTATTGGGCTTAAATGAAACTGATTCAAGCATCGTGAAGATGCTATTTTCTGGTTCAAGTAGGTGATACTTATTATTCTGTAGACAGTGTGTCTCTTGTAGGTAGTGGGCCTCTTGTGAGAAGTGTGCTTGGGCAGTGAGCCCTAATTGGCATGTGCCATTTTGTTCTTTCTATTCTTCTAACAGAGAATACAATCTTGGGTTAATCACCCCATGATTTTTCCCTTAACTAGGTGTTCCACGTCAAAATCTTGGTGTCTTATGTGTTGATGTGTTTCTGCTCTTGATTGAATGCATTATGTTTCCATAATTGATTTATTGATATACTGCTAAATCACTAAGAAGATTTTAAGTGTGTAATTGGCAAGAAAGTTTTGACAACTGATTCACCCCCCCTCTCAGTTGTCTATCCCTAATCTACCAATCTATTGGTCCATAAATGATATATAAAGATGTAATAGATCCTTACAAAAATAGCTATTCACATAAGAAAGATCTGATAGTTTAGATTTTGTGCGAATGAGCTTCAAATCTTTATCTTGCGCACGTATGTCATCAGGCCTATGAGCCCTAATTATAGGCCTGTGAGCCCTAATTATAGGCCCGCATATTGTCAACGGATCTCTATTTTGAATTCTATGATATACTGAATGACTGAATCTGCATTTGTTCTATTTCCTTGAGTTGTTTCCGTTGTGTTTACTCTTGCTACACGGTTCAGACAGTTCATTCTGTGAACTCTCTTACCGTGACTACACCATGATAAAACCCTTGCAGGGATGCGGGGAATGAATTTATTTTAATAAAATTTTCTTTGTCTACTTCTTGCACTACCGCATTCCTTTCTGTTGGAAACAAGGTGGATAACTGAGAGGGGGGGGTGAATCAATTATCTTAATTATTTAACTTTCTTTTCTTCTTTAACAATTAGTGTAGTATCAAAACATATAAGCATACATAATCATGAGAGAAGAAAAGAGATCAACACACATAACACAAGGATTTTTACATGGAAAACCCTGTTAAGGGAAAAAACCACGGGGTGACTAACCTAAGATTGTATTCTCTGTTAAAAGAATAAGAAGTACAAAATGACACTTGCCAATTAGGGCTCACTGCCTAAGCACACTGCTCACAAGAGGCACACTACCTACAAAGAGACTCACTGTCTACAAGGTATATAGAAAGTAACCAAGTGTTTGAACTGATGAGAGGCATCCACATATGCTGAGGTTCAGTTCTAGTTAAGCTCAATATACTGATCTAATGCACTTCATTCTTTCTCTGCTCTAATGCTGTTGTTTTGTCACATACCGGACTTGTATTGTTGCTTCCACACTTCTTTCTGCCTTTCCTCACACACTTACATATATAACACACCCTTGATACCAAAATCTATTTGATATATATATCCGCATCAAGGATTTCAATATCTTTCCAGTCGGTAATTAGAATACTAAAGATATTTCCAAGGCACTGATTTGTCGGCTGAAGCCATGCTTAATATGTGATGCGTATCCAATACATAGAGTTAGAAGTCATCAATCAAGTCAGCCAACCATGTATGATCTCTTAAATAGCTTGACCACCATCAATTTCTCATCCTGATTAAAGTCTGATGCTCTGCCAGTCAGTTCTTCCTCAGTCTACTCTGCCTGTCAGGAACCCAACACTTAGATGCTCATATCTTTTCACTCTTTCATCACCGGAGGCTCAATCTCTGGAATATAGTAGTCATGGTACTCCTCTTAACTTTCCCAAGTCTGCACTTTGCTGAGATACATCCTCTGAGAGATCTGGACTTGATTGTCGGACCTTGCTGCATGCTTTGTTCTTGTTCACCGGACCAAAACACTCTTCAATCTGACTTCTGGTATAGACATACTATGTGCTATGGATGTGTGGGATAAACTTTGTTACCATCAATGACAACAATAATGCCACATAGTGTCTCTTGCCAACAATCTCTGCCTTTGGCATTGATGGCAACACTTAGTGAAAAATAACTAAGTGTCGTAGCAAACTCTCCCTTGGATGATGCTCTGTCTTATGTACATTTTACCGGACCGCCCCCTTTGCTGGATTCCACATTTTTCACTACTTCTCAGTCCCCCTTTGACATCAATGGCAAAGGGTGGAATCCGCACACCAAAATTTAAAAAAATCAACCTATACATAGCTGCATAAGTATATATACATGTTATACTTACATATACTTAAGTATATCTGCAAAGGTGGTCTTCAACTGTACAACTTCTATCGCCCAACTCTGCTTCATCTTATCCAAAATTGAGATGTGACTGCTCAACAAAAATCCAAAAGATTCTGCCCTTCTTAAGTCTGCCGGATCATTGGTCCGGGTTGTGGTCTGGGCATCAGTTAAGGCCTCATGCATTGCCTCTAACTTAGGGATAATTATCCCTCTTAGTTCACTCATCTTGCTTATTCTATTCTTCTTCTCCTTTTCAAGCCTCTTTATTTCATTTATAGTGGCAATAGCTTGACACTCTTGATTCATTATGGATGAGCTGAGAGGATCAAAATTCTGAGATAAACTTGACAGTTTACTCTCTTGTTCTTCCACCTTCATGGCAATGTCTTCTGTCACTGTGGACCAAGATAGACAAAATTTGTATATTTCTCCACCATCTTTAAGAGCATTTTCTAGGCTCTTTATCCCAATATCTAGATTTCTCCTATCATTTGCTATGTGTCCCTGTACTTTAGAGAATCTCTTTCCCAAAAATTATTTTCGGACCTTTTCTTCTACTGATTTCTCTAAGGAATCAAAATGAGTGTTGACAAAGTTTATCAAAGATTTAAGGTTACTAGATGGAGATGCTGAAGGATGCTTTTGGAAGGATGGCATGATCTTCTCTAGCATTCCTAAAGCAATCTCTATCAGCTCACAATCTTCCATGTGAGACTTCAGAAGTTTTTCTTTTGCCTTTGCTTGGGCAAATGATGTTATCTTCATTGTCTGAACCAGAGAGAGAGAATCAAAATTGAGAGGTCCTTGAAAGAGTTCCGGTTCATCTATCTCCATCATCTCTTGGGTCAAGAAGTTTTTCACTACTTCTACAGTGTCTCTTGCTAGAGACAGAGTCTTCTTTCCTTTTGCATCCTCAGAGTTGTCATCAGAGATCTTCTTTGTGTGTTCTTCTTCTCTTCCCTTTTCCTCCTCTACTTGACTCAATTTCTCCTCTTTTCTTCCTTCTCCTTCAGTTCTGGAGTCTGTAGGGGGATCTATAAGAGAGATGTTTACATCTTCATGGACTTCCTCTTCTGGAATAGAGGAGTCCAAATCCTTAGTCCTCTCCTCACCTATCTCCTTTGATTCTTCTACAATTTTCTCAGTAGATTCTTCTTTTGATTCACTTAATACTTTGACATCCATGGTAGAAGGTTCTTCATCTATTTCCTCTATGACAGGGAGATTGAATCTCTTGTAGGCATTCCAGAGGATGTCTTCTGTTTCTTTTGCTACCTGATTGGTCTCTCCAATAATAAGTTTGTTCATTCTGGCTTTGCTCCGGAACTCATCCTTGCAGTCCTTGAAGATCATGGTCATTTGTTTTGGAGTAATGGAAGGATAGAGTTGAATTGCAATTTATTCCCGGATCTCAAGGTCCTTTGCCTTAGCATTCTCCTTTCTTAGTTCAAGTTCCTTCTTTAGACTTTTGGGAATTAGAGAGATGATTTCAATGAATCTCTTATTATAGATGTTTAGGTACCTGACTGTAGCATCTTCCAAGATTTTCTTGTCAGTATCACTATATTCATCATAAAATTCAGTGACTGGTTGCAGGTTCCCATCCACTGTGACTGCCTTGATGATATCATCAATAGAGAGAGTAGGCCTTTTAACAAATTCTTCTGCCTCTTCTTCTTTGTTTGCACCAGTAGAGGATTCACTTGATGTTTTCTTCTTCTTCCTCATTTTCTTAACTTCCTCATCGGTCTCTGTTTCTTCATCATCCTTTTGATTTATATAGGACCTTGTGGCCTTGGTTTTTGTTCTCTTTTCTCCCTTATCGGATGTCTTGCCTTCTAGTTTGGAGGATCTTGAGCTCTTAGAAGTGGCACGTGTAGAGCTCTTGGAGGATCTAGTCTGGGAAGAGGCTTGCACTGGAACACTTTCTTTTTCTACTTCTTGTCTCTCTTTCTCTGCTCTTTCTACTTTTTCTCTATTTACATCAATTGCCTCCTTTGATATGCCATATTTCTTGGCAATTTCCTCTACTTCCCTTCTCACTTTTCTTTTCATCTCTGGCTATCTCAGTTCAACATGTATTTTTACACTTAATTCTTGAAAGGTTCCAAACCTTTTTGCCTTAGGGTACTTAGGCTGACTTAGCAAGTGTTGAACATGCAGCTCCAGAATTTTCTCATCTACCTCATAGCCCATTGGCACAATCCAGACTGTTTTGAACTCCACTACCTCCATTAGACATTGATCAGTGTCTACCATGAAACACACTGTATCCTTATATTTTTCAACTATAGAATGGGGAATTCTTTCTCTAGCCTGCATCATACTTTGGAAGTTCTTGAAGTATCCCCAGAGTGCTATACTTTGAGCCTTGGCATCACCAAGCCCATACATATAATCTCTGATTTGTATGGCAACCAGTCTGTCATTTTGCCATACCCAACCACTTGATCCAGGTAGCTCATTCATATAGTAAAAGAAGAGACATAGTATTAGGCCACCATACTTAAATGAGTTCTTCTTATCCTTCTTTATTTTCTACAAGTTTTCTAACAGTTGGTTCAAGAGAAGGTTGCATAGATCATAATCTACATTTTCCCTTAGCATCTGATATGTAGTGTATATTGCAGTTCCAGACATAGAATTCTCCCTGTTGGAATGATATATTTTATAGCCAATTATCATAGAGGCAAATTTGATATCTGGATCTATGATGTCTTCTATATTGCTCTCTTGTCAAACTTTTATTTGGTAGCCTCACTTACTATCTGATTCTTGACAGATTTGAGAGCAGGCAACCCACCGGATGAGTGCAATCCGATTACTTCCCTAATGGCATCTTTTGTTATCTTGAATGGCCTTATCAACCACATGAAGTTGTCATGTATTCAACTAAGAACATACCGGACCCATTCATCCTCTGCAAAATAGGGAAAGTGGATGCAATGTCCAAAATGCTTGTCCCGGAGGGCCTTGTATTGAGGTTTAAGTTCAAATGTTTCATCTATTAATTTCTTGTGATATATATCCATCAGCTTGGATTCCCCAAATTCCTCAATATTGGCGTGTATGTATACCCTAACATCTTCTATGTGCAGAACCCCATGCAAAATGCTAGAGAAGGTGCCTAAGGGATCAACTTCTAGGGATTTGTAGGGATGTTTCTTGAACTTTGGGCGCATCCTATCAGTGATCTTCACAACATTTGGAATAGCCATCTTGCAAAAGATTCAAAGAGAGATATCCAAGAATGGAAATACCTTTTTATGCTTCTAGGGTTCATGATATGAGTCGGAAAAGATCGCTGGTTGAATCGGATTCTATGGTTGATCTTTGAGGGGGTTGAAGCAATCTTGTTGCAGAGCTCTTTCTTTCTTCTTCTTGAATGCAAATGTACAAATGATGAATAAAAGAACCCTTTTATCTCTGCGCAAACCCTAATTTCATATTGCAATAAATGCACAACTTAAGTCATTCTGGTTTCTTTGTTCTGACTTTGTTCTAAGAGAGATTCTTCTGAATCACTGAGATGTACTTAGAATTATTCTTAGTGATAATTGACAATGTATCTCCCTTACTCCAATCATGCCATTTATTCGCAGATCAAGATATTTCAATTTTGAATCATACTGGATCTAACTGTGAAAATCTTGCTTTTACCAGATGGCTGTCAAACTAGATCAATCTTGGCTGATTAAACTCTTCAAAACTTCTTGCGGATCATTCATATTTTTACTGAGGGTTATTTGGATATTTCTCTGAAAGCCCTTTAATCTGCAACATTCCATGTGCCAAATTTAGGCACCAATTGACTAGCTGGGGGAATTTATTTTCCTTGGTGACTCCCCCTGAGCCAGAGCTCATCTATTTAGTTTGCGGAAGGAATATCAGCACCAAATTCTAGTGCAGATCCATCCCCAACATTTTTTGTACTTCTCTTCACCCAAATCTTGTTCATCTCCCTTTGAACTTCATCCACATTCACTTTTCCTTTTCCCTTGTCTTGATTTTGATTATGATGCACCGGACCCTTTTTATCCTGATTCTTATTTCTGCAGAATTTGGTAATATGACCAGATCTATTGCAATTGTAGCAAACAACATTTCTTTGCATATGTGACTGATATCCTCTAGTTCTACATTGATTAGCCATATGTCCCATTCTATTGCATGCAAAGCATCTACCATTGAATGAATTATTTATTTGCATATTTTTGCATTCATAAGATTTGTGACCATACCTTTTGCAGTTGAAACACTATCTGGAGAAGGATGAATTAGTCTGATTCATTCTTCTTCTGCACTGAGTTGCTTTATGAACGAAATTGTTGCAATTGTAGCAGTATCCATTGAAGGATGGATATCTTTGAGCATTTGGTTGCCTTACTGGAGGTCTTCTAGTCTTGTTCCTTGGATTTCCTAATCCAGAGTTCTTCTGATGGGATCTGGAGCTTTCACCTTTCTCATATCCTAAGCCATTCTTGTCATCTACCCTCTTTTCGCTTTCAAGAAGAACTTCAAGTTGAGCAGAGCTTATCTTGAATTTCTCTTTGTATTCATTTGTTGTTTGAAGATCCCTTTTAAGAATGTCTATCTGATTCTCAAGTTGTTCTTCATTATCTCTAGCTTCTTCAAGATCAGATTCCAGATGCTTGATTATTCTATTCATTTTGTGGTAGTCTTCTGACTTCTCCTTGAGAGATTGTTTTAGATTATCTTCAGTTTTTCTTTTCTCTTCAATTTCTTGGGTGAATCTCATAACCCCTGATTCCATTTCATGTCTTACCATAATGACCTCTTTTGATAGCTTCTCACATAGCTTGTTTTTCTCATTCAGATCTTCATTAGTATCATTGGCTTCACTTTGGCTTGCTAATTGTTGAAGCAATTCCTTTCTCTTTTTCACAGAGATACTCAATTTTTTTTTTAGTTCATTTATGAAATCATCAGCTTGTTTGAGTCTTTCCCTCAAGTTATTGACTTCAGAGTGAGATTGCTCAAGATCATCTAGGGCAGATTGAAGTTGTTCCTTCATGCCATACATATCCATAGATCTTCCTCAAGCTATTAGGCTCTGTTTGGAGGAACTTGGCTTTGATACCAATTGTTGGAAATAAGGTGGATAACTGAGAGGGGGGTGAATCAGTTCTCTTAATTATTTAACTTTCTTTTCTTCTTTAACAATTAGTGTAGTATCAAAACATATAAGCATACATAATCATGAGAGCAGAAAAGAGATCAACACACATAACACAAGGATTTTTATGTGGAAACCCCTATTAAGGGAAAAAACCATGGGGTGACTAACCTAAGATTGTATTCTCTGTTAAAAGAATAAGAAGTACAAAATGGCACTTGCCAATTAGGGCTCACTGCCCGAGCACACTGCTCACAAGAGGCACACTGCCTACAAAGAGACTCACTGTCTACAAGGTATATAGAAAGTAACCAGGTATTTGAACTGATGAGAGGCATCCACATATGCTAAGGTTCAGTTCTGGTTAAGCTCAATATACTGATCTAATGCACTTCATTCTTCCTTTGCTCTAATGTTGCTGTTCTGTCACATACCAGACTTGTAGTGCTACTTCCACACTTCTTTCTGCCTTTCTTCACACACTTACATATATAACACACCCTTCATACCGAAATCCATTTGATATATATATCCACATCAAGGATTTCAACATCTTCCCAGTCGACAACTGGAATTCTAAAGATATTTCCAAGGCACTGATCTGTCGGCTGAATCCATGCTTAATATGTGATGCGTATCCAAGACATAGAGTTAGAAGTCATCAATCAAGTCGGACAACCATGTATGATATCTTAAATAGCTTGACCACCACCAATTTCTCATCCAGATTAAAGTCTGATGCTCTGCCGGTCAGTTCTTCCTCAGTCTACTCTGCTTGTCAGGAACCCAACACTTAGATGCTCATATCTTTTCACTCTTTCATCACTGGAGGCTCAATCTCTGGAATATAGTAGTCATGGTACTCCTCTTGACTTTCCCAAGTCTGCACTTTGCTGAGATACATCCTCTTAGAGATCTGGACCTGATTGTTAGACCTTGCTGCATGCTCTGTTCTTGTTCAGCGGACCAAAACACTCTTCAATCTGACTTCCAATATAGACATACTATGTGTTGTGGATGTGTGGGATAGACTTTGTTGCCATCAATGACAACAATAATGAAGCCACACAGTGTCTCTTGCCAACACTTTCCTTTTTCCCTTGCGGGGATGTGGGAAGTGTGATCAGTTACCCACTATCCCGCACATGAATTTGATGGCTCTTGCAGTGATGCGGGGAAAGCTTTTCTTGCAGAAGATGATTCACATGTTCTTCCATTTTCTTTGAGGAATTGTTTGATTTTCACTATGATTTCTTCCAACCATTATTTTCTCAGTCCTTAATTGATCATTTTCTAAAGCATCATCCTTTAGGATCGTGCACTTGCTTCAGACAACTATACCCTATGTTTACCATGGATGCAACCATTATACTGCTAATAGAAAGCATTATTTCCTCCTTTATCAGTGGCTTCTCTTTGGCATGTTCATTCCACCCAAGAGAGCGTAGAAAGGCAAGTTCCTTCTCTTCATCAGAAATCATGCAAGAAATACAATTCACAAGCTCAGGATGAACTTGTTCATCTATATTCTTGACAAAAGACTCACTTTTTTCAGGAATGGCACCCTTCACCATTTTGTTTGTCTTATTGTTATCAAAACCACTGTCAGTAAAATCATTTCTTTTTACACTAGTTACAAGATTAACCCCCAAATAATTCCTCTCATTCAATTCATTGACTTTCTTTCCTATTGGTGAAGTTGATCCATCATGGGTTCCATTGACTAGCAATAAATTTTGAGTGTTCTCATCAAATGCAAAGCTGCTATCTTCCATAAGATAACATTGACATCTACATCATGTGCCTTTATTAAAGCTGTTGATTGGTCCAAAATTTGAGCATCCCATATAGCTACAGATCCTCAACGCTATCTGTGTGGTCTTTAAAAATTCTTTTATCTACAATCCATTTTTTATTAGATGTGGGCTCCCATAGATGTATGAAACTTTTGCAATCACCAGATAGAAGACTTCCAGGTGTAAAGGGAGCTTGATGTACAACATTTCTCATTCCTGTACTAATTCTTGGATCATACATTGCCAATGAATACAAAGGTGCATTGAAATCCCAAACCTTTCACTATGCTGACAAAGGAATAATTTCTTTTCCTCCCCTTCTGTGGCAGCTTACCCCTCATATGAATTCTCAATTGTAATGAATCTGGTTTCAAAATCTAAAGCATAAGTTACGACAGTTCCACACAAATCTAAATGCCATGTTGAATTGGCAGTATCACTCCAAGTTATGCATGGTGTCATAGCCGTTGAGAATTATGTTTGGCCTTCTCAGATGGTAATAAGATCCATGTTATTACTAGGGATGTGATCAACTACATCTTCATTTTACTAAAATTTCCTTCTTCCCCTTGAGAAACAACTATAAGAGAGGCATATCTATAATATACCTTACCATGATCTTCACCCACATGACTCTGTGGTTCTATTGACTGCAGATATATAACCAATATTTTAAATATTTGAAAACACAAGAACTTCATTTGTTGATCCACTTTATTCATTGCAAGAAGAGAATTGAAATGAGAAGAGTGTTTGTGAACTCTATTATAGGCCTCACCCACAACAATAATTGTGTGACACATGTCGGGTCCCCTTGTGGGCTCGACTATTTTTTTTTTTTGATTTAAAACAATTTTTTTATCTTGAATTGACCTGAAACTACTTCAGTATGCTTCTGAGGTGAAAAATTGGAGTGGGTAGTCATTAGAATTTGTTTTTTGACATCTTTGCACTATGACCAAAACAAGTCAAATAGCCTCCAAAATCACCCTAGAAAACTAATCAAACAATCTCTTGGAGCCACAAAAGTGCACAGACATGCTGACAAATGATAAGAGAAATCGATCGTCAAAAGGATTTGCATGACACCATCAAGATTACAATATATTAATATTCAAAGTGGCTCACTTAGCCTTTTCTGAAACTGTACCTGTCAAAAAATAACTTGCACTCACCAAGTCACCACCTTAAAAGAATACTAAATCTCCTCCCATGAAGCTGCCACTAGGAAAGTTAGTTCATTTAAGTCCATTGAACATGTGTGAAAAAAGACTTTTCACCAATCCACTTCCTTCACAAAATATTAAAGGTCAAAGATGACCCCTCTAAAACATTTTGGAAATGAAGATGTCAAAATATGACAAACTGCATTTGCTTTTGACTTTGAAAAAATATCAAACTTGATCCTGAGGCTTTGAAACTAGAGCAGGGAGCATATGAATGTTAAGGGAATGCATATTACCAATTCATCCATCATGATGATCTCTCAGTTGTGAAATACCCATAAGAACAGGAGGCTTCTTTGTAGGCATGAGAATATGCAATCAACAAAACAATCCCAGAACCCTCCAACTT
This sequence comes from Cunninghamia lanceolata, assembly GCA_027924645.1. NCBI lineage: Eukaryota > Viridiplantae > Streptophyta > Pinopsida > Cupressales > Cupressaceae > Cunninghamia > Cunninghamia lanceolata. The sequence continues at coordinate 1,306,186 of BSBN01000925.1, read as the reverse complement.
AGTGCTTCAAAAACTCATCAAATTACATTCTGGGGGTTTGAAATTAAACATACATACTTGCATATGTCAAATGAGTGTGTCTACCAAGTGATTTGACATAAAAGTGAACAAGCTTCAAATTGTGATCCTCCAAAGTAGGCTACTAGGGCAAATTTCACAGGTGCATTTCTAAGTGTTGCTATCAATTTTTTCATCATGGGCACTTCAAATTTAGCCAAACTTTGAAGGTACTAATAGTGGCTTTGATTGGGGATGCATGCCCCTTGCAAGCATAGAATGAATTCAAATCTCCAGGGAGCAGACCGAGTGTTTTGTCCATTGGGCATCAGAGTCCAACTTCTCCTTCTCTGCCCTGAACTGATATGATTTGAAAAATCACACCAAAGTTGATGGCACAAGGCCACCAAAAAAATAAAATCTTCTATTTACCTCTGTCATACACTTTATGCTCATCTGATTGCATCAGATTAAATCTGGAAGCACTATCATTGCAAGCTTGAAAACAAACATCACCATTGGCACTCTGAAACATATCACTATATTTTCCCATGCCAACATCAATTCCAACAGACTATATCTCACAATCGAGCACAAATTGAAAAACACCATCACCATGTGATAAACATCCAGCATTATCTATTTCATCATCATGTTTCACTGAAGGTTTTCCCAAATAGACAAAGAAATTGAAACACTCATACGTTGCTTCATAGTTGGTATCACACTGCTGCAAACCACGAGAATTATGCAAACAATCCTCCAATATATTGAAAGATAAACATTCATATATAGGCTCATTTTGTAACTGCAATATATCTTTTTGGTGAGAAGAATCATCAAGAAACCCATGCAATGCATCACTATTGTCACACAAAGTACCTTCACTGTCAAAGGAAATATGTGCTGGGCATGAAATTTCAGTATCATTTTTATGTACACATCTCCGACATTCAACATTCAACAAATCTGAAATTTGTTCACTACTAAGTGAACATACCTCTTCATTCACTTCATTGCTGATACATTCTCTAATTTCATCATCTTGGAAAGGTATTATCTAAGTTTGTTCTATCATTTCATCATATAATGAACATGAAAAACTTTGGAAATCATTCTTAGATGTACATACCTCTTCTTCACCAATTATATCAGTCAATGGATGTACTTGTTCACTGCCAAGTGAACATGCTCCTTCATTTGCTTCATTACTGATCATGCACTCTTCACGCAAGTATCCTCAACAGTGTTTTCAACATTATAGTCCTCCTCCAAGGTGAAGAGTTGGCCTTTCACAATTTCATCTTCATTCAAATCGTCACTTGCATGTATTTCCTTTATTGGCTAATCAAAAGTGGCTGGAAGTGTTGTAGCTTTGGGATGTCTTCTTACAAATGGATTTTGTTCTTGATAAGGTTGACATTGCTGATATTGATATCCCTATTACTGATATAGCTAATGCATACCTTGATGCATATATTGGTTGACACCTCCATGGTAATAGATATTACCTTGTATATTTTGAAGTGGAGCATGATATTGATGCTAATATTTCCCCATATGCTGATCATATCCCTGACTTTGAATTTTTACTCCTCCTTGACTAGGGGGAAAAGAATATGCACCTCCAATAGGTTGATTACAGTCAGATCTGTATCATGGTACATTTGAAATATTTTGAGTACGCAACTAAAGCAACTCTTGCTCCAATTCTTGACACCTTCTAAACAATTTTTTCCTTTCCACTTGTGCTTGCAATTGTTCCACTTCTTGTCTTAACTCCTGATTAGTTAGTTCTCTTGTTGAAGCAAAGGTAGCACGGGCATCGGTAAAGCATGTCATTTGAGGTGTTTGTTCCCCAAGCCTTTGATGTGAATATTGTTGGGTCATTTTTTATCAGGATCTTGATAGAGTCGCCACCTCTATCAAAGAGGAATGAATTTTATTTTTTGGGTCTTCTCCAGCAGAGTCATTATAACATATCTCTTGTTTAATTCTTCCCCAGTAGAGTCGCTAATTTGTTGGTTCTCAAATCTACAGATTGTAGAACCCTAAAAGGATGCCAAACTTTATGATTAGGTTAAGTAACTGATTTGGCCAACTAATGGAATCAATCATAATGATTGGACTTCCCTGCACTTCAAGCTCTGCTTTGCCTAGGTGGGTGTACCTTTTTATCACCACTGAATGTTAACACTTCAAAATTAAATGGTGATGATTGAGTAGATTATATACAAATTTTCCAATTAAAGCATATTTTTCAACCACATTCAAACTGGCATGAAATCTAAAAATGGATTTATTCGACTACTCTATCTACTATTCCTACAAACAGAAAGTCAAAATATGTACAATGATTTTATTTGATCTAGAGAATAACATCTGATTGGTTTCTTATCTGCTCGGCTATGGAGTCTTAATGAGTTTTGGTCATCCAATGGCCTTAAACTCTAACTGTTCAGCACTTTTCCTGTTTATGGCTTACATAAATGTGCAAGTAATTCAACCATGAATTCTTTCTAATCCAAACTAAATTCTTTAAATCACAGTAACATGTTCAAAAGAATTTAATCCCTACTTGAGAGAACCCATTAAACATATCACACAAAAGCATTTAATATGCAACGACAAATCAATAAGAACTTGCCAAATTGATTCATATGATCAAAAGAACACAATATGGAGATAGTCTCACTATTTATTTTTATTAAAATCAATGAACAACTGAATCCATTTTTAGATCAAATACATTTATGTACATTCTCTTCCCAAGTTTTGACAAGTACACCAATCTTCTCTGTCCCGCCCCTTCCTTATTTCCTCTGTCTAACCCTGTCTTCTTTTTTGATTTTTATTATATATACTTTGCATTTTGACCCTTCACATATCCTTCTGATGCAACCTTTCATATTCTTTTGCAATCAAAATATTTATTTTATTACCTTTTTCTTTGCATGCCTGTGAGTAATTTGGCTACTATATTTTGTAATAATAGTCATAATGACTATTAATATTCCCTTGTTCACATTTACATTCACCATATTCCCCGGGTAAAATAATTACCCACTCCTCATCTCCCTTGGTAAAAACATTTTACCTCTCGATGAAAAATTTTACAATGTATTATATTCCCAAAATAACAAATTTCCCCTTCCCATGCAAAATATTTCATCATATTTTATTTGCAAAACAATTTATTTCACTCCATGGTTTTATCTCTCTACTCCATTATTTTATTTTTACCTCATTGTTTTATTTCCACCACACACTTCTAAAATTAAATAAAAACCCTTTTATACTTTACCTCCTGCAACACTGCATATATTTAATTTTTCCTTTTAGCGTGTATGCGTGAAAACATTGAAGTCAAATTTCCTTCACCCTTCACTTGCATCCCGCAACACCACACATAGTTGATAAAACCCTTGCGGGGATGCGGGGAATGAATTTATTTTAATAAAATTTTCTTTGTCTACTTCCCGCAATACCACACTCCTTTCCTTTTTCCCTTGCGGGGATGCAGGAAGTGTGATCAATTACCTACTATCCTGCACATGAATTTGATGGCTCCTGCGGTGATGCAGGGAAATCTTTTCTTACAAAAGATGATTCACATGTTCTTCCATTTTATATGAGGAATTATTTGATTTTTACTATGATTTCTTTTGGCCATTATTTTCTCAATCCTTAATTGATCATTTTTGAAAGCATCATCCTTCAGGATTGTGCACCTGCTTCAGACAACTATAGCCTATGTTTACCATGGCTACAAGCATTATACTGCTGATAGAAAGCATTAATTTCCTCCTCTATCAATGGCTCCTCTTCGGCATGTTCATCCCACCCAAGGAAGCGCAGAAAGGCAAGTTCCTTCTCTTCATCAAAAATCATGCAAGAAATATAATTCACAGGCTCAGGATGAACGTGTTCATCTATATTCTTGACATAATACTCACTTTTTAGGGATGACACCCTTCACCATTCTACTTGTCTTATTGTTATCAAAACCACTGTCAATAAAATCATTTCTTTTTACACCAATTTCAAGATTAACCCCCAAATAACTCCTCTTATTCAATTCGTTGACTTTCTTTCCTGTTGGTGAAGTTGATCCATCACGGGTTCCATTGACTAGCAATAAATTTTGAGTGTTCTCATCAAATGCAAAGTTGTTGTCTTCCATGAGATAACATTGACATCTACATCATGTGCCTTTATTGAAACTATTGATTGGTCCAAAATTCAAGCATTCCATATAGATGCAGATCTTCGACACTATCTATGTGGTCTTTAAAAGTTCTTTTATCTACAGTCCATTTTTTATCAGATGTGGGCTCCCAAAGACGTATGCAACTTTTGCAATCACCAGATAGAAGCCTTCTAGGCATAACGAGACTCCAATCTAATGCAAATCCCTCATCTTTGTATCCACTAAATACATGTAAGGGAGCCCGATGTATAATATTGCTTGTTCCTGTAATAATTCTTAGATCATACATTGCTAATGAATTCAAATGTGCACTGAAATCCCAAACCTTTCACTATGGTGACAAAGGAATAATTTATTTTCCTCCCCTTCTATGGCAACTGGCACCTCATATGATTTCTTGATTGTAATGAATCTGGTTTCAAAATATGAAGCATAAGCTACGACAATTCCACACAAATCTAAATGCCCTATTGAATTGGTAGTATCACTCCAAGTTATGCATGGTGTCATAGCCATTGAGAATTATGTTAGGCCTTCTCATATGGTAATAAGATCCTTTTTATTACTAGGGACATGAATAATTGCATCTTCATTTTACTGAAATCTCCATCTTCCCCTTGAGAAACAACTATAAGAGAGGCAGATCTATAATATACCTCACCATGATCTTCACCCACAAGATTCTGTGGTTCTATTGACTGCAGATATACAACCAATATTTTAAATATCTAAAAAACAAGAACTTCATTTGTTGATCCACTTTATTCATTACAAGAAGAGAATTGAAATGAGAAGAGTGTTTATGAACTCTTTTATAGGACTCACCCACAACAATAGTGTGACACATGTCGGGTCCCCTTGTGGGCCCGACTAAGTTTTTTTGATTTGAAACAATTTTTATCCTAAATTGCCTTGAAATTGCTTCAATATGCTTATGAATCGAAAAATTGGAGTGGGTAGTCATTAGAATTTGTTTTCTAACATCTTTGCACTATGACCAAAACAAGTTAAATAGCCTCCAAAATCACCCTAGAAAATTGATCAAACAATCTCCTGGATCCATGAAAATGCATAGACATGTTGACAAATGATATGGGAGCTCGATCATCAAAAGTATTTTCATGACACCATCAAGATTGAAATATATTAACATTCAGAGTGGCTCACTTAGCCTTTTCTAAAACTGCACCTGTCAAAAAATCAACTTGAGCTCACCAAGTCACCACTCTGAAAAAATACTAAATCTCCTCCCAGGAAGCTACCACTAGGAAAATTAGTTCATTTAGGTCCATTGAACATTTGTGCAAAAAGACTTTTCACCAATCCACTTCCTTCAAAAAATATTAAAGGTCAAAGATAACCCCTCTGAAACATTTTGGAAATGAAGATGTCCAAATATGACAAACTACATTTGCTTTTGACTTTGAAAAAATATCAACTTGATCCTGAGGCTCTGAAACTGGACCAGGGAGAATATGAATGTTAAGAGAATGAATAATACCAATCCATCCATAATGATGATCTCTCAGTTGTGAAATACCCATCTGAACAGGAGGCTACTTTGCAGGCCTGAGAATATGCAAACAAAAAAAACAATCCCAGAACCCTCCAACTTAGCGCTTCAAAAAATTGTCAAATTACATTTTGGGAGTTTGAAATCAAACATACATACCTGCATATGTCAAATGAGTATGTCTACCAAGTGATTTGACATAAAAGTGAATAGGCTTCAAATTGTGATCCTCCAAAGTAGGCTACTGGGGTAGATTTCATATGTGCATTTCTGAGTGTTGCCATCAATTTTTTCATTATGGGCACTTCAAATTTAGCCAAAATTTGAAGGTGCCAATAGAATCCACTTCCTATAGCCAAAGGATTAGCTCCTACTACAAGGCTTGTAGCTACTTATAGTTGTCCAGGACCGGTTAGCTCCTTCTCTACAGATAAGGACGAGTTCCAAAAATAACAAGGAAAGAGTGTGCAACAGATGGCAAACACCTATCTTTCAAAAGGAATGTGGAGGGGTTGAATGAGTCCAAGATATCCATTCCCATTTTTCTTAATTAGCTTTCTCATACCATGGTCGTATTTGAAGTATGCCTCTATGGTTTTTTAAGTTCAAATTTCCTAGTTTAGTTTTGCTTTTCTAAAAATAAGAGCCCTTCCCTTGTATAATGGGAAGTGGGTCAACTGGTCATTAATTTTCATAAATGTATGAACTCTTGCTAGATGTGTATAAATTGTTTTGATCTAGCATATCTAAGATAGTTAGATTCTCTCCATGAATGTATTAGATTGTTGTAGTCAATAAGAAAATAGAGTTTTCCATCTAGCCATTTTTACTTTTACTCTTGGAATGTGGCAAATTGATTGATGAACTAATTTTGATTGAGTAGTTGATAAAAGGAAAAGGAAACAGTCAATCCAAGTAAGGGTTCACTTGAGATGGACTATAACCTATTAGTATTAGATTCTTACAATCAAAACTAGATTTGTTTGATTTAATCTTAGTTTATTACTCTATTTTAGTTAGTATTTAATACAATTAGCTTCAAAGTTTATAACATAGTTTCCCTTTTTTAGCATTACATTCCTTATTTTGCAAAGAACATCATTTTCCTACTATACACAACTATATTGTTTCAATCCTAAAAAATGTTTAGCTATACACATAGTACCGACACCATACCAAGAGATACATCCCTGGATTGATAAAGTAAATGTAGTATGTCATCACTCACTGAGCTACTTGATATGGGATGAGGACATCCGTTGAGTTATATGCAATCCTTAGTTGCATTAGGTTTAATGGGAATTGATATTGCTTGACAACGCCTTTGTCAAAACATCCCCAAATCATCCCCATTCCTCCTAATCAAATCCAACCCAATCCAACCATCAAAGGACCCTTGGCCTAATCAACATCAATCCCAATCAATCTAAATCCAACCAAAATCAAGTGTCATATGTCACGGACCTTGATTAATCAAATCAAATCCAATCCATCCTAGTATCAAGTGTCATATATCATTGACCTTGAATATCAATCCAAACACCCTCTAATCCAAAATCCAAATCTAAGGTCATCTTGATATCAAAGTAAATATTAAGTCCCATAACTTAGAAAATCAAAATCATCAAGTTATCTTACATCACATCATCCCAAATCCAAGACCAATCATAAATCCATCTTACAATTCTAATGATGATGATAGTCTTGTTGACTAAGATAAAATCAACAACCTTGATGAAATCATTGCAAGCAAGCTTACCATAAACTACCCTCGCCCATCTATAAACTTGCAAGCACCTTATGACCATGCATTGGCTAGCACAAGCTACACCCCTATGCCTAATTTATCACCTTATGGCCATCCTTATGATACCCTTGACAATGGAAATGCATTCTATCCTTCATCCACATAACAACATCCATCCTTATATGAGGGCCTCACCACCTCCATCTCTTATCCACATCCTATTGAAATGCACAGGACAAGTGAGAGGGGGGGGTGAATTAGTTGTCACAAAAACTTAACTTCACATGAATATCAAATCATCAAATTCTTAACTATTGATAATCAGAATTAAACAAGAAGACATAAAACATAGACTTAATAACAATCACACATTCAACACATTAGGCATCAAATTTTTATGTGGAAAACCCTTAAAAGGGAAAAACCATAGTGGGTGTTAGCCCACAAAATATATGAGTTATAAAAATACTAAAAAATGAAGGCTCGCTACCTACAAGGCTCATTGCCCAAATTGCTGATTGCAAAGAACGACTCACTGCCAAGGATTGGCTCATTGCCGAAATGGTGAATTGATTAAGTAGCATCTACTCCATGCCTGGGTTTAGTTCCCTTGAAGCACAATAAAACTTCTCTACTCTGCTTCTTCACACCTTCACACTTATCTCTTCATTTTCACACACAACACCAAGGTCGGCATTATATCCATCAACCTTGGAATGTACATCAAGGTCAGCATTATATTCATCAACCATTGGAACAATCTCCAAGGTCAGCATTACATACATAAAATAGGTCTGAACCAAATACAAATTTTGCTAAGGAAAGATGTATGTGGATCATGCCATGCCTTAGTTGGGACTCAAATCAAATCTTCCACGCCATGACACTCTTCTACAATCTTCAATGCATCTCTGCAATTAGTGAAATCAACCAAGTCGGCCAAGACTGGTGAGAACACTAGGCCTTCTAAGAATATTCTCCATTCATGATCCAACTTACTTTTTGTGGACCAACCAAAATATAGGAACATGATCAGGAGACATCCACAAGCACATTATAATCATCAGAAACATCTGCACAATACCCAAACACTTTGCCCATCGGATTCTTCAAACTGAAGCACAAGAATAACACTGTCAGCTATTGACATAAAGAAAAGATCACTTGTAGACCACCAAATCATGAACCAATTGACTTGAAGGTGCATAATATCATCCCAGACATAACTCTAGAACTACAGATTATAAATCGTCATTGCGGCTTAGGAATGCAGAGCAAAATACTGTCACCCTGTCACCACCATATATACAGAAAAAGTAGTTTTCACTCTGGTGAGCATAACTCACTCAAATCTTCATTCCAGAGGCACAAACTTGGACTAGAACATCTTCAGACAAACTTCTAAACAACTTCCAATCCATAGGCAAAGATATTCATTCTACAGGAAATGCGAAGCAAACTTCTAGACTATTTTTCTGAATATAATACACTATTTCCACTACAACACACTGTTACCACTGGAGGAGCTAATTTTCTCAATATACTCAACATCAAGACCACTTATATAAGTAAATACAAAGCATCTCACTCCCTACAAGAAAGCAACCAAATAAGAGCATAATTGATACCAATGACAACACAAATATGTTGACATCAATGACAACACCGATTAGGCACATACTTGCAACAATCTCCCCCTTTGTCATTGATGGCAACATATGATGTGAAAAACTAAAAGGACCATCAAGACAAGATTCTCCCCCTTTCTCTTTACACATCTACATTCTTTCTCCTTCTGAGTTTTTCACATGATTTCTCTCCCCCTTTGACATCAATGGAAAAGGGCACATACTTGCATTCTGCTTCTCTGATCCAATTGAACTGTTACCAACACATCTAGCTACCCCCCCTGAGAGGTAGCCCTCAAACATCAATCTAGATCAAAAGGTGAGACTTTGAACACCACTGGATTGATGCATTCTCATGCATCTTAATTTAAGGCAGGAGGGGTAATGACCCCTAACTTTCGTCTAAGATACTCAAAAAAGTATCCTTAGGCAGAGGCTTGGTGAAGATATCTACAATCTGGTCCTTTGTGGGCACATACTCCAACTTTACTTCATTCTCTATCACCTTCTCTCTCAAAAAGTGATACCTTATAGATATATGTTTTGTTCTTGAGTGCATCATTGGATTCTTAGAAAAATTTATAGCACTTGTATTGTCACACAAGATTGCAATTGGGTCTTCATAAAAAACTCTTATATCCTTCAAAGTCTGCTTCATCCATAACACTTGAGTACAAGAACACGCTGCTACAATATACTCTGGTTCTATAGTTGACAAAGAGATTGAATCTTGTTTCTTGCTCAGCCATGAAACCAATCTATTACCCAAGAAGAAGGCACCTCCACTTGTACTCTTCCTATCATCAACATCTCCAGCCCAATCAACATCTGTATATGCTCTAAGAGTGAAATATTTATCCTTTGGATACCATAAGACATGATCCAGAGTGACTTTTAAATACCTCAATATTCTCTTTAATGCCATCACATGTGATTCTCTTGGATCAACCTGAAATCTTGCAACAAGACAAACTGCATGCATAATATCAGGTCTAGTTTGAGTTAGATAAAGCAATCCTCCAATCATGGATTTGTACTTTTTCTAATCAGTCTTAGGTGATTCATCAGTTTTTCTCAACTTGCAGCCAATCACCATGGGAGTACATACCGGTTTAGAGTCTTTCATCCTAAACTTCTTCAATAACTCTGTAACATACTTTGACTGAGATATGAAGATTCCTTTATTTGATTGCTTGATTTGTAGACCCAGAAAGAAATTCATCTCACCAAACATAGACATCTCAAACTCATTCTACATTTCACTAGCAAATTTCATGCACATACTTTCATTGCCTCCAAAGATGATATCATCAACAAAGACTTCAATAATCAATATTTGATCATCATTAATCTTGAAATAGAGATTACTATTAGCAGTACCTTTATTGAACCCTAATTGTAACAAGTACTTATCCAACCTTGCATACCAAGCTCTAGGAGCTTGCTTGAGTCCATACAATGCTTTCTTCAACCTGCATACCATATTATCTTGATCTAATAGTTGAAATCCTTCCAGTTGCTCAATGTAGACTTCCTCTTCCAATTCACCATTTAAAATGCAGACTTTACATCCATCTAATACACTTTGAAATCTTTATGAGTTGCGAATGCCAGAAACATTCTAATTGCTTTAATCTGAGATACTAGAGCAAAAGTCTCTTCAAAATATATCCCTTCAATTTGAGAATATCCTTTGCACACAAGCCTTGCTTTATTCGTTACAACTTCTCCATTTTCATTCAACTTATTTCTAAAGACCCATTTGGTTCCAATAACATTTTTGTCAGTAGGTCTAGGAACTAATTCTCAAGTCTCATTCTTCTCTATTTGTATTAGTTCTTCTTCCATTGCCTTAACCCAATTTTCATCATTGTAGGCTTCATTCACAGTCTTTGGTTCAACTGTAGAGAGCAAATAGTAATTCACCTGTTCTTCTGCAACTCTTTTCCTCGTCAGTACTCCTTTGTCTTTGTCTCCAATAATTTGATCTTCAAAATGATTGATTTTTACATACCTGGGGGTCTTAGTAGCAACTTTTAGACCCTTTTCTTCTTCATCTTGATTGATTTCTTATTCAACTTTTTCTTCATAAGTAGCAGCACATTCATCTGATTCATAGCCATTCTAATCTAATGTTCTTCCTTTTTGTTCATCCACCTTTACATTTGCACTCTCCACAATCTTTTTCAACCTTCTGTTGTAGCACCGGTAGGCCTTGCTCTTGGTAGAGTATCCAAGGAAGATTCCTTCATCACATCTTGCATCAAATTTCCCGAGATCTTCATCTCTTTTGATATAGTATTTGCTTCGAAAGACTTTGAAAAATCTTACTATTGGAATTCTTCCATACCACAATTCATAAGGAGTTTTAGTACCATTTCCTTTTACTTGGACTCTATTTTGAATGTAGACAGTAGTATGTATAGCTTCCTTCCAAAAGACTTATGACAGATCTCCTTCCTTCATCATTGTCCTAGCAGCTTCTTGAACTATTCTATTCTTTCTTTCCACAACTTCATTCTGCTGAGGAGTCCTAGGTGCAAACAATTACCTCTTTATTCCTTGTTCTTCACAATAATTGTTGAATTCATTTGATGTGAACTCACCTCCTCTATCAAACTTTAAGAATTTGATTTTTAGCTCTATTTCATTTTCAACCATTGCCTTGAAGCCTTTAAACTTCTCTAGGGCTTCAGATTTGTCTCTTAGAAAAGTAACCCAAGTCATTCTAGAATAATCATCAATAAGCAACATGAAGTACCTGTCACCTTGTAGACTTCTTATCCTTGTAGGACCACATAGATTTGTATGAACTAGATCTAGCACACTGGCAGAAAATTGCTCTTTTCTCTTAAAACTTGTTCTTGTCTGCTTTGCCAACTGACATTCTTTGCAAATGGTATTGGTAGGCTTCACAAGTTTTGGTAAATCTCTCACAGTCTGACCTAAAATTATCTTTACTAGATTATCAAAGTTTATATGACACATCCTTCTATGCCATAACCAACTATCATGCACTTGAGCTAATAAACAGTAATCATTAGTTCCTCTTAATTGATAGATGTTACCTCTGGTCTTCTTACCTATAGCAATCATAGTTCCAGAGCTTTCCATGATCTTGCACCCATTGTCTTTGATTCTCAGATCATAACCTTTGTCACACATCTAACCCACTCAAAATATTATGCTTCAGACCCTTCACATATAGAACATTGTCAGTATTATTCTTTCTATCAAATGAAATAGATCCTCTTCCACAAATCTTACTAGCTGCATTGTCTCCAAACCTAACCAGTCCTCCATCATACTTTTCCAAACTTAGAAACTTACTTTTGTCACCGGTCATGTGATGTGACCATCCACTATCAATAATCCATTTATCCTTATCTTTCTCAACCTAAATAACCAAAGTACTTTCTTCCACTGGTTTTTCTTCCTTCACACAGCTAGCAGAATTAGTAGACACAGGTTCTTTAATAGAAACAAACAAGCATTCATTTGCACTAGTATTAGAATCATCAGATTCATCATTAATCACACCTTCATCATCAAAATCTCTAACATAGTAGCATTTCTTTAGAGCTCAAGGCTTGTTCTCAAATATTTTTCTATTTCTTTCAATTCTTTTAGGACATTTGGAAGCATAATGACCTACTTTACCACATGAAAAATATTTGAAAGGTAGTTTGCCTTTGAACTTACCGGAACCGCTTTCTAGTCTGTCAAAAAAATTGGCTTCAATTTCATCAAACTCATCATCAGGTTCTACCTTGTACTTTTCTACTCTAGAGATCTTCTCTGAAGTACTGGCTTTGAAAGCTGTTTCAACTTTTGGCAAAGCATCACCAAATTCTCTTATTTCAAAAGCAGTAATCTTAACAAGCAACTGATCCTTGTTTATCTTTTTCATAGTCATTAATTCTTAAATTCCAACTACCTTGTGAGCATAGGATTTAGGTAATGACCTAAGAATTTTCATCACAACTTCAATTTCATCTACAATTCCTCCCATACCTTTGATCCTAGTAACAAGTTCATCAACCTTTTGCATGAAGGATGTTATGTTTTCATTTTCTCCCATCTTAAGACCTTCATATTTAACTTTCAGTCCCTACAGTTTGGTACTCTTTACAGATTCATCTCCTTCATATAAATTACTTATCTTATCCCAGACTTCTTTGGCTAACTCATAATCCATAACCTTTATCAAATCAGAATCATTCAATGCACTCAACAGAGCATCTCTAGCTTTTATATTTATCTCATATTACTTGATTTGATCTTCTGTTGTCAGACCATTCTCTAGCATGGTATAATCAGTCTATGTCACTTGCCATACTTTATAACCAATACAAAGTAGATGGCTTTTCATGTGAATCTTCCAAGTTGCATAATTCATCCCATCAAACTGCAGATCCTCCTTCTTGTAAGACATCCTGGATCTACCTCAAGCTATTAAGCTTACCACCAAGGAACCTTGCTCTGATACCAATTGTTGAAATGCATATGACAACTAAGAGGTGGGGTGAATCAGTTGTCACAAAAACTTAACTTCACATGAATATCAAATCATCAAATTCTTAACTGTTGATAATCAGAATTAAACATGAAAGCATAAAACCATAAACTTAATAACAATCACACATTCAACACAATAGGCACCAAATTTTTACGTGGAAAACCCTTAAAAGGGAAAAACGAAGATGGGTGTTAGTCCACAAAATATATGAGTTATAACAATACCAAAAAATAAAGGCTTATTGCCTACAAGGCTCACTGCCCAAATTGCTCACTGTAAATAACGACTCACTACCAAAGGGTGGCTCACTACCAAAATGGTGAACTGATTAAGTAGCATCTACTCCATGCCTGGGTTCAATTCCCTTGAAGCACAATAAAACTTCTCTGCTCTGCTTCTTCACACCTCACTTATCTCTTCATTTTCACACACAACACACTTTTTCACAATTAAATTACATGTATTTATATAATTCGTCAACCTTGGAATGTACATCAAGGTCGGCATTATATTCATCAACCTTGGAATGTATATCAAGGTCGGCATTATATTCATCAACCATTGGAACAATCTCCAAGTTCGGCATTACAAACATACATAAAATAGGTTTGGACCTAATACAAATTTTCCTAAGGAAAGATGTAAAGATGTATGTGGATCACGCCATGCCTTAGCTGGGACTCAAATCAAATCTTCCACACCACGACAGACTTCTACAATCTTCAATGCATCTCCGCAATTAGTGAAATCAACCAAGTCGACCAAGATTGGTGAGAACACTAGGTCTTCTAAGAACATTCTCCATTCACAATCCAACTTACTCTTTGCGGACCAACCAAAAGATAGGAGCACGATCAGGAGACATCCACAAGCACATTATAATCATCAGAAACATCTGCATGTAATACCCAAACACTTTGCCCATCAGATTCTTCAAACCAGAGCACAAGAATAACACTACCAGCTACTGGTCCAACATAAATAAAAGATCACTTGTGGGCCACCAGATCATGAACCAATTGACTTGAAGGCACATAATATCATCCCAGACTTAACTCTAGAACTGTAGATCATAACTCGTCATTGCAGAGAAATGCGGAGCAAAATACTGTCACCCTGTCACCACCAAATATACAGAAAAAGTAATTTTCACTCTGGTGAACATAACTCACTCAATGCTTCATTCCAAAGGCACAAACTTGGACTATAACATCTTCAGACAAACTTCTAAACAACTTCCAATCCACAGGAAAAGATATTCATTCTACAGGAAATGCGGAGCAAAATTTTGGACTATTTTTCAGAATATAATACACTGTTTCCACTACAACACATTGTTACCACTGGAGGAGCTAATTTTCTCAATATCCTCAACATCAAGATTAATTACATAAGTAAATACAAAGCATCTCACTCCCTACAAGCAAGCAACAAAATAAGAGCACAGTTGACACCAATGCCAACACCGATTAGGCACATACTTGCAACACATCCTTCATCCCCCTATCAAGCACATCCTTCATATCCTTATTCCTCTTATCTAACTCCTTCATCCCTTATCAACTAAATCCTTTGTATGATTATCCACCAACCCTAATATCTACTTCACCATCCAATCCACCTTCCAATTCTCCCACTAAATCCAAATTATACTCTTCAAGATTTCTCTAAAGACTCTTAGCTAAGGATATTGAGAAAAATCACAAAAATAAACTTGTGGAGTCATGCCAACCCACTAATCCAAATCCATCCAAGTGTGTTGTTGATGATGCCATCACCCACCTAACACCTATCAAAACCACACCATCCCTTCCTCCTTCCTATCCAAAGTCTTATCCCAAATATCTCCCATTCCCTCATCTACCCCATCTGAGGAGTCTATTCAAATGCCAAATGAAATTAAACACTCATCCCTCATCACACCATCCACGCACATATGGCTATGCCAAGAGCCTAGTCCAAAGCCTGTCCAAACATCCAACCCCCATCCTAATCATGATTCAAACATCCCAACTCATCCCTTTCTAGATCCCACACCATCTCCTATTGATCCCCCATCATCCCTTGTAAAGTACACATTCCATCACAAAAGTTATTGAAGTAAATAATGCACTTAGTTACATCATCTCAAGTAAAAAGGATAAATCTTCTATAAATCAATAATAATGATATTACATATTACAAATCTATGTGCCATAACTAGGTGTTAACACTATAAAAGAATATACAATATACATCTTAGTCTCTCATGCCATAAGTCATCATAATGAATAATAAGGTACAATAATCAAGTACAAGTAATGAATAATAAATCAATCACTGTCTCCAACCACCACTAACCCACATGGTCATCTGCAAGCCAAGAGATGGGAACATGGCTCAAGTGCTTTTCTACCCAGCCATGAAGCAATTACACTTCCTCAGATTCCTTCATGTCACAAAGGAAACCCAACCCTGCACGAAATGCCTAGCAACCTGGAAACAATTGACAAGAGGGAACACTCGATGCAACCTAATGTCTAAATGCATATCTAAATGATGATGTGCAATATCTCACACTAGGATGTCGCAGAGAAATATATAAATAATTTTTTTTTAGACAATCTTTCATCTATTTCAATGAACATGGATTGGCCCAAGTACTTAAAATAGTTACTGTCATATCCTAAAAAAGAGGAAAAGCCTTCTCTATTTGCCCACATTTGACATCCTAGCCCAAAAGTAACTCAATTACCCATAAAAGATAAACCACTTTCTTCTCAAAGCAAATCGATAACACATACTTTTGCTTAGATACACCTATACATTCTTTACTTTTACTCAATCAATGAGATTACATTTCAAGTAATATTTCTAACAAAGAGTTGCATTTAATCATTTAAGATATACATAGAAAGCAGTAAAACTAACTTTATAATCCCTAACTCATGTTTCACTCAAAAGCTAGATCTGGAATTGAATAATAGCAAGCAATTTCATGATTTCATACAATCAAATGCTGATAGGAATTTATGTAGATATATATATATAGTTGAACAACATCATATTTTCCAATTAAACATCATTAAGCAAAATCATAAGAAGGCAGATTGAATAGATATATCCTATCTTTGCTACAGGGATACATTCAAGTTCCCTACAAGAACATTGTTTTAGTATGCTATAGGAATACATTCTAGCTAGATTGTAAAATAATCTATGATAGGGATTTAAAAAGTAAGCTACAAGAATTTTGAGTCTGCTATGACAAGAAATAGTAAACAACTATGATAGAAACCATCTAAACTACGACAGGAACTAAAATAATTGCAGCGACAGGAAAATAGTAAACAACTATGACATAAACCATCTAAACTGTGACAAGAACTAACAAAATATGCTACATAATATATATTAAGGATACACTAAAATCCAATGGAGGTATTGGAAAAGCATTACCTATCACAAAGCTCCAAGTACAGGCTGAAATGAATAAAGATTGACACGTATTTTAACAAGCCAACATTAACTATTTAGAGGCCGATAGGAAGACTACTGACATGTGTCTTGGCCATAAAGAATAATAGACCACAAAAGCTAACTATGGAGACAAAGAACATGAGACCATTTTTGGACGAGTGCATAGGAAGATACCAACTCTCATGGCTGATACATGAAAATAGGTTGATAAGGATTTGGAAAAGTAGGCCAAGTTTTACTTACAAATTGAAAGATTAAATCATGCTCAGATAGAAAATAATAGTCTTTGTTAATATGAAAGGTAAAGAGGTCAAATATAGATCCTTGAATTGATACAAGAATACAACAGTAGAAATAGATATGCAAGCCAATTAAAACAGATCAAACCACAACTCAGATGTTGGCAATGACTTATCAAACACACATAGAGTGACTTCTATCAATAGTTTAGGCGATAAGGAGTCTTACGACAGTTTAAAAAAGAGAAATAGGCAAGGTAAACAATGCTCAAGAAGATAGTCCGCAAGAAAACATTTTAATACATGTAAAGACTGGTTTAGAATCATTCTATAGATCTTATTATTTTACCAGGAATCTCCATGGTTTAAAACATACCCGAAAGCTCGTGAATCCTTCCCTTTTGTCGCTAATTATGTCCTTTCTATCACTTCCTGTGTTCCCTTCTATTATTGATAAAATGCAGTCCTTGCTCACTCCTTTTTGATGCTAAATAATGGTGATATCTCTTCCTTCTGTCACTGTTTCCCCCCTTTCATTTTTTTGTGCGTTCCTCTTTTATGAATAAATTCCTCTTCTAATCATAGCATTCATAATTTAAACCAATCTTTTTTATCTTAACTCCTATTCTCTTCAGCTTGCATGCCCTTGGCTTCTATACAACATATTTAATTTAGATATTTAAATCCCTTTATCATTGCCACTCCAATTTGCATGGAAAAGATTATTTTTATAATTTTAGATTTCTATTTATAATATATTTATTATTAATCTCATATATATCTTTAAAATAATACATATTTATTTTAAGTCTAACAAGAATATTTATATACTTTTATCAATCAAATTATTTAAATAAAGAAAAACATTTCAAATGATTATAATAAATCAAAGTAAACAACTTATGCAATTCTAATGTATCTAAATCGAAAGAGCATAATAAATACATGGTTAACAATGCATTTCAAGTAATGGTGTCAATGGGTGGGAGTGGAAAAGATTCAAAAGCCTTGGGATCCCAGAAGCAAAGCAGACTTCTTTGAGGACAATTTTGCAAAATAGAAGACTTCGACTCTCTTCTAGAAGGGATAGACTACATTTGAATTGCTCTTCTACAAGGCAGTATAATGCGAAGATTGGTTATGTGGTGGCAAATGGAGAAAATGAACAAACTGAGATCCCAGTGCAATCGTGTTGGAATAAGGTTTGCCTTCTTATAAGACTAGAAATGACTAATCTAAATTCATCTCTATTTTCTCTTCAAATTACCATTAAAAGTTGATTTAAATGTAGTTTTATGAACTATTAACTTATTTAAAATATAATGTAGATATATATTGGTTTGTTTCTTAGAAGTCTATTGCAATTTAATTGCTAACATTTTCTAATGTTTATTGAAAAAATAGAATGCAATATATTTTAAAATGATGCAGAATTAGTCTCAAAGTATTCTAGCCTCTTTTAGCCAACCTTGAAACATTCTAAATTATTGTAAAATCACTTTTGAAGCCAAATTTGGAAGTATTCCAACTTGATTTCAGCTAAAGGTGGTTCAACTTCATAATTTGGCTTAAACCATGGATTTATTATTCTCTCAACCTTTTATTTTCTAAAAAAATTGAAGATGAATTATTGAGGGAAAATAATAAAAGGAGAAAAAATAAATAAGTCTATACAACCTTTTCCCTTAAAAAGATGTGGATGTGTTGTCACTTTGTAATGAGGGAATAAAGGATGTTGTTCCTTTAGTATAGGATTAGTAGAGAGAATAAATGAGTTTGTTTCCCATATACAGAGAATAAAGGAATTTGTTTCCTTTAGCATAGGAATAGGAGAGATAGGTGTGGAGAATAAAGGGAGTTGTTCCTTTATCATAGGAATGTGAAAGACAAGTGTACTTATGCTTTCCACTAGTTTAGGGAGTCGGGTGAAGATCTTTAATGTATAAATAAATCTCTCATCTCTAAAGAAAAGAAGAGTTTTTATTTTGGCAAGTTTTTAGAATAAGAAAGCTACAACAGTTTTAGAAATAAATTTGTAATATTTTATTGAAGGAATAAGATATATGGAGCATTGAGCACAAAGTTGGGTGAATGATCTTGGTCCAATTCCAAGGGAGGAGTAGGTTGCTCATCCTGTTAGGTCTCAAAAATGTAGGTTGCTAATCCTAAGAGGATGCCAGGCTCTATGCTTAGATTTGCAATGTTTTTGAACTAACGCGACGGAATCAACCTTTAGGGTTTGATGACTCCCTACACTTTAGGTCCTGCTAAACCTAGGTGGGTGAACCTTGAAAATTAAAGCAGATTGAGGGTAAGTATTTTGACTAAGTAAATGGATCTACCTACAGTGGCAAATGGTGTAGAATAGATGAGAGCTTGCTAATTAATCCTATATCTAATATCTGATAGATGATTGGTATAAATTGTATAAGCAATATCAGGGTAAATTTTACAACTGTGTTTAACTAATAAAGGGTTTTGAACAATGAATTGAATAAGACCAGTGCCTTGTTGGGTAAACAGAGTCAAATGGAAGACAAAAACTAGTGGCTTATAATGGGCAGTAACTCTAACTGTTTGGCACAATACTTTAGTTTATAACTTGTATAAACGTGTAGGGAAGTGACTGACAGACTCTTCTTAATAATCCAACTAATACAATCAGGTTTCTTGTTATTCACTAGAAGGATTTTTAATCCTTTCTTGAAGGAACCAATTGAATGAATTATGCAAGAACAATAGATAATATCAACTTGGAGACAGAATGCCAATCCTAATTATGTGGTTCTTCTTAGTGATCCAAACTAACACTTCCAGGTTACTATGACTAGGATTTTAATTCCTCTAATGGAAACCAATTAGAGCTTCAAGAGGCACTATCACTGTGTCTCTTGTCTCCTGAAAGGAATTCTTAAGTAGCATGCACAAAGCACATGAAACTTTTCCTTCTATATGTGTAGATATTTCAATTTCCATGATTATATTACTAAGATGGGAGTTATTTCCCACCCTCTAGATGATCTTATTCCAAAAAATGAAATGTCTATGGCATCTTTTCCAAACTTAAACCAGGCATTTTCATTGAATGTAGAGTTGTGACCTTCAGTTGTATAAGCAACATCTGTCTTGCAAACGGCACCAGTTGGTTGTAATGAACTCACTTCTGGACTTGATAGCCATGCATAAACTTCCTCAACAAAGAGTAATCCATCAAAATGATTATAGAGTGTTATATTGTCACGCAATATAGATCCTGAGAATGTACTCAGCCCAGTAAAAGGCTAAATTCTGTAAGGAGATTCTACACCTTCACCTTTGGCATGAATCACAAACACACCTGAGCTAGTTTGCAAAATAAGATGACACGTGGCCAGACCTAACATCCTTGGTAAGAAAAAAAAAGCAATGGAAACCATATCACTAGGAGCTACCACGGTCTCCTCAAAACCATATGCATAGACATGCACATTTGTGCTAAATGGTGTCATTGCAAGTGTTTAACACTGTCATGTATGCTACTAAAGGAGAAAATAAAGGCTGGGCCCCCCATTCCATCCATGATGGTCTGATTGCCACATTAGGAGATGATGATTTTTTGAAGGGTCTAGACTGAGTCTTCTCTGGATACTCTATCTGAATAGACATCTTTTTATTTGACTCTTTTGATGGCGAAGGAAAACAAGAAACTGTGGTCCTGTCATTCATTAATTTAAAAGTTGTACTTTTTGTGGTGTGTTCCTATCCCATAATCTCATTGGAAAGTTGGACTTTTCCCAACTCATTTTCATTATTCCTTCTCCATTGGAATCATACTATGGCCTTCCTTCTAGACCAAGCATTTGCATAACATATAAGGGACTAAGCTCAGTCCACAATTCTTTCTCAAGATTGTAAATTTGAGTTCTTTTTATAATAACAATATGGGCAACATCTAATCTACTAATAGTTTCTTCCAAAATCATATTTTGGTTCCTTGAAAGCCTCCAATGATGGCTGCCTTGACCACCTCTGCCTATTTGTGGGTGTTGTTGCATAGCAATATCTTTTCCAAGATTGAGAGAAGAAACTTCAAAATGAAATCACTTACTACATCTGTCAGGTCCCACACTATAATGCTCCCTTCTCATGTTTCAAGACAACCACCTGAACTCAGAGATGATCTAGTAGTAGGAGAGCCTGGGTGAGTGTGGCATTTGAACATGCAATTACAAAAAAGCAGACCACTGACCTATAGTTAGTTGCCTATACCATGAAATCTGTCACTGCTAAGTACCTCCAGTCATCTTGAGTCTCCTTATTGATGATAGGCTTCAACTTTTATCCACCAACTCCATCTTGTCCTGATGCATGCCCCAAGACAACTCTTGGTATTATTATTATAGGAATAGTATAATTTGTATAACATTACTTTTCCCATTTCCTAGTTTCTCCTGAGGTTTGTGAAATCTTGGTTGCATATGTGTACTCAACCATTGGAAGGGAAATTGTATAGTTTCTCTCTGATGAAGATCTCTTGAAACTCAATGTATATTTAGGGTTCAATTTATTAGATATTTCACTCTCCTAATAATCATCACTTTCATTTATCCATTTTTAGCAACTAATTTGTTAAAACTTACTTGGCTCCACAGTGAATATGCTTCAACATATGGATCTCCAAAGTAAGTTACTGGGACATACTTTCAAATGTATTTTTGGGTGTTGGAATTGACTTTCACACATGAGAACCTAAATTTTTTTGTAAAAAATTATAGAAAATTTTAGGTCCCAACAGTGGCTCTGTCTGGGGATGTATGCCCCTTGTGGGCATAGCAAGATCCCAGATCTCTGGGAGTAGACCAGTGCCTACTCTATTGGGCAATAGAGTCCAACTTCCTCTTTTTGCCCTAATCTGATATAGTTTGAAGACCCACACCACAGTAGACAGTTCAATGCCACTAGAAAAAGAAAGGGCCATGTTTTCCTCTGTCAAAAATCTGATTTTCATCACACTGTGGTGAAGCTGATCCATCAATATTTTTAAAGCTTATCTGATTGAATGTATTCATATCATTAATCAATTTTCCATGCTCAATGCTGCTAGTGTTTTCTTCATCATCATGCATCTGGAAGTTAGGTATAATCTGAACAATCTCATCTCCATATGATACATCTTTGCTACATGAAGAGGATTCATCTTTAATGTAACTTTTTTCATTATTCTCTTACTGTCATGCATTATGAATTGACCTCTTGGCTGATCTGAAAAATGGGAGTGCTCATTGTTCTCTTCATCATCATCACAATAATCAACTGTGCTCATTTCATCATGTGACTTTCCTTCATCTATGGACTCATCATCAGCATTATCAGCATATTCACTTTCCTGACTGTCTGAAAGTATTTCATCCTCTTTATAGAATGGGTTTGAATACATATGAAATTCATGTTCTGGCACACCTTGGCAAAATGTCATCTGATCTTCTTCTATTTGATCATACAATGGGTTTGAAAAAATTTGAAAATTATTTTCAGATATGTGCACTTCCTCCTCATTGTGAGTTTGCCCTATTTGTTGAGAACAATCATCCTCTTCCTCCTCAAACTGTTGATTCTGGTATTGCGGTGGGTGGGCTGGGAAAAAAGGAACATCCATATTTTGAAGACTACTCTCATTTTCAGGTATATGCTGGGGCTTCGAGTCTTGTACAAAATTTTGATGATTGCAATCATGATCTCGGGTGAAGATTTGGTATTTTAGAACTTCTTCCTTATTTAAATCTGAAACATTATCATGAAAATTTTCACTTGCATATGTCTTGTTTACTGGCTGCATTGCCTGATCAGATTCTCCATATTCATCTTCATAATAGTCATTCTAGTGGCTAAGGAATAGTCTTTTGAGATCTTCCCATGAAGAGATACTTTGCATAGGTAGGCCTATAAACCATTCCCTTGTGTCATCCCTTAAAGATCTTGAAAAACACCTCATAATGACATCTTCTAAAAAAATTTGAAAGTCCAAAATGAAATCCCAGAATCGTTGTACATCCTTATGAGATAATTCACACCATTCTCCATGAAATTCAGGGATATGCCTTAATATTTCTGTTAGTTTGCAAGGATAAGGATTTGGGTAGCCCTGGATACTATTGCAGTTAAATGGTTTATCAATGGCTGAGACAAAGTTTGGAGAGCCATATGGATTTTGGTAGAGGATTGATCTTTGTCTAGGGAATACAAGATAAGCATTTATTTGGTATGAGGTTTGTGGTAAATAAATGTTTTGTTGTGTATGATATGCATTATATTCACTACCAGGATCATGAGTCACTTGTGAGTTCAAAAAATCACCATACCCATTCTCGTTAGACGTTGGTATATATTGTAATGAATTTGAAGCCTGTTTGGCTTTTAATCGTTGTATGCCTTTTTTTCCCTCAATAACCCCAACAATTCCTCTTCTTCTGACATATTCATTTTGACTACAGATGGTGCTGTTTACAAGTTATATTTATATTCTTCATTGAATTCCTTTTCAGAGTCACCACCTCTTATCAAAAGAGGAATGATTTTTTCTTTTCCGAGTCCTTCTTGCCAGCAGAGTTACCAATTCGTGTCAGAATTCAAAAGTTTACTGACTCTGTAATGAGATGATTTTTAATCAGATTCTGGATTAGTCCCCAGCAGAGTCACCAATTTGTTAGGTCTCAAAAATGCAGGTTGCTAATCCTAAGAGGATGCCAGGCTCTATGCTTAGATTTGCAATGTTTTTGAACTAACGCGAAGGAATCAACCTTTAGGGTTTGATGACTCCCTACACTTTAGGTCTTGCTAAACCTAGGCGAGTGAACCTTGAAAATTAAAGCACATTGAGGGTAAGTATTTTGACTAAGTAAATGGATCTACCTATAGTGGAAAATGGTGTAGAATAGATGAGAGCTTGCTAATTAATCCTATATCTAATATCTGACAAATGATTGGTATAAATTGTATAAGCAATATCAAGGTAAATTTTACAACTGTGCTTAACTAATAAAGGGTTTTGAAAAATGAATTGAATAAGACCAGTGCCTTGTTGGGTAAATAGAGTCAAATGGAAGATAAAAACTAGTGGCTTATAGTGGGCAGTAACTCTAACTGTTTGGCACAATACTTTAGTTTATAACTTGTATAAACGTGCAGGGAAGTGACTGATAGACTCTTCTTAATAATCCTACTAATACAATCAGGTTTCTTTTTATTCACTAGAAGGAATTTTAATCCTTTCTTGAAGGAACCAATTGAATGAATTATGCAAGAACAACAGATAATATCAACTTGGAGATAGAATGCCAATCCTAATTATGTGGTTCTTCTTAGTGATCCAAACTAACACTTCCAGGTTACTATGATTGTTCAGAAGGATTTTAATTCCTCTAATGGAAACCAATTAATCCAATCACACAAATACAACAAATGTGCATTGACAAATTAAATATATACTTGATATATTAATTTGAATAACAAGGAAATACTGAACTGGAGACAACCATATAATTGAATAATTTTAACAAACAATTGATGCCAGAATAAAACCACAGAATCAGAGAACTTGAATTTACTTCTTCAATATAATGCTTGCAACATGGTCTTTTAAAACATTGTAAACTTCATATATTATATCCTATTGTTGATCAAGATGTCTTTCTAATCTACTGATGATGATGATGATGATGCTTCGGTTTGCATCTCCCATATATATCTTGCATCTCTAGGGTTGTAACCCTTCACATAATGGTTCTTCATTTTATTTTTAATTAATTGCCTTCGACAATAGTTTAATATTTAACCTTCCTTTTTGGTCTTCAAATGATAAAATATTCATCAATGCCTTAATCTTTATTCTATCTCGGTAATATTCTCCTGTGTATTTCTTTATTAGCCATGAGTAATAATAATTTGGTTAATGAAATGTTTTGTAGGATATTATCCAAGTTGGTTTGTCTAATAAAGTATTTCGTAATACTTTAATTTTTCCTTCTTGCAATTTCATGTATTCTAATGAACATGTCTTTTCCCCTCTTGGTGAAAAATACTTCACTGTAAAATATTCTCCAGGTAAAAGAATTACCCATTTAGTCAATTCTCTTCGTTTGTGTATATTTATATCCGTCGATGAAAAATATCTTGCTGCGAAATATTCCTTAGGCTCGGTTTGCAAATATTTGTTTGATGTCTTTACTCATATATATTTTCACTCTTTGTTTGATAAGAATTTCATTTAGGTGAAAATAATTTGACCTTTTTTTAACTTCTCAGGTGCAAATATTTTTACAATCCATCATACATATTTCCAAAAATACTCACCTTCTTAACCCTTAGAGAAAATATGTCACTTCTTGAAAATGTTCTCAAACCCTTCGATAAAAATGTAATTTTTACTTTTGTTCTATTATGGTCTCACTTTATTAAGTACTTGCACCACTTAATATTTATTTATTTATTTTTTCTTTGATAACCATTTCTTATCACGGGGCTCCAACATATTCTCTCTTCGAAAAGCTATCCATCAGAAAAACACATGAGCTCGGTGCAATTTGAGATCTTTTCTCCGATTGGTTTTGTCCCGTTGATGAGTTTTTCATTTTGTGTTTTCAACTCTCCTAGAAAAAGTATTCATCAGCATGACTCATAAAGGTCAGTATGATTTAAAAAATCTCATTACAATTGGTTTGCTCTCACCAATGAGTTTTTTATCGGTGCAACATCTGTTGGGTATTAGGGTTCCAGCTGACTCATCATTTTTCATTGAAAGAGCTACTCTGACTGTTTGCTCTCCCTCACTGAGCATATCATTGACATCCTTAGGCATCAGGTAGTCACATGGATCATCATCTGCATGCCTGACAATTAGAGCTTCAAGAGGCACTATCACTGTGTCTCTTATCTCTTGAAAGGAATTCTTAAGCAACATGTACAAAGCACCTGAAACTTTTCCTTCTATATGTGTAGATATTTCAATTTCCATGATTGTATTGCTAAGGTGGGGAGTTATTTTCCACCCTCCAGATAGTCTTATTCCAAAAAAATGAAATGTCTGTGGCATCTTTTCCAAACTTAAACCAGACATTTTCATTCAATGTAGAGTTGTGACCTTCAGTTGTATAAGCAACATCCGTCTTGTAGACGGCACCAGTTGGTTGTAATGAACTCGCTTCTAGACTTGATATCTATGCATAAACTTCCCAAACAAAGAGTAATCCGTCAAAAGGATTATAGAGTGTTATATTGTCATGCAATATAGATCCTGAGAACACACTCAACCTAGTAAAAGGCTAAATTCTGTAAGGAGATTCTACACCTTTGCCTTTGGCATTAATCACAAACCCACCTGAGCTAGTTTGCAAAATAAGATGACCTGTGGCCAGACCCAACATCCTTGGTAAGAAAACAAAAGCAATGGAAACCATATCACCAGGACCTACCACGGTCTCCATAAAACCATATGCATAGAAATGTACATTTGTGCTGAATAGTTTGAAGATGTACAAAATGGTGTCATTGCAAGTGTTTAACACTGTCATGTATGCTACCGAAGGGGAAAATAAAGGCTAGGGCCCCCATTCCATCCATGATGGTCTGATTGCCACATTAGGAGATGATGATTTTCTGGAGGGTCCAAACTGAGTCTTCTCTGGATACTCCATCTGAATAGACATCTTTTTATTTGACTCTTTTGATGGTGAAGGAAAACAAGAAACTGTGGTCCTGTCATTCATTAATTTAAAAGTTGTACTTTTTGTGGTGTGTTCCTGTCCCATAATCTCATTGGAAAGTTGGACTTTTCCCAACTCATTTTCATTATTCCTTCTCCATTGGAATCATACTGTGGCCTTCCTTCTAGACCAAGCATCTACATAACATTTAAGGGACTAAGCTCAGTCCACAATTCTTTCTCAAGATTGTAAATTTGAGTTCTTTTTATAATAACAGTATGTGCAGCATCTAATCTACTAGTATTTTCTTCCAAAATCATATTTTGGTTCCTTGAAAGCCTCCAACGATGGCCGCCTTGACCACCTCTGCCTATTTGTGGGTGTTGTTGCATAGCAATATCTTTTCCAAGATTGAGAGAAGAAACTTTAAAGTGAAATCACTTACTACATTTGTCAGGTCCCACACTATAATGCTCCCTTCTCATGTTTCAAGACAACCACTGAACTCAGAGATGATCTGGTAGTAGGAGAGCTTGTAGGGTGAGTGGCATTTGAACATGCAATTACAACAAAGCAGACCACTGACCTATAGTCAGTTGCCTATACCATGAAATCTGTCACTACTAAGTACCTCCAATCATCTTGAGTCTCCTTATTGATGATAGGCTTCAACTTTTATCCACCAACTCCATCTTGTCTTGATGCATGGCCCATGACAACGCTTGGTATTATTATTATAGGAATAGTATAATTTGTATAACTTTACTTTTCCCATTTCCCAGTTTCTCCTGAGGTTTATGAAATCTTGGTTGCATATGTGTACTCAACCATTGGAAGGGAAATTGTATAGTTTCTCTCTGATGAGGATCTCTCGAAACTCAATGTATATTTAGGGTTCAATTTATTAGATATTTCACTCTCCTAATAATCATCACTTTCATTTATCCATTTTCAACAACCAATTTGTTAAAACTTACTTGGCTCCATAGTGAATATGCTTCAACATATGAACCTCCAAAGTAAGTTATTGGGATATACTTTCAAATGTATTTCTGGGTGCTAGAATTGACTTTC
This sequence comes from Cunninghamia lanceolata, assembly GCA_027924645.1. Lineage (NCBI taxonomy): Eukaryota > Viridiplantae > Streptophyta > Pinopsida > Cupressales > Cupressaceae > Cunninghamia > Cunninghamia lanceolata. Next base: position 1,278,123 of record BSBN01000925.1, on the reverse strand, counting down.
ACACATGAGAACCTAAAATTTTTTGCAAAAAATTGTAGAAAATTTCAGGTCCCAACACATCCCAAGGAAGAGGACAACATTTGGTACTTATTTGATTGTTTGTATTATTTTAGTTTTATGCATTTCTATTTATTTTAAATGTATTAAATTAGATTTTAGTGCAAGAGCTATTTTATTTATGTATTTTTAATTCATGGAAACATGTTTTAATTTTATAGTTTTAATTTATGTGAGTGTGTTTAAATTTTGCATGTGTGATTTCATTGGATTAATTAAATTTTTTTTCTATTTTTTAGAAAGAACTGTTTGCCAAAAATCTTTAGGTTCCTAATGCATACAACCTTTGGACACCACCCCAGATTGATAAATTAGATGAAGAGGATTACAATGATCCTTGTCACCTTCCTAAAGTTGGTGTGTTTGCTTGGGTGACACATCAAAAAGGGTGTTAATAGGGGATAGGTTCAAGAAGTTTGGGTTTGAAGGCCCAAGCAGGTGCGTGATGTGTTTTCAGGAGGGAGAAAGAATATAACATATTTTTTTGTAGTGCCCCTTTGCCCAGGAGTGCTAGAGATGGTTGTTGACAAAGTTGGGTTGGATAGGGGCTCTGCCCAATGACATTTTGGCTTTATTCAAATCTTGGCCTACTCATCACCATCATTCAATATATGGATGTATTTGGTTAATCAGTCCATCTATCGTGCTATGGGAATTATGGAAAGAGAGTAACATGAGAACTTTTCAAGATAAAGGAATGGATTTGATTCCTTTTCAAATCAAAGTAGAAACCAGGATCACTGATGTAGTAAACAATAGAATTTTGGAGGGAGTGAGGAAGAGATTTACTATGGAAGATGATAAAATGAGGAATGCTTGGAATGGGCTAATCATTCCCCTTGCTAATGTGGTTGGGGGTGTGGATACCCTACAAAAGAGAAAGGAAATGAAATGGTCTTTGCCTTTGGAGGGTTGGGTGAAGATGAATTTTGATGGAGCATCTAAGGGGAATCCAGGTGCATCTGGCATAGGTTGCTTGGTGCAGAATCACAATGGCAAATTCTTAGGAAAGGCGGAAAAAATCTAACAGATGGATCAAACAATGAAGCTAAAATATAACTCTCATTCTGGGGCTCAATTTATGTAGTCTACTAAAGGTGAAAAGGGTTAAGATTGAGGGAGACTCCCCAATGGTGTTTAATGCTTTGAGAAAGGGAGGGATGACAAATTGGAAACTAAATGTTCTTTTAATGGAGGCCCTAAGTATTATGGATGGATTTGAAAGTGTGGTGATTAACCACGTGCTGAGGGAAGGCAATAAGGAGGTGGGTGAGTTAGCCAACTTGGCAATTAGCTCAAGGCAAGCTACACTTTGGGAGGTAATGAATAATGAATACACCAGCTCTCTCAACTGACAAACAGTCTTTTCCTAGTGAAGAGATGATGGAAGCGAATCATGCAGAGTTGGTTTTATGGAGGTTTGTTGGGCTTCGACACTGGTCATTTTCTTTTTTGGATTGTGTGGAGATTGATAGTTGTTTAATTCTTGGGATGGACACCCCAATTAGGCTCACATGTAAGAAAAGGAAGATGTCTTTCTTGGGTTGTATAACAAAAAAGAAGATGAGGTAGGTTTTTACGCCCAAGAGTGGTATTGTTCTTTTTGCAATAGAGTGAGTGCTGGGTGAGAGATTCATGGCGGAAGAGCATAGGTTTCAGGTCAATTATGACCTTGCCTCTATGTTTATTGTTGTTCTTTTGGATGCAAATAAAGAAAAGGTGGCCATTCAAAGACTTATGGAAGCCTTTGTTGAGAAGGACTTCTATGGTGGTTGGAAGGAAGTGGTGATTCTGGTGAGGTCTGGTGTAGGTATACTGTGGGTAGATGATTTTCATAAGATAAATGTAATGGGAGATGCAGTTTCTTGGTTGTCATTCATGGAGGAGGTTGGGGTTGAGAAGATTGCTGGAAGAAGGAAACGCACTGCAAGAGGGATCTCCTTCTTGAAGAAGCTTGATGGGCTCATAGTAGAGGATGACTAGATGTTGGAGGTGCTCAAATCATACTATGTTGTTGATGAAAATTCTTAGCCTATCTTGATAAATTGTAGTTTTTGTTATTTTGCAGTATGCAATTAGTCCAAATAGTTATGTTTTATAGTTTCTGGCATTGCTGGTTGGTAGGGTGGTAGTAATGAGTAGGGATTTTGTTTATCCCTTGCATTTTGTAGTATGGGGGTTCATATGTTTTGTTCAAAAGTACTTTGTTAAACTTTTGTTAAATATTTAAAAAATGGGAGAAGGCCCCAAGCCTACAATTTACCAAGAAAAAAAAACTATGCATTTCAAGTGAACATTCTGTAGCAATGAAGACACCTATTTATCTAATCATTAAACATCAATCCCATTCATTTACTATATAAAATGCTCAAACAAGACTAGAAACCACATAAGGATGTATAATAAAGCCACTCAAAGATGCAATATGACATGAAACTACTTGAGTGTATGCATGCATTGGGTTTTATCCATCATGCCAACTCTTTCCTAGCGGCTAGAACATTTCTACCTCAACCATGTTCTCATCTTCGACATTTTTTTGGCACTCAGTCGCACTTAGATTTTTCATCAATAGGTTAGTTCTCATAATCATAGCTAAAGAAAGAACAAGATATACATCCATAATCATACCAATAATAATTGATTATTAAATCAACTTTTGAATTTATGCATTTATAACATTAACAACAATCACTTTTATGCACGTGGAGTCACTCAATGGTAAAATAATCATAATTAAATGTATAATAATCTAAAGTATAAATAAAGTCCCAAAACAAGATGTGACATCCCCTATCAACCATTTACCACCTCTTATTGACCCCATCCTAAGTCCATCATCCTATCCTCTTAGGTCCAACACCTTTATCCTGTTGAAATGCACCGGACAACTAAGAGGGGGGGGGGTGAATCAATTATCCCTAAAACTTTGAACACTTATGACCATCAACACATCAAACACTTATTTACTGTTATTTAGATTTAACCATGAAAGAATGAAATAAGAAGCTCAACACAATAACACATAAGACACCAAATTTTTATATGGAAAACCCTATAAGGGAAAAATCATGGTGGGTGTTAGCCCACAAAGATATATATGTTATAGTAATATTGAAAAATAGAGGCTCACTGCCCAAAATGCTCACCGTAAAAGTTGAGGCTCACTACCAAGAAAGGCTCACTGCTAAAGGATGGTGAACTGATTTGGTAGCATCTACTCCATGCCTGAGTTCAATTCCATTGAAGCACAGTATCATTCCTCTGTTCTGCTCTTCTTACACCTTTGCACTTATCTTCCCATCTTCACTCAAGGAAATATTTTTCACAACTACATTACATGTTTTTATACAATTCATCAACCTTGGAATGTACATCAAGGTCGGCATTACATTCATCAACCATTGGAACAATCTCCAAGGTTGGCATTACAAACATACATAGAAATAGGTCTAGACCTCAACAAGACTAGATAAGGAAAAGATGTATGCAGATCATGTTAAGCCTTAGCTAGGACTCAAATACAATCTTCCACGCCACGCCACACTTCCACAATCTTCAATGCATCTCCACAAGAAGTGAAAACAACCAAGTCAGCCAAGACTAGTGTTAACACTAGGTCTTCAAAGAACAGACTTCATCCATAATCCAAATTTCTCTTTGCAAACCAATCCAAAGGTAGGAACACAATCAGGAGTCATCTACAAGCACATAATAATCACTAGAAACAACCACACAATCTCTAACCATTCTACCAAGAAGATTCTTCAAACCAGAGCACATAAACAACACTGTCAGCTACTGTCATAGAAAAAAGATAGCTTGAAGACCACAAAATCATGAACCATTAGATTTGAAGGTACTTATTAACACTAAAAACTTAATTCCAGAACTGCAGACCAAAATACTTCAATGCCGAGCAAAATACTTTATCCCTGTCACCAATGAATGCATAGAAAAACAATTTTTACTTTGGTGAACAAAACTCTCTCAAATCTTCATACTGGAGGCTTAAACTTGAGATATAGCATCTTGAGACATGCCTCTAAATAGAATCCAATCTACAGGCAAAGATATTCATTCTATAGGAAATGCAGAGCAATCTACTGGATAGTTCTTCAGTAAACAGAGATACTCTACAATACATTGTTTCCACTGGAGGAAGAAATTTTCTCAAAATCACTTGGAAACTCAATATCAAGATCACTTACTCATTATCTCTAACACTTGAAAACATCAAAATCAAGAGCACAGTTGACACCAATGACAACACAAATATGTTGACATCAATGACAACATCGGTTAGGCATATACTTGCACCAATCTGCCCCTTTGTCATTGATGGCAACATATGATGTGAAAAACTGTAAAGACCATCAAGACAAGATTCTGCTACTTTCTCTTTACACATCTACACTCTTTCTTCTCTAAGTTTTTCACATGATTTCTCTCCCCCTTTGACATCAATGGCAAAGGGCACATACTTGCACTCTGATGCTCTGATCAGACTAAAATTTTTTGTTATCAATACTTACTGCTTATTATCAGGAACTATGTAGCTACTCCCCTTGAGAGGTATCTCTTAAAACATCAATCCAGATCAGTGAATGAGGTTCTAAGCTTCATTGGATTGATGCATTCCCATGCATCTTAGTTTAGAGTAGGAGGGGTAATAACCCCTAACTTTTCCCTGAGATACTCAAATGTATCCTTAGACATAGGCTTAGTAAAATGTCTGTAACCTGGTCCTTTGTAGACACATATTCCATCTTGACTTCATTCTCTATCACTTTCTCTCTCAAAAAGTGATACCTTATAGATATATGCTTTGTTCTTGAGTGCATCACCAGGTTCTTTGAAATATTTATAACACTTGTATTATCACAAAAGATTACAATTGGATTTTCATAAACAACTCTTATGTCCTTCAAAGTCTGCTTCATCCATAACACTTGAGTGCAACAACATGCTGCTACAATATACTCTGCTTCTGTAGTGGATAAGGAAATTGAATCTTGTTTTTTTCTCAACCATGAAACTAATCTATTACCCAAGAAGAAAACACCTCCACTTGTACTTTTCTTGTCATCAACATCTCCGGCCTAATTTGCATCTGTATATGCACTAAGAGTGAAATCATTATCTTTTGGATACCATAAGCCATGGTCTAATGTACCTTTCAAATACATCAAGATTCTCTTAACTTCCATCACATGAGACTCTTTAGGATCCTCTTGAAATCTTGCTACAAGACAAACTACATGCATTATATTAGGTTTGGATTGAGTTAGATAAAGTAATCATCCAATCATGGGTCTGTATCTTCTCTGATTAGTCTTAGGTGATTCATTATTTTTGTTTAACTTGCAACCAGTCACCATAGGAGTACATACTAGTTTAGATTCCATTCCAAACTTCATCAACAACTCCTTCACATACTTAGATTGAGATATGAAGATTCCTTTATTTGATTGAGTAAGTTGCAGACCTAAAAAGAAATTCATCTCACCAAACACAGACATCTCAAATTATTTTTGCATTTCACCAGCAAATTTCATGCACATACCTTTATTGCCTCCAAAGATAATGCCATCAACAAAGACTTCAACAATCAAAATTTGATCACCATTAATATTGAAATAAATATTACTGTTGACAGTACCTTTATTAAATCCTAATTGTAATAAGTACTTATCCAACCTTACATACCAAGCTCTAGGAGCTTGCTTAAGTCCATACAAAGCTTTCTTCAACCTGCATATCATATCACCTTGGTGTGATAACTAAAATCCTTCTAGTTTCTCAATGTAAACTTCCTCTTCCAACTCATCATTCAGAAATGTAGACTTCACATCCATCTGATACACTTTGAAATCTTTGTGAGCTGCAAATGCTAGAAATATTCTGATTGCTTCAATTTGAGCCACTGGAGCAAAAGTCTATTCAAAATTTATTCCTTCAATTTGGGAATATCCTTTGCACACAAGCCTTGCTTTGTTCCTTACAACTTCTCCATTTTCATTCAGCTTGTTCCTGAAAACCCATTTGGTTCCAATAACATTTTTATCAGTAGGTCTAGGAACTAATTCCCAAGTTTCATTCTTTTCTATCTGCATCAGTTCTTCCTTCATGGCCTTTACCCAACTTTCATCATTGTAGGCTTCATTCACAATTTTTGGTTCAACTTTAGAAAGCAAATAGTAATTCACTTGTTCTTTTGCAGCTCTTTTCCTTGTCAGTACTCCTTTTCTTTTGTCCCCAATAATTTGATCTTCTAAATGATTGATCCTTACATACCTGGGAGTCTTAATTGCAATTTATGCAGCCATCTCTTCTTCATCTTGACTGTCTTCATGTTCCTCTTTCTTCTCATTTACTGTGACAATAGGTTCATCTAATTCGTAGCCATTCAGATTTGATGTTCTTCCTTTGTCTTCATCCACCTTCACATTTGCACTCTCAACAATCTTTTTCAGCCTTTTGTTGTAGCACTACTAGGCCTTACTCTTGGTAGAGTATCCAAGGAAGATTCCTTCATCACACCTTGCATCAAACTTCCCTAGATCTTCTTCTCTTTTGATATAACATTTTCTTCCAAAAACTTTGAAATATTTTACTATTAGGTATTCTTCCATACCACAATTCATAAGGAGATTTAGTACCATTACCTTTCACTTGAACTCTATTTTGAATGTAGACAACAGTATGTATAACTTCTTTCCAGAAAACTTTTGATAGATCTGCTTCCTTCATCATTGTCCTAGCCGCCTCTTGAACTATCCTATTCTTTCTTTCCACAACTCCATTCTGCTGAGGAGTTCTATTGGTTATGATGTTAGGCATAAACAAACATAGATAAAGAAATGCAAATCAAACCTTTATCATCTTGAAAGACACGATGAATTCAAATAATTCATGATCCCAAGTCTCCGTGGATTAGTTCATAATCTACTGATATTGCTCATTGGTCTAATGTGCCTTTTATTTTCCATTCAAGGGGCCTTACATTTCTAATTCCAAGAACTAATGTCTAGACATCTAGATTTTCACCTACTTTTTGTAAATCTTTCAACAAACAAGGTTAATCTTACTATATTTAAGAAGATGATGAAGATATTTTCTAAGTTTGATCAATTCTTCTACTCGACAACTGACACAAGCCAAAGTTTACCTATGCACTATAATTTTATCTAATGATGTGCCTATAGGTAGATATTTACATGATTATTGTCATTATTTGTGATTACTTGCATGGTATTTATTATTTCAACACACTGTTAGGCTCAAATATGCTAAGAATATTTAATTACCTACGGGATATCAACATATTTTACTATATTTGTTTGAGATTTTCTATATAGTAAATATTCATGAAATCAAACAAATTGGAATGAATGCTTGCTAAATCTTGTTAAAATGAGTGAATCTTTAGCTATTGATCCATATACATTCTTGATACTGTCATGAAGAGAAGGAAATCAAACCATATGTTCACCGGGATGGTCCACAACTAGATATGTTTGATGCTAACTTTGATGGAAAAGGAATGAAATCAACATACACAACATGAAATGCACTCCAAGGGACGCAACAAATCAAAGTACAAGTTAGGAATCCATTCACAGATTACTCAAAGTTTATGATTGTATGTAATCTAGAGCTTCTTCTTCATTAATTATATGAAAGAGATGTACATTTACAATTAGCCTTGAGAATTAGTCCTAATGCTTCAACAATCTAATCTCAATTAAGTTTCGAATGATTACAAAATGTACTCTATCTCCCTTTTATAGAACAAGAGGAGGAGACAGTTACAAAATGACCCTAGGATCATGATTTAACTATTAGGATCAACAGTCCATATTACTCCTTGACCAAGTCAATGGGTAGACACGTGGCATAGGTTGCCATCTGGCAACCATCTGGTAGCATATCATGCACATGATCATGTCTTATTGCATCATGCTTATTCTTCATTTTCCTCATAAGTGGATAAATCCTCTTCATCTGTAGGCACACTTATCACTCCCCTGATGGGCTCATATGCTTGTACTATCCTTTCAATTTCCCCTCCATCTTGGACTCTAGCTTTGGTGACCACATGTTCTTATGACTTTAATTGTGCTTGCAATATAGACCATTTGTTCTTTCTTCTATTCAACATTTCATTATATTTTTTCACCTTTGCCTTCATCCTCATGGCCTTGTTGATCGTATCTTCTGATAAATGATTGAGCGGGTCATCTGTAGTATGCTTGAAATTGTCTCGGAAGGCTTTAACTGCAAATTTTGCTTCTTGATTTTCAATCTTCCCTTCCACCTTTTCTTTAAGAGCCTCCAAGATTTCTACTTCATCAGATAAAATTTTGTGCAATCTAACAATGACATCTTTGCATTTTGCATTTCACTTCCTAAGGATATCACTCTCCAATTTGGTATCTTCATACTATATGCGCAACAACTTTGATGTCTGGTTATTTAGTATCTTGTTGTAAACTGGGACATTGGTATCTATGCGCTTCATTTCTAATAGGGCAGCCAAATGTTTTTCAATCTTGATTGATCTCTGTCTAACTTCCTTTTGTAATTTATCTACCTTGCTCTTCAATGTGCTGAGCAGGTTCCAATTATTAAGAGAGGTCTTTATCACACTCTCTGCCTCTGTGATGAATTGAATGAACCAATTGTCCATCATATGTGCTTTGTGTTTCATGATGTTCAATCTTGTTATTTCATTTTGTGATATGATAGTTAGTGGGGTGGATGTACTGACTGGCATACTATTGGGGTCTATTAGCTCCTTTATGAATGTATGCAATTGATCAATGTGTTCTTTATGCACCTTATTTTTATCCTTCTCTTTCTCTACTCTATTAAATAAAGAATCAATTATATCTTTGGCCTCTTGGCCTTCTTGTTGCTCTGAAACAAAGCCTAAATCAACAGTGGTTATTTGGAATTCACTAGCACTTATCTCACCTTTGGCTTTGTCTACCACAGGTATAGCTACTTCAGCTATCCTCCTACCTATTGTCGGATCTCTCTATATTGCCGATGTGGCCGTAGCCCTTCTCCTTGGTTTGGCTATATTGGCTGAAAATAATGAAGCAATATCAAAATCTAATGCAACACTAGGTGGATGTGCATGTACCTCTTGTTACAACCAGTATGGCACCTCATCTATAGACCCTTTCTGGCCAGTATGTTCAATGTGAACATCTAGTGACTCTACATTTTGTTCCACCCTTGGTGGTAATTGCTCCTTTTCTTGTTCATCAGGTACTTTCTCATCATTTTCATCCTTATGTGTAGGGACATCTTGTGTTACCTTTTCATTCTTATCCTACCCATCTTGTTATGCTAGTGGATCTACATGAGGGTTGGGATTTCTCTTATCTAGCATATCTTGATGATCTTTCTGATTGTCTTCGTTCACATCTTCTTTCTTTTCTTGATCATCACCTACCTGAGGGCCCTGTTCCCCATCTTTTGGCATACCTGCCTCTTTAGAATCTTGGGGTTTATCTATCTCCATTTTATCTTGCTCTCTCTTAAGTACTTGTTGATTATCCTGACCGTCATTCTAATTAGGTACTTCTTCATCCTCCATGTGTACATTGACTTCTAGTTTCTTCTACTCCGGAGGCAGGTCCTCACCTTTACTTTGGTCATCCTTGCCCTGATATGCCAAGTCTATGGCTGCTCGGCTGGTAACCTAATCTACTAATCCTACCAAATCAATTTGTTGTGCTTTGATTTTAGGATTATCTTCTATTATCTCTTCTTCTTTGACCTCCTTTTATACTGTGGGGGTGCCACGAGGGGTCATCTTTGTGTTCTTTACTAGTGTCTCTATAGAACTGGCAAACACTTCATTTACCACATCATCATCTGATAACTCCACTATGTTATCCAATGGAAAAGACTGATCACTTCCTTTATTATGCATCTCCTTGTACTCTTCTGCGAGTTCAATCTTGAAATGCACTATGGCAGGAATAGGTACTTCATGCTGTAGAGTTCTGTTGATACCTTCACCACCCTTTCCTTTTAGTATGATGTAGGATCCTTTTCTACTGTCCCCCTCATTGCAGGTGCCTACTTCTTTTCAGGTGTCTCCTGGTTTTTCTTTTACTTTCTACTTATCAAGAGATCATCATCATATGTGCTTTCCTCCTCACCCTCATGAGTAGGAGCAGGTTTTTTAATTGGCTTTTGCTATTCTGTAGGTGCATGTGATGTGGTGGTAGCAGAAGTTGAGGCTAGATCCTCCTTAGGTTGAGGATGATGAATGACTCTTACACCTACAACTTGGTTTCCCTTCTTGGATTTTTTTTCTTCCTCTTTCCTTTAAATGCCTTCTTTTCTTTAAGGAAATCATCATATTCTTCATCTGTCAATTCTTGTCTCTTCTTCTTCTTATCAATAGTGAGAGCTACCCCCTTTTTCTTCAATTTTGTAACTTCTGCATCCACCCAGTCTTTGGTTAATAGCATAACCTTTTGTGTTATTTATTCTAATGATGTCTCTTCTGGCTAATTCTAGTTAGGGGATGATATTGTTTCATTCTATATTTTCTTGCTCTCATATTCCTGAGACATGATGTTCCCATCATCTTCATGTAATTGCATTGGTATTGGTATGTAGTCTAATCTACGGATCTGTTTTAGAGTAAGCCTTTGATAAATCCTCCTTCTCACTTCCATATCATCATCACAATCAACCCAATAGTCTTCAAGATGCATCTGATGCATTGGTTTCTTGTATAGTGCTTGCATCCTACCATACGGGTCATATTGCCTGGATAGTGAAAAAGGTTACAAAGACATCAACTACAATCCCCCTATTGCCTCCTTGGCACTTTCCTTCTCAGGGCACATATACCACCCAATCATGATTGGGAACAAGACATTATGTATATTGCCCCTCTCAACATAGGCCTCAAATGAAGGCAATATCTGCCTGGCCATCTCCATCCATATGACCTTATCAGTTGGGTATCTTGGCAACATGAGAGGATGCCCGGTGAAACCTTCTATTCTTATATATGTGAATGTGGGAGATGTTGCAAGTATGGGCCTAACTAGTGTTGTCATTGATGTCAACATACTCCTATTGCATTGATGATAATGATTGGATGAGCTATGTGTTAAGGATATTGAGAAAATTAGTCCTAATCAGAAACATAGAAGAACAGTGAAGACAGTGAGCTAAAGATCCTAGCTAAGATGAAGATCAGAGGATGCACATCAAAGGGTTTGTAGATATGTGTCTTAAGATAATACAGTAAAGATTGCAAAGGTCTACATGAAGATCTAAAGAAGTTATGGCCACTTCAGTAAAACTAGTTCTGACAGGTGTTCAGAGGTGACAGAGTGATACAGATAGGTCCGGTGAGATCCAAAAATGCAATATCCTATCCTGTAGATTTGGTGGAGTGTTTAGAAAGTCCATGTGAAGTGACAACTCAATTGGTTCATGATCTGGAGGTCCGTAAGCATCTATTCCAATATGACAGTGATGATAGACTATGTTCTTGAGGTTTTAGATGAAGGAGAGAATGATTTCAGTAAGCAGATGTAGTGTGGATGTTCTTGGTGATTCAAGCAAGCTTATGGAGGTCTTTGGATCATGTCCAGTTCATGTTGGTGGTCCGCATTGGAGTTTGAGCTTGTAATTGAAGAATAACTTCCAGATGATGGTGTTCTTCCTAACTCTGGCTGATCGGATGAGTTACACATGCTGCGGATGATCTTGAAGATGTTATGTGAGGATTGGCATGTTCCTAAATGAAGATTGAAGTCTCAGATCTGTGTGTCCGATAGTGTGTTGATCCGTGTGAAGTCTTTTTGTAATTAGTCATGTAGTATTTATGTATTTTCTCTTTAATGTATGCTGACTTGGATGATTATCCCTAAGTTGATGTCTTGTATAAATAAGGAGTTGCAAAGTCATTTCAAAGGTGTCTTGTGTGAGATGCGAGTGTGGTAGCAAGGAGGAGAGAAAAAGGCAGAGCAAAAGTATTGGGCTTAAATGGAACTGACTCAAGCATGGTGAAGATGCTATTCTTCAGTTCAAGTATGTAATACTTATTATTCTATAGACAGTGTGTCTCCTGTAGGCAGTGAGCCTCTTGTGAGCAGTGAGCCCTAATTGGCATGTGCCATTTGGTTCTTTCTATTCTTCTAACAGAGAATACAATCTTGGGTTAGTCACCCTGTGGTTTTTCCCTTAACCGGGTTTTCCACATCAAAATCTTGGTGTCTCATGTGTTAATGTGTTTCTTCTCTTGTTTTAATGCATTGTATTTCCATGATTGATTTATTATTATGCTACTTTATTACAAAGTGGATTTAAGTGTTTAATTGGAAGAAAGTTTTGGACAACTGATTCACCCCCCCTCTCAGTTGTCTATCCTGAATCTAACAATTGGTATCAGAGCTAAGTTCCTCTTAGAGAGCTTAATCGCTTGAGGAGATCTAGGATGTCGTCATACAAGAAGGATAGTCCGAGGTTTGATGGAACCAATTACACTCTTTGGAAAAGTTGCATGGAATGTCACTTGCAATGTATGGGAATGTAGTATTGGACCATGGCTTCAAAGAAGTATACTCCTCCACATAATGGACCAAGAACCGTTGATGAAATCATAGATGTTGAAAACAATCTATGGGCTAAAGAAGCTCTTCTAAGTGTCTTATCTGATTCAGAACTGACAAATGTTGTTGATCTAAAAACTGCATATGAGATTTGGAAAAAATTGGAAATTCTGCATGAAGGAGACAAGTATGTGAAATGTGCCAAGCTATAGAGTCTAAAAGGAAAATTCAAAAACCTAAAGATGAGAGAAGATGAAAATATCACTACATTTATGCCTAGAGTAAATGACCTTGTTTGTGGCATTAGATGTGCTTGTGGAGTCTTGGATGAAGATGAGATTGTTGGCAAAGTTCTCAAATCTCTTCCTGATTCTTACAAATACAAGGTTGCTGCCATTGAAGAATTCAGAGCCCATTTAGGTGTCACAAGAGATCAATTGGTTGGTAAATTGGCTGCATTTGAATTGACCAAGTTTGGAGATGCCCCCCAAGACTGAATCTGCATTCAAATCTAGTGCATCTGTAAAAGGAAAACAAAGGTTTGATCCGGGAGAGAACTCTTCAAGGAAACTATTATGGTATGAAAAAGAAAGAAAAGACCTGGAAGAAGAGGAAGCAGAAACTGCTCAACTTGAAGCCCTTATTGCAAAAAGACTGCCAAGAGGATCCGATAAGTATGAAGGGAAATTGCCTTTTAAGTGTTTTAATTGCAATAAGATTGGTCATTTTTCCTCAAGGTGTCCGGAAAGATTTTCAAGGCCAAATCCTAACAGATCAACGTTCCAAAAGAATTGTTACTATATTCATGAAGAGGATGATAATGAAGGAGTAATTGATGATGAATCAGAGATAGGAAACAAATCTGGAAGTGATTGGGTGTTTATTGCCATCAAGGAAGAAGATCTAATGCCCTCTGAATTTGTTAATCATAAAGTTGTAGAAAGAGCTCTGGCTACCCTAGTAGAAGAAAAGGATGATTGGGTCATTGACAGTGGATGCTCCCACCATATGACAAGTGACAAAAATAAGTTCATAGACTTGAAAAGGTATGAAGGAGGAGTGGTAAAATTTGGTGATAATTCTGCTGGCAGAATCAGAGGTAGAGGAACTATTTCTTTTGATGGAAGGAACAAAATCGGTAATGTACTATATGTTGAAGGATTGAAGCACAATATTCTCAATGTTGGACAATTGGTGGACAAAGGCTATGATCTCTGATTCAAAAATAGAAAATGCAAGATCTTTGAAAGTTCCAGAATAGAGATTGCATCCGGTACTCAAACTAAAGGTAATATCTTCCACTTGGTTGGTACTGATAAAAGTTGCTTATTTGTTCAAGTTGATCAGAGTTGGTTGTGGCATAGGAGAATGTGTCATGTGAATTTTGATAGTATCATCAAGATAAGCAACACTCAGGTTGTAAGAGATCTTCCAAGACTTGTGAAACCTACTAATAGCTTGTGCAAAGAATGTTATTTGGGTAAGTTGAGCAGAGTCACATTCAAAAGTAAGGAATGGTCTTCTACTAGATTACTGGACTTAGTTCATATTGATTTATGTGGTCTGGCAAGAATCATAAGTGTGCAAGGTGATATATACTTCATGCTATTAATTGATGACTACTCCCGGATGATGTGGGTAACTTTTCTGAAAGAGAAATCAGAAGCTCTTGAGAAATTCAAAATATTCAAGGCTATGGTAGAGAATGAAACTGGATAAAAATTGAAATGTCTGAGGTCTGATAGAGGTGGAGAATTCACATCTAGTGAGTTCATAGAATTCTATGAGAAACATGGAAGAAAAAGATAGTTGTCTGCTCCTAGGACTCCACAGTAGAATGGAGTAGTGGAGAGAAAGAACTAGACCATCTTGGAAGCATCTAGAACCATGATGATGGAAGCAAATGTTCCTTAGATCTATTGGAGAGAAGCTATAAGCACTGCAGTCTATACTCTCAATCGAGTACAAATTAGAAGCAATACCAGTAAGACTCCTTATGAACTCTGGTTTGGCATCACTCCTGCTATGAAGTATTTCAAAGTCTTTGGTAAGAAATGTTACATTAAAAGAGATGAAGATCTAGACAAATTTGATGCTAGAAGTGATCAAGGAATATTCTTGGGTTATTCTACTCAAAGCAAAGAATATCAGTGTTATAACAAGAGACTGAGAAAGATTAAAGAAAGTACAAATGTGAAGGTTGATGAAGGAATTGAAAAACCCTTGAGGTTTTATGAATATGATGAAGATGATTAGAATGACGTTCTAATTCAAGAAGTCCAAGCCCCTTCTAAAATTTAGATTCAGACTGATCCAGTAAATCAGGTAGAAGAGATGAGTTTGACTGAGCCTGTTCAAGAATCAAAAGTGCAAGAAACTTCCAAAGTTTCTAGGTATGTAAGACTGAACCACTCTGAAGATTAGATCATAGGTGATAAAAGCAAAGGTGTACAAACAAGAAGAAGGATTGCTCAAGATTTAGAAGAGTATTGTCTGATTTCAAAGATTCAACCTAAGACAGTGAATGAAGCTTGCAATGATGAAAACTAGACTAAAGCAATGGAGGAAGAGCTGATGCAAATTAAGAAAAATCACACTTGGGATCTTGTTCCTAGACCTAAAAACAAGAATGTGATTGGAACTAAATGGGTCTTCTAGAACAAACTGAATGAAGTTGGTGAAGTAATCAGAAATAAAATCAGATTGGTCTGCAAGGCTTACTCCCAAATAGAAGGAGTTGATTTTGAAGAAACTTTTGCTCTGGTGGCAAGAATTGAAGCAGTCATATTATTTCTTGCTTTTGCTACCTTCAAGGATTTCAAAGTATATCAGATGGATGTCAAGTCTACCTTCCTGAATGGTGACTTGGAAAAAGAAGTATACATTGAGCAACCAGATGGATTTTAATTGTTTGATCATGGTGATATGATCTGCAAGTTGAAGAAAGCACTGTATGGACTCAAGCAATCCCCAAGAGCCTGGTATGAAAGATTGGATAAGCATCTTTTGAAGATTGGTTTCAATAAAGGTACTGTTGACAGTAATTTGTACTTCAAAATTGATCATTGAAATATCTTGATTGTTGAAGTATTTGTTGATGATATCATTTTTGGAGGAAGAGATAGTATCTGCAAAACTTTTGCAAATCAAATGAAAAGTGAATTTGAGATGTCCATGCTTGGGGAAATGAATTTCTTCTTGGGTCTGCAAATCATTCAAACTAAGAAAGGAATCTTCATTTCTCAGACCAAATATGTAAAAGAATTGTTGAAGAAATTTGGGATGGAAGAATCAAAACCAATGAGTACTCCCATCTCAACTGGATGTAAATTGAGCAAAGATGATGACTCTCCTAAGGTTGATCAGAAAGAGTATAGGTCAATGATTGGAGGATTGTTGTATCTCACTCAAACTAGACCTGATATTATGAATGTTGTTGGTCTTGTTGCTAGATTCCAAGTTGATCCTAGAGAATCTCATGTCATGGCAATCAAGAGGATTTTTAGGTATCTAAAAGGGATAGTTGAGTATGGTTTGTGGTATCCTAGAGATCATAATTTCTCTCTTCATGCATATACAGATGCAAATTGGGCAGGAGATGTGGATGATCGGAAGAGTACCAGTGGTGGAGCATTCTTTTTGGGGAAGTGATTAGTTTCTTGGCTGAGCAAGAAACAAGAGGTAATATCTCTGTCCACTGCAGAAGCAGAATATATTGCAGCAGTAGGTAGTTGCACTCAAGTTTTGTGGATGAAGCAAATGCTAAGAGACATAAGAGTGGAGTATGAGGAGCCTATCACAATCTTCTGTGATAATTCAAGTGCAATAAATATATCTAAGAATCTGGTGTTGCATTCAAAGACTAAACATATATCCATCAAATTTCACTTTTTGAGAGAGCAAGTGAACAAGAATGAAGTCAAATTGGAGTTTGTGCCTTCCAAGGATCAGATTGCAGATATCTTTACTAAACCTCTACCTAAGGACTCTTTTGAGTATCTCAGGGAGAAGTTAGGGGTTATTACCCCTCCGGTGATGAACTAAGGTGCACTAATGTGCATCAGTTCAGTGGATATTACAGTCATATCTTGTGGTCCAGATTGATGATGGGGAGCTGCTACTCAGGGGGAGCAACTGGTATGATTCTGAAGTGGTGGAGTTGCAAGTATGTGCCCTTTTCCATTGATGTCAAAGGGGGAGAGAAGACATGTGAAAAACAAGTGGTTTCTGACCAAAGGGGGAGTAGGAAAGGAAGATAAGTCATGTGAAGGGCTGTTGCTGATAGGGGGAGTTGTGACAGTGAGGAGAAGTTCTTGTCTTGATGGTTAAAATAGTTTTTCACATCATATGTTGCCATCAATGACAAAGGGGGAGATTGTTGCAAGTATGGGCCTAACTGGTGTTGTCATTGATGTCAACATACTCCTGTTGCATTGATGATAAGGATTGGATGAGCTGAGTGCTGAGGATATTGAGAAAATTAGTCCTAATCAGGACCAGAGAAGAATAGTGAAGACAGTGAGCTAAAGATCCTAGCTAAGATGAAGATCAGAGGGTGTACATCAAAGGGTTTGTAGATATGTGTCTTAAGATAATCTAGTAAAGATTTTAGAGGTCCGCATGAAGATTTGAAGAAGTTATGGCCACTTAAGTAAAACCAGTTCTGGTAGGTGTTCAGAGGTGACAGAGTGATACAGATAGGTCCGGTGAGATCCAGAAATGCAATATCCTATTCTGTGGATTTAGTGGAGTGTTTAGGAAGTCCATGTGAAGTGACAACTCAATTGATTCATGATCTGGACGTCCGCAAGCATCTATTCCAATATGATAGTGATGACAGACTGTGTTCTTGAGGATCTGGATGAAGGAGAGAATGATTTCAGTAAGCAGATGCAGTGTGGATGTTCTTGGTGATTCAGGCAAGCTTGTGGAGGTCTTTGGATCATGTCCAGTTTGTGTTGGTGGTCTGCATTGGAGTTTGAGCTTGCAATTGAAGAATAACTTCCAGATGATGGTGTTCTTCCTAACTCTAGCCGACCAGATGAGTTCACATCATGCTGATGATCTTGAAGATGTTATGTGAGGATTGGCGTGTTCCTAAATGAAGATTGAAGTCTCAGATCTATGTGGCTGACAGTGTGTTAATCCGCGTGAAGTCTTTTTTTAATTAGTCATGTTGTATTTATGTATTTGCTTTGTAATGTTTGCCGACTTAGATGATCATTCCTAAGTCGATGTCTTGTATAAATAAGGAATTGTAAAGTCATTCCAAAGTGTATCTTGTGGAGATGAGAGTGTGGTAGCGAGGAGGAGAGTGAAAGGTAGAGTAGAAGTTTTTGGGCTTAAATGGAACTGACTCAAGCATGGTGAAGATGCTATTCTTCAATTCAAGTATGTAATATTTATTATTTTGTAGATAGTGTGTCTCCTGTAGACAGTGAGCCTCTTGTGAGCAGTGTGCTCAGGTAGTGAGCCCTAATTGGCATATTCCATTTGGTTCTTTCTATTCTTCTAACAGAGAATACAATCTTGGGTTAGTCCCCCCATGGTTTTTCCCTTAACTGGGTTTTCCACGTCAAAATCTTGGTGTCTCATGTGTTAATTTTTTTTCCTCTTGATTTAATGCATTGTATTTCCATGATTGATTTATTATTATGCTGTTGAATTACAAAGTGGAGTTAAGTGTTTAATTGGAAGAAAGTTTTGGACAACTGATTCACCCCCCTCTTAGTTGTCTATCCTAAATCTAACAGGAAATTGGATGAACCAAGCCCCATGCTTGTATATTATGGCTTGAGCTTCCATGCTTAGCCTCTTTGCTCTATCTTCTTCCATAGTCCTTACTACATTTATGGAAAATAAATCATTTACTCTCCAGTAGTGTTGGAGAGACTCTATCTGTTTCAACTATGGATAGTGATCCCATATGGTCACATCTCCAGGGTTACTTCCAACCCTACCTACTATTTGCAATCCACTAAATGTCCCCCTGAACACATATGCATAAACAAAATACAAGGTCATATGGAACATATTGGTCTTTCCTCCTAGATTCATCATTCACTCATCCAGACTATCACTTATGATCTTTGCCCACTGGGGTTTTTCATTAGTATCCGCTACCATTCTTATGAGACCATACATCTAGTTTTTAAAATATCCAGCATTTGGTTTTCCTGTCATGAGGCTAAGCATCACCATCATGTATTGATATTCAGGGGCAAAATCAAACTTATATAAATGCACAGGTAGCTTTATAGAAGCCTTATATGTGCTATCTTTAGCTCTCCATGAGTACATCATTTTTCTACAATCCTTTAGGTTTTAATTGTATTTCTTTTCTAACTTTTCCAAGTTTATTCCACACACTTGAGGTCCTCTGGGTAAATTGAAAGCTGCAGTAATGCCCTCAACTGAGAAGTCTGCATATACCTGGCCGTGTTTTTCTACCTTTCTATTGTTGGTATTGTAATTATGAGCACACTCCACTACTAGCTCGGTGGCCTCTACTACATAAGCAAACCCTCCTGCATGCCACATGCCTGAGTTATAAATGTTAATGAGCAGGGGCTGTCCACTCCCCTTTTTTGACAATGTCATCCATGCATCCAGATCAATGTTCCCTGGATGAGTGTCATTTATCTGGCCATATTTGAATGATATTCCTTCGGGTTGTATACCCATAGGCTTTAGGAATTTTGTGTCTGACCTGTTCTTGCAGACCGCCATTGAATCTTGTGATAAAATACATGTATTTCTTACCCTAACATACATGTGATCATGCAAATTAACAATTATATGAATATCATGATGTTTTGATTCTTATTCAACACATTTCATACATTGTCATATTGATTTACTCTAGTAAAACAATTTTTACCTGTTCATTTTATCCATGAACGACAAAGAGGGTTTTGTCATTACATACTTGATATTTGCTACCTTTTACTATTCAGTTGATATTTGGCTACACACGTTCACCTTGTAGTTACCCTCCTCCATTTTCCATTTGAATCCGTACCCCATTCTGTTACTTTCACAGATTGTTGTAATGTCGCCTTAATCACACAGTAACTCTGTAACTTTTGCTTGAATACATGATAAATTCAAAATGAACTCAAATCCTTATTTTCTAATAAAAAAAATTCATGAATTAGGGTGTGATTATGCCAATTTGTTGATATCCATTAATCGACACCTAAGCATCAGAGATGTTAACATGTGGCACACGATTATTTGAAATTTTAGAGGTTCACCAACCGTTAGAATAACATTTAATACCAGCAAGCACATTCGTAAATATCAGGGATATTAGGAATATGACCCATGGAAGATGATGACATCATCATGATGCTAACTGACTATTGACCAATGACCAAAGTTGGGTCATTTTACCTTTGTTTAATGATCATGATAACATAAGGTGTTGATATGATTGATTCAATATGCCACGTGGCTGCAACCTATTAGCTCGTAATGATCTGCATGTTATTCATCTTAAAAGTGGATATGACGGATATTAAAAAAATATCAAGGTTCTTAAGTATGCAAAACATCCCCCACATTTGAAGATTAGGATGACATCAACATCCTTCATTAATATTTCAAACTAGAGCATAAGTGATGTCATTATCACATTAGCAAAGATTAGGGATCTTAGATAATGTGCGTGACATTAAGGTTTTCCTTTACTTTGCATTGGATCAGGATATTAACAAATATCCAGGATATTTAAGAAATAGATGACCCCTCTTGATGTCGGGAATATGATGGCGTCATCGTCATATCGGGTCTTCTTTGTATCAGGTTAAGATGACATCATCGTCATATTAACAAAGATCAGGAATATTAACTAACATGATGGATATTAAGGACTATACCGATATGAAGTATTTACACTATATCTGAGGTGAGCCTGCACATTAGTGAATATCAGGGATATCAAGAAATATCACCCTCTTGGAACGTGCGCGGGCTCCTGACGAGTAGATTCCTCCTGCATTTAAATTTGACACCTACATATTAACGAATATGCAGATATCAGGCTTTCTTGTGTTAAAACATATATCCAGGATATTTGTAAATGTGATGATCCTCCCTGAGTTATTGGTTTGACCAAACTTTGACCGAACATAACTTTCTATCCTTAAGGAATTTTAAGGTGATTCAAAAGGCAAAGCTACTTAGAATTTTGCACTCTTTCACTTGGTGTGGTTCATGATAGAAGAATCTAACTTTGACACTTAACTTACCTCTGATGAGGCCTATGCATACACAGGGTGATATCCTATCACTACATATGGTACTTAACTTTTACCATACTGCCCAAAGCAAGAAAAAATAGGGAAAAAGCCAACAAATTTAGGTCCCTATTTTGCTAAGTCAAAATGGGGCGTGTTGTGCAACCACACAACAAGTACTAGGTGTAGACAACTGTCTCTTTATCCCTTACTCTTCACAAAAAATACTGAATTCATTTGATGTGAACTCACCTCCTCTATCAGACCTCAAGCATTTGATTTTTAGTTCTATTTCATTCTCAACCATTGCTTTGAAAGATTTGAACTTCTCTAGGGCTTCTGATTTGTCTCTTAGAAAAGTAACCCAAGTCATTCTAGAATAATCATCAATAAGCAACATGAAGTACATGTCACCTTGTAGACTTCTCACCCTTGTAGGACCACAGAGATCTGTATGCACTAGATCCAACAAGTTGAAAGAAAATTTCCCTTTGCTTTTGAAACTAGTTCTTGTCTGCTTCCCTAACTGACATTCCTTACATATGGTATTGGTGGGTTTCACAAGCTTTGGTAAACCTATCATAGCCTGAATTGAACTTATCTTCACCAAATTATCAAAGTTTATATGACACATCCTTATATGCCACAACCAACTCTCATTTGCCTGGGCCAATAAATAGTAATCATTAGTTCCTCTTAACTGGTAAATGTTACCTCTGGTCTTCTTACTAGTAGCAATCATTGTTCTAGAGCTTTCCATGATCTTGCACCCATTATCTTTGAATCACAGATCATATCCTTTGTCACACATTTGACCAACACTTAAAAGATTATGCTTTAAACCCTTCACATATAAGACATTATCAGTGTTGTACTTTCCATCAAAAGAAATAGATCATTTCCCACAAATATTACCAACTGCATTATCTCCAAACCTAACCAGTCCTCCATCATACTTTTCCAAACTCACAAACTTACTTTTGTCACCAATCATGTGATGTGAACATCCACTATCAATAATCCATTCACCCGTATCTTTCTCCACGTGAACAACCAAAGCACTTTCCTCCACTGGTTTTTCCTCCTTTAACAACTAGTAGGATTAGTAGTCTTAGGTTCTTCATTAATAGAAATAAAAAATCACTCATTTACACTAGTATTAGCATCATCAGATTCATCATATGTTACACCTTCATCATTAATGTCTCTAACATAGTAGCATTTCTTTGGAATTCTAGGTTTACTCTCAAATCTTTTTCTATTCCTTTCAATTCTTCCAGGACATCTAGAAGCATAGTGACCAGCGTTACCACATGAAAAACATTTGAAATGTAATTTGCCTTTATACTTACTGGAGCCTCTTTGTAGTTTGTCAACAAAGTTGGCTTCAATTTTATCAAGCTCATCATCAAATTCCACTCTGTACTTCTCAGCTCTAGAAGTCTTCTTTGAAGTGCTGGCTTTGAAAGCAGTTTCAACCTTTGGCAAAGCATCGTCAAATTCTCTCATTTCAAAGGCTGTAAGCTTTCCAAGTAACTAGTCCTTAGAGACATCCTTCACAGTCATTACTTCTTCAATTGCAACTACCTTGTGATTATAGGACTTAGGTAATGACCTAAGAATTTTCATTACAACTTCCTTCTCATCAATAGTTCCTCCCATTCCTTTTATTCCATTGACAATTTCATCAACTCTTTGATGTAGGCTGTTATGTTCTCATCTTCACTCATCTTCAAATTCTCATGTTTTGCTTTCAAACCCTACAATTTGGTGTTTTTTATAGACGTATCTCCTTCATACAATTTTTTTCAGATTCTCCCAAACTTCACAAGCAGTTTCCAAATACATGACCTTTACCAATTCTATGTTAGACATGGCACTTAGCAAAGCATCTCTGGCTTTTATGTTCAACTCATATTATTTGATTTCATCTTCAGTTGTCAAATCATTCAGAGGCATGGTATACTTTGTCTCTGTCACTTTCCATACTCTATATCCAAAGCAAAGGAGATGACTTTTCATTTGCACCTTCTAGAGAGCATAATTTGTTCCATCGAACTACGAAGCTTCCTTCTTGTAAGACATCTTGGATCTACTTCAAGTTGTTAGGCTTACTCCTGAGGAACCTTGCTCTAATACCAATTGTTAAAATGTACCAGACAATTGAGAGGGGGGGTGAATCAATTGTCCCTAAAACTTTGAACACTTACGAACATCAACACATCAAACAATTATTTATTGTTATTTAGATTTAACCATGAAAGAATGAAATAAGAAGCTCAACACAATAACACATACGACACTAGATTTTTATGTGGAAAACCCTATAAGGGAAAAACTACGGTGGGTGTTAGCACACAAAGATATATATGTTATAACAATACCAAAAAATAGAGGCTCACTGCCTAAAATGCTCACTACAAAAGTTGAGGCTCACTGCCCAAAATGCTCACTGTAAAAGTTGAGGCTCACTGCCAAGAACAACTCACTGCCAAGGATGGCTCACTGCCAAGGATGGATCACTACCAAGGGTTGGCTCACTGCCAAAGGATGGTGAACTGATTTGGTAGCATCTACTCCATGCCCGAGTTTAGTTCCATTGAAGCACAATATAACTCCTCTGCTTTGCTCTTCTTACACCTTTGCACTTATCTTCCTATCTTCTCTCAAGGACATCTTTTTCGCAACTACATTACATGTTTTTATACAATTCACCAACCTTGGAATGTACATCAAGGTCGGCATTACATTCATCAACCATTGGAACAATCTCCAAGGTCGGCATTACAAACATACATAGAAATAGGTCTGGACCTAAACAAGACTAGCTAAGGAAAAGATGTATACAGATCATGTTATGCCTCAGCTAGGACTCAAATGTAATCTTCCATGCCACGACATGCTTCCACAATCTTCAATGCATCTCCGCAAGAAGTGAAAGAAACTAAGTCAGCCAAGACTAGTGTTAACACTAGGTGTTCAAAGAGCAGACTTCATCCACGATCTAAATTTCTCTTTGTGGACCAATCTAAAGGTAGGAACACAATCAAGAGACATCCACAAGCACATAGTAATCACCAGAAACAACCGCATAATCTCTAACCATTTTTCCAAGAAGATTCTTCAAACCAGAGCACATAAACAACACTATCAGCTATTGTCATAGAAAAATAATAACTTGCGAACCACCAAATCATGAACCATTGGATTTGAAGGTACTTATCAACACTAAAAATTTAATTCTAGAACCGCAGACCAAAATACTTCAATGCAGAGAAAAATATTTTCTCCCTGTCACCATTGAATGCACAAAAAAATAGTTTTTACTCTGGTGAACAAAACTCTCTCAAATCTTCATACCGGAGGCTCAAACTTGAGATATAGCATCTTTAGACATGCCTCTAAATAGCTTCCAATCTGTAGGTAAAGATATTCATTCTACAGGTAATGCGGAGCAATCTACTGGACTGTCCTTTAGTAAACAGAGATACTCTACAACACACTGCTTCCACTGGAGGAACAAATTTTCTCAAAAGCATTCAGAAACTTAGTATCGGGATCACTTACTCATTATCTCCAACACTAGAAAACATCAAAATAAAGAGCACCGTTGACACCAATGACAACACAGATATGTTGACATCAATGACAACATCGGTTAGGCACATACTTGCAACATATCTATGGTGGTTCTCTCGTAGGAGAGGAAACAATTCTATCCATCACCCATCCTCCCTCATCTAATAATGGAATCACATCATGTTTCCAAAACAACAAACATCCCATTGCCCATCGCATGCTCCAAAAAATGAACTATCAAGGTAAAGTCTTAAGCCTTCACAAACAAGGAATATTGGAGCCCGTCCATGTCAAAATCCATCCACGATTGCATGGCCTTGGTTACATATCCCAAGGAAAATAATCCAAACATGTTGGTACCAACTTCACACCTCCAAAGGAAAATTCTTCCGATCCCAACATAGGTGCATCTCATCCCACCTCCAAACCATTTTCTAATATCCCTCCTCCCTCATCATACAAATCCAAAAAGCATACCACTATCCCTCCTCCATCTTATTCCATCCATAAATCCATAAATCCTCCCATCCACCCAACTCTTAATATCCCATCCTTAAACCCCTCATTCCTTCATCCTTTGATCCCCTAATCCTCCTATCCTCAACACCCCTGTCCATAAATCCCATATCCCTAAATACCCCAATTCCCTATTCCCAAAATCCCTAATCATAACCAACAAGTGCATACATCATTTAACAATGAAGCTATCACAAAAACCATGGGATTCAAAAATAATACTTTGGGTGCCTCCACATATAAATTAAAAAATCCACAAAATCCTAACAGTTATCATGTCATAGGGTATTGATATACCAAATCAAAGAAAAATCCATCTAAATGGATACACAAGCCCACACCTCCAAAAGCAAAACAAAAATTATGTGACTCCCCAAGAAAAAAGAAATAAATCCAAGTGAAGCATCCAAATCCCAAAATCCCTATCCCCCATCCCACACCCCATCAAAATGTTCTAAAAATCCTAAGTCCATTTAGGTCCCCAAATCCCCAAATTGACAATCCCACAACACCACATCCTAATCCCATAATCACCAATACACTATCCCCCAAATACCAAATCCCCCTTACTCCCTACCCCCCATAAAAATGTAAGCTTCAAAATCCACCATAGTGTGTGCACACATTGGTCCTAATTCCCCTTGACCCCACATCATTCCTCTATGCATCTATCCTACCATCCTATCCCCAACATCCACTATATCTCCCCCATCATATCCCTATTATCTATGCTCTTGCATAATCCATCCATCCTTCACCCACCTTCCATCTATCCTTCATCCATCTACACCATCCACTCCATCTCCATCTCATGCACTCAGCTACCAATATCCATGCACATAATGACACTTGACATGGTCTTGTGCTACATCCATGCACCATGGGACACTATCACCTCCTTGGAAATAGATGCTTGAATCCAATCCCTTTCTCTATCCATTCATTCCATCCCATCCAAATATTAAAACTTCTAAAAAATTAAAAAAAAAGAAAAATTAAAAAAAGAAAGTAAAGAGAAAAAAATCATCCAATAGTGAAAACCACTTCTTGTGGCACCCTAGGAAAGTACTATGATGAAAACCCCTTGTGGGCATCATGCGTAATCCTCCCATCCATTTGCACCCTATACTTGTGGGCAAGTCTCACCTAGCCTATCACCCCCATACATTGTCTATACATACATATCCTATCATCTTCCCTATCCATAGTCCATTCTTGCTTTTGATCCTGATAATAACAGGGGGAAATATCTAAAACATGCTTTGGAGACCTCTTGTAATACATCCTTTCTAAGCATATCCTACAATGTCCATCCGTCCCCCAGCATCCCAATGCCTCAATGACACATCTAGACTAGGGAATCCTCCTCCTATGTGGTGTAGTCCTTGGAGATCACATCCAAACACCTCCATCCATCTATTCTCAATCCTCTATCTATCATATATCCTAAACCATCTATCATCCATCACCTAATCCCCTTATGCCCTCATCCAAATCATCCCACAATCCCTTGTCATTAGACTCAGATTTCCATTGTCATTGGTATCTAGCTAAAGTCTACCCTAATCCAAACCAATGCAACCCCTAGTAATCCAAATCTCCCAACTAATCCAAATCTCCCAAACATCCAAACATTGAAAAAACATCCTAATAAATGCACATTGCTCACTAAACAATCTATGAAAAATCATCCAATCACATCCATGGTCTTATTCCTGTCCTTGTTGCAAGCCTTTGATCCAACACATCCATCATCATCATCATCGATATATATCATTCCCAATCCTTGTGTTGTTCTTATTTTCAACAACACAATCTAACATCATCAACCCATCAATCTTTAGCTTTTCAGCTTGACCAGGGGCACATCGTGTTTGTCTTTGTATTGTTTTGTGCATGCATGCTTGCTTGTGTGTGTGCACTATCTTTTTATCTTGCATTTTCATTGGCCCCTATAACTACCTAGCACAGTATCATGGTATTCCATATCATAGTTCTATACGGCATAGGGTTGCTTGTGATCTTATCAAGTTGTCTCATCATAGTACCCATTAAGGTTGTCTAATACCTTGTGATGTGTTGGGGCATCCATTTACACATGGGACACATTGTCACCTTGGTTCCTCATACCCGGCTAAATAACGTCTCATGCCATATCAAATAAGATTGCTCCCATCTAGTGCAACATAATTCATAATCCATCCATCTCCTCCCCCCAATCCTTTTATCCACTTTCATTACCCCATCCTTCCCCATCCCTATTCCAATCATTTATTCCCCATCACTTCTTTCCTCCAAATCCCCTTCATCTAACCTCTTCTATCCCTCAAATCTATTTTCTTTAAATTCTACTCTCATCATTCTAATCTAGCTATCTTCATCATTTTGAGACAACACCCATATTCGTGCACTATTCATCCATACCATCCCCTAACATTAATTGAATAAATTTAATCATTTATTCAATTAATCAATCCTTTTCTATAGTACAACATTAGACAAATATTTATTTATCTAATATCCCTATCCTCATCTAAACATTAAAAAAAACATTTCTATTTATTTAATTCCCTATTTTGTGCACTTTTGATTAAGTTGACTAATCCACTTAACTGGCTTAATCACATGCTTGCACATTCCTAACCATGCTTAAACCCATTCAAACCCCTCACATCCTCCAACATGTACAAAGGAATGGACTTTTTTACATGACCACATGGGTCTCTTACAAAGGGATGGGCAAGTACCTTGCAATCCCTCTAAAAATGTTCTTTTATCCCTTTTCAATCTTCTCCATCCACTTTATCCAAGACCATGCTCCACCCTTGATCTTTCCTCAATCCAAGGACTCTTCTTATCATCCAATCAAATCATGCCACTTGGTGGCCCCTCATCAATCCAATCCTCTCAACCAACCTCAACCATTAATTTTCCAAATCAATCCTAGCCCTTCATCCACCATCCCAAAAATATATAAATCCAACCTCTTGCAAGCCATTTGTAAGTATCCATGTTATGCAAGGTTATACTATCAATTTGAGGAGAAATTGATATATCCAACATCAAGAGCACATCCAAAGATCAAGGTTTACATGGTAGTTACATAGTTAGCTTCCTTGTATGCATTTCATTCCTTTAGCTCTATCATGAGGTTGCATTAGTCAATGAGTAGAATATGCTAATATTGGTTTAGTTTGTTCTACTTTAAGCTCATTTTCTATATGTATACACTACCTATAGTAGTTTTCCATTCAAATGCATCTTTCTTCATGCAATGTACTAGTGCACACAAATATTTCTAAAGTTTCTAATGAACTTCTAATAAAATCTTTCCAACCCATAGAAACTTCTAACATATGCAATGTTTTGTGGTGCTGGTCACTTAAAAATTTCTCTTATTTTATTTTCATTCATTCTCATCCATCTTAACATATCATAAATCCCAAATATACCAATTCATTTTACATGAAACTACATTACTTTTTGTTTATGCACAAGGTTTCCTTCTATAACTATGCTAAAACCTATTGTAGGTACTCAAGATGTTCCTCCATAGTCTTGTTAAACACCAAAATATCATCCAAATAAAGAAACACAAACTTACCTAAGAAATGTTTTAGAAATTCATTCATTAGCCTCATAAAGGTTCTTGGTGTATTGGTCAATATAAAGGGCATGACCAACCACTCATACTACCCATCCTTTGTTCTAAAGGCTATCTTCCACTCATCTCCCTCACAAATTCTCATATGATGATAACCACTCTTGATATCAATCTTGAAAAAGTAGTGCATGCTTCACTCAACTAATCCATGTTAGATCATACATGTGTGGCAATGGAAAACTATACTTGATA
This sequence comes from Cunninghamia lanceolata, assembly GCA_027924645.1. Lineage (NCBI taxonomy): Eukaryota > Viridiplantae > Streptophyta > Pinopsida > Cupressales > Cupressaceae > Cunninghamia > Cunninghamia lanceolata. Next base: position 1,249,276 of record BSBN01000925.1, on the reverse strand, counting down.
CTAATCTTATTGGTGCACATGATTTTGTACACATCCTCTAGTCTCCCCCCTTTTCGATGCAAGCACCAAAAGTATAACACAAGGGATCATAGTTTCCTAAATCAAATCTCTCTTCATCAGTTCCTCCATTTGTCTAAATTATTCACTCATTTTAGGCCTCATCCTATGTGGTGCCTTATTGTAAAGTACACTTCCCAAAAACTATATCATAGAAATAAATAAATAACCTCATTCTCATTAATAGAAAATAGATAAGATACATCTTCTATATACGTAAAAATATCAACTTACATCTTACAAATACATGTGCCAAGTCTAGGTGTTAGCACAAGGAATATAATATACAATGGTACATCTTTGGCTCTCATCCTCAATAGTAACTCCTTACAATAATAATGTAAATATCCAAGAATTATACAAGTATGATAAATGAATAAAGTCACTGTCACTGGCTGCCACTAACCCTCATGGTCTTTCATAAGCCGAGAGACAAGAAAATGGTTCAGATGCTTTTTTGCCCAACCACGAAGCATTACACTTCCCTGGAATCCTTCCTAACATGAAGTATACTCGACCTTGCATGAAGTGCCTAGCAACCTGGAAATAATAGGCAGGAGGGAAAACCAAGTGCAACTTGATGTCTACATGCATTTCTATCTAGAATGTGCATTATCTCACAAACAGGATGTGGCAGAGAAACATATCAATATAATTTGCTAGACAATTTTTATCTATTTCAATGAACACACAGCTTTGGCCAAAGCATTCATGCATATCAGTCAAATCTTGAAAGGAGGATCAACCTTCTCTATTAGTCCACATTCGGCACCCTATCCCAAAAGGTAAGCCCAACACACTCATAGAAAAAAAAAACTAATTATTTTGCAAAAAGCATTCAAGTAACACATGTATTTGCCTAACAACGGTTACTAATTACTTTTCTTGCAATTACAAGATCTATGATGATTTATGCATATTATACTTCTAACATAACTTCATGCGATATTTATTTCAATGCAAATACTACCTAAACTCATGTTTTCCTAACCATATTCATGCTTACAAGTAAAATCTAATTTCATGATCAGTATTCAAACATCATATAAGTATCTATGTATACTACCAAATAAAGTGCATTTACAACAAATATATACCAAAAACTGAATGTTCATGAATGTAAAAGATCATGAGTTCATTTCATTCGAATTCTTGTTGTTTTACAACAAGGATAAAGAGATAATACATAGATCTACATAACGCAATAAATATTTTCATAATAGCTATCTTTAATATAATCTTAGAAATACAATATAATCACATATAAACATCATGCTAAAAGTAGCAGTAGAGATAGACAGTCACTAATTAATACATATTTCAGAATTGACAAATTAGGTAAGGCTGATTTTTTTATATAATTTAAACAACTTAGTTGCGCACCTTCCATAAAAATGTCAGAGAACCCTAGTTCATAAACTATAGTTATTGATGCCGCAAAATACTATTTTTTTCTCATGACAAATTTGCTAGTTTACATAAATACTCCACTTTTTTAATAATTAAAAACAAAATATAAAAGATGAAACTATAATAATTGAATATAGGATTGTGTGAAGAAATTGTGATTTATATGCTTCTTGTGCAAAAAGAAATATTTAGACAAATTATAGTTTCATTGATTTTGAAGATTAGAAAAGAATTTTTGTTGAATTAAATTTGTTGGGAATTCTTGAAAGTTAGTAGGGAGATTTGATAGGTTATTTGATCTGAATATGATTTTTAGAATATTCAAATATTAATTTTTTGTATAGGAAACAAAAACATAATAGAAAACTTGGGAAGCGACTGAAAAGAAAAATAGTAACCTATCTTAGTTTAGGCATATCTCTTAAACCATGATCTGGGTATTTCTAATTTCTAGATACATGGTTTTGAGAATATGTTGTGTTTACCATGTGATTGCATCTACATTGTGATGCTTGACTCATGCTTGTATATGTCTATGATGGACTATGATTTATGCCTTGTTTGGCATGCTTTAGAGGTGTGATTATTTCCCTTATGCTCAAATGTTGTGATGACATTTTTTTATGCTTTGGCAAGTGTGCCATATGTTACTAAATGCGATTGGATGGTAGTTGTACCAAGTGTTGTTTATATGCATTGTATTGGCAGTTAATCTATGTGTGTTGTGTGCATTGTTTGGCATGCTTTATAGGTACCAGATCTAGGAGTGGTGCTGGTGGAGCCCACTCAAATTCTTGATAGATGCAACGTTTAGTGCGTAATAGAGATATTTTTCAGTATAAGGTCAAGTGGGACCAATATTCTGTGAATAGTGCCACATGGGAGAATGCAGAGGATATAGACCATTCTTTTCCTCATTTGAGGACTTAGTTTGATGTACTTTTATTGCATTAGTGTGACACTCTTATTTGGTTTAGTGTGTGTTTAATAAGACATCAGGACGATGTCTCTTCATAGTGGGGAAGGATGTCACATCTCAAATTTTTGCTTGTATTTATAATTCAGTATATTTGATGAGACTACTGGACATTTCATTATGATTATTTTAATATTGGATAATGACATGTGCATAAAGGTAAATTGTCATTATTTTTATAAGTGCATAAATATGAAAGTCGATAAAATGATGGATTAATATGTTTATGATTATGGATTTATGATTTCTCGAGCTTCAACTATGATTTTATGGACTAACCTATTGACGAGAATTTGAGTATATTTCAAGGGATTAATTGGTTGGGAAGTTAGCTGCATTTGAATTGGCTGAGTTTGGAGATGCTCCTCCTAAGACTGAATCTACATTCAAAGCTAGTGCCTCTATAAAAGGTAAACAAAGGTATGATCCAGGAGAGAGTTCCTCAAAGAAATTATCATGGTATGAAAAAGAAAGAAAAGATCTAGAAGAAGATGAGGCAGAAGCTGCTCAACTTGAAGCCCTTATTGCAAAAGGACTGCCAAGAGGATCTAGTAAGTATGAAGGAAAATTGCCTTTCAAATGTTTCAATTGCAACAAGATTGGTCATTTTGCCTCAAGATGTCTAGAAAGATTTTTGAGGCCTAACCCTAATAGATCAAGATTTCAAAAGAAGTGTTACTATGTTCAAGAAGATGATGATGAAGGAGTAACAGATGATGAATCTATTGCAAGTATGAGGTGAACCAGTGTTGTCATTGATGTCAACATACTCATATTGCATTGACAAGAAGGATTGGATGAGCTGTGTGCTGAGGATATTGAGAAAATTAGTCTTAATCAGGAACAGTGATGAGAAGAAGGCAAAAGTACTCAATAGGGTGAGATTCAGAGGATGCGGATTAAAGGGTTTGTAGATATGAGTCTTGAGATGATCCAGTTAAAATTTCAGAGGTCCACATGAAGATGTGAAGAAGTTGTGTTTGATCAAGTAGAACCGGTTCCGGGAGATGCTCCGGAGTGACAGAGTGTTACAAAAAGGTCTGGTGAGATCCGGAAGTGCATTGTCCTATTCTGCGAATTGGACAGAGTGTTTGGGAGGTCCTTGTAATGTGTCATCTTGATTGGTATGTGGTTTGGAGGTCCAGAAGCACCTCTGGCAATATGACAGTGGCGATAGACTGTGTTCTTGAAGTTCCAGATGAGGAAGAGAAGAGATTCCAGTGAGTAGAGGAAGTGCGGATGTACCTAGTCATTCAGGTAGGCTTGTGAAGGTTCTTGGATCATGTTGAGGTTGTGTTGTTGATCCGCATTGGTGATAGAGCCCAAAATTGAAGATATTCTTCCGGATGAAGTTCTTGTTTAGACTAGCCGACCGGATGAGTTGTTCATCTTGCAAATGTTCTTGTGGTGGCCGACCGGATGTGTTATTCATCCTACGAATGTTCTTATGGTTGATTGCCAACTTAGATGATTGTTCCTAAGCCGATGTCTTGTATAAATAAAGGTTTGTGAGTTCATTTCAAAGTGGGTGTTGTGGTGCAGATGAGTGTGGTATAGCGGAAGAGCGAAAGGCAGAGCAGAAGTGTTTCAGGCTTAAATGGAACTGATCTAGACATGGTGAAGATGTCATTCTCCAGTTCAAGGTTGTGATCCTTATGATCTTGTAGACAGTGTGTCTCTTTGTAGGCAATGTGCCTCCTTGTGAGCAGTGTGCTTGGGCAGTGAGCCCTAATTGGCATGTGCCATTCGTTTTATCTTATTCTTCTAACAGAGAATAATCCTTGGGTTAATCACCCCATGGTTTTTCCCTTAACCAGGTTTTCCACATCAAAAATCTTGGTGTCTAATGTGTTGATGTTTATCTGCTCCGGTGTTTATGCTTTCTGCTTTCATGAATGGTTAATTGATATGCTGTTAACTAATAAAGAAGAATCAAGTGTTTCAAGTAGAAGCAAGTTTTTGTACAACTGATTCACCCCCCCTCTCAGTTGTGTGCCCTAGATCTAACAATTGGTATCAGAGCTAAGTTCCTTTGAAAGGAGCTTAACCACTTGAGGAGATCCAGGATGTCGTCATACAAGAAGGATAGTCTGAAGTTCGATGGAACCAACTTCACTCTCTGGAAAGGTCGCATGAAATGTCACTTGGAGTGTATGGGAAAAGCATACTTGGCCATGGTCTCAAAACCATATGTACCTCCACAGGGTGGTCCGACAACTCTGAATGAAATCACAGATGCTGAAAATAATTTGTGGACTAAGGAAGCTCTTCTAAGCGCATTGAATGACTTAGATCTTTCAAATGTTATTGACCTACCAACTGCATATGAGATCTGGACTAAACTGGAACTTTTGTATGAAGGAGATGAGATTGTCAAGAGTGCAAGGTTGCAAATTCTGAAAGGGAAATTTGAAAGATTGAAGATGAAAGATGATGAAAATATCACTACCTTTATGCCAAGAGTGAATGAGCTAGTGTGTGGAATCAGGAATGTTGGTGGAGTTCTGGATGAAAATGAAATTGTTTGCAAAATTCTCAGATCCCTTCCTGCTGCCTACAAAATCAAGGTTGCTGCCATTGATGAATTCAAAGCCCATACAACTGTCACAAGAGAGCAATTGGTTGGCAAACTGGCTGCATTTGAAATGACTGAGTTTGGAGATGATCCCCCCAAGATTGAATCTGCATTCAAAGCCAGTGCCTATGTGAAAGGCAAACAAAGATTTGATCTGGGAGAAAACTCTTCAAGGAAGCTGTCATGGTATGATCAAGCAAGGAAAGACATGGAAGAGGAAGAAGCAGAAACAGATCAACTTGAAGCCCTCATTGCAAAGAGACTGCCAAGAGGATCCGGTAAGTATGAAGGAAAACTACCCTTCAAGTGCTTCAACTGCAATAAGATTGGTCATTTTGCTTCAAGATGTCTGGAAAGATCTGCAAGGTCAAATACTAACAGACAAAGGTTTCAAAAGAACTGCTATTATGTTCATGAAGAAGATGATAATGAAGGAGTAACAGATGATGAATCAGAAATAGGAAGCAAATCCGAAAATGAATGGGTGTTTATTGCCATCAAGGAAGAAGATTCAATATCCTCTGAATCTGTCAATCATAAGGTTGTAGAAAGAGCTTTGGCTGCCCAAATTGAAGAAAAGGATGATTGGGTTATTGATAGTGGGTGCTCTCACCATATGACTGGTGACAAGAACAAGTTCTTAGATTTGGAAAAGTATGAAGGAGGAATGGTAAAGTTTGGTGACAATTCTGCTGGCAGAATCAGAGGTAGGGAAACTATTTCTTTTGATGGAAAGAGCAAAACCGGTAATGTACTATATGTTGAAGGATTGAAGCACAATCTTCTTGTTGTTGGTCAGTTAGTGGACAAAGGCTATGATCTCCGGTTCAAGAATGGAAGATGCAGAATCTTTACAAGCTCCAGAACTGAAATTGCATCCGGTACTCAAACAAAAGGTAATATCTTCCATCTAGTTGGTTCTAATAAAAGTTGTCTATTTGTTCAAGTTGATCAGAGTTGGTTATGGCATAGAAGGATGTGCCATGTGAATTTTGATAACATCATCAAGATAAGCAATACTTAGGCTGTAAGAGATCTTCCTAAATTGATGAAACCTACAAATAGTTTATGCAAAGAATGTCAGCTAGGTAAACAGAGCAGAGTCTCTTTCAAAAGCAAGGATCAGTCCACTACCGGATTGTTGGAATTAGTACATACTGATCTCTGTGGTCCGACAAGAATCAAGAGTATGCAAGGTGATAGATATTTCATGTTGCTAATTGATGACCATTCCTGGATGATGTGGGTTACCTTCCTAAAAGAGAAATCAGAAGCCCTTGAGAAGTTCAAAATCTTCAAAGCTATGGTAGAGAATCAAACCGGATTGAAACTGAAGTGTCTAAGGTCTGATAGAGGTGGTGAATTCACATTTGGTGAATTCATAGACTTTTGTGAGAAGCATGGCATAAAGAGACAGTTGTCTACTCCTAGGACTCCACAGTAGAATGGAGTAGTTGAGAGAAAGAACCGGACCATCTAGGAAGCTTCTAGGACAATGATGATGGAAGCAAATGTTCCTCAGATGTTTTGGAGAGAAGCTGTCAGCACTGCAGTCTACACTCTTAACTGAGTTCAAATCAGAAGCAACACCGGTAATATTGCTTATGAACTTTGGTTTGGTGTAACTCCTACTGTGAGATACTTCAAAGTATTTGGTAGCAAATGTTATATCAAAAGAGATGAAGATTTAGGAAAGTTTGATGCTAGAAGTGATGAAGGAATTTTCTTGGGTTACTTCACTCAAAGCAAAGCATACCGGTGTTACAATAAGAGATTGAGAAAGATGATAGAAAGTACAAATGTGAAGGTTGATGAAAGAATGGAGAAGCCCTCAAGATTCTATGAATGTGATGAAGATGATCAGAATGATCCTTTGGTGCAAGGAGCTCCATCCTCCTCTAAAATTTAGATCCAGACTGATCTGGTTAATCAGGAAGAAAAAGTTTATCTAAATGAGCCTGATCAAGAATTAGTAGTGCAAGAAACTCCCAAAGTTCCAAGGTATGTAACTCTAAATCACTCTGAAGATCAGATCATAGGTGCCAAAAGTAAAGGGGTACAAACAAGGAGAAGAATTGCTCAAGATTCAAATGAATACTGTCTGATTTCAAAGATTGAACCTAAGACAGTTAATGAAGCTTGCAATGATGAAAACTGGACCAAAGCAATGGAGGAAGAATTGATGCAAATTGAGAAAAATCATACTTGGGATCTTGTTCCCAGACCTAGAGACAAGAATGTGATTGGAACCAAATGGGTCTTCCAGAACAAACTGAATGAAGTTGGTGAAGTAATCAGAAACAAAGCTAGATTGGTCTGCAAAGGCTACTCTCAAATAGAAGGAATTGATTTTGAAGAGACCTTTGCTCCAGTGGCAAGAATTGAAGTAGTCAGATTATTTCTTGCATTTGCTGCCTTCAAAGACTTCAAGGTATATCAGATGGATGTCAAGTCTGCCTTCCTAAATGGTGATCTGGAAGAAGAAGTTTACATTGAACAACTGGATGGATTTCAATTGTCTGATAATGATGATATGGTCTGCAAGTTGAAGAAAGCATTGTATGGATTGAAGCAAGCCCCAAGAGCATGGTATGAAAGGTTGTATAAGCATCTTGTGCAGATTGGATTCAACAAAGGTACTGCTGATAGTAACTTATATTTCAAAATAGATCATGAAAACATTTTGATTGTTGAAGTGTTTGTGGATGATATCATTTTTGGAGGAAGAGATAGTATGTGCAAAACTTTTGCAAATCAGATGAAAAGTGAGTTCGAAATGTCTATGCTTGGTGAAATGAATTTCTTCTTGGGTCTACAAATTACTCAAACAAAGAAAGGGATCTTCATTTCTCAGACCAAATATGTGAAAGAATTGTTGAGGAAATTCGGTATGGATGATTCAAAGCCAATGAACACTCCTATGGCAACCGGATGTAAGTTGAGCAAAGATGATGACTCTCTGAAGGTAGATCAGACAAAGTATAGATCAATGATTGGTGGATTGTTGTATCTCACTCAGACTAGACCAGATATAATGCAGGCTGTTGGTCTTGTGGCAAGATTTCAGGCTGATCCTAGAGAATCTCATGTTATGGCAATCAAGAGAATTTTTAGATATCTAAAAGGGACAGTGGAGTATGGTTTGTGGTATCCTAGAGATCATGATTTCTCTCTTCATGCTTACACAGATGCAGATTGGGTAGGAGATATGGATGACCGGAAGAGCACCAGTGGTGGAGCATTCTTTTTGGGAAAGAGATTGGTTTCTTGGCTAAGCAAGAAACAAGATGCAATATCTCTGTCTACAACTGAAGCAGAATACATTGCAGTAGTAGGTAGTTGCACTCAAATCTTATGGATGAAGTAGATGCTAAGAGACATTAAAGTTGAATATGAGGAGCCTATCACAATTTTCTGTGATAATTCAAGTGCAATTAATATTTCTAAGAATCCGGTATTGCATTCTAAGACTAAGCACATATCTATCAAGTTTCACTTTTTGAGAGAACAAGTGAACAAGGAAGAAGTCAGATTGGAGTATGTTCCCTCCAAGGATCAGATTGCAGATATCTTTACTAAACCTCTTCCCAAGGACTCTTTTGAGTATCTCCAGGAGAAGTTAGGGGTCATGGCCCCTTCGGTGATGAACTAGGATGCACTGATGTGCATCAGTCCGGTGGATATCACAGTCATATCTTGTGATCCAGATTGATGATGGGGAGCTACTACTAAGGGGGAGCAGTTGGTATGATTCTGATGTGTTAGAATTGTAAGTATGAGCCCTTTGCCATTGATGTCAAAGGGGGAGAGAAGACATGTGAAAAACAAGTGGTTGATGATCAAAGGCAGAGCAGTAAAGGAAGAGAAGACATGTGAAGAGTTGTTGTTGATAGGGGGAGCTGTGACAGAAAGGAGAAGTTCTTGTCTTGATGGTTTTTCACATCATATGTTGCCATCAA